>OX421419.1:1362500-2562500 GCA_949126915.1 Musotima nitidalis | reverse complement strand
TTTAAATTATCAATCACATAAAATTTACATTAAAAATACTAAACAAATACAGTGAATATTTGAAGATATCGAAAGGTTCCCCAGTAGCCGTAACCAATAAAGTAGCACTAAGGGAGCCTTCCATCACAGTGAAGTGAAACAGACATAAAAGCACGCTAGTTTCACCGAAGGGGTAGGCAGAGGCATAATATATGCCCACATTTGGCCAATTTGCTGCTCCCACGTGATAGGTGGCGAGCTTATTGCCGTTTGTTGCGAACTTATATGTTCGCCAGAGCGTCGTCCGTTAATCGGCAGGTACAACACTTGCAGGTGAAGTTTGACTGGGGTCCAAAGCTTATGGTAGGAGGACCCCTGTACACTCGTACTAAATTAACGTACAAAAAAATAGTTCTTTATTTTGTAGCTTAAAGGTCAGAATTAATTCATCCATTTATGAAGTATAGAAGTATGTTCTTGAACAAATTTATTTTAAAAATATCTTAATTATAATATTTAAAGAAGTAGAAACCAATTATTATTAAAATAACTACGTTTCGCAATATTATGTTACTTACACAATATTTGAAACACTGTGATAAAAGTAATAGTTACGCAACGTATGTAATAAGTAAATAAATATGAAATTTTGTGTTAGTAATTTATTATTATGCAAAAATCTTATATTGTTTTAATGAATGAATGAACACTGTATTGTACACTAAAAATAAAAGTAATAAAATCACATAAACAAATAAATGGTACAATGGGCGGCCTTATTGCTAACAGCAATTTTAATGTTTTAGTTCATTAGTCAGGCAGGATAAAAAAGATATTTCCTACGCCAATATTTAGTTAGGTACCTCATTGTTAATTTGGTATTTCCAAAAGGTGCTCTAACGATTTTAGAAATTAAATATTTCTTGTCATAATAAATGATATAGATTAACCTTTTTAAATCTGTGTACCTACATGGAGAGATTACAGCTTGGGACTTTTAATCTATATTACCTTTCTCAATCTTTGTCACATTATCTTACACACTACTATATAACCACTGACCCTCTCGTTGACGCAGGGTTGGAATCAGATTCAAATTTAAAACAGAAATCAGTTTTCTCCGTAATCTGACCTTATTACTTCGTTTTTAATCATATCACTCAATGTGGCACCTGTTATTTTTCTAAGCACTATCGTCTTACTGTCATGTTTTTTCTGCTATACCTTACATTCGCTTTCATACATTAATGTGACCGCCAACACTCCTGTTTGAACTGAGAAACGTGATTTTCTGAAACTTCCTAACTGTTCCTAAAGATATGAATTGCCGCGTTTACCGTGTTTCTAGCATTCACTCGTCTTTCAATGTCGCTATCACACATTCCATCTCTTGTGAATCCCAATATACAAACTGTTTCAATTGTTTTACTTTTTTATATTCTGTCGCACAAATTTCACAACCAGTAATCTTTTGTCATTATTTTATAGAAATATCTTTCAGACTGAAGACTGAACAAATACATGGATACTATGCACGTGCACGCCGACCAATCAAGCCCACAATCGCAATAGAAATAGTTGGAATACCCATATACACCTACCACAATCTCTTCGCAGTATAACTATGACTCATATAAAAATAACAACTTATCGCAATAAATTTCAAAAAATATTAAGATTATGGTTAATATAGATAATTGATAAATTATAAATAATTTATTGTGAAATCGCCTTGCTGATTTGGCTACCATTAAGAGAAAAAGGGCCAGCGTGGTGATTATGGGTCCAAATATAAAGTGAACTATTGCGGAGGCCGATGATCAGCAGTGGACTACATAATAATATTATGGTTGAAATAATGATGTTTTTAATGATGGTCGGTCACGTTATAGGCCTCAGGTGAAGCAAAATCAGTAAACTTAAATTGACTCTTAACAGAAAGCTTGTTAGAGCTTGTAGCTCCATTGTTCTAGATGAGCGGAATCGATCACCAAAGTTAAGCAGAGTTCACGGGCGTAAGTCCTTGGATGGGTGAATGTTTGTGTGGTATTCTATATCGAGCGTTAAGATATTGGTCTCGGTTATTAAAAAGAAGAGAATAAAAATAATTCTTATTGACACATTCATAATATCGCGCCTGTTTCCCTAGGGTAGGCAGAGGCATATTATACGCCCACATTTCGCCAGTTATATTGTTGGTTCCACGTAAAAGGTGGCGAGCCTTGCCGCTTACCGGTAGCTTGCAGGTGAGGTTGGTTTGGGCTCCTCAGATCTTGGTAGGAGTCTTATTCTTCTACAAATTCTGCTTGATATTATTAATCTATGTGGTACTTCTGGTAGTCATTATGCCATGTCTGAGATCTTTTTGGGTGGCTTAAAAAAATCGCCATTGACGCCACGTGCCTCTGCCAATTTGTACAGGGTCTGCTTGGTGTAGTATGAGTCTGGTTCGTGAGAGCACGGGGGCTCAGTAATGTGAAGATATCGGACTGAAAATTTAATAATGACGATAAGACTTTAGCGTGCGTGTGTACAAATGTTACTCTTGACATATTATCAATTAAACATTTTATACTCAGTCTATTAAAGAACCACTGCTTTTAGATCGAATCGAAAGTAGATACCCAAAACTCTGCTTAGTAGATATTTGATTCGCGGACGTCTGACAGGATTGCTTTTGGTTATAGGTCTGATGAGGATCTTAGTAGGAATACAAAATGGAGGGCACTTAACTCACCCCTGGAACCCATTATGACAAATAAAAAATAATGTATCTTTAAAAGAGAGAAAGGACTTCTTGGCGGGAAAGTAAAGCGTCATGTCTGCAGTTTTGTTTTATTTTCTAAAATTTGTGATGTTTCTAACATTAATGTGTAAATAACGGTGGATTATTAACCGTTAAGTGTTTGTGAACATATGAGTGTTGGTAAATCAAACAAAACAGTGCAACATCAATTTTCATCTTTTCTCTCAAGGAGTCCATGTGAGATCTCAGTATAGTCCCACATCTTTACTGAGGACTCAAGGGACTTTACCATTTATCATCTTTATCATCACTCATTTTCATTTACTACTATGAATTATATATTATTAATATATCAATTACTTGACACTGGCTAGATGTGCTAGACGCACGAAGCCATTATTTAGAAGAAAGAAAGAAAAAGAGAGAAACAAATGTGAATTTGCACAGTACTTAGGCCTCACTCACCTCTTTATTTATGTAGATAATCTTTATTGCACACAAAAAATAAAGTCCAAGGCGAATTTAATGCCGAAGTCATTATCTACCAGTTAACCATAAGGTTAGAAGAGAGGGCACTTTCCTACTTTTGTGTTACTACAAGTACGTTCACATCTGTAGTATAATTATCAATGAGGTGTGAACTCGCTGCTTTGACAAAACTCCTGAGGAGAATTTGTCGTGAGACAGGCGGCTGACAATGTTTGCAGCCATGAGTAGTAAAAGACATGCTGCGCCGATAAACTGGGAGCAAGGCAGGAGCCCAAGAGGACGGTGGTGTATTATGAAACTTGAATATAAGTTTATTTTCAAACGCAAAGCAAGAAAAAAACACGCAACATGACCGCAGTTATTAACTCATAGAAAACCCGCTTTGGCAAAGTGTTTGGCCAGGGAATTTTCTAAACCAACTATAAACATTAATATCAGGGGCCACACGCTACGCGATGAAGAGCAGTGTAGTGTGATAATCATTTGATTTACGTTTCAATCAATGTTTTTTTACGGCTTTGAAAAATGCACGATTGGGTTTTTTAGGGCTCTTCCAGCAGTTTGCAAATCCCGGCAGCCTACCCACTAAAAATCAGACAAATTCGGAAGCAAAAAAAGAACGGTGAGACTGTTGTAACTCATCAGGTCACGTCCTCGCCAGCGGTCAACAGCCGCCCCAAACAAGAAAAAAATTGGTGGACCGCCATAGAGGCTCGAAATGGGAGCACCCACTCGTAGGAGCAGAACCGATGACCAATGCCCCAAACTCCACGTATAGTTTCTTCATTAGACTGTTGGTTTCGTTAGTGGTAAAGAAAGCTAGTTAGGCATTAAATCATAGACAACTGTTTATCCAGAAAAATATGATAGGTTTCTGAGGGACACAATAAACTAAGATAAAGTAAATACACAGGCATGATAGCCATAAGCTACACAATCTAACTATATTTTATCTAAGAATTAATGATTATTTTTGTAATTTTAAAATAACTACAAAAAGAAAGGCCAAGGAAACAATAAAATGACCGGCCCGAGTAGAATTTTTGGCGCCAACGCGAAAAGATACATCGTGGCAAAGACCAGCACTAAAAATCCTATGCTAAATGCCATTAGCGTTGCAAGACTTTTGTGAAGACTTATACATCCCCAGAAAGCCCCTAAATCAATTCAAAATTATGTATTTAAGTAGCATTAGTGTAACAATTTTACTCATTGCTTTATAATTGCATATTTTGTAGCAACAACAATATGAAAAAACGCAATCAAATGGCGGCATGACGCATTTCCCCCTCTCCTTGCCTTGTCTTAAGTGTCAACCACTGACAATGACAAGCGCAGCGCACTTCATCGCAGTGCGCAAAATAACGAGCGAGCGAAGTTGAGTGTGCATGTATCACGAATAAACATGTTAAAAAGTTTTCCTGAAATTTTAGTTTTATGTTATATTCAGTGCTCCAATCACACTATAAGAACTGATATAATAAACTTTTGTCCGTCTTGATCAAGTGACAAGTTTAGTAAATTATTTAGTGAATTTAAAATTTATAGATCCTAGTAACCTCTTTAGTTCAGTGATATTAGCAGTATCACAAAAAATCACCATGCCGAAAGGAAAAAAGAAACATTCTAAATACGGTAAGTGCAGCAATGAATATAATGTTTGTGAGTTTCGTAATTTTCTCAACCTGGAATCTGCCAAGAAATGATATCACGCGTCGACCTTGTGGCTAGCGTAGTTTCCGCGCTTTGACATGTCCACGTATTTATCCATGGCCAACAAAATTTTCTTTACATTTTCAATGTATTTAAGCATAATTTCAGTAAATTTACTGACTAGAAACCTATTGGGACAACATTAGGAAAATATCGACATTAAAAAGGCATTGCAAACCATCACTTTCGCTATTTCATAATAAATCCCCACATGGTGCAAATTTTCTTTGTTCCTGGTTATTATAGATGATGATAAATACCGTCTCGGAATTAGATTGAAATTTGCACTTTAATTATAGTGTTTTGATTTGTAAGAGTAAAATATTGTGCAATGTCCACAAAAAAAAACAACATTGCAATTGTAGTATGTACAGATGTGATCCGAAACATAAATATTTGGTTAGCTATCAATAACTTTTTTATATTTTCCACAAAATTGCTTATATAATGTATTCCCACATTTCATATGACAATTACTAAATAAAAGAGCTCCATATTTTGTTTTGTGGTTTAATATTATGATGAAAGTCATTTCATTTTGGAGCGTTATTTTATTGTTGGGATGACCCCAATTTGAGATGAGAAGACTGGAGAAGATGAAAGTCATATTTTGATGATTTTCATCTAAACATTGTAGTGTTCATTGGATGGTCACATGGTAACACCTGTTATATCTCGCACTGAACACATAAAACACATTTATTGCTTGTATTAATTTGTGTTATACAATATAGAACTTGTTCATCCCATTTAGTTAACTTGCTGTACAATAAGATTTGATTTTTTTCTAACCTAATATAAATTTCCTTCATACTTGTAAACCATTTTGTGCTTAATATTGATATACTGTTTTTTTTTATCTCATTAGCAAGTAATAAACACACAGACGCTATAATGGAGTCTTCAGACGAAGATGCGGGCATTGATATGACCATAGACAACTGCTCAGAAACATCCGCCCAGTCTGACATGAGGAGCAACCATGAGGAAGGAGGTTAGTTATAAAATTATTCTTGTATGTAAAATTATCATTGTCCATAAGGTGGTTGGTACAAACCAGGGATACTTTAAAATTGTATCTGAATATGTGTGGGGTCGAGTATGACCTGAATGGTTTTTACCTTGGTTTGTAAGACTACACCTGTGCCCAGTAATGAGCAGTTTATGATCAATTGACGGGTTAGCATGACGCTGATGACTCACCAGTTGTAAGACTCAAATCATACACATTTGCAAATACAGGTGAACAGTAGTGTTAATTTAGCACTACTCCATATTTACCCTAATCAAGTGCTTATGTACATATGAAACTTTATAGTCATATTTTATCATCACTAATTTTGATTATATTAAAAAAATAAATTATTATGTTATATTATTATGAATAATTATGAAATTTGCTAGTCATAAATTATATATGGTTACCATTTAAAAATTGCATAATATTATAGTACCCCCTTTTGAGTTACATTTCTTTCAAAAATATTATTTGATTGTGATATAATTTTAGAGCACAATAACAAAACCAGTTTTTATGCAAGTAAAAGTAATCAACCTCCACACTCAATGTTCATACATTTCTCAGGCAACTCTTAATTGCTTTATTAAGCAGCATTGTATGCACTCCCTCCTTCAACTACTCATTGATTTAGTAATTGTTCTCAAAATGTCTTGGTAACAGCTGTCCATAAGACCATTCTCGTAATTAAGATCTCACTTGCTGCCTGATAGATATAAGTATGAATTATTGTAAAGTAAGGGTTTTTTCTGCATGACCCTCTTTATATGAAATTCATCAAAATTTGTTATGCAGCTTGTGTATATATTGCATGTTTTGTATGTATACTAATATCAAGGTGTACAGGTATCCTACCAAGACCTAAGGAGCCCAAGCCAACCTCACCTGCAAGTGGTGCACCTGCCGATCAACAGACGAGGCTCTGGCGAACATAAGAGTGCCCGGTAAGCGGCAATAAGCACGCCACCTATTACGTGGGACCAACTATATAATAGGCTAAGTGTGGGCGTGTAATATGCCTCTATCTACCCCTTCGGGGAAACAGGCGTGAATGTATGTAGGTAGACTAATATTATAGAGTTGAAATTGTTTGTCTGAGATAATCACAAATACTAACATATTTATAAAAATCTGTCATCTTTGTAAAACAAAGCCATACTTCATTTGTAAATGCAATATTTTATTTGGATGTCATGAGTGGTGGCGGGCCTAGGTAGCTTTTTATATTAATTTGATTTCAGAGAATTAGACAAGTTCTTGCTTCTATGAGACTAAAATTTATTTTTTAAAATTTAAAAATAATGTTAGAGTTAGCAAGTGATGGATTAAAAATATCTTTGTAACAATTCCCGCGCTACTATAATTTCCCGAAAAATCGAAGAGTGCACTCTCGTTTCAGCGTTGGTCGTGAAGACATCGTTGTTCTGAGGCTCGCTATCTTACCTGAAGATGCCCTGTGTCAGGGCAAAACACGTGTCGTGTTGAATAGTTTCTCGATTTTTCAGGAAATTTGATTTTTTGGCTGTCAAATGCTGTCACGGTTATTTCGCGTTCGTCTATTTTATTGGTTTTCGCGAGTATAAGTACTAAATAGTGAATAAAAACATTGTGGAAGTGTTGCTAAGAACTTGAAGAAGTCGCAATAGTGTTATCTTTGTGTAAAAATACTGATAATCAATCAAATAAGTGCAAAGAAATACGCAACTGACATTTCGTCTTCAAAAAATAATTCACATACCCTCAATTTTTTTTTTCTTTCTTTTTGTTTACTGACATTGACAATTAACTTAATTTAATTTTTCATTAGTGTTGCTAGTATAGTAATTCTAAAACCCACCAAACATGAGTTCTAAAAAAAATTCTAATTCCAATTCACTGCATGGAACCTGCGCTAAGTGTAATAAATCACCAACTGAGAAAAAGACGTCCATAACTTGTGACTCCTGCAAAGTGCTACTATGCGGAGACTGTCATGGCCTGTCGCCCACTGAAGTTCGGGTACTTGAACTAAAAACTGTAGCCAGAGTACTGACTTTCTTATGTGGTGATTGCAAATCTGTCATGTCACAGTTGCCTATGATAATGACCAAGTTAAATGACCTCACTGAAGAAGTGAAGCAGCTACGTTTACGTCAAAGTATGCTTGCAACCGAATCAGCGATACAAGAAATGAAAGAGAGATCCATCAGGGCCAGTAACCTAATAATTTACGGCGTCCCAGAGTCGGTTAGTGAAGTGGTTGAGCAGAGAAAGGAACATGATAGAAATGAAAGTGTGAAAATAATTAAAAAGTTATCCAGCACAGTGAAATGCGATGGAATGAAGGTGTTTCGTCTTGGTGCACCGAAGTCTGACGGAGCGGGTCGGCCGCGCCCACTAAAGGTAGTGTTACACAACAAAAGTGACGCGCTGGAAGTCCTACGAAATAAAAATAAGCTAAGTGAGCCCTCATCTATTACATCAGACATGACACCTCTACAAAAAGAATATTTGAAATACTTACGAGATGAACTTAAAAGACGTTTAGATGACGGAGAAAAAGATATCACTATAAAATACGCCCGAGGACAACCAGCGATCATGAAAGCAAATACACAAAAAAACTAACTACCTCTAATAACAACGAAACCTTACCAACGACAAATAATGCTACGAACACCACAGACAAACCGCCTTCAGCACTTATTACTGTAACTATATTTTACACAAATATACAATCCATAATTTCAAAACTTGACCTATTTATCGCTAGAATAGACACTTTAAAACCAACAATAATTGTTATAACTGAAACATGGCTTAAACCGGACATACCCAACTCAATGATAAGAATACCAGGCTACGACATATACAGAGATGACAGATTTTATAAGCGTAGTGGTGGAGTGGCCATATATACCTCAAACCTAGTCGACTATCTAACGGTGAACAAAAGTACGAACTACAACAAGAAGCACGAATCTACTGAAAGTCTGTGGCTTGACATTAAAATGGGAAACAAAAAGTTCTTACTGTGTGGATTATATAGAGGGCATGATTCTACAATTGATCATGACAATAGCTTATTTGAGAAAATTAATCTTGTCTCTGAAACCAACACGGTGGCTATAATGGGAGACTTCAATTATGGTGGAGTTAAGTGGCCTCTTGAAAACTGTGGATACGTGACGCCAAAAGAAGACAACTTCATACAATGGTACAAAAATAGCAACTTAAATCAAATTATAGATAAATTTACCAGATTTCGACATGGAAACCAACCATCTTACCTTGATTTGATCTTAACAAATGAGGAATCACTCGTAGCCAATGTTGAACATCTAGCTCCAATAGGTAAAAGCGATCATACCTGCTTACTCACCACTATACAACTACAAGTAGAAGATCACAATAGGAAGACTACACATAAGCTAAATTATTATAAAGCCGATTACGACAAAATTAAACATAAACTGCATGCTGAATTGCCTGAAAGCATGAAAGATTTTAGATGCGCGATAAAAAATTATGAGATTTTCCATAAAGCGATAAGAGAAGCTATCGATCTGCACGTACCTAGAGTTAGGGTGCAATCTAATCGGCACAAAATCAATAAACCATGGATATCAAAAGATGCCAAGGAACTCATAAAACATAAACTAATACTATGGAACATATATAAACTAACTGGACTAGACAAACACTACAAAGACTACAGAAAAATTAACAACAAATTAATAAATCTTTGCAGAACAGCCCGCATTGGGTATGAAAGCGCTATTCTCGAAGCCGGACCAAAACAATTTTATTCCTACATCAGACAACAAATAACTGCAAAAGTTAGCACTCCAACCGTACTACTTAACAAACAAGGGCAAACTGTGACTCAACCACAGGATATAGCTAATGCATTTGCAGATCATTTTCAAGATGTTTTTGAAATTGAACCACAAAACCAGTTGCCATTTTTAGACCCGTTATACCGAGTTCAAGACTCTATTGAGGACCCGAAATTCACGCCAGATAATGTAAAAAAAGCTATAGATGAAATGAATACAGACTCTTCGCCAGGCCCAGACGATATTCCTATAGTGTTATTAAAAAAGTGCGACCTTAATGTTTACCTATCCACCATAATGCAGGCATCATATGATGCAGCAATCCTGCCAGATCTATGGAAGACAGCTACAGTGACACCTATTTTCAAAAAGGGAAGTAAACTAGAAGCATTGAACTATAGACCCATAAGTCTGACCAGTGTCGTATGTAAGGCTATGGAAAAAATTGTAGTCAGACATATGAGGGTCTTTTTTAGCACTCACCGCGTTATTCCTGATCAGCAACACGGCTTTTGCCCGCATAGATCCACAGTATCAAATTTGTTGTCGTGTTTGTCTTCATGGACTACGCTTTTCAACAAAAAGGAACCAATTGACATTATATACTTGGACTACGAGAAGGCATTCGATAAAGTGCCTACAAGAAGACTTCTTCAAAAGTTAGAGTACGTGGGCATACGAGGGACACTCTTAAAATGGATTGAGGCATTTCTGCAGCATAGAACTTTGCGTGTGAGAGTTGGTGAGACCTTATCAGATCACAGAGAAATCCACAGTGGTGTACCGCAGGGCTCAGTGCTCGGTCCACTGTTGTACATCATATACACCTTTGATCTCCCTCAAACTCTTCAATGCAACGTCAGCATCTTTGCAGATGACACTAAGATTTTCGCAAATCCGCTGGTCGACTACGACCGCCTTCAAGAGGACCTTAACAAAGTAGCCAAGTGGTCTAAGGAGTGGCTCATAAGACTCAACACTTCAAAGTGTACCGTTTTGCACGTGGGAAATAGGAATCCTCGATTAACCTACAAACTGGATGATGCTAATTTGGTAGATGTGAGAGCGCAAACGGATCTGGGAGTGAAGATCACTGAAGACCTAAAGTGGGCAGAGCATATAGTTTCAATAACTAAGAAAGCTAGAAACTTGATATACCTCATTAGGAAAGCTTTCGGGATTTTGACACCAGAAATGATGCTTCGAGCTTATAAAACATTTATTAGACCCATTCTCGAGTATGCTTTCCAAGTCTGGAGCCCCTATTTTGTTAAAGACGTCGAACTGCTAGAAAAAGTACAGCGCAGCTTCACTAAAATACCACGGCAGTTGAAACACCAATCATACGAGGCTCGCTTGGAACTCTTGAAGCTCACAACCTTAAAGGATCGCAGAGATCGGGGAGATCTAATTGAAACATACAAAATTCTACATAAGCACTATAACGTTGAAGACCTTGATGCCAAACTATTCACATATAGCGACAATACCCACCTAAGAGGCCATCACCTCAAACTTTGCACTAGCTTATCTACCAACAACCCACATAAGCACTTCTTAGGCAACCGTGTAGTGAGACAGTGGAACGAGCTGCCGGCAGATGTAGTGTCAGCTCCCACTGTCAATTCATTCAAGAACAAGCTGGACAAACACATGCAACCGGTTAAGAGGAACTAGATGCAGATGAATTGGATACAGGCGCAATCAGTTTTCAAACTGCCTGCCTGTTAATTAATAATAATAATAATAAAAAAAAAAATTATAGTAGCGCGGGAATTGTTACAAAGATATTTTTAATCCATCACTTGCTTACAATGGATTTCCGCAAAGTAACGCCTGAATCAATAAATTAATGTTAGAGTTATAAATCTTGTGAAAAATCTAGGGTCCATAGGGATCCTACCAAGATCTGGGGAACTCAAGCCAACCTCACCTGCAAGTGGTGCACCTGCCGTTAAACAGACGAGGCTCTGGCAAACGTACAGTTCCCGATAAGCGGCAATAGACTCGCCACCTATTACATGGGACCAACTATTTAATTGGCAAAGTGTGGGCATATAAGATGCCTCTGCCTACCCCTTCAGGGAAAGAGGCGTGATTGTATGTATGTATGTAAAAAATCTAGCATATAATGAAATGCTATAATTCGTGACTAAATGTCATTGAGGTATCTTCCTGAAAAAATTTACTCAGTTCGAAAATGAATTTTAAAAAAGCGACATGACTGATTATATTTGCTCCCTATGTTTCAGTATTGTCAAGGTCACTATTGAGTGATAAAAACGTTATCTTAATTTTATCTATTATGAAATGCAAGCTCTTTCGCTAAGGTATTTTCAATGTCATGATATTTATAACAAAGCTGAATTGATTTAATGTAAAAATGGCTAAACAGCTCACAAGGGTGTATACAGCTTTGCTTGGGTAAAATTTGGTTTCTCAGATGCTTATTACATGAACATTTTATCAGTCCATTAATTTTTATACCGTAGGTACTAATGTTAGGCACAATTTGTTGTTCTAATACAATATAATACAGTGATTGTCTTTGGATGTAAAAGGCTCCGACCAAGATCCGAGGAGCCCAAGCCAACCTCACCTGCAAGTGGTGCACCTGCCGATAAACGGACGAGGCTCTGGCAAACATAACAGTACCCGGAAATCGACAATATGCTCGCCACCTATTACGTGGGCCCAACAATAGAACTGGCGAAATGTGGGCATATAATATGCCTCTGCCTATACCTTCAGGGAATTAGGCTTCATATTATGTATGTCTTTGGAATAGTCTAGTTTCTCAAATCTGTGGTATTCCTTTCTAGATATTCCTTCGAAACGATTTTTTGATTATTACAGCAGGACGATAACAGTCGTCTAAATTGGAAGAGCCTAAGAGTTGACTGTTAGTAAACATAAAATTTCCTCAACAGAAAGCGAAGCCGAAAAGTTTGACGAGAAAGTGATGGAGATAATCGACAGCCTGTCAGCGCGGTCTGGCGCAGCCCGTGCGTCCGCGTACGTGGCGTTAAAAGCAGCGCTTCAGCGGCGCTACGTCGGGGCGCTCTTCGCCAACCAGCGCGCCACCCTCGCCGACATCGTCTCGCGCGCAGTTCGCCGCGCCAAGGACCCGGAACGACGCGCTGCAGTCGCTATTTGTCCGCTGCTGGCTTTCCAAGTACGTTTTGGGGACCTTTTTTTTTCATATTACAGTGCCATGGGCAGGCTACATGCTTTCTCCTAATACATTTCAGCCTCTACGGTTGGAGTGGCCAAGGGAAAAAGTTGAACGTAGTTAATTAAAATTCAGTGTTAGGTGGGATTCAAGCATATTATTATTGCCCACCTGATGTGGCATATAACCCATGGACACTTCCTCAAAGATCTTTAGAGCTTAGCAGGTTCAAATGTTGATATTAGTAGTAAACTACTATCCATGGTGCGAACATCATATCGGAAATAACCATGGGGCAAATGTCTCCTAATTCTGTTTTTTTTTTTAACATTTTGTCTATATATTAATTAACTAGTGCTTCAACGTTACGCGTCGTGTACTGTTTTTTACAGAACTTTATGTTAATTACTTAATAATCGTATTAATTAAAACGGCCTGAACATTTTACACGGATACAAAATTGCCTTTTGAGAGATCTTACTTTAATTTTGTTGTATAGATCGGAGAAGAAGGATCTGAAGAGTTCATGTTGGAAGTTCGTCCCGCCCTGGCCGCCGCCGCCGTTGACCGATCAGCTTCGGTCGAGACTCGCGCCGAGGTATTTTATATTAAATTTTTTACATTCAAATGAATACTTTACTTAATTCAGTTGTCGAGTCTGGCTGCCATGACTAGGTGCGCTTGTTGCCATGCTCACATTTTAGAACGATTTTTTTCCATGGCATGTAGGTACTCAATTTAACGAAAATAAAAATTATGTTTTTTGTTAAAAAGTTTAAATATTGCATGAAGCTTGGCTCTATATAACCCGACTTAACTGAGATTAACGTTAACTTAAAACAAACCCCCCCCCCCCCCGCCATTCAGTGCGGGTAAGAGCTTAAGTAGAGAAAAATAGTGAAATAAACATTTAGGCAGTAAGGATTTTTAAGGAGAGGAGGTCGAGTCAAATCTCATCTAATCTTACGTTGGGGGGGAGGGATCTCGGTGTGTCTCTCTCTCTCTCTCTCTTTCTCTCTCTCTATCACTCGCAATTTTTTCTGATTAAAACAAAAAAATAAACATTTTGTTAATTTAATCCAGATTGCACATGCTTAAGATTTAACCTTAAAGCAAGCGCATATTTTTCGCAAAGTGCTAGTGTCACAAGACGAGCTAATGAGTTACTGTGCGCAAGCGCCAACGGCTAAGAGTGGCTGGATAGGAACAAAGTTGAAGGACTAGATGATTTTACTGAAAATCGTATGAACATGTTGGTCCAACAGTCTCTCTTGGGACCGCGCATGAGTTTTAATCACAGTAGTCATGATTTAAGTATATTCTATTGTAAAAAAATTATTACACATCTCTCAGCAATATTGATAACTAGTCGTAAATAAAAGCACGTAGCAATTTTTTATTTCACAATAGCAATCCTTTCGTATACGTGAGAAATCCACATTAAAAAAAAAAACCACGTGAGATTGGGGGATGGGGAAGGGGTTTGAATAAATTCTCACGACATCTCATCAGTAGGGGAGGGACAGAATATTTAAAAAAAAACAACTACGCTAACTAATTGAAGATATTTTTTTTAATAATGAACAATATGTTTTCTAGTGTTGTTCATCGTTGGCTGTTCTGTGTTACGCGTTGGAAGACGATATCGCCGAGATCCTGGACGTGATGAAGATGTACGAAAGCATCTTCAGCGGCAGTTACCTCAAGGTGAGACCAAGTGTCTATAACTATTTAGTGTGGCTATATTTTAAATTTATTAAAATTAACTAAAATAATTAGTAGGCCCAATTAGATATTGATCAAAATTAAACGAACGAAGCTTACTTTGCTTTGCAATCTGAATCTTACTGCACTCCAATAACGCTGTGTGTAACCACCAAACGATTTTACATATTCAGTAACCATATTACTATGTCCAAAAGAAAAAATCCAATAGTTTCATATTACGGATTACGCTATGCTGTTACTGCACTCCAATAACGCTGTGTGTAACCACCAAACAATTTTATATATTCAGTAACCATATTACTATGTCCAAAAGAAAAAATCCAATAGTTTTATTTTACGGATTATGCTATGCTGTTTTATGTTTTCGGCAAACTGTCTCAGACTTTGTACTCGAAAATCTGAAGATTTATGACATTACCAATTTATTACGATGAGTCAGCTGTAGGCCGACAGCCGAATGGAATTTTAATCACCTAAGGACAGTTTTGTACCTTCGGGAATTAAGGCTAAGACTTAATTTACTTTGTGCTCCATCGTTATGTAATGTGTAAAAAAGAAGTGACCACCGTCAAATTGTAATTGTTACTTGTTGACAATGTTTTCTGGAGCTTAATTAAGGATTCTATGCTTGTAGCTCTATGGAACTAGTTTAGATATGATCACTGAATAAAACTCTTGATGTTTGAGGTCACTCCAAGGATGGGCAACCGTAAATGTGGCTTTTAACATTGAGTGACTTTAACCCTTTAACAGGCAGAGCACGTTTATAGTTGACCACATAAGGTTTAATTTATGGTGGTCATATATTGACCACTGCCTGGTAAAGGGTTAAAACACATGTTTCATAGGTCCTGTTTATCAGTGAATGTGGCACTGACTTACCAAGTAAGAAACCCTGTTAGGGCTTTTAAATAATGTATAGGATGCTGGATCGCTTATCAGTACTAGGTCTGTGAGGTGGAATATGACTTGGTATACCTCTCACCTGGGTTCATAAGAAAAGGTGGCCTGTGCTTATTAGTAGGTAGAGAAGATGATGATGACTAAACAAATAAATATATGCTGATGTGCAATATATACAGCCGGCTACAAAATAACGTTTTTCAATCAATTAGTCGCTTACAGGTTATTCAATCACTGACACATGGAAAATTATATTCAGTGCTACTACGGTTTATATACTAAGACTCATTATACAACCTTCTTAAGTTATTCAAAGTTTATGAGGCCAAGCTATTGAAATAATTGTGATTGCATTTTACTTGTTTACTTATCTCCTTACTTACTATTGACCTCCTTTAATATTTTTCACCAAAACAAACCACCAATTGCACCGCGTTTCGTCGCGTAGAGCGCAAAGATTTTACCGTATAGAAAAAATAGCTCGGGTAGTGTGTTGTACTAAGCTGGTTTTCTATATCGGACACTGAAACACTTGCATACAAAGTGAAAATCTGCTACGCGGTGCTGTCGGCTTACCACCAAACCTGTATTAATAGATAGTTGAGGATAACAACAGCAAAATTGGATAAGGAAAACTCTAAATAGATGTTTAATGATATTTCCATGTTGTTTAATAGGGTGATGGCAGCGTGAAGGTATCAGGAGCAGTGGTGGAGGAAGGTCCTCTTCATGCGGCAGCCTTGGATGGGTGGGCGCTGCTGCTGACGGCGCTGGGTCCAGAGCGAGCCGGCGCCGAGCTGCGGACTGCCAGGCTGGCTGAGTTACTGCAGGCCAGGACTGTAGAGGTGACCACAGAACTTCATATTTTTACTCATCTCGTCGTGATTAGCACCTACTCATAGCAATGTGAATTAAAGAAGTGGAGACTTACAGAGTTTTGGAATCAATATAAAAAGTCACAATTCACGATGATATGCCTTTTTTTTTTGTTTTACGTCGGTAACAAAATGCGTTTACGCTCTGCCTTACGGCCAAAGGGGGACCGAAAGGGGGTGTGGGACTCACCACCGGCAGACGCGACTGCCAGCAGTAATACCCAATACTAAAAATCGTCCGACGACGCCCACCGATTGTTGAGAAAAAGGCGGGGGGGCAGTACCTGGGTTGCAGCTCTGACACCCCGCCCGCGGCCAACGTCCCCCGGACCAAAACCGAGAAGGTGTGTGGCGTCCTGCTGTTAGAAGTTCCAAGGCGATAGCGCCTCTAACTTGGCTTAACGACTACCACTTGTAATGGTGATAAACGGGATCAGAGTATTCACGTACCTTTCGAAGCATTGAGGAGCTCGATGTCAAACTACGGAATCAGACTACGAAACGCCTAAGCGCTTCCATACCATACTTCGCCCGCCGCTTGTTGAGAAAAAGGCGGGGGCTAAAATGTGTCTAAATATTTAACGACCGATATGGCGTGGTGGCGAGTACTCCACTCCTGAGGTCGTGGGTTCGATACCCACACAGGACAAATATTTGTGTGTATAAATATGAATATTTGTTCTGGTCTGCGTGTTTTCCTATATATATTAAGTATGTATTTACAAAAAATAAAAATTATTTATGTATGTGTATCCTTTATTTAGTATCCATAACACAAGTTCTTAATGATACTTATCTTGGAACTAAATAATTGGTGTAAGTGTTAGAAATATTTATTTTATTATTTATTTCACGTAAAACCTCTCTCTTCCTCTCATTATACTAGTTATAGAAAATGAAACAGTCGCCTCAATGTCTTTTCACACGTTAGCCCCTAAAACTCGTATTGATTGTTTCCAATTGCTTTCAGGTCCGAATGGCAGCTGGTTGCGCACTAGCCATGGGCCACGAACACACCGTGGACCCCGACAGTGAGGAGCTCCCGGACTATGTGGAGCAAGTGTTACCCGCGCTGAGTGAACTAGCACGGGACTCGCACAAGTACCGCGCCAAGAGGGAACGCAAAGTGCAGCGGGCCACCTTCAGGGATATCCTCAAGTATTTCGAGGTGAGTCGCTTCTCTTATACACCATGGAATCAGCCAAGGAGCTGGTTCTCAGAGTGAAGATTGAGCGGACCAGGCTCTTGCAAACCCAAAAGTTCTCGGTAAACGGCAATAGAGACGCTATCTATTACGTGGAGTGAAAAATATAATTTGCGAAATGTTGGCATATTGTATGCCTGTGTATGGGTAGGCCCTTTGGGAAACAAGCGTGGTTTGATGTATCGAGTAATTATGGTCTGACTTCACTAATGATGCGTTCACATCGTACGAATACGCCGCAAATGGGCAGCTCACGACCGGCTCGGGAGCTGCGCACGCGCAGCACGGATGCGGTCACTACAATGGTTTGATGCGCTTCCTTTCAAGCAACTCATGCTAGAAACTGCACATTCGCCAGGTGGACGCACTCTAAAGAAGTTAAATAAGTTTTTTATATATAATGACTATTTAGCCAGTGTCAAGTAAAAGAAATATTAATATCATATAATTCATAGTCAATGAAAATGAGAGGTGATGAAGATGATAAACGGTAAATGAGATGCCGTCCCCCTAAACCCCTTGAGTCCTCTGTAAAGATGTGGGACTATACTGAGATCTAACATGAACAGTACTGTTTTCTTTCATTTACCAACACTCATCTGCGTTCACATACATTTACCGGTTCATAATCCACCGTTAGGACTTCTTGGTGGGAAAGTGAAGCATAATGTCTGCAGCTTTGTTTTATTTTCAAAAATTTGTGATATTTCGAACATTAATATGTAATAACGGTGGATTATTAACTGTTAAGTGTTTGTGAACGTACATGAGTGTTGGTTAATGAAATAAAACAGTGCAACATAACTTTTCAAATTCTCAAGAAGTCCATGTGAGATCTCAGTATAGTCCCACATCTTTACTGAGGACTCAAGGGGTTTAGGGGGAAGATATCTCATCTATCATCTTTATCACCACTCATTCTCATTTACTTTAATTTACCTCTATAAATATATCTCTTACTTGACACTGTCTAAATGTGCTAAACGCACGAAGCCATTATTTCAAAGAAAAAAAATCCAGCGTTACTTATTATTACACATTTTAATTAACCGATTCATTGCGCATCCCACTTTTAGGGACTTTTATCCATGGCGGCTAACAAATTTTTTGTGACGCCTCTGTGCGTCAGCCGCCACCCATTAAAGTGACGCCCTTAGGCGTCTTCAGCCATGATTAAACATATTTTGTTTTTAGTTAAGATTTTGGCGTGTTCATGCGTCTTTAGTTCGCCTTCTTTGATTTTAAGAACAAAAACCTTCATGACGCCATGCGGCGCCATTCGTAACAGATATTAAATTTGGTTACAAAAGTTTGGTTGCAACATCTGAAGTTTTTAAATTGGCAATAAATCATAAAACTGTTCATACAGGCTACGTGACAAATAATGGCAATTCTGTTCCTTTGGACTCTCTAAGTAGCCATTCCACAGATTTGGCGTCAAACGCCATATGCAAAAGATATAAATGACGCCATAAGGCGTCATCCGCAATGAATCGGTTAATGTTCGAAATATTACAAGTTTTAGAAAAAGAAACTGCAAACATGACGCTCCACTTTTCCGCCAAATAGTCCTCTGAAAGTTTGTTCGCATTATCAGGCCGACGAGGTGCCGGTGCTGGCGGTGCGCGTGGGAGCGGAGACGGTGGTATGCGACAGCTGGGCCGCGCGCAGCGCCTACGGGGCGCTGGCCGCCGCGCTCGGGGCCGGCGTCGCGGCGCTGCTGCGGCACGCGCCCGCCCTGCGCCGCGCGCTCGGGCTCGCCGCGCACGCGCCGCCCCCGCCCCTCACCACGCCCGCCGCGCGACGCACGCCGCGCCTGCAGCGGGTCAGTACACACACACACACACGCGCCTCGTTCATAATCTTGAACATACACTCGTTCGCGCTTAAGCAGGTCGGTACAAACATTCGTCACACAGCGTCTCTTATAAATACAAACAAACAAATGCCCTAGCCCCACACCCCTAGTCTACAACAAGTCAGCGTACACACTCTCTACCTACATACATGTCCGTACATACACTCTTAGGGTGCGTTTCCACCAGAGATGAACCAGGATGGGTTGCGAGGAATGTGTTTGTTAAGAACCAATAGAATCGCTGCGCTGCGCGAAGCTAAGTTAATATATAATGCTCCATAAAAGACATTCCTCGCTACACATCCTCGCTCATCTCTGATAGAAATGCACCCTTACACTCAACACATACACAGATACCACACGCCACTCATTAAGCGGGTCGGTAAAATCTCGTACGTCAAATGCCGTCTCTTATAAATACAAACAGGTCTTAGCCCCACACCCCTGGTCTACAACAAGTCAGCGTACATACAGACAGACACACGCCTTTTCATAGTCCGTACATACACAGATGCCACTCATTAAGCGGGTCGGTAAAATCTCGTACGTCAAACGACGTATCTTATGAATACAGACAAGTGCCGTAGCCCCCCACACCCCTGGTCTACAAAAAGTCACATACAAATTAAGATACGAATCATTAGTGCGGCCGGGTACTACTACATCGGTTGATTATATCGGGGTGAGAGCGAATACACTCCGCCCCGTCACACAAGCCTGTTGATAACTTGTCACGAACTTTACGCACACTGTGATCATTTATTCGTTGAAAGATTCCATATAATACTTTGCTCATCCGTGACTTTAATCCGGTGTTTGTTGGAAATCCTTAACTATATTTGGCTCCCGGACACTTTAATGCGTTCCGATCTATCTTGAGTCGTTCCCGAATTGCCTCATCTATGCACTGACTTCTTTGTACAGGATAACGTTGCTAATTTTGCGTATTTCTTTTTTCAGCATCTTCAGAACAGCGCTTCATCCAAGGCCCGCACAGTTGCTCGCAACAAGAGCAGAGACAAGCGTTCCGCAGCCTTCGCCATATGAAACCCGTTTTCGACGACCGTGGCCAACTAGCCCCGGGGTCTTAGGGCACTAGGGTTGCCAGATATAATTACTACCTCTCTATTTATGCCTTATCTATGTATAACCATTAGTAACGACTTAGCTAGTAATAGCTCATATTTTTACTTCTTATCGACTTGATCAATCATAGCCCTTGACCATCGCTAGTATTACCATGGGCCTATAAAACAATTAGGATATTATCTATCTGGCAACCCTAATCACGCACGCACGAACGATCGGTTCCGACCAGAAATGTATATTCAATAATTTAGTTACATAACTCGACGCATAGTTAACGCTAGAATTGTTAGATCTTCTGTCCCATAGAGTCGTCATTGTGTAGGCTAGTGGTCGAACCAAAGAAAACGAAAAGAAAAAAAATATAAAAAATGTTGGAACCGTCAAATCTACATATTTTTGTACATTAATTTTGTCTTGCAAATTTGCACCCAAATTTATTTTTACTTAACATGTCTTGGATTTTAAATGAAACTCATTGTTGGCGATTAGTTTTATTAGTGTTTATGTTAAATTACGATAATTGGTGTTTTCATACATTTTGTATCATAGTGTGCATACTTGCTTACTCCATGTCTTGGTGATTTTGGCTTGTGCTATCTTATTTGACTTGTAACATAAGTTTTTTGAGTCTATACTGCCTTTTACTTACGCAATTTTAGTGAATTATTTCAATGTATGGTAATTATACATTTGTTATATTATTGATATTATTATATCAAAATTAAATATATTTTTAAGGTTTCGCAAAAGCAGAATACATGATTTATTTCTCTGAATTCGTCCTTATTGCTGTTCTCAAATTAATCAAGTTGTGGAGTAAGGGACATTTATTTTAATAGTTGATGTATATTATATTGGAAGGCTTGTATAGCTCGGCGAGTCGAATCGCCGGTTGTGCAACACTGTTTAGGATTAAACTTCTCTGTAAATATTATTTTAATTAGTAATCGTCGTTGCGGCCGCCTCAAATTGTACGTTAATAATACGGAATGTTGAAATAATATTTATTATGAGAAACTTGAAGTTTTATTGAATTTTATTCCATCTTGTCCTAAAATCTCTATGTTAGAAGAGATATTAATATTTTACGACTTTTCTTTTAAATAAACCCCATATAAAATAGTATCTTTAAATTTTTTCTAATTTTAAAAAAACCCCTAATTAGGTGGTACCATTACAAACGTTTTATATTTGGAACTATATTTTAGCTAACAAAAAAAAACTGACAAATTCGAGACAAATTTTTGATATCAGAATTTCATCGACTGGGTAAGTTTTTGCTGGAATTCAGCCAACTGAGTGCCCATTTTTTTATTTTTGTTGTTGTAATTTTTTTCCTATAATAACATATTGGTTTCGATATATATTTTTAATGGATCACTTGGTCTAGATGCACATCTTAGTAATAAGGTTTTGTATGGTACGTACGTAGAAAAAACATCTGCCGCAAGACAAGCTTGCTTTTCATCTGTGGCTGCGAATAGTAAGAGTTGCCTTTTAATATGTAATGCATGCAATTTATATGTATATCTGTGTATGTACTAGAGAAAGAAAACGTAAGTTAGGTATCAAAATAAAAGAGCATCTTAAACACATGACTAGGTTTACTTTCAGACATTTAAATCTCCATCCCTGCATATAATATAACGACACTTGGTCGAAAGATACAACTACTACTACGACTTAGACTAACGCATTCCATCCAATGATCTCAGACTACACTCCTGCGCTCGCGCTTGAGTTGCATGACTAGACCGTAAGTCATAAAATACATTGCCCACTTGCGTACAGAAGTTGCAAACAGGAATGCAGTCTATAGAATTCGTTGCACAATTTAAACATCTGAGATAATAGAACAAATCTTTGATACATACTTACCTAAATTGGTATAAAAGTATAAGCTCTTGTGTCAAATACTAAAAGAACCGCTGTTAACATTTTGGGTAGTTGTGTGTTTTGTGAAAGTAAATTACAAGTGAGCCTTCAGCATGAACGTATTCCCCGTTTTATATAAATCGAGACTGCAGCGTTATTTTCATATTCGACTTTACACTTCAATTTGTTTTATATACACTCGGCGTCAAAAAAATCGCACATCTAAGGAAATCACGTTCAAATGTCATTAACTCTTGATATGCACATGCAGTCGTATTAATTATAGTTTTATTTAAAAGGTTACTTAATTAACTTAATAAAAAACATTATTTTTCATTATCAAATAAAACCTAATGCAACAAATAAAGTGTCACAAAAATTCCAAGGAAATTTTGCTGCTCGGGAGAGTCGCGAGTTGCGCTACCTTTGTGGGTATAAATCGGCGAGCCCGCTTGCAGTTTGCTCGTGACCAGGTCGGTTGGAGCTTTGAGCAGTGGAGTGCTGTTCTCTTCTCAGACGAGACGAGTGTGTCTTTTCTGCAACCACCGACCGACCGACGCTTTAGATACTCCTTTTTATTACCTTTCTAATGATACCCAACACTATCCTCTAAAAAAGCTTTATGAAATTTTAAAGAAGATTTTTACAAGGTGCGATTTTTTTGAAGCCGAGTGTAGTTAGTTATCTACAAGTCCAAAAAGCATTAAACATATATGCACCGGAAATCTTGTTCATACATAAATCAATCGAGGTGAATTGTAGTAAGACATCGTAACAAAGTCAATATAAAATATGTTAGCGTTCATGAAATAATGGCAATGTGCAAACTAGCACTTAACTTTTGGTTCGATCATTAAAACGAACGCTTACGTGCACACATATTTACTTATTTTGCTACAATATCATTTACTGCAACTAGCCTCAAGATGGTCTAAAAGGAATCATAAATGCGCAATTAATCAAAAATGATTAATGCCTTTTACTAAATAACATAAGAACGATATTTGTTCAAAGGAAAATCTATTTTACTGTGCTGTAACACGTATCTCCATGATGTGGTCTATATGATTCAAGATCAATAGTTTTAAAAATTCACTGGCTTTTTTGTAATTTGAATCTGCAACCGTTTCAGACCTCCAGGCTCTGGATGACATAGGGAGACGTATTAACCAATACACGCACAAACATAGTCGTCTGGTTATTATAAATTTTGTTAGAACTAGGACACATAGTCAAATATATTTGACATAAAATTAAGCTATAGCTCGCTTGTAAATTGTCGAGACATGTGATTTTAACCTCTACTTTATAATTATCTATATCTGGATATTAACCTGGAGCATGTTCACTTAACGTAACAAATAAGCATTACATATAATGGTATATCGGTATAGTCGGCCAGACTAAGAACTCACAAGACACAAGATTTACAGTCATGTTATAAATCCCGCAAGTCTAGATATGCATTTTAGGTTATTATCCACTGCTATGCTCTGATGCAATAAATTGACATAATAACTGAAGTATTCCGAGCTGTAACATCACGCCAACAAGCTCCTGGTAAATACATCCATAAGGTCTCACGACATTAACAGTTATATTAGTAATGTTACTCAAAGAGCCCAATTTTGAAGCACAGTCGGACAATGTGGTTTGCCTTAACATTTTTTAAGCAAGTGAAATGAAAGCAAGTGATATGGATTAAAAATATCTTATATTGCTTACAATGGATTTCCGCAAAGTAACGCCTGAATCAATAAATTAAATTAAAAAAGTGAAATGAAAGCTATCGCTGAATAATCATTTAGTTATTGTTCCATCCTTGGCCAGAATAAAGTAGCGGCGAATCAACTAGTAATATAGGATCAATGATATTAAATTTACTGAAACATAGAGAACATTTGGTCGACTGTACCATTACCTAAATTGACTTGAAAGGTTTCATAAATTGTTCCCACATTTTTTTGTAAGATACGATACGAAATAGTGCCTTTTAAAGGATAAATATGTCAGGCAATTTATCATTGGCGAGCTTGAGTAACATTCTTATTTATAAAGTCAGCCAAGAGTAAAAATATGTACTAAGTGTGCAACAATGTCATTAGAAGGTTTCTATTTTCCAAAATTTGGACTAGTTCATTGCTAGTTAGTTTACTTGGATGCGCATTTATTGAGGGCAGTGGTAAGATGAAACGTATCATACGGGGGGAAAAGTGTCCCAACATTTAATAACCAAATCCTTTTAAAATGGCGATAGAGTAGCAGGCAAGTATGACATAATGGCTGTTGTTGACGGATTGGGCACGCTAAAAGGGTGGACATTTTGGCGCCTTCTGGCGGGAGTAGTTCTCGATCGATTCTTCTACACTCAAGCTCCTGTCGTTTTATTTTCAAGTGATCTATTGAAGAATAAATTTGATAAAAAGATCTAAGATAGAAAGACCAGCTACAGCTACCTTTATCCAGCTTTATCGCCTTTTGACTCACACGTTTGCAAACACAGAAAATTCCCCTTACTTCTGCCCTCCATATGCGCAATTAAATGACAAAATGCCACAACATAGACATATATTTACAGGTGACGACACACAACATTTAAATCTTAATCTAGTGCAATTCCATGTACTTAATGCAAAAATATTTAAATAAATTTTCAATAACCGACAAAAATAATTTTAATGTGTAATAATGATATTAATACATCCCTATTTATTAAAGGCATTCATGAAAGTGATAACTATGTATCTTAAATGTTACATAAACTAATTTACTCTCTATTTCATAGGCACTGACACGCCATTATCAAATACTTTTCTAGTCGAGTTTTTAGATGATTCTTTTAATAATATAAGTATAACTTTGTTACTAAAGTAAGGCTTTCCCATCGGTAGTGTACAATGAGCAAAACTATTGTCAAAATTTATAAAACGCACATACAATAGATGACCTCTTCTAGTTATTAATAATTCAAATAAATCACAACTTCTATTAGCACTTTATTTGCTCTGAAACACAACCAGTGAAGTTCTCATCAAATTTAATATATAACGCGACAATAGAGGTATGTACTGTTTTAAGGCAACGATAAAGGCAGTTATTATCTGCTATTATATACCAGAATACAAAAATATTATTTTAGTTGTGGTACGTTATTTGAAATAAATATTTAATAATGTGTTAGTTAGATGAATAAAAATGATTAGGACGTTTACTTGTATACGAATATAATAATAAAGAACGTAGTGAAGTTTTTTGTTAAAAAATACGAATTCAATTTTAGAGATTGCAGAGTGAATTTAAGTTAAATTATGATCTTAATATTTTTTTGACAGATATTGATATCGGTAGGTATGGTATTTACACGTTTGGTGTAACTCCACTACACTCCTTAATAACAATCTTCAAATTCAAAAAAATACAAAACAAAATGAGTGTACACGAAATTTGCTCTCATAGCATTTTAGGTATACCACTAATTACAATGAAAGTACCCAAAAACTTATTTTAATTTATTAACTACATTAAAATATTGTGAACAATCAATATTCTTACAACCAAGTTGAAGCAAAATTCAGAACATATTCAGTGATTTCTTACATTTCACGTTTGACTTGACGTTTCAGGTCCACACAGCGTCAAATATGGCCGATCCACTTGACAAACATTTCATTAGAAGCATTAAAACAATAATTTATTTTTGATATGCTATGTTTTGTGATGTAAAGAAAAGGGATAAGCAAACCTCCAGCTATTAGAAGATTGTGTATCTTTAACCCTTTACCAGGCAGTGGTTAATATATGACCACCATAAATGGAACCTTATGTGGTCAACTTAAGATGGAAAACCAATGAATATTTTCAACGTGCTCTGCCTGTTATAGGGTTAAGTTTGATTTTGTTTTTCATTGAAATATATATTTGACACTGAGGGTACTACGTCACTAAGCTACAACACTTACCATAAAGTTAGGCCCTAGTTTATGTTGACATTATGATCGAACATGATCTAGAAACAAATTTCGCAGGCGTAATAACGTTAATGTTTAACATTAAATACTTGCAATATATACAATATTTTGTGCAACTGACTGTAAAACAATTTAATGATAAATAAAAGTTAACTAACAAATCTATTAACATAATGCATACTCAACGCAAATTGTGTTTCAAAAGCAATATTGTGTGAAATTTCTAGTTAAGTACAGTTTTGAATAACATAGTATTATATTTCGAATACCTTTGTAATATCCCGATACTATGCAAAAACGTTAAATTGTTAGAGCTATGAACAGAAATGAGGGTAGATTCAATATATCAACATTTAACGTTTTCTATCTTTGGTATACATTATATTATGTTAATGAGCATACAAAATCGAGGAGAATTCCTCAGAAATAATTTTCAAATAGTTTTTTACCTATTATTTATGTTATTTGGAATATGGTATATTAATTATGATATGTAGAATCCCTCGATGGGTTCAGTAAACTTTTCAAAGTGAATAGTTAAGCTGTGGTCTTTATTATATACAACACCAGACAGACACATCAGAATTTGAATCTTTCGAACATATCTGATTCTCTTAATATCTTCAAGTACTTATAAATATTTCACAAGTAGCTATCTACGGTGCTGTACAGTATACTTACAATATTTTTGGGAATAAAATATCTTACTGTACAAAATTACCCTCAGTAATATAGTAATGAAATGTGTTTCTAACACATTTAGGTGGATTGATTAAAAAATTGTTTTCATAACTGAGTAATAAAACTCTTTGACTAGTAAGGACTGAAACATTTTAATTAAAAAATCATCATCAGAAGAATATATTCTTCATTCTCTAATATGTAAAATCAATCGCTTTATCGCAAAGTATAGGAACACGAGTACTATGAATCTGAGGAGATTCGATAATTATGGGTAGCATAGCATTGCAAATAAAGATGTATAACAAATAACTTTTACGATTCAAGCATTGGACCCGCAAACCTTTCGTTAGTAATTTTCTATGATTACAGATTTGTCAATCTGCAGGAAGTCATAGTAAACACGGTTTTGATCGCCTTAATTTAAAAGATTTACGTGGCTAGGTAGAGACGCGTCTTAATTGCATGTTTTTAGCAGAAATTTAAATAGTATCTTTTAATTTGGTGTCAAGTTAAGTTTAGCAACTTAATTCGGACTTATTTCAAATCCAATGATTTGCCAGATAGAGGACATACGATGTTTATATATCCTGGAAATTCACTGCAATGCCCTACGCCTCCCCTAAATAAAAGCAAATTATGTATGCATTTGATTTTGAGGCATAATTTTACAGCATATGCCAGCTCAGGCCAAGTCTTTCCGTAAATTCGTTATAATTATGTAATAATGTACACTTTAAGACTACTTATATATAAGTTTTTAAGTGTGTATATTATATTGTCTGTAATCTACGTGTCTAGAAACAAAAGTAGCTAAATCCACTTTAATCTAATTGTTATTAAATTTCTTTCTTGTTTAGATTTGCTTATGAATTCGTAAGAATGTAACGCATAAGGATTTACATAATTATGTAACTTTTTGATTAATATAGCATAGTTCATCAGTATAACTCATTATACAAAAATTGGTTACACTATTAAGACAACAATCACGAATTTTTTTTAGTATTAATTCTTTGTTCCATATTTTTATAACCTCAAGGATTAAAAATCTTGTGCTTACTGCTTGTGACTGAAACTAATATATTTGAAAGTGTTTCCAATAAAAAACGATGTAATTTTCTTAATGATGTGTCTGAAGACGTACGTGGGTTACATACAAAACGTACGTAAAGTATGTAGAATCAATATAACATTGCATGACAAGTAGCCCATCAGTCTTATAACAAGCGCTATCACATTAGATGGTTGACCATCAGATAGAAGATATAAGTTACAGAAATTCTTTAAAGAAATTCTCATATTAATCTAAGATTTTATCTTGCATTACTGCCACGGTTTTGTTTTTTAAACATATTGGCCTACTTCGTTTTCTTTACCACGATTTTAAGATGATTTGAAGCTGAATCGTTTATTTGTGCATCTCGTGTACGTAGCTTTTCCAGTTATGTACTGTGGAGAATACCGGTACACGAAAGAATTGCGCACACGATGCGATGTGTATTAAAGATCAAGTTATACCCCACCAATAAGTCCTATCAGCGAGCACGAGGGAGGGATATGTGGATCTTTATAATTTTATAGTTATTTCTGTTTTTATTTAGTGTTTTTTTCTTTCGGGTGAGTGCAGTGTGTAGCAATTGTTTAATTTATTTTCTCAAAACTCTAAAAGTATTGAGGTGATAGATTATCTCTACTCATATATGGATGCGTCTGTATACCTTAAACGTTCACTTATGTGCTAAACTAGCCGGAATATGTATAAAATAATCATTTGGAACCAATTTTGAAAATGGATTTATCTGCTTTTGATTCTATACGCATGATTAACGAAATGAATTAGCCCGTGTTTATCAAACTTGATATGTTTCTTTCTCTTTATTCTAATAAATATTAATTATCTTGTAACTACGACATGATACAGAAACCAGTTGGACAAAGTTAAAGACTAGATGATTACAAATGTTTTAAAAAAAAACAAAAACAATTTCAAATTGTTTATAGAAATGCGTTACATAAATATGGTATTAAAGATGACAAGAAATTAAAAAATATATTAATTGTTGGTTTTAGAAAAACAAAATGTGTACACACTAAATGTATGTATGTGGCAATAAAAAAATACATGTAAGTATATACTTGGGGCTCATATACCTAGTAATGCTTTCTGCAGATGCACGAATAAAATTCTACCAGAGAGAAATTCTAAAATACCATTCGAACACCTGACAACACTTGGCCATTTATATGGTAAAATTGAGGAACTAGGGCCCTTACACATAAACACGATACGAAGTAGTGTAATGAAAATCTACGACCAGTTTCATACAATTACGCGTGAATTTGTGTGGAGCTCGTCGAAGCTTTCCATGTTACGTCTCTGACTCGTCTTTATAAGCCAGCCGTATTAAAATTGTATGTTACTCTAAAATGTGTCTTTGGTAAAACCACTACTATCAAAGCAGTCTGAGAGAAAGCAGAACTATATACATTTATTATATTAAAGTACTACAATTAATATCAAATTATCAGATAACTCACAAGAGTACCCTGCTCCCGTAGTCATACATAGCATTAATTAGTATCAAAAACAAAGCTAACTCAAAAGTATTAGAACCTACTATACAGATTGCTACTATGCATACCAAAAATTTATGATTTTACATTGGATAAATATAATTGTTACTAATTAGTAATATATGAAATGATATTAAAACAACAGTTTGTTTTATTTTCTTTTTAAATTAATAAGGCAATATTTTGAGTCCATTGACATCAAAATCGAAGAACAATCATAGTGCGTGACGTCACATCTATGATAACAATAATTATTAATAAGGGGTGAACTGTATTTGGACCTTACGCAGAATAGGCGCGTCTGGGGTCAAGTTGCTGTGACTACCAGTATGAAGATAAACCAAAAAAAATAAACAATTTTCTAGGTAAATGTAAGGTGACAGACATACGGCGCGTCATGGCAGGTAAAGACTTACGAAATGTAACACGTAATTAAAGAATTTGCCGTCCCCAATATTGCAATCTATGCAATGTAATAGATTACCCATTGTGTGGACCTCCTTCCATGTTACATTTTAGGTTACGTTACAGCAGTCCGTACCCGCAATTAATATTGCTGCGCTCGAATGACGTTACATTGCAGGTTCTGTTACGTTACAGCAGTCTGTACCCGTAATTAATGACGCTGCGCTCGAATGACGTTCCATGTAGTACATCAATCTGCCGTTCTATTGCGGCGCCACAGACCACAAAAGCCCACTTTTAATAGGACGAGCTCAACTTTTAGGACTTTACAGAGAAACCACAACTGCAGTGAAATTAACAACGGGAGTGCTGTAACACGCCTTAACTAAAGATAATGTTTGATTCTACATGGTTATCCCCCTTTATTTTAGACCAAAACATTTAACATTTTACTTACATAACTTTCCGCCCACATTTTAAGGAATGTAAGTGACAGATACCGCGCGTTAGTATTGTTTATACGTAAGTCCTGTCGAGTGCCTACGCGTCGGTCTTGGGGCGTTTCTCAGCCGGTTCGTCTTCCTCTTCCTCGTCGTCCCACTCCCATTCCTGTTCTTCTTCTTCGATTTCCTCGCGTTGCTCTTCCGGCTGATCTTCTTCGTCCTCCTGTTTAGAGAATAAGTAGGTGTGATGTGTTATGTAATTTTATGAGAACTTGCAAAAAAAATATAATTTGAATGCGGTAGAGATCAGAATAAGGCATTGATAAATTTACTCTAGAGCATAGTCGCTAATTAAAATATGTTGTGGGTCTGATTGTGAGATAATGTCTCCAAAAGTTTTTAGTTCGACTCCCACGCAAGACTTTTCCTTGTGAGTATTTAGCTACATTGAAAACATACAAGTAGATAATTAAAAAGAATTTTTTTATCCGTGTTCTAGTACCAATATTTGCTTAGTTCGGGCCTTTTTTATTAAGCTATAGCTTCTATCGCGGACCTTGAGCGTGGAGACCGAATCGAGAAATTCCGTAACGAAAAAAAACCTAACACCACTCCGATCGGCACAGCGGTGATACTTTTTAGTTTTTCCATCTATCGATAAAAGGCAGAACTTTTAATGACTTTTTTTAAATATCACGCTTGTCTCTTTATTTTACCCGCTTTTAGGTGGCATTGGTTGTACCGGGTGGCTTAAATTTGTTTTCTTATCGGTCACCACGCTCAAAGTGTGATTATACAAATATGGCACTAAACACGAAGCCAATTACAGGTCTCAACAAATAAAAAGTAGATTAAATATTGCAGCACACAAAAAGTTACAATATAATAAGTCAAAGAAAATATAAATATGTTCGTAGTGTTACCTGATCCCGGGTCATGACAGAGATGGGTGGCGCGCGATGGTGCGCGGCCACTAGTCGCTCGATGAGGTACGAAACGTATTCGTCGTAAAGCAGCCGCAGCAGATGGAAAGACCCGAAAGAAGCCGCAGACCTAAACGGAAAACACATAACACTAACAAAATTGAAACCATTCATAAATGACGTCCCACGTTTAGATGGATAAGGGAATCGTTGACACCCGTCAACAAGGTTTGGCATTGTGTGACTGTTTTTCAATTTTACGGGGAACATTTTAAGCTATTTGGCACAAATTCAAAGCACTCTTCACTGTAACTTAACTTTTTAAATTTTTACTTCCTCAAAAATCATATTCCACTCGAAAGCAAATTGGCAAGTTGCAACTTGGAATATTAAAAAATAAAGTATTACGTGACCCGTTCTCTGGTACAACCAGCGCCAAATAGATGGTAGCACCCAATGCGGCATATATATCGGAATACGCCAATTCTCTTGACAATAGAGTCGTGAAACGCTTCTTATCGCTGTCGCTTTCTTGTCAAAGTAACTATTAGATAGTACTTTAAATCGGAATATAATAAACTGAACCTCTAAAAAATACTTTTTTGATCATCAAAATTACTGACTGAGCATCTAATGAGGTGATTAGGTGCTCAATCAGTATTTTTGATGCACAAAAAGGTTAGGTTAGGTTGGCAATTTATTAATTTTGAAGACACGTTAAATAACACCCCTTTAAATCGTCAAAATAAATATTTAAAAAAATCGAATTATTATTACACTAAAATCACGAAGCTTAGATTCACTTCTATGCAACAAAACAATTTAAAAACAAAAAATAATTAAGTGTAAGTGAATCTAAGTGCCAGTTCCGAGCCACCGCTCTTTTAAGTATATCCATTTATTTGGTACTTGAATTACAATCTTCATTTGTCTGTGAAGCTATACAATGCAATATAATAAAACATTAACAATATTCATGTCCTATCTTCATTCGATCTTTATGGCGCTTCGGATATCACCAACTATATAACGCTGACTGTACTGAATCTCTCTCTTTCTAGCCGATCCTGATTATCTCCGTGAGCCCCCGTAGGGGGTCACGGCGCGGTATCGGGGCAGTGCCTCCTGACCGCAGTTTCTTGCGGCGTCCGTGGCGACGGACGCGTCGTTGTGGCGGCTAAAGACCCTAGTATGGTCCGGGGTGTCAATCCGGTGGTGGCTGCGATCAAGCCCCTAGGCAGTTGGCCCTGGGGCGATCAGCTAGCGTGTAGTCAATCCTTTGCTCGTGGTCTGGTCAATCCTACGTCGTTCGAGGGATCAGGCTTCGCTCTTTCTAGTTGAAAGTTAACTTTCTGTAACATTTAATTACCGCAGAGTGAGCTCGCGAATGACGAGCGAGCTGTAGAAGGACCAGTCGAGCAGCAGCCGTCTCGCTCTCGCAGTGTAGTCCGACTTCTTCTCATGCGCGGCAAGAGCTGACCGCACGCAGTCTTCGAGCCATGTCGCCCATTGTTCTAAAGTAGCTCCTCGACCGAGTGTTGCCTGCAAATAAATATAATATGAAAGTTTACCCGTGCAAGTAGAGAAACGTTAATGAGATGATGATGGTGCCGATTTATGCAAATTACCTTACTTAACCGGCTCGAAGGACCAAAAGAAAATGTGGAGTGTATACAACACACTTTATTAGGGTTGATATGTTAAGAGAGTTTCGGGGATAATTACATAATTGTAATTGAGTGCAGCTTATATACTAAATTTCATTTAATATATATATATATAAAGTTACTACATAAACAAGACTAACACGTGGCGTAACTTGTAAACGTGCCGCTACACTAATCGCTGATATTATTATACACTGCAAGTGATATTTTGATTACAGAACTGTGCGATGGCTTGTACAATGAAAACGTCATTAAGCTCGGACATCGTTATAAATTCGCCATTTGTTCTAATTCATTTATAACTATTTTCTACGTATGTATTACAAAATTTAAAGTTTTCACTGGCAGATACTTGTATCTGAATCAGGATGTTATAAAGCCTCATTTAAGGCACAATGTGTTGTTGATATTCCGAAAAACGTAAATGGAAATTGTAAGAGAAATAGTTACCTTAAAGTCAGCCTCGAGACGATGCGCCGTGGCCGCGCTGCCACACGAGCACGCCCACGCGGCCTGTTCGCGGACCACGCGGAAGTCCACGCGGTTCAGGTCTGACAGCATCTGGACATATAGAGGCATTCTCAACTATCATCGTCTGATAGACGGACTACGCGTTACGATCACGTGTCCATTGTACGGTCTCAACTGATAAAATTTTACTTCCAGGCAGTCGTAGCCACGGTGTTTCACCTTCAGTCGAGGTCTTTCGAATTCTCCGCATTTTGAAAGAAAGAAAATTTGTTTATTTGGTGCACAAACAATTCACAATTACCAACGAAACTTATATACTAACTGGACTGTACCAAAGAGGTCACCGCTCAGCATTTGTCGCAGTATTCACCCACGATGCTGATATTCTGCGGTAACCTAAAATAAAATTAACAAAAAGCAATACTGAACACAAAATTGGAAATATAATAACACAAAAATATAAATTATAATTGTTTTCCTATTGGTTTACAGTTAACGTCATACAGTTGTTAACATCCATAGCGCAATAAGATTTGACAAGTTGTCAAGAGTGTTAGGGCGTGTTCCGAATTATACGACGCTGACTGTACTGACTGACTGTATAATAGTAGGATCCACAAATAAACAAAAACGAACGGAATTACACTCCTTACAAAAAAACGTATTTTGTACTTTTGTATCAATGACGACTACAACTTATTTCAAATTTTCTCGATCCTCGAGCTATTGTTATTCAACACAACTTGGTATCTCGAAAACTTTGTATTATTAGATTTAGTCGATCTGTTGCGGGATTGTTTAATTTGGTTACGAAAGACTAAAGAAGGAACAAGGATGGTTATTAGTCAAGAAAAGTCTGACCCTTCCGCTTCACTCACAACGAGAGACAGTTTTTTTTTTGTAGTCCATCAGTAAAAATAAAAAATGATTTAGGCAATCTGGGGTGCGATCATAATTCTGGTTGCCGCTATGACGAACACTAAAAACACCTTACCTATTGTATCTGCTGCTGCGCGAGGTGGTCGAGGGAGGTGGTCGGTACCTGCTGGATCTGCTGCGTGTTGGTGAGCACGGCGCGGGCAGCCTGCGCGAGGTGGTCGAGGGAGGTGGTCGGTACCTGCTGGATCTGCTGCGTGTTGGTGAGCACGGCGCGGGCAGCCTGCGCGAGGTGGTCGTGGGAGGTGGTCGGTACCTGCTGGATCTGCTGCGTGTTGGTGAGCACGGCGCGGGCAGCCTGCGCGAGGTGGTTGAGGGAGGTGGTCGGTACCTGCTGGATCTGCTGCGTGTTGGTGAGCACGGCGCGGGCAGCCTGCGCGAGGTGGTCGAGGGAGGTGGTCGGTACCTGCTGGATCTGCTGCGTGTTGGTGAGCACGGCGCGGGCAGCCTGCGCGAGGTGGTCGTGGGAGGTGGTCGGTACCTGCTGGATCTGCTGCGTGTTGGTGAGCACGGCGCGGGCAGCCTGCGCGAGGTGGTCGTGGGAGGTGGTCGGTACCTGCTGGATCTGCTGCGTGTTGGTGAGCACGGCGCGGGCAGCCTGCGCGAGGTGGTCGTGGGAGGTGGTCGGTACCTGCTGGATCTGCTGCGTGTTGGTGAGCACGGCGCGGGCAGCCTGCGCGAGGTGGTCGTGGGAGGTGGACGGTACCTGCTGGATCTGCTGCGTGTTGGTGAGCACGGCGCGGGCAGCCTGCGCGAGGTGGTTGAGGGAGGTGGTCGGTACCTGCTGGATCTGCTGCGTGTTGGTGAGCACGGCGCGGGCAGCCTGCGCGAGGTGGTTGAGGGAGGTGGTCGGTACCTGCTGGATCTGCTGCGTGTTGGTGAGCACGGCGCGGGCAGCCTGCGCGAGGTGGTTGAGGGAGGTGGTCGGTACCTGCTGGATCTGCTGCGTGTTGGTGAGCACGGCGCGGGCAGCCTGCGCGAGGTGGTTGAGGGAGGTGGTCGGTACCTGCTGGATCTGCTGCGTGTTGGTGAGCACGGCGCGGGCAGCCTGCGCGAGGTGGTTGAGGGAGGTGGTCGGTACCTGCTGGATCTGCTGCGTGTTGGTGAGCACGGCGCGGGCAGCCTGCGCGAGGTGGTTGAGGGAGGTGGTCGGTACCTGCTGGATCTGCTGCGTGTTGGTGAGCACGGCGCGGGCAGCCTGCGCGAGGTGGTTGAGGGAGGTGGTCGGTACCTGCTGGATCTGCTGCGTGTTGGTGAGCACGGCGCGGGCAGCCTGCGCGAGGTGGTTGAGGGAGGTGGTCGGTACCTGCTGGATCTGCTGCGTGTTGGTGAGCACGGCGCGGGCAGCCTGCGCGAGGTGGTTGAGGGAGGTGTATCTCCTTAGGGCGGCGGCGAGGGCGGCGGCGGCGGCGGCCTGCGCGCGCGCGGCGGCCGCGGGAGCTCCTAGCGCGCTGGCTGCTAGCGCTGATTCTAAGCTTTTCGCAAAGTTGCGGATCGCCTGGAAATTATAATATTTTTTTATTAAATATAATAATATTTTTGCAATTTAAAATTGTCTACAAATTATTTTTAATCTAAAATTTAAAATACTTTGTCATGCAAGCTTAAAAATAATAATGTGTAAACCTATCAGAAAGTATTTTAAGTATAAGACATGTTTATTTATTAGGAACACATACAACACTTAAAACCAAAGGACATATATGCAAGCCATTACAAGTATTCACATTATTATTTTTTACTTATTTCTATTTATATTTTTTAAACTTATGACTAATAATCAATGTATTTTAAAAAAATATGAACATGTCGCTTGGATCCTGTTTAAAACGCGATTGTAAATTTTAAAATTTAGCCTAATCTGGTTAGATCAGTAGACAGACTCTTAAGCTTAAGCCTAAGAAAACCGAGAGCTAGGATGATGATGGGGTATAAAGACCTGCGTGAGTTGCGGCGGGATGGGTCGCAGAACATCAGGCAGCAGCAGATCCACGGCCTGCTGATGCAGCCGCAGGTCGGCCCGGCGCAGCCAGGCGGCCGCGTCGCGCCGGTGCAGCACGCGCCGCGCCCCGCCCGCGGTCGCGCGCCGCCAGAAGGCTCGCCGCGCGCGCTCCACCGCACCTGTGTCCAAAGCCGCCACCGCCTCCAGGAACTCCACACCGTGCGCCCTGCACACAACCAAATTCAAATCATTTATTGCATATCCTATGTATATTTAGTATGTTTTTACAAAAAAAAAGTATTGCAGTATGTTTATCCGTTATTAAGTATAACACAATGTCTCAATTACACTTATCTTGGAATCAAATAATTGGTGTAATTATTAGAAATTATTTATTTTATTATTATATCACATAGATTTTGTACAGTACTGTAATTCAGTAGTCTTTAGGTCGTGCTTAAGTACATATCACACCCTGCAAGGGTACAGCCACATCACGTCCAGACCAACACACAAACATACATACATAATATAAAGCCTGTTTCCCCGATGGGGTAGGCAAAGGTATATTATACGCCCACATTTCGCCGATTATATTGATAACCCCACGTAATGGTGATTTAATGTTCGCCAGAGCTTCGTCTGTTAATCGGCAGGTGCACCACTTACAGGTGAAGTTGGCTTGGGCTTCTCAGATCTTGGTAGGAGCCCTATACACCACAACATTCCAGTACTGAGCACGGACCACCTCTAACATACCAAAGTGAGAGAGTACTGAGGCTAGTATTACGTCCTTTTCTTTCGGTTGGAAAATCATCAAATGACTGTCTTCCGCTGTGGGTGAAGCGGAAGGGTGTGTCAGACAGACTTTTACTGTCTATAAACCATCCTGAGCCTATAACACCAAGGCCGCGGTAACCCTTTCGAACAGTCCCGCAAAGGCTAGTATGACGTCCTGCTGTTACAATTATCATGCCTCTAATATGGTTTAACGATTACCACATATAGTGATAACCAGGACCAACAGTTTAGCGTGCCTTTCAAAGCATGGGAACGGTCAAAAGGTCTTACGGACAAACGATCACCAATCCAAGGACCGCTCTGAACTCAGCTTTACATCGGTGATCGTTTCCGACCATCTAGCACCGCAGCACATCTAGCACGAGCGGTTCCCTCTGACTAACTATCATTTTACGACGTCGTAATGTAAACCATAAGCTACAGACCACACCTAGATCGGACCTTATACTTTTTAATACATGTTGATTTTTTTGTGTAACGCCCAAAAAATTTCTTCGTCCAACTTCAATTGGAAAACAAAACCCATTCTTACCATCTATCGGAAAGGACTTCTTGGCGGGAAAGTGAAGCGGCATGTCTGCAGATTTTTTTTTAATTTGTGATATTTTTAACATTATTGTGTAATATCGGTGGATTATTAACCGTTTAGCGTTTGTGAACATACACGTACATAGTGTTGGTAAATGAAATAAAGCAGTGTAACACCACTTTTCAATTTCTCTCAAGGAGTCCATGTGAGATCTCAGCATAGTCCCACATCTTTATTGAGGACTCAAGGCTTAGGGGAGAGTATCTAATTTACCATTCATCATTTTTATCACCACTCATTCTCATTTTCTATGATTTATATATGATATTAATATATCACTTACTTGACACTGGCTAAATGTGCTAAACGCACGAAGCCATTATTTAAAAGAAAAAAAATGACATATTCCCGATAGATTTTTTTTTCTTAGGCTTCCGTCTTAGGCTAAAATATTTTGATATCTATTTTTAATCACGAAAAAATGGCTAAAATTATTAGGGTTTCACATTCAGGTAGACCTGACCTTTACCGGTGTAAACTCAACTATCTAAATAAATCAAAAAAAAATTGCTTTTAAAACATGAACTTCTAGAAAGAACTATAAAAAGCTTAAGGTCACCTGTGCTGCTCGTAAAGCGCGGCCGTTGGTAGCTCGGGATCCCGCAGCTCTAGAGGCGGGGGAGAAGGGGCCCCCCACACTCCCAAGTACTGGCGATGAGCGACGCCTGCCAACCCCGCCGGGGGAGACGGGGCCTCGTGATCCCGGTCCCGGTCTCGGCTCTCCTGGTAACACCACACATTTTAGTAATACTTATCTTTGGAGATTTCTTATACAACTTATTAGGGCAAAAGTTTACTAAAAGAAGACACTACTACTTCACCACAGTAACGTACTTTATAAGAGTACGTCACAAGGGAAGGAAGAGGCCCCCATAGCTCCCATGTACTGGCGGTCCGTTACACTCGCTAACCCCACCGGGGGGGACGGGGTTCGTGGTCCCGCTCCCGGTCTTTCTGGTAAAACCACAGACTTTAGTATTATATATCTTTGGAGATTTCTTATATAACTTATTAGGACAAAAGTTTGCTTCAATAGACACGACTACGTCATCAGAGTTAAAAAGGGAAGAAAAGGGCCTCACACTCTTCCAAGTACTGACGATGCACGACCACCAATAACCCCGCCTTGGTCTTGGTCTCGGCTCTTCTGGGGACACCCCTAACTTTTATTTATTGTAGGGGCCTCATTTCCTTATTTAACTCATAAGGCTTAAGAAGTGTAGCTTCGTCATTTCTAGTATTTTTTACCTAATAGTTTATGACATGAAAGAACTTTTTACTTTACTGCCGAGGTTTTTGACTTTCAATATATGTTACACGAGATATCTGTATTTATTACTTTCCGAGAATATACAACTTTAAAGACGCGATAAAGTCAGAGTACACGAGGCTAAACTAATTTAAAAACAAAAACTTAAAATCTTACCTGTTGATCATTGACATCTGTATTGTCATCATCGCCGTTTTCGATTGGATCAGCCTGATTGCCTTTGGCTCTGATGCCATAGTAGTGATACTTGGAGTTGCCTCTAGTCCCGAGCCTCCTAGTCCTTAGTCCCACGAAGACCGAGCGGATGACCTTGCCGAAGGAGGCAGCGTTGACGGGTTCCATCCGGTGAGTGGTGCAGTGGCGCAGATAGTGCGTGTACAGAGTCGAACGCGGCAGAGATACACCTGTAATCATTAATAAGTTATTTGGAACTGTTATTTGGACCCTACTGAGGAACTTTTGGACAAGCTCGAACGCCTGCAAAACAACTGCATTCGATTTATCTTCGGTCTTCGGAAGTATGACCATGTGTCGGTCTTCCGTAAGCAATTGTGTTGGCTCCCAATCAGGTTACCCAGGAATACTCGGATCCTTTGCCTCCTCTATAATGTTCTCTTTAATCCTACCTACCCTTCATATCTGCGTGAGCGGTTCTCTTTTCTCCACACTCGCGATGCTCCTTGTAGACCTCATCTTCGTTACCTCCTTAAATTCCCTCCTCACAAGTCTAATTTATTTTCATATTCCTTCTCAGTGCATGCAGTCAGGTTATGGAATGATCTGCCCTTGCACGTTCAGAATTGCCCCAGCGTTGCTTCTTTTAAAAAACATTTAAAAGTTCACTTTTTGTCATGTTGTTAGGTTTTTGTTCTTTGTTTACACTTTGTATTACTATTGTTGTTGTTATTTTATTTGTATCTGTCTTCGTTAGTATATGTATTTTGTATTTTTTGTTCTCTGTGTTTAGTATATTACAACGCACAGACTAGCCTGTTTTATCTTAAGTTTTTCCTATCGCGGGCCAGCTGGAAGATATTTCTATTTGGAATAAGCTGTGCCCTGTACCCAATGTTTCTTAGTTTTTTAGTATTTCTGTATATATATTTCTGTGTGTGTACTAAATAAATAAATAAAATAAATAAGATCAAACTTTCGTATTCAGTTATTTCTTAAGTTACATGTGTTATATTTAATCTGCGTGTATAGAGGTATACATAAAGCCAACCTCACCTGCAAGCTCTGCAGCTATACTTAGGGACCTTCAAGTTGATTGAAGAAATTCAGGCTCATAATATGACTCTGCCTGCCTCATAATATGACTACGTGGTGAAGCATGACCCAATACGCTCTCATATTGGTTCATAAGACCGTGCTTGGTAGTGGGACGTGATGATTATTTATTATTATTTTTAAACTTAAATATGCATATTATATTATTCTATTCTTTACACAATTTACTTTATATACTTTTTTATAACTTATTTTTAATCATTTTACAAATCCTCCGCCAATCCGCACTGGGTCAGCGTGGTGGAGTATGACCCAATACCCTCTCACCTTGATATGTGAGAGGAGGCTCGTGCTCAGTAGTGGGACAATAATGGGCTGAGATGATGACATTTTACAAATGCTGCATGTAGTAACACTATTTGCCTAGGTTTCCACGGAGGATAAGCGTCGTGACATCCTGTGGTGTCCGACAGTGTGCTGAGTGGACACCGTTTCAGCACGTCATGTTTTCATATTCTTTTTTTCATATAAATCAAATCAAACTTACTATGTTTATTTGTATTGAATAAATTTATTTTCTTTCTTTCTATTAGGGCTATCCTTAAATGACGTCACACGTTAAGGGGAGGGAGGGGGTTAACGAAGTGTGACATGTTGTGACAAGGGAAAGGGAATGGGAATGAGATTCTTTCCAGGTCCTATGAAAAATTTTGTAACTGCTGTTTTGATGTAATTATTTCTTGTACAATTGCAAAATATGTGACATCACACTAATGAGGAGGGAGTCTCACAAGTGTGACCAGCTGTGACAAGGACGAAGGTGGGGGGGGTTTAAAGTATAATGAAGTCTCACCCTCGGCGCACTCGTAGTGGTCAAGCAGCCATTGCACGGTGGCGGGCGGCATGCGCGGCTGCGGCGCGGCGGGCGTCGCCGGGGACGCGGGCGCCTCGGCTTCATCACCCGCTACCTGTTGCAATACTTCTGTATTAGACCTAGCATATATTATCTAAACCTGTCCTCATCATCATCATCATCATACCAGCCATTTGAAATCCACTGCTGAACATAGGCCTCCCCAATTGTTTTCCACGTAGATCGATCCTTTGCCGCTTGCATCCACCGGCTCCCCGCCGCCCTGACCAGGTCATCGGTCCATCGCGTGGCGGGCCGTCGTCTACTACGCTTGCTGATTCGTGGTCGCCATTCAAGAACCTTAACGCCCCATAGGTCGTCGGTTCTTCGAGCTATGTGCCCCGCCCACTGCCACTTCAGCTTGCAAACGCGCTTCGCTATGTCGGTCACTCTAGTTCTCCTACGGATTTCCTCATTTCTGATTCGATCACGTAGGGACACTCCGAGCATAGCTCTCTCCATTGCACGCTGAGCGACTTTGAGCTTTCTTATGAGGCCCATAGTCAGGCACCACGTCTCAGTCCATACGTCATTCCTATCTTAACTTACCTATCCTATCTTAACTAAAGTGGCAGTGGGCGGGGCACATAGCTCGAAGAACGGACGATCGATGAGGCGTAAAGGTTCTTCAATGGCAATCATAAACCAGCAAACGTAATAGAAGGCGGTCTCTTACCCGATGGACCGATGATCTGGTTAAAGCGGCGGGAAGCCAGGGGAAGCAAGCGGCACAACATTGATCATTACCACATCCTAGCATAATGCCGGTTACTCCAGACTGAAGCTTAGGGCCCAGGTCCTGCTTACTGGTCTAACCAGATTTGGGTTGAATTTCAGTTATAACATGGAGCAACTGCCGTCTGACCTCCGCAAGCTAAGCTTACATTAGGCCCCTAAATCTAGGGCACAACCGGGATGAAGCTAGAATAAAGATGATCTTTTGGATCCCTGAATAGATCCAGTGCACTTGAAAAGTCTATGTGATTGAAGCGAATATTGATTGTTTAATTTTATTTTTATTTATTGCATTAATTCAATTGCTGCTGATAGGAGCAACTTTTACCAGGGTTTTTGGTCCTTCATTAGATATGTGGCCTACAAACGCTGGATCATCTTGTGTGTGATCGCCATTCGAGAACTTTTTACTCAAGCTGGAGCACTATTACTTATGTGACCTTCTTGCTTCCATATAAACTTGATAATTCCTAACTTACGTTTATTATATCACAAAACATATTTAGTCGCCGAAATCGTAAATTGAAGCAATTACTGCCTCGGGTAGGTACCGCTGCAGGTTAGATCTGGCTTATCGTGCAAGATGAAGTATTATTAAATTACCTGATTTAATAATGAATTTACTGTATATTACAGTACAGTAACGAAACAGCCATGTATAATTGTTATTTATGATTTTTTTTTTCATAGATAAAAATTACGTAAATTTACAAATAATATCAATCACATTAAAAATTGCAGAAAAGCTGACAATTAATTAGAAATAGTAACAATAAAGATGTATTTTATCATACTTTAATAACACGAACAGAAAAGCAGAAATATTGATCCAAAACGCGAGAAGGAAAGTGAAGCGGCGCGAGTAAGACGACCTTGCGTCTCCTTGCCATATCAAGTTGACACCTACATCGTCTCAGGATATTTTCTTATAAGACATCAAATTATTACGCTTGCCATTATGGTAGCGCTATTATACAGGGCGTCCCACGGATATGCCATATGGAGGAAAGTATCTTGAATATTCTAGATGGAACATTTGATTAAAAGAAGACAATTTTGTAATTTCAAAAACAATTTAAACTGCATTTATAGATGCATTCATAGCGGGTTCGATTCCCTTTTCAACCGTGTAATTATTTAAAAATCAAAATACTTTCCTCCATTTGGCATAGCCGTGGGACGCCCTGTATATCAAAAAGCATTTTTCATACGGCAGTATTGTTTCAAAACAGTTACTGCGGCTCCGGGATATAAGAGTCTCAAAAAGACGCATGGTTGGTTTTTAGTCAGTAAAAGTCTGACACACCCATCTGCGCCACCCACAGTGGGTCTGTCATTTGATAATATTCCAATAATAACGTAACGTAAAACAATTTCGCAAAACTACACAGATAATTTTAAATATCATTTCACCCACTTTCTACGTCATTGGCATTAGAATGCGCCGATTTACACAATAACGATAACAAAGATAGTAACATTAAAAATAAAATTATATTTAATGTTGTGTATAGTTAAAGATTTGTTCCCTTACCGTCAATGCCATAATGGACCTATCAATGAGCCTTGGCTTTGTTTTACACAGGCCTACATAAGGGGCCAGAAAATGTATGAACACAGTGTGAACATTTTATCACCAGGATGCTAACACATATTATTATGTCTTCGCCATTCGCGTAGTAGAGTAGGCCTTGATACCCTGTTACCTTTGACCTTAGTTTGTAAGTTGAGGCCTCAGCCCAGTGAGACGTTAATAGCCCGAGATTTTTTTTATAGCCTGTCACGTCAAGAGAGACTTGTATCCACTTTCCGTTTTGCGAGCCTATTAAACAGTTTCTCGTATACCTACTGGCTAATAGCTCATTATATTACCGAAGCAAGAAATATTAGTGACTGACTTATTAATTCGTTTAAATGAGATATGTACTAATCAACGACCCGTTATTATATACTTTTTACCAATTCATTAATTCACAAACATCTTATACTTTAGGGTACTGTTTTGTTGCCGACTCTACTGAAAGACAATTTCTTTGGCGCGAAGTGGGTATACCATGTCATTTGTTTGTTACACCTTGCACATTTCGGGGAGTATACGGAATAATGCGCTAGTAGCTTCGTAAGACCACAAAGAAGGCATCGGAATTTTATTTAGCTAGGCTTAGGGTATGCACTGCCTATTTTCGTGTATGGTGCGCACGCCACTGAGAACGAAGCGGAAGTCGCTTTGTCTATTATATCGCACATCTAGTTCTTAAAAGACGTAAATGCCATTTTATCAATTTGACAGTAAAACGGTTTAAAGTTTTTTTTTGTCATAAATACGATAACATACTCGGTGTGGTGATAATAATAAAAAATCTTTACGCACGCAATGCATCTACGTAAAACAAACTTGTGGCATAGTTAACTCAATTTTGCAGTTTTTTACATTTACGTCCTTTAAGAACTAGATGTGCGATATGCAGTTTAGTTTGTTATGACATTAATCGTGTGTCGTACTAACCACGACTCCGTATGCTGTGTACTCGGCTGAGGCGCCTCCTGACCAGGTGCCGTCGGCCGCGGGCTCACCTACTGTCGTCACCCCGTACACCGGGTATGAGCGGAGACTTTCCCTGGGAAAATAATATTACTATTATAGGACACTTTAGCTTCGCGATATTACATGGTCAAAAATTATCACCAAAGTAACGCACAGTTCAGAGTGGTCCAAAGTCAAATTCAAAATAATATTCTTATTAATTTTTAGTCAAGCCAAAGTCAAAATACTTTTTATTTCATAAACTATTACATAGTACTTGAAAACGTCAAAATTATAAAAAAATAACAAAAACAAATAAAATATAATTATACTAAAATCACGAAGCTTAGATTCACTTGCAACCAAACAATTTAAAAAAACAAAAATATTTAAGTGTAAGTGAATCTAAGTGCCAGTTCCGAGCCACCGCTCTGTAAGAAGGACTGGCAAGAAACTTACAGGCTATGCTCTTTTAAATTATCGATTGGTTAGTTACAATCTTCATTTGTCTGTGACGCTATACAATGCAACATAATTTATAATGTTCATGCTTTAAGTCATTCATATTAGAATAGCCTGTATGAAACGGCAGTTTAATCCCAAGCATTTTTATCAGCCATATAGTCTTTGTTCTATCTTCATTGGTGTGTCATTTAATTATGGAGCGCTTTCATGCTTCGGAAGGAACGTAAACCGTTGGTCCTGGTTATTGCCATGTGTAGTAGTCGTTAGTGGCTTGTAAAGTTCTAACAGTACACGTTTGCCTTTGCTAATCTGCACTGGGTTTGCGCGGTGCATAACTTGAATCCCTAACACCATGGTTCAGTGATAGGACGTTAATAGACTGAGATGATAATGTGTATCATATTATGTAGCTAATCTTATCATGAGAGAGTTATAGAGCCAAGGTTTAAAAAAAACAACACTTTTATTAAAATAAATTTAAATAATAAAAAATTTATTAAAATTTTATGCGGGCTAGATGTACTACTAGATGATTAGATGTACAAAAAATATGGACAGTAAATTTTATTTAAACTCTTGCCTTAATTCTAGGTCATTTTAATCAATTAAAAATCAGTGGTTGCTAATTTGCTAAAAAAAACTAATAAGATAGATAATTTTAAATACTTAATTATATAGATCTTTGAACTTTGATGTTTATTATTTACCACGTTTAGCGTTACTAAATATATTCAGAAGAACATATTTCATACTCTGAAACCTACCAAAAAGAGTACTTACATTTGCGGTTGATGACCTTGAGTATAAATCTCTTGAGGCTCAACATATTGCACGTGGTAGTTGACACCGTTGCTGCCCTCGCCTGCGGATACCATCAGATTGATTTTAAAATTTTATAAAAAAATGTCTGCTTTGTAATGGAGTCAGGCGAACAATGAAATATGAACCCGAATCGGTGACGTCAAAGACAAAAGAGCGCGTGGGCCGACCAGCGAATCGAAGCCTATGATTATGAAAGTGAAACCTCAGGTCAAAGGGTGGCACTCACAGGGGTAATACGACCGGTAGCGAGGCACCTCCATACCGCCAGAGGTCTCCCAGGCAACTTGCCTCCGGACCACAATTCCAAGAACTGCGCAGCGACCTAACATACGTCTGTCTCTCCGCACAAAGATACCTCTCGCTCTGGCGCTACCTCCACCTCACCCCACCTGTTATTTTGACCATTGTAAGAGAGATGTAAGCGATATAATTGCAAAACTTTCCCCTTTGTAGAGCATTTATTGGCCATGTACTAGGGATTTAGATAACAGGGTGTTTTTTAAGCACCCATGATTTTTTATTTATAGTTTTTTCTTGCACACTTTTTCCTAAAATCTCGAAATCATCAAATCTAAAAATAGACATAGACTCAATTACGTTTTAAATAAATAGTTTTTATTTCAAGTCCAAATATACTAAAATGATGATATTGTTAGTCGTTGAGTGATGATCAATCATGCGATGATTAGATGATTATACAAATATTAATATGCGCTACTTACTAAAAAAAATTAAATTAAATTGAGATTAATAAAATTCAAACAGGGTTTATATAGCAGACAATTTTTTTATTCTATTTTATTTCTATAAGTAGGTAAAAAAGTGCCGAAATCATAACAAATAAATAAATATTTATAAACAGAAAACGGAACCGCCCAATATGGCAGACGTTAAGGGGTGTCATGAAGCGCGTGCTGCCGAAGGTAACCAGCGGACAGGTGGCGACGGGAATAATGCTTTATTCATCAAAACCATTCAGGTAGATAATCCAAGGGGGCACTCACTATTATCCCCTATTATTAATTCTTACAAAACACCCCTTCAAACAGCAACAATTAAATCTGCACTCAAATAGCAAACCGTAGAGCGCATTTCGTTTTGAAATTGATTTTTTTAATAGTGTAATAGGAAGACTTTACAAGGTATCATCTGACAGGTAGGAGATAATCAGATCGAGATGAGAGGGTGAGATTTATAATGTTTTATTTGTCAGAACATCAAAGGTTTCGCAGACGTTTGTAGTGCTTTGTGTTGTATCTTGCGTAGAGCGGCCACATTTTAAGGTGAGTTTTATAGAAATATTTTTCAGATTCGATATTATTTTTTATAGAATATTTTATGTATTTGATATTTATATCTCGACGTGATTTTTAAGAGAAAGTGTCAGAACATCATTATATTGCGCAAACGCAGTAAAATTAGAACTTTCTTTAGATATTTATCATATGTTTTACTGAGTTCATTTCTTAATTATATTTTTATTATTTATTAGTTAGTTAAATGATACGTCTAGATATAATTACTGAATTGACCTAATTAACTTGATCTATTGCTATTGCTTAACCAAGTTTGCAGGGACTATAAGTCGGCGAAATTTCTGATCTTTAAGGACTCGACAGTTGATGTCACGGTGGTGACTAGCGGAGTTCAGTTCTTATTAGAATTTACGTTAAATGACTCCGTACTGGATATGAGCAGCCAGGTTAACGTTTTGATCATTGCTCAGTAAAGGGTAACAGACTATTTAGATTTATGAATATTTTCTACTGCGTGTTATTTAAAATAGTGAGTAACAATGTGAATAATTAGTAATTTTATGAATACCACCGGCAGCCTGCTACTCCATCCGCGTGAACTACACATAAACCATCCTCTTGAATTACTCTATCTATTAAAAACCCCCGCATCAAAATCAGTTGCGTAGTTTTAAAGATCTAAGCATATATAGGGACAGACAAAGTAACTTCTTTGAAATTTCTTTTAATACTTTGTAGTGAAGTCAAAATTGTTTATAGAACTATTTCATATACAAAATGTTCTAGAAAAGTATATGAATTCGATATAAATAAATAAATAGGTATTTTCTTACAATTACACCAATAATTTTAGTTCCAAGATAAGTATCGCTAAGAACTTGTGTTATGGATATGAAATAACGGATGAAATGAACATACATACATACTTTTTTTTTGGTAAATAGATACTTAATACACATAGGAAAACCCCGAAAATCATAAAAAATATTCATGTTTATGCACACAAATATTTGTCCTGTGTGGGAATCGAATCCACGACCTCATGAGTGCAGTGCGAGTATAGTCGCCTCGACTCCATAGTCGTAAAAATGTCGATATGAAAGGGGACCTCAATGGTATTAAGAGAAAAACCACGCTGAAGACCATCTCAACATACACAGTGCAGTGAAGCAAAAGGAAAATAAACCATGCAAAAGCAAATAAATAAAATGCAAATAAAACTTGCTCTCATAGTCGCTGGGCTCCTCGATCTTGATGCAGGCATCCCCCTCCCCAGTCGCTGTGCGTACAAACAACATGCCACTACTCATCACACAATAAACAATAAATATTAAAATAAAAAATAATTTTATTACTTCAACAGTTTCTTGCCCTATTTTTTACTACTTAAGCTTTTGCGCGTTATGAATAGGCGCGTTAGTTTTAAGTTCATTGATGTTCATTAATATACCTAATGAGCCAAAATTTAATTTTTAAAAAAACTAACTTTAATTAATTATACAGGAAAAAAATTATATATCTATAAGCCTACGAAAATAATTGCGCATTTAGTTAACACACATTTGTGTTGTTTCTTTTTTTGTATGTTATTTAGATGTATTGTAAGTATACATAAAAAAGTAGGTATTTTTGCCTGTTTATTCATTGTCTAGTACCCATAGTACAAGATCTGCGTAGAAGCCCTAAGCTAGTTAAAATAACTCTAGATGGATGTAAAATAAAAAGTCTTTATATTACTTTAAGCAAACTAATAAAAATAGCCACAATAAAAAATATAAAACGTACAGCCAAACTCGTAGACAACTCATAACATGCATTTAACAGACATAAACATTAAGAACCACTTTAAATAATTAACGTATCTACATATTACAAATCACATTATTTTATGGAATTTAAATTAAACTCATATACACTGATTATTGTAATTTTATTTCATAAATTCCAGTTATTTGCAATAAACGGAAACGGACAGTGCAGTGCTCTTTAAATTATAAGCTAAACGTTTAGAAGGAAACAGTTCCTAAAATAAATTTCAAACAAACGAAATCACTAAAACAAAAGAATAGAACGATTACTTAAGAAAGAGTTTATATTAATATGGCTCTTTTCAAACCCAATAAAGATTATTTACATTTCTTTCCTTTTTTTAATTAAATAGAATGATAAACAACAGGCCAGTCCCCCATATAATAAGCGGCGACTATTTTCAATTTCATTGTAGTTATATCGTACAATAGGCCATATTAGATGCTATCATGCGAAAGCAGCACATGTTCTATTAAAAGAGTTTTTGCTGATACTTTTGGTTCCTAAGTGTTTTAGTGACTTTGTTTGATGTAATATCTACATAATGTTATAGCAGTGTAATGTAATATGGAAAGAACAGATATATGAAGACTTACTGGCGACAGTGATGTACGCGTGTTGAGCATCGGCCGTAGGGCTGGACTGTCCCGAACTGTCTCCGTTCACTTCCACCACCGTATTGGACACCTGTGGTATTTATTGGTTAACGTCTGTAATCATCTTTATCATTCGAGGGTTATCCCGGTTGCGAACTCACGGGCCCGTGGTCCCTTTTAATACCATTGACGTCTGTAACGCAATTCTAATATTATCACTACCTCTTATCTCAAAAAAAATCTCTTATATACATATTATCACGCCTTGTACTCGGAACGGTAGAGAGATACCACATCTTCATTTTTTTTTTAAAATAGGATTCTGACCTTTTATTACGTAATATCACGCCTGTTTCCCCTAAAGGGATAGGCAGAGGCATATTATACGCCCGCGTTTCGCCAATTATATTGTTGGCCCCACGTAATAGGGGGCGAGCCTATTGCTGCTTACCGGGAACTTTTGTGTTCGCCAGAGGCTCGTCCGTTGTTCGGCAGGTGCACCACTTGCAGGTGAAATTAGCTTGGGCTTCTTAGATCTTGTACAGCTCCCTATACACCGATAATGAATACTATACGCTCCGAAATCAGAGTCACATAAAGCCTGAAATTGGGAACTATGGGAAGAAAGTAATTTCACATAGAGCTATCGGATTATATTAGCTCAAGGCGATGTTTTGAAGAATTACACAACACACAGAGATCAAATAATCGTTACCATTAAGCGCTCTGTACAGGATTTAGTCGAAGGTCTTTCATCTCAACTTAATATGCTTGATCAAAACCTGCGTGACAGCAATCAAGAAATTTATGGGATTCCTGACCAGATGAGAGCATTCCGAACGTTATAGTAAGACTAGATGAGGCGGTTTCCTGCCAAACTTCTTTCTGAAAGAGTTGCTTAATTTGATGTCAATACACCACCCTGCTGAAGGGAATACCTATTGAACCGAAGGAATATTATCATGTGCGTGAACTTCTTGAAAGCTCTGCAGGCTCATAGAAATGTTACCTGTTGTATAGCGTGCTGCAAATGGATGGAATTGGGTATCTCCGGTATGACGATGAGCTCTCGCACTGCACTGGGGGACCCGCCGCCTCCCGCGCCCGCTGCCCCTCCCTGCTCGCAACATGTTTACATATGTATATAACTTTAAATTGAACTTATCAACTCTCCTAAACTTATTATAAATCATCATCGGCCCATCTTCGTCCACTGATGGACGTCGGCCTATCCAGTGGCACTACACTGAGCTCGATCTTCAGCTCTTCGCTTTCAACCGCTGCCAGCAAGTTTAACGAATATCGTAGCCCCACCTAACTGGAGAGCGTTCTTTTATGAATACCTGCTTAGCTACAAACATTAAAGCTCTTTTCTTTCTAAATATGGCTCAAATCAAATATTTTTAACGAATAAACAGAACACATTTAAAACCGTCCTAAGCCTCAGAATAAGGCCAGGCTACCTTAAGGAAATAACAGCCATACCTGCGCAGGCGCTGCGAGGCGAGCTGCCATGGCGGGCGAGGCGGGCGGCGAAGACTCCACTAATACTTCGTCGCCGCACTCAAAGTCTGCAATTCAAAAAATGGCACTGATATCGTCGTTCTACAGAATACTGTAATATCTAACTAGACTCCTGAAACGGAATTCTACTTCCTGTTTGGTGAGTCACACAATAAAAACCACAACAATAAAAGTTGTCATCCACAGAAGTTTACATAAGACTATCTATTTAATTAAGAATGATGTATATCTAAAATTTAAAGTACAATTTTGCATTTACGTCAGTCCAACCGAGTTTAAGGACCATGAATGACCTTAGCAAATTTATCAAAACAAAATCTGAAAAGGTAGATTTTTAGGTTTGTATTTTCGCCATTGATCATAATGTTTAAGTAGACCTTATTTCATCATCGCATTGTCTACTTAATAAAAGTTTTAAACCCCCTTTTTACACATTTCTACATCAAACTGATGATGTTAGTGTAGTATATCACAGACAGTGCCCTCGAAGTGGTTCCATCTAACCACATAACAGAGAGTACAGAAGTAGAACTCATGAATTGTTTATGCCTGCACACAACATTGCGCTAGGGCTCTACTCTAGCTTAAGACAATGTCGCACTCAATCGAGATATCGATAAAATTTATTAACAAAAAATTAACCGAAAGCAAAATCCTAAAATAAAACTCAGGCAATCCAAACACGTCGAGATCAAGAGCGCACCGAAGGCTGTTGCAACACGGCAATAATTTGATACACAAATCGGTATATTCAATCTAAAGAGCAAGACGTGTAATTTGCAATTAATACATGCATCAGTTCAATTAGGTGGATAATAATTCCTTTCAATTTGAATGACACAGCACGCGGTAAAAGATAACACCTAGTTACGTAAAATTATGTGTGACTCTTTCACAACCATAGTGTTATGTAAAATTTTCGAGCTGAATAAACTTTACCTCCTAAAGCATACAAATTTCAAATTAATATATACTGATAATTCTTAATCATTATCTAACTCTTATGTTAAGTAGATACAATTGAATTACGAGCTAATATCTACTTAGCTTTTCGAGACTAGTGGAAGTAGAAAAAATTAACTATAAAAACAAAACAATAAAATCCGTCAATATAGTGTATATAAAATCCGTCATTAGCTGTAAGTTTCAAACTAAATTCTGTAATTTATCTTTAAGAGCTGTAGATTTTTAATGAAATATAAAAATAAATAATATGTATTATGTTCGTTGCCCCATTTTAGCACGGAAAGTGTAATAAAATAAGGCCGTCACTCGCGTTTGAACTATTCAGACGTATTCCGAGATTCCTAGTCTTCATTGTGAGTGTTGCTCTAGGGTGCATTGTTTGAAAGCTTCTGTACTCTCTGTTTTCCTATTTAGTATGTCTGCCCTAGTTTGGCTAAGGTAAAAACGAATTCAAAAACAAGCAATAAATCACATCTCTAAATAAACATAGCAAAATACTCCAAAATAATTGCAAATGCAAGATTGCACAGTTTTGAAAGTATTGTACCTACAATATATATTTTAAAAAAAGTTTTTGTAATCATTCTTATAAATGAATTTGCATGTTATCAGTGTGGCAGAATTATAAATTACATAATATCTTGTTATAATTTTTTCTCTACACAAACAATTTAAGACTAATAAAAAAATGTAAAAATAGAAATAAGTCTCTACCTAAAGGACCTTCTCAAGAGCAGTTTTTGAGGCACTAGGAAATATATAATAACTATAAAGATATAATAAACAAAATAATTCAGATTTAATATGGGATGCACCATTATGAGTAAAGTGAAAAATTTACTTTAAAATATATATAATATAAAATATAATAGATACTATAATTTTAACATTTGTTTCTTTCATTTAATGCACTAATTACATTACACGCTAGTAGTCTAAAATAATATCCCAATAATATCACTAAAGATATAACTCTCATACATCATATAACCATGGCTGTGACAGACAAAGTTTAGTGCTAATAAATCCACTTTTACCGTTTTGATGCAAAGCCAAAATGGTGATTAGAAAATTGATTCAGAAATAAACAAAGGTAGTTTTAGTTTGTAGCCTCATAAAATTTTTAAAACATATTGATGATTTTTTTTTTCATTCATTAATAAAGAGAAAATTTCCTTTTCTTAAATTATCTATAATAAGTGCATATAAAAAGTCAACTGCATATTTAAAAATACTCCAAAATAATATTTCTATTAAAAAGACAATGTAATACATATAAACTTTTACAAAGCTCCATCTACCAATAACGTAACAAAAAAATAATTAAGACAACAATTTGGATTAAATGAGAATAAGTCATTGCATAACGTTATCCCCAAGCAACAGAGATGTTATTGATCTGTAGGGAGCTTGGGTGGAGGAGAGTATCCGTGGAGCGTAACCAGGCAACACCTCATCTGGCCCTCCGCACCTTCACTCTCAATACATCTTTTATATAACAACACTCACTTTCTAAGTAAAACACGTTCTCAAATCCCATTTCAGACATTTTAATTTTAACTTGTTTCATCAGAGGAACACTTTACACAACACCAACATATTATTGTGAGTCACTATAGATAAATACTGTATCTTGTATTGATCAAACAACCGTTACTATGGGGTTACTTGTGCTATGTGGAGTAGAACAGTTTGACTCTTTTTGTTTTTAGTTGTTTCATGTTCCAGAATGGGTAAGTTTGCTGTGTGTAATTGTACATGTATGTTATGTTGTAGGGGTGCATGCAGGTGGTGTGCGGTCACGCTTGGGTGCCACCACCTGCCATCTGCTTTTAGATTTGCTTGGGTGAACAATACTGTCACATAACTAGTAATATTATGATATTGATAGAATTACAGAACCCTGGGAATATTGATTTACAGTTAGTTCTGTTTCATAAGCTCAAGTCTGTTGTGTTTTGTGTTCCATCATAATATACCAAATGTCATTAGTTGTGATTAAATATAAAAAATATTTATATTTATTGAGCATAGTAATTAAATCGTAAGTTTTTGTTGCCTAATTAAATCAGCTGTTTAATATTGTTTTACGATCTAAATAATAGTTAATAGGTATAGCACAGCTGAGTCTGTTTTGATGATAATTGCGGCTATGTAACGGTGAGCCTATATAAAACATAAGTAAATCAGAAGGGGGCTGCGACTCGTGCCGTACCAGGCGCCACCGGGCTAATTCCCGACCGATAACTATGATAAACTTGATAGGTACGCAATCGCCCGCTTTGTAGGGATCCGGGAACTCCATACAGTACACCTCCCGCTCGTCGAGTCTGTCGTGTTACGCGTCATAGAGAAAGATTTGTAATAAATTACTATTTATTTTAATTAGCAACTCGCCATTTAACTTGATTTAGTAGACTTAATACCAACCTGCCAGTCACACTATGAACTGTCATAATCCTCATATAAATCTCCGTAGAAAGAAATTTTCCCAGAAACACAATGTAAAAAAGGTACTAATCCTATTTCTTACGACCTTTACACAACGAACTCTCAAAAAATTAACAAAAACCTATCACGATAAGAAAATTGACTTATCAGTGTTGTTGTCTTGTAGCTACACCCGTTTCCTAGGCTACGAGCTCTAGCTCTTTCTCCCCGGCCAAAAAAATGTGTAGGTATAGGTACCAACCTACAGATAAGACCAATTAATAGTATCAAAAGGATAGACTATAGCCAAAAAAATAACAGAATATCTTGTTTCACATATATTGTTATGTATAATAATACAATAACTTATCATTATTATGTTATTTTTCGTGTTTTCAATCATCTCTTTCCTATAAAATATAATATATTGAATATAAAATATTATTTTTTCTGGTAGGACTTATAACGATAGTACCAGAATATAACATAACTTCCCAAATCTATATCACAATTTTCATAATAATACCGTTTGGCTAATCCTGAATTGCTTAGCACACTTAAAAACACCGTCATACGAAAAGCTACAAGGTCACAAAATGTTATAAACTGAATATGGCAACAATATGCCTAATAATAAATTTGACAGTGACAGATGCTACTATCAAAATTTGTTGCCAGATTCGGTTTTAATACGGTAGTTTGTAGTTATTTGTCTACGCTTTATTTTGTGGCTGTGTCTGCATCGTAACTTCTAAACGAATGGACCGATTATGTATGATGTGGCTTATTTTGTTTGAAAGCTGGCATGTTTGAGATGCTTCATATCTACAATTACTATGTATAAAAAACGATTGTTTCAGAGTTGTCAGCGGAGGTGGATCTTTGTAGATTTCAAATCTTCATAAACGTATAGTTGCACTAACAAATTAAGTTTTGTTCGTGCTCGTTTTGGGTTGAGGTGTGAGCTTGAGATTATGGTTTAGTGCATAAAAAAATGGTTGCCTGTAAAGTCGTTTTTACGGGCGAAGATTTTACGTGACAACGTCTTTTTCTCGGTAGAATATTTATTGATATGAATATAATTAAATTGCACAATAGGAACAAGGAATTGAATGAAAATAAGAATTGCACAAATTTTAACTATAGAAATATATTTTGTTTACTAAAACATTGTACACTAGTGCTGCGCGCGCGGCAGACCGATCATAGTTGAGTGGGAGAGAGACGCAAGGCATTCGCCGGGCCTCTCTCTCGTTCGGTGACTCATCGTAACGTTACCGAGCGTTACACTTTTTCATAAGTGACTCCCAGCCGCAACCTAATTTAAGACGTTGTCACGTCAATAATCTATGAATATAGTTCTGCCTGACTGTCAAAAGCAGATTATTATATCACTTCTTAAAGATGAGTAGTATAATGAAAAAATATTAGGTACACGACGCGACGCCGCATAGCAATCGCCTTTATCGTACTGGTGAGGTGACTTCGTAAAAATCAGTAACAAAACTGATCGTTTCCGAATTAAACGAAACTAATACAGATCAAATTTTATATCCAAGGTTATATAAAAATAATAAAAAAGGCATTCTGCAATAAACTTGTGTAAATCAGTTTTTGAAATATATATTTGCTAAATTTAATAAAATAATGCGTAGTTTACCTGGCTACAAAAATTGCTTAAAGTATATTTGACGGTACTTTAATATAATTATTGGTACTGGAAGAACATTTATTTGATTTGTCTAAGTTTGAGATCGACTGTAGCCGGGCCACTCGAAAATATACATTGTCATTTCTCTTTAAAAAATTCCGTAAAAATAGTTTCTTAACTTAAGTGTTAACGGTTTGCTACCAGAAATCGTTTACTTTTTTTAGTATATATTTTAAGATTTAGTTGGAAAAACCTTAAGTTACAAATTGTTTACATGAAAACTTTCATTATAATTTTATCCCATCGATATTTTATACGTAATGTTAGATTCCGTCCCTATGATGAACAGTATATCGAAGAACGCGCACTTATCATTTTCTTGTGGGATTGAATCCACGACCTCAGCAGCGGAGTAGAGGTTTACATACCTCTACGCCATAATAGCTGTCCGGAATGATCTGATTCTCCTTAAGTGCCAACATTCAAACCCCACCTCCCCTTTCTGAAATATTTATTTCTAGGACAAATTGGTACTACTTTATGCCCAATTCCTGTCTAGGGTCGTAACCCTACTTCGTAAAGTATAAACATTACATTACATATCGCCTTATTTTTGTATTAACGTTTCACTTAACTGGCATTGGTCGTCTGTCATCATTACATTTAGATTATAAAGCCGAAATGATCTTTCAATATATTTCCAGCTGTAACTAAATAATAATATTATATAAATAAATAAATCCATTGTAAGAAAGTGCTTTGGGCAAGATATATAACAATAAGATGATGCAAGCGTTATGCACTTCTGCAAAAACTACGTGGTTATGGTTACTTATAATTTATTGTAAGCGTTATAATTTTATAATTAACGGCTAATCCTATGACTTCTTTGAGAATATTGAATATATTTTGTTCTTACCTTCAATATCAAAGACATATACCGGTAAAGAAAAGTTATCTTCGACTTTAAACTCCACTTTAGCTTCCATCATTTTACTTTGTAAAAGTTTCCTGTAAGAACAGCAAGTAGATAACAGTTTAAATTCAAATTTTCGTATCACCTTGGTAATTGTATAAATAAAAACGATAAATTATAAATATCTACGATGACACTTAGATGACTTTTATTTTTAAATATCGATGGATGTATGAGATATAGAGGAGTTTTGTTTTGTCAGCATTTAACCTACATTAATACACCTCCTTTTGGTTGTGTAGTTTGGAGAAAGGTTATTTTTATATCTGCATTGTTATTATCTAATCATAGTTAACTTTATTTTGTATTTTACTATATCAGATTACTAAATTTGTATCATATGTGTCTTCCTGCTACTCGGCCATTCTGTAAACCAAGGAAATAACTTATTTTATTTTATGAAATTTGGGAATGTCAAGTTGTTATTAAGTTAATGATATTTGGAATTTTGTTGTTGGGTTTAGTTTAAAAAAATATAATATGAATGCATTGAGAATTACGTCGAGAAACACTATATAAAGTGTATCTAAAATATGTTTTCTATTTCCAGGTTTCTTTGTCCAGTGAGCGGTTCGTATGAAAATTTTAGAAAAAAGCAGACTATATCTATACAATGATCTTTTTTGGATTGAAATATTTTTTAATCAAAGCCGTTTTATGTTCATTATAATTTTGTCAGTAACTATATCAAGTACCTAAGCTGTACTACTATTTTCGGATGAAAAATCATCAAATTACCTTCTTCCGCTGTAGGTGGAGCGAAAGGGTATGACATACTTTTACCGACTAAAAACCATGCATGTTCCTTCTTGCGCCTGCTAACCTTGGGTTTGGGCCGTGGTAACCCTTTCGAACATTCCCGTAACCGCGGCAGGGTACCTGTACTACTAGTAGGTAGTACTTACTGCGGAGCGATAGCCCAGAAACGAATATACCACAATGCAGTGGATCTCAAGTTCGCACCCCGATCATGAGCCTATGACTTTTCGAAGTTATGTGCGTAATTATCGTTTGCTTTGTGCCTCGAAATGCATGGTAAGTCGTTGGTCTCGGCTATTATGAACATCTATGGCAGTCGTTATAGGAAGTCAATGCCATTTAGTATACTGAAAGCTGGTTTAGCTATAGAATGATGTTTCCTTCTTGGTGTAGCCGGTATGTCCGCAAGATATCTGGAAAAATCATATCCCCTTGGTAGAAATAGCAGATGGTAAGTAGTTACTTTCCATCGAGATATATAATTAAGGTTAACTGGTAGAGAATGCCTTGCAGCATTAAGTTCGCCTTTTGTACATTTTAATTTTAATTTGTGCGATAAAGTTTAAATAAATAAATAAATAATTTCCATATCACGATTTACAGTATGGCTCATCAGAATTTTATTAAATGTTGGTGGTTAAAATGCAGTTAGTTTAGACATCGGGCAGCAGGCTACAATTACAACAACTTCAAGAAATTCAGTGCTTGTCGAAATCGTACAGAGACGGTTTAGAGATGACAAACCCTTCTACCGCTAACAGCTGAAGTTTATTATGTAGAAACAAATAAAGCTTTCCTTGTTGTTTAATGTATTGCTTTTATGGTAAGTTCTTTAAATAAACCTTTATTTATATAAATAAAAATAAGCTCAAGATTGGCCCTTATATTCATCTGTCTAGAGGAAGGAAATTTAATTATTTTAATAATAGCAATATCTTTTATAAGATTGAGTTCCACTAGACACCAAGCACACTACTTCGAGCAGTTTTCGTATCCCGCTGCATCGTCGGGTAAAAATTATATGGTTTATTTTATAAGCTGTATCCAAATTATTTTCGTTTTTATTTATTACAAAAGTCTAAGTTTTGGATACTTCTTTGCCACATCAACTATCTGCGAGTGCTAGTTACGCACGTTGAAATAGATCCGACCATTTCGATTATTAGAGGGGACAAATCGACAGATAAATCAACAAAGTTCTAAATATATTTTTCATGTTATTAGTGCTGTAATAGTATTCTTTTAAAGATATTGTTTATTTATAATAAACCTTTATCACTTCATTTTAAAACTGATGTAAAGAAAATAATTCCGAAATGGAGGATAGAACTTTCTGGGAAGCCGAAACGAAAATACTTTTGATGCTGTACAAATCTCATTGGCGTTCATTTGGAGTATGATTTTATTAGATTTAGACATTCAAGAGAAACCACAAAAATCTAGAGATTTTATAGGTAATGTAAAGGTACATATAGACTTAGAAGTATTATATAATTTGAAGTAAGTATAAATATTTACTTTGACAAAAATAATACCTAAAATTCTTTACAAACTTGTATTTCACTGAGAAATTTGGAATCTGGATATTCCCAAATAATTAATAACTTGATTTGAGGTATTTCAATTCAAATTTAAATAATTTTTGATTTGCAATAAAATAAACTGAAGATTAGGCCTGATGTAAAAGTTTTTAGTCTTTTTCGAGTAAGAAAAAAAAAAAGAAGATAAATGTCATGGTGACGTTTCACTTTGTTGTTGATCGTTTTTCGCGTTTGCTCACATTAATCCATAAAAAAATCAATCAAAAATAGAGCAAGTAAACATTTTGGCGATCTCAATGGTTTAACTTTATCTAAAATGAAAATTATAGTTAAAAAGCTACAAGGGGGCGAATGTTGTTTAGAGGTAAGAAACAAATTATCTCAGCAATCTTTACGCATTTCACTTTCACTGTAGATTTTTGTGTTAATTTTCATATACCTCATTTCAGGTTCTGCCCACTACGTGCATTTCCGATGTAAAGCGTGAAATATCAGAAAAGCTTAAAATCCCCATAAATGAACAAAAGCTTCTGTTGCTGGGTAGGGCCTTAGCTGATGAATTAACCATTCAGTCATATCCTACCATCAAGGAAGGTACAAAGTTAAATCTTATAGTAAAAAAGCCTGAAGGCCTCTACAGTGTTGCAGTAAAATATTTCAAAAAGTCAGGAATGAGTGACGCAGAATCTGTGAACACTGCTAATCTTTTTCTAAAGATAGTGCAAGATAAATTTAACAAGTTATCTTGGGATGACATCGACAGATTATCCTTGGAATGCCTGTTAGATGAAACTGGAGAAACCCGTAATCCAGAACAGGAAAAAGAAAGTGAAGAAGTGTTTAGTTTGTGACAAATAAACAACTTCATGAGATTTACCTTACGCAAGTAATATTTTAAACTGAGTGTTCTGATTTAATACTTTAAATATTGATTTCTTATCGTATTCATGAACTGGTTAGGGAATAATTGCTATTTTATAGTTAAATTAAATAATGTTGTAAATATTCTGTTTCTTGAACTAGGGTTAGATATTATTTGTAAATCTATTTCTAGGATATCCTCTTGATATGTTCAAGTTGTTTCATTGCAAGTATATGAATTTAATAAAACAATGATTTTATCATCATACATCATCTTTATTTTTGTGTCCTTACACTTTAAATACACCTTAAATGGCAAGTTATACTATGAAATAGTATATTTTAATGAAGCTGTCTAGTGACATCTTGGTAGTTATATTGTACTAGACATTTAATTTTGTAACTCTTACCTATAAATGCAATACTTAGCAATCAAGTTGCTACTGTGACGTGCAATACAAGAAATTGTTGTTAGTCTTAATAAACAGAAAATTTAAAAAAAAAATGTTCCAACAAGTTGATTTCATTCAATAAAGGTAAGTAAAAAAGATAAATTCAATCAGGGTTGGTGAGATTGTATTGCAGTTTGTGACAAATGTTTCCCATTAGCATTAGGCACTTCATTTAGCAATCTTACATTCAACCAGGCATCACAACCATAAAATGAGCATAGTTCAGTGCAATGATAATGAACAAACAGTCATATGATAAATAATTGTTATACAATATTTGACTGTTGCCATTTGTATTGTTACTAGAATTTTATGTAATGTACTGCTAATATGATACATTCAAAAAAAAAACTATTACAAGAATAATACAATAGAATATTTTCATTGACACAAAGCTTTTCAGGGTGGTGTGAAGCAAAATGAGTTTACATAAATGTAAGTATGTGTTACATAAAGCTACCTTTTCATTATAACCTTGCATTTTTCTAAAATTAAATAATTTTGACCAATCTATCTATTTAACATATTATTTTCGTTGTATAAGTCTTTAATCAGAATTCAAATTCAAAAGTAACTCAGTTGAGGACGGGCAGGCTATTAAGTCGGATATGCGCACTTCGTCTCGCGCTCGCAACTGTATTGATTAGGTTTTAAGTTTTCTTTTAATTTATAATCACGTTGTTAAAGACATTTTTCTTATGCTACTGATTTGATAGGTTAGTATAAATTACATATCCCTACCTGCTTTTCATTCCTGAAGTTGTGGGTTCGAATCCCACACAGTTCGTGTGCATGAACATGAATATTTATTCTGCATGGGTTTTATCTATGCGGGTTCACTATTACTGTACCAAACAAAGTCGCTTTTCTCTTTAAAACTACGCCACGGATTCGTTTTACAAGATAGAGTGATCAAGAGGAAGGTTTATATGTAGGTCACGCAGACGTAGTCGCGGGCGGCCACTAGTAAATATATAATCAAAATATTAATGTATGTGTATCTGTTATTTAGTATCAATAACACAAGCTCTTAATGATACTTATCTTAGAACTAAATAATTGGTGAAATTGACAAGAGAAGACGAAATACAAAACCCAATCAAGTGTACCTAAGCTATTAGACACCCCCTGACACTTGCCCTTGAAAAATTGAATCAGAAAAATAACCTTCTTATGTAATTTTATATTATAAGATTCTAGAAATTATTATAATGACTTTCGTATAAGTATGCAATAAGTTTTTACTCATTAAACTTTTTGAAAAAAAAAAATGTTTGATTTTTTCTCTACTACTACACAAAAACATTTTTTGTTAACACATACACAATTTATACAGTAGCACTTTGTTTAAGTCATATTTCATGATGGTTTTTCGTTAAATAAGATATTTTGGTCATTTCATATTGAACTGGACAGACGAAATTATTTACATTATATGTATTTTTTAGAATACTAGCTAATATGTACTGAAAACTGATAATGAATATTTACGTAGTATGATTTTGGCATAACATTCTAGTGACAATAGCAATAATGGATATTTCCCTTATCTTTTGGTTATTTTATGAAAGCAGTCATCATTTTCGTTACAGATTATTGACTAAGTTATTATTTCACAAACATTATCAAATTTTAATAACATTCCAATATATAAAGCACCTTTTACAATACTAATAATGGTATAATACTTACAATATTTACACAGAAATAAAATAAATAATAACTATGACGATTTTGTTAACTTCGTTTCTTTACATTGTGTAAAATATCATTAGGTAAAGAATGTTAAGTAAACTGAACATCAATGAAAATATTTAATAATTAAAATGAGTACATCAATGGCAAATAAATTAATATGAAATTATTATACATTCTCTTTTCTGGAAAACCACATAAATATAAAACTAAAATGTTGCTTAAAGTTGATCATTTAAAAGTTGATTTAAAGGCTTTTCAGAAAGATATTTTTAATTTCGATACAAACCGAACCTCTTTATAAAAAGTCTCAAATTAATTGGAAATTTGTAGACAGTCTATGTTACCATAATATGGATAACAGCATTACGTAGATATTTTTAGAAACTACAATAATATATCTTATAATGAAGAAAAATCACAACGTCTATAACATATAGACTTAGAACAACAAAACGGCTGTTGTCCAAAAATAAACCAAAATATTTGCATCAAATTCGTTGTATAGAAATGCTAGCAGATATGACTTTTGATTTTTTAAATTTATATCGCTTATGAATATAGGAATCATACAATGTGTTCAGAATCTAAAATATGTATTTAATAGTTAGATTAGACCATTTTATTCATAGACACATTAAATTAAGTACCTACAAGAATCTATTTACATTTGAATTCAATAATATCAAGAACTGTATAATTCAATACAAAACTAGTAAAAAATGAGAGGTGATAGAAAATACAGACTTAAAACATATTTAGTGAAAATTCCTACTTAAAATACAGTCAAGGAACACCCACTTAAAATGCTTAATTATTTTAGGTGCTATACAGACTAATATTTTAAAAATAATTAGCCATTACATTAAAAATATTGCAAGTTACGTATTATTATTAATACGAATATCAGTACTCACAGTCATGTAGATTAATTCATGCATAGGTTTTTTTTTAAACATTCTAATATAACTGGAACAAGGCGAGAGGGAGTTACAACATGCTTTACGACGCTGACATAGAAAACGAGGCGTAAGTATGGTAATACCGCAACGTCAATAAATTTTGGCTTTTTTTCAAAATATATAAATTGGTAACCATTTTATTTTAGAAATCCACTGATAATTTTTTTGTAGTAAAGATGTAATTACAACTTCCTTTTTTGTTAGAAAATATTGACTTTAAAAATAATACTGTTGTAAGTGTTGTAACTTTGATCTGTACAGTTATTTTATTACATAGACAACACAGTATGGAAATATTATTTGAAATACTACCCCTAAGTGGTTGAAATAGGCGAGGTATGTATGGAAGTATGATATTTTTAAACTGGAAGTATGACATAATGTTTCCTGTCTTTTTATTAAAAGAATAAAAAACAAAGAGATCCTGCGGTTTTTTTTAAACTCCACCTAAAAGGGGAATTAACTTTTACACAAGCAAGCTGCACATATCAGCTAGTCTTTACAAATTAAAGTATCTCATTTAAAATATTGCGAGAATTCACAATAAATAAGAGCCCATACAAATACAAGTTTTCTTACTTACATCTGTCTCGGTGATCACAGTGATAAAATATCAGGAGAGAAAATACCTAGTAAAAATATTCGTACGTAAATCAGTCGAAATCACTGTCCTCTTCTTCCGCAGACGACTCTGACTCAGAGCTGTCTAAATGGTTCTTGGTGATTTCTATGCAGTTGTCTACATCTGTCAGTCTTTTCAGAGATCGTCCTGTGGAACAGTAATAGAGGTCAGACCTAGCGTTAAAATGTATTTATCGTCACCACGCGGACCTAGTGCCTATTGGCGGAGGTATTGTCCTAAGTAAATTCAGTTTGATAATAATATCTTTTTAAATAAATATTTCAGACACTCACACCAATTATTTAGTTCCAAGATAAGTATTATTAAGAACTTGTGTTATGGATACTAAATAACGGATAAACATACATAAATACTTTTTTTTTTGTAAATACATACTTAATATACATAGAAAAACACCCAGACCAGAACAAATATTCATATTTATACACACAAATATTTGTCCTGTGTGGGAATCGAACCCACGACCTCAGGAGTGGAATGCAAGTATACTCGCCACCACGCCATATCGGTCGTCAAATCTTTATTTTCATTAAATGTCGGTTACATGAAAACTTAAAACTAATATGGTGCGCTTTTTATGGATGGCATCGAATGCTTACTATCAGGTAGAATAAGATAATTGTGACGAGTCGACCTGTCATTTATGGTGAGAAAAATCTAAATACCTGTTCGTAGTTTCAAAGGATCGGAGATGGAATTTCGATTTCCACGCAGGACAGCCATTTGCGTGCAGAAGTGTCGATAACTGATTTGTTTTTGGCGTTCTGGCCGAAGATAAAACCAATCTTGACGATTTTCTTGCCCGTTCTTTTACGATCAAGCCCGCAGTGAATGGGCCCGTTAGTTTTTCAGTTTACTTTCACAAGAGTTCTATTGAGCCAAACTTGAATAAATGATTTCGATTTTGACTATGGCACATAAAGATCATAGTTGTCCAGCATTCAGTAGCTATTACTTCTGTGAAATGTATAGTAAACAATAAGTTACCTGTAAGCGTAGTAAGCAGCCGATTTTCGTTCCCAGGCGGCATATTTAGAGGGCCTAATTTTTTCGCTAACTCTCTCGCACGATCTGCACCTGGTACTGTAAATCAAAAATGCCATGACTATATCTAGTGCACGTTATTTTAACAGGCAGAACAGGTTGTTTACTCGCACAAACTAAGGTGAGAGATATTCAGTGCAGATTGGCGAAGGCGTAAGTGTTGCGTCCTGCTGTTAGATTTTTTCAATCCGCCTAATAAAGCCTCTAATATGTCTTACCGACTACCAAATATAGTAAAATCCGGGACTAACAGCCTAACGTGCTTTACGAAGAACCAAACCGTTCGACATACATTACATGCCACACAAAAGATCACAAATCTAACGAATGAACTATGTAAACTCTTTTTTACTTCGGAAATTATATCCGCCCACCTAAAATCGCGGAGCTACAAGCGCTTTTCAGTTACACAAAATAACATACTACTAGTGTTCTTGTAGGCGAACCTCTTACTACTTTTTTGCTATAATTATAAAGATCCTTTTCAAATAGTTGTTGCAAGGTTTCTACCAACCCTAAATGGGTTATATGGGTGTGAGAGGATGTATGTTTGTCTATATCAGGGATGTTGCGAACATCCGCATCCGCCAATGCGCAACTTCCGCATAGATTTGAACATCTGCATCCGTATCCGCATTAATCAGTGCGGATGTTCATGCGGATGCTAATATCATGCAAGTAGCGGCAAGAAAGAATTGGGCAGGGCCCGGCGATTGGGGCGCGTGCCGGTCGCACGTGACAATGTCCAAAGGGAGCAAAGAAATTGGTGACAAGATTCGACACGTTACAAAAATAAGTACTTATTATGTTTGATTTCATTACAAAACAAATATCAATAATTAAGTTATCTTCGTTTAAATTCTTCATTAATAGACTTTATTTGCATAATATCTTAAACATCCGCATCCGCGGATGTGAGCCTTTAAAACTCCGAATCCGCATTCGCGGATTTGAAAAAATCAGCATCCGCAACAGACCAGGGATCTATATATTGCCTCAAATATTTTAAGGGTAAAGTAAAGTATATTGTTACCTCTGGATCCTTCCTGACTGTTGTCTTCCTTCATGGAAGCTCTTTCAGTCCGATACACTCCAGTTACGAGGTCCCAAACGAATAGGCACTAAAATAAACAATAATAAATAAATGATAGTAAATTGAGTAACAATACAGGTAAGTTAGTAGGACACCCTATCCTCATTATTATTCAGATGCTGCTTATTTATGAATTTGTGAACGTCACTTAAATCTAGGAGCGTGATTTCGTACCCGACAGCTTGAGCGACTCAATCACATTCTTGAATTATCCCGGTTGCCCTAGACTTTTAAATTTAGGACACAGGGTCTGATCTTTGGTTTAACCAAATTTGTCTGAATTTCAGTTATTACATTAAGCTACTGTCGTCTGACCTCCGCAACCTAGAGCAAAACATCATTCTATGGTTAAACCTGCTGTCAGGGTGTTAAAAGGCCCTGACTTCGTAATAACGACTATCATAAATGTTCATGATATCCCGGACCAACTGCTTAACGTGCTTTCCCAGGCACGGAGCAAGCGATAACTGCACATTACTTCGAAAAGTCATATGTGCGCCACCAGGGTTTGAACCCTAGACCCTCGGAGTTTCGCCACTGGGCTATCATCGCTCAGAATGTGGGTTGGTAAAGGCAACTTGTGTAGCGACTTACTGTCAAAAAATTTCAAACAGCTTAATAGGGCCTTTACTTGGCTTATTTACTACCATTTATAGTGATAACCGCGACCTCTTGACTGGGAATGACTCGCTTGTTATTAAATGCCACACGGTCAAGGATTGACCCAGTAAGTCTGATTTACTTCGGCGTTCGGTTCCGATTACCTAGGAGCTACAAGCAAGTGATGAGCTGTAGGAAGTACTGAAATTGTAGCCACTCAGCTCATTGTCGGAAACTCAATAACTGTTCACATAGTTAACGCGCTTATCCGGTCCAAGAGAATTAATGCAGAAGGAATTTCGAGAACGTATCAGTGTATCTCTAATTCAACGAGAACGAAACTTAGGTATAAACCTATCTCTTTCACTCTGTAGGCATATCATTATCGAATGAAAGGGATGGGTATAATGAAGTTTCGTGTTCGTTGAATTAGAGTAGGCCCTCTGGGAAGACGCGTATTTTTTTGGCTCTTTTTTATTGTGTACTTAAAACAATTGACATAAAGTTTATTATGCTTTGTACGCAAAAAGTCATTTAGCGGCGGTGTAAATTGAGCCTTAGGGAACAATTTGTTTCACCGCCTAGAAAGAAGAAGTAAAATAAGATAGCCTTACCTCCGCAGCGTACTGGTGCCGATGCGCCAGACAGCCTCCGCTCGCGTCTTTGCACGCCAGACACTGTGCCGCGTCTTCTTCGTTAGCGCTTGCCCAAAGCCACATCGCGCATAGCTGTTGGTCATAATAATAAGGCTTGTTTTTAACGTGTCATCAAAATTAATAAATTGCCAACCTAACCTTACCTTATAGGAAACCAGACATTAATTCAGCCGTCTATTTCCCTATTAGGTGCTCAATCAGTACTTTTGATGTGCAAACAAGACATTTTTGGAAGATCACTTTATTATAATCATTCTTAGATATCACATAATACGCGGCGATAACCCCGTGACGAGACTCCTTGCCTTTAAATTCAGAGGGTCTCGGGTGCAAACCCTGGTGGCGGTGGAAAATATAAACGCATAATAAGCTGCGTGGTGCATCTACTAGTACGTTTATAAAACAAAGAGAACTCAAGATTAACAAAAGAGAATTAAACCATCAGCTGGTACCGAGTTCAAGCCTTGCAGGTATTCCATACCTGCCTACTAGTAACACGAGTGCTGTGAGCTTACCACTAGCAGTGAGCGGGGTTAGCATCATTATATTTTTAACATAGAACCAGTCATTTAGACATTGTTTCTTACATGTGACTTAGTATGCAAAGCGTATGAATGTTAGCTTACCCCAGACAAACACCCACTGGACTGGCAAACATCGATAACATGACAACCCCAATCGAAGCAGTAGATGAATTTGTTTCCATATACATTGCAGAGGCGGCCGCAAACTTCGTTACACAGGAGTTCCGTATCGAGAGACCGTTGCCTCGCCCTGATGGTGAGCGGGCAGCTAGAGGCTCTGACGCGGCCCCAGGCGGCCCAAGCGCCTGCCCCCAGCGCTTGTAGAGGGGAGTAGCCCGCTCCGTGCGCCGTTAGATGCAGTGCCACGTGGTAACCAGACAAGCAGTCATCTGACAACAATAATTACATATCAGCTTCACACTTCCTTACCCTTTTACATCCTTACTGAAAAATTAATACGTATATGAGAATTTATTTGCTATGATTTCCCGTCTAAATGAGAACAGCCGGCCCGAGCGTCTAACCGCGCTCGTGGTAACCCAAGAAGCAGTCATTATAAATAAAATAATTAATAAATATTCTCTTACAATCACACCAATTCTTTAGTTCCAAGATAAGTATCACTAAGAACTTGTGTTATGGAAACTAAAGAACGGATAAACATACTTAAATACTTTTTATTTGTAAATACATACTTATTATACATAGGAAAACACTCAGACCAGAACAAATATTCATGTTCAAGCACACAAAGATTTGTCCTGTGTGGGAATCGAACCCACGACCTCTGGAGTGAAGTGCAGGTATACTGACCTCCACGCCAAATCGGTCGTCATTCGACACAAACATAATCGTTACATCAGTGTATTACTAACTAACTCTAAATATCATAGAAAATTGTGCGCCGTTAGTCGAAGCGCCACTTGGTAACCAGACAAGCAGTCATGTGACAAACATAACCAAGAAATCACATCAGCAGTAATTACAGCACATTACTTAACCCTTTTCCTTCCTAATTGAATATTATAAATTCACATACGCAGAATTTTTTTACTACGCTTTCCTGCTTAAATAAGAATATCCAGCCGTCAGGAGTAGTGGCAGGTGGTAAAAGCAGTAATGTGACACAAAAACATTCTTTATATCATTTGACGACCGATTTGGCGTGGTGGCGAGAATACCCGCTCTCCGCTCCCAAGGTCGTGGGTTCGATTCCCACACAAGACAAATCTTTGTGTGCATGAACATGAATATTTGTTCTGGTCTGGGTGTTTTCCTATGTATATTAAGTATGTATTTACAAATAGTAGAGTATTTATGTATGTTTATCCGTTATTTAGTATCCATAACACAAGTTCTTAATGATACTTATCTTGGAACTAAAGATGCGTATGTGAATTTATTTGTTACGCATTACAGCGTAAACTATATAGGTGATAAAACGTGTCAAAAAATATTGAACCAACTTTTTAAGCATGGACCCTTGTGGGATGAGAAAATAAAATAAAATATACTTTATTGTCTTTAAGATCAACAGGATCATTTAGATTCGTCAAATCGAGTCGAGACGAAACCTAAGCTCAGTTTTTAAATAGTCTTGCTAGCATATTATAACTTAACGAACTATAACGGTCCCCAGTACGACTTTATTTTACTGGCTTTTGCCCGTGACTTCGTTCGCGTGGAATAGTGACTTCCGGTAGATTTCTGGTTTTACCCACATAGTTCCCGATCTCGCGGGATTTTTAAGAAGATCCCGCTCCTGCGAGATTTTCGGGATAAAAACTATCCTATGTCCTTTCTCGAGTTCCAAACTATGTCTGTACCAAATTTCACACAAATTGGTTCAGCAGTTTAGGCGTGAAGAAAAGACAGACAGAGTTACTTTCGCATTTATAATATTAGTTTGGATTGACACATGCTGCGGATGGGGTGTCCTCCAGCCCGAAAATGTTGCGCTTTAGAAAGTTTTGTCGGACTTGTCGCTAAAAAGCCACATAGAAAGTTTTACATTTTTATGTGTTTACGTATTATAATATAGCCAATAACATAAACAAGATAAAATCAGGGATCCTATCAAGGAGCCCAAGCCAACCTCACCTGCAAGTGGTGCACCCGCCGATCAACGGACGAGGCTCTAACGAACATAACAGTGCGGCAATAGGCTCCCCACCTATTGCGTGGGACCAACAATATAGTTGGCGAATTGTGGGCGTATAATATACCTCTGCTTACCCCTTAGTGGAAACAGGCGCGAATGTATTTATGTATGAATACCAATTAAACTCACCCTCAGAATCCGTTAATATAGATGTTATTTCGTCATCGCTCTCCACAAAATATCGAGTAAAAAATTTACTGCATTTGGAATTCTCGGAATGCACTAAATATGGATCCTGTGGACTAACTGGGCAATCTGACAGTGTTTTGGACGTGTTGTCATGGACAGCGATAGTCTTGAGTGAGCCGTCGTCAAGCATTTCCATTACTCTATACTCTGACTCGCTGTTCCTGTCAGAGTCGAGTGCTGATAAACTGGACGTTTTCAAATGCGAGTTGGAGGAAGGAGAAGATGGCCTACTTATTTGATTGTGAGCTCGGAGTACAACACACTCAACAGGTGGAGATTTCGGCCGACGAGGTTGGCTTTTATAAGACGAACCTATAAAATACTTTCTATTACTCCTTAACACCCTATACGGAACTATATTTTCATTGTTATCCTCTGAAAACTCGTATTTCTTATCTGCTAAGCGCCTTTTCCGAAACATGCTCAGTTTCTCGCATTTTGTCTCTGCTTCTTCCACAAATTCGTAAGCTTTTTCGGCGTTGACTCTGTGTGCTTCGTTGAACCGTGACATACTTTCGGCAGGTTTTCGTCGTGGGGAACGTAACGGTGGGCTTATTAGTGTTCTTATTGAAGGAGAGGGGCCTTCCCACTCCTCGACTAAATTGTGTGATATTGATGATGCCTGTATGCATAACTCCTGCCCCATCACATCTAGCATCTGCACAGGCCGTGACATTTGGTATGGCTCTACTTCTAAATCAGAGAAATCTGCTAGTATATTTTGAACTACGTTGTTTTCATATTTTGGAGATTGAAATGGTGCTGACTCATCTGAACCAGGTGTGCTAGGATTTGTGTCTATGGAATTAGTTTCCTCTCTATCTAACATGAATTTGCTGTCGTCTATAACTTCATTTTTGTCATGGTCTGGTTTAACAAAGTCTATTTCTAGTATGTGTATAAAGTCGGTGTATATAATGATTTGATTTGAGTATGCGAGTTGTACGACGGGCTCATACATGCTGGAGTCTGATGTGCAGAAAAACTTTGTGTGAATCGCAAAATTGTGCTCCAAACATCTTTTGCCCCAATTGAGATCATCTGCAAATAAAATACACCTGCTTTATCGGTTCCAATAAACCTTTAAGAAGCAATTCTAAATTTTACTTTGAAAAAAAACTATACCTTCACCCTTAGAATGAGCAGCACATTTTTTACATCCTAGACGAGGTACTCCAATTACACTGAGGTAGGATCGTTCTGAGCATGAGTCTCTAAAAAAACAAAAGGGAATTAATAGTTACATGAATATTTCAAGATTTTTGTGGGTATGAAATAAATACTTTTCCACCAATCGTTCCCAGTGCGGATTTATTTGATATCGAGCAATAATAATAAATGTAAAAAAGGTAAACTTAAAGCTACAAGGCATTCTCTACTATCAGTTAAATAAGCGGAAACAGATGTTTGTCATTCTACCATTTAGAATATGTCAGCCACTCCAACCAATCTCTGACTTGGCTAACGATGACAACATAAACATTAAAAAAAAAGACATTTATACACTAAACAATAAAATAAGACACATAGATTACGTAAAAAAATAGCATTAGGTGGTGGCAACGGGTGTCAGCCTCATCATATGTCAGGCACACAGGGTGGACCCAGCGCTGGTTTTCAGTCTGAACCCGAATTAAACTTATAACTATACAGGTTCTTAAAAAATATATGCATATTATACATTTTCTTACAATTCTAATACGAGACGAAACATACTTATACATACTCAACATACACATGCTGTGATATCAGAGACCAATAGCTTACAAACCGTAATACTAAACATACATAAACATTTAGTCTCCTGCCCATGAACTGACTTCTATAAACACTTTTCATAACATAAGATCAGAAATATACAGCATTAAAGCAACGGAATGTATGCCTATATAAAGTTCAAGAATTAATACCATTCTATAAAAAGCGTGCCTTGGACATCCATCCGCAAAGGAACAGACGATATGGTAAAGGTGGCATGGCACCCAAGTCAAATGGTAGTATGGCAGGGGATGGCCTATGTCTGAAGAGGCCTTCCTTGGGCTTATAATGAAAGTTATAATTATAATATGATATACTTACGCAATTCCATATACGACTAGAACACCAGGGTTATGCTTCCACTGTGCCATAGATATGGTCACTTTGCTATCCACACTGTCGTCCCCAAATAATGGTATGCTGTGAACCGGCTTTACTGTGCGACCAGGAACCCATAATAGGAAATGCAACCTAAAATGCATAGCAGAATAGCTGTATTTTAGAGACAGATTATTTATATTAAAACAGTTATCTATCCATATTAATCATTTTTTAACTTCAAGTTAGACCAGTTATCTATCCATACATAGTCAATTATTTTTTGACTTCAAGTTAGCGCGCGAGTTTAAAGCAAGGCTATAGGAACAATGAATAATACATTATTTGTAAATTTGGTTTAAAGTAAATGAAAAGTAAAACAATTAAAATTCTTACGTGAATTTGGAGCTCTCTCTGAAGTAGACTTGAGTATTGCAACTATATGTGAAACTTAATAGGAACTGTCCGCATTGAGAGAACCCCATGAATACATGCCCGCTGAGGTAGGAACGGGGCACAATATCCATGAGGCAAAATCGTAGCCTCGGTGGGATTCGGTCAAACACCTTTTTTGTTGTTTCATATTTCTTCTTTGATGTGCGACCATATATCTGTAGAAGTAAGTACACATACAACATTTTAGTTGATACGGGACTCAGGACATTATAATTAACATACAGATATATAATACAATATATAGTGTATAGGGTTCCTACTAATATCCAAGGAGCCCAAGCCAACCTCGCCTGCAAGTAGTGCACCTGCCGATCAACAGACGAGGTTCTGGCGAACATAAAAATTCAAGGTAAGCGGCAATAGGCTTGCCACCTATTACGCGGGACCACCAATATACTGGCGAAATGTGGGCGTATAATATGCCTCTCCCTACCCCTTCGGGGAAACAGGCGTGATATTATAATACAATACAAGGAGGTACAATAACTGAAGTATAATATTTTGATCGGGTTACCCATGTCTTTACTGTACACCTAAATAGGTGTGGATGGGAGTTATTTAGTCAGCGGTAAAGCTGACGCTGTTTTCAACTGGATCTCTTATTTGACATATAGACGTCAATGGGATAGTAAAAACTTAATTATAAAACTACAGAATAAATTATTAATTCCTTATTTTCTTAGGAGGCTATTCATGTGCGGACATGTCTAGATGAAGTGACTACTTTAGAACTTTTTGTTGATATTTAGAAAGACTAAGACTATATGTTTTGAATTATGTTCCTTTGTATCCAATAAGATGCTTTAGCTTCATTTGGTTCTAATTATCGCAATAAATTATTGATGGCATTTCCGTAGAAGCTTGAGTCTTTAACACTATCTATTCCATCAAATTTGCAGAGACTGAGAATGCAAAAGTTCTATTTGCTGGATAAAAAGCTAAACTACTGAGCAACTGGCAGAGCTTTTATCCAGCTCAAAGTATACTTGAACAGGATTTCTAAAACTTAAGAAATCATGGTTTTTGACCAATGAAAAAATCAGTTCATATATAGAATGCAATATAAATTTTATTATAAAAAAGGGAGAATAATAGAACACAGTAACTTAAATATCTTAAACAATTAACTGCAACCAAAATCCATAAACTTTTAAAAACCACTTAAAAACAAACACCAGACACCTGGCTGGGCCTGGCTACTCTGAGTTCATGTAGTGGTAGGATACTACCTCATCACCTTGACTCGAATAGTGTTATGTTATAGGATTTGCAGATTTTATTCAATGGCCTAAGAGGAAATAAATTACAATGATACAAAAATATACTTTGCATTGCATAATTAAGGTACTTTATTGTGCTCTTGTAAGAAGTCATTTGGAGTACGCCAGTGAAGTGTGGAATCCTAATTATGCTGTGCATTCAAAAAGGCTGGAAAAATTACAGAAAAAATTTACAAGGTATCTAGGTTTATCCGTATCTTTCATATAAACGGCGCTGTGCGAAATTTCATTTACTTTCTCTTGATGTGCGTAGAAACATTTTTGATCTGCGTTATTTATTGAAAATTGCTTAATCCAAAGTTAATTATCCTGAACTTCTGTGTCAACTGTATATTAATGTACCTCCCCGACATTGTCGTCCGAGATATCTACTTCATGTTCCAACCCACCATAGTGTTTATCGTGGCAACTCCTACTTAATTCGCGTTAGCAAGCTTTTTAATTCAACTCATAATAATCATCCTGATACCCTCAATATCTACTGCAGCAATATATCTATAATTAATAAAATTCTGTCTGCAGACTACTTCACTTAGTATAGGTTAGTAAATTTTTATGTTAACTGTGTAAATTGATTATTAGTCTAAATTAAAATATACATTTCTAGTTAATGTTAGCCAATTGTTATATGTGGAGGCTTGTTATTGGCTTTTAGAATATATGTTTTACAATTATATAGCAGGGTTAGCTGTAAGCCCCCCAGATAAAATAAAATAAAATAAGCATTCAAATAGCTGCAGATCACACAACCAAAAAGCATCAGTGAATTGTAGAAAAAGTCTTAACTTCTGTGATAATTGTAAAATTTTACAAATATTGTAAAAATTCCTTTAAATAAAATATCATTTTCATATTCATTTATTTGCCATAATGTATAAGAAATATATATAACATATTGCTACATCAATAATAATTGTTGTAACGTGAAAATTAACTTGTAAAAAAATATCTAAACTCATGCAAAGCTGAATTGTAAAACTGGGCTGTGATAGTGAAAGAGTTTATGTTATTATGTTTAGGTGATAGTTATAGTTTAGGTAAGCAATAACTGCTCAGTATTGAAAAAAAAACTATTTAATGCTCATACAATACAGAGAGCTTAACAAGACTTAACCATATTGTGTGCACATAATTTTGTGTTTAACATTTACATCATAATCTATAACAAACCTATAATCTAATAATACAGTGCTGAAATCATTGGGCAGATGTGGATGAAATTTTAATTGTAAGATAGGCAAAAACAATTTCCAAATAAAGATGTCTATACTGTTCATATCATAAAATCCTAAAGTTTATATGAGGTAATAGCCCACAATATAGAAGCATATAGAACATATAACAATAAAAAATATATTCATAAAGATATATACATAATGAACATGGCTTAGCACTTGGATAATTTATTATTATTATTATTATTAATTAACAGGCAGGCAGTTTGAAAACTGATTGCGCCTGTATCCAATTCATCTGCATCTAGTTCCTCTTAACCGGTTGCATGTGTTTGTCCAGCTTGTTCTTGAATGAATTGACAGTGGGAGCTGACACTACATTTACATCTATTATGGTTTAGTTAAAATTGAAACATGAACATTGAACACATGTTAGTGTTTTGATATTATATATAATCTTAAATAGGAAGTAATTAGCTACTTATGTTAGCAGTTCGCTGAGACTTCGTTTTGCAATAGAAAAAATTTTAAGAAGTACAAATTTTATGAAGACAGGATTATTCTTACAATTTTTTTTTAAGTATAAGAATATTAAATATAACATGAATGTTTAATATAAACAAGATGATATTCAGATGGCTAGATTCCTAATTATTAAACGGCAAGTCGTAATTAGAATAGAAACATACAAGCGGTTTCTGTAATAAAGTAGCCTCAGGGGTGCTTTTAGGTCCGTGAATATAGAAGTGATTTGTTTGCAAGACCAAGCCAAAAAACAAAACAAATTTAACAAACAAATATAATTTACGACATACCTCTCTATTGAATAGTTTAAGCACTATATTGGTCTCATTGTTCGATGAAATTTTGGGCTCATTCATGTTTATTTCAGAACATTCTTCTAAGTCAGATGAACTAGTAATTTCAAGATCATCTGCAGAATCCATGTTCATTTGATTTGAGTTTGTTTTTTTCGACGCTCTATGGTTTGAGTTGTTTGACAGCACTCCCTGTGGGTGTACTCGCAAAGTAAATTCAAGTTCAGCGAGTATGAATAAGGTAGATGGACCCTACAGTCACTCAAAGATAAGTGAATTAATGTAAACGGCAAATTTTTTGAAATTCAGAATAGAGTATGTTTGTTAAAGCAATATAATTATTTAGTCGGGTGTGCGATTTCATTCTAATTTTTGTCATTGTTATTCGGAACTGAGTCTTCTGTTTTACAACTGTCAAAGTCAATGTCATCAAAGTCTGTCAAGTCAAGTTATTAAAAAAGAAAAATCAACTTGGTTGTTCGTTGATTCAAAATACTCGTTTAAAACCATTATTTAATTCTATAGTGATCTAAAACAGGGGCACATACAAAATCTTTAAAAATGGAACCTATGACTTTAGGAAGTCCACCACACTCACCGTCTGGTAGTCCCAACGTAGGTTATTTACCGCCCTTTCTCTTGGGGGAAATAAATCCACCAACCACTCCAAGAACTAATAGTTTGTCACCTACTAAAGGGCGCAACCTGGCTTTTGGTAAGTTAACAAATCTATGAAATATCTGATGTTGATACCCAATATTCTACATCCATGTAATATGTTATGTTGTTACTTCAGGTTCGCCGACCAGTCCCACGCAGACTTCAACTCCTGAACAAAAACTGTACAAGCAGAGTATGACGATGCACCAGCAAGCTTTATACAATCAACAAAATGCTTTCGCCAGCATTCCTAACTCTCCAAATATTTCTTATTCTAATAAACCTAATGGGCCGCCTATAGAAGACTTATTTGATACTATAAAGAGTAATGAACCTAATAAATCTGCATACCAAGATCATAGTTTTTTGGGTTATGGTCAACATAACTCGATGCTTCAAAATTCATATGCAAATAATATGACATCATCAATAAATAATCAATCATTAGGTGCTCGGTGGCAGGATGGATGCCATGAACAAGAAGAATATTGGGTCACTATATTTGGATTCCCACCAAATGCTGCCAACACAGTATTGGCTAGATTTAGCAATTGTGGTGCTATACTTGGTAAAGATTATCAATTTTATAATCACTACATAGTATAAAACAAAGTCGCCTTTTCTGTCCCTATATCCCTATGTGTGCTTAAATCTTTAAAACTACGCAACGGATTTTGATGCGGTTTTTTTCAATAGATAGAGTGATACAAGAGGAAGGTTTATATGTATAATACATGCATAATATAGTAGTGGAACACTGTCAATTTGTGAGATTTGTGATGTGATGTCGTAATTCAACTCACTTTTTTGCGCTTATATTGCAAACGCTGGCCAAACCCTACGAGATTAGTCAAAATAATGTACTACAATATTGTACAACTTAGAAAATTCTTCAAAAAAGTCCGTGATGGTATATGTCTATCTCTCAAGAATACCCCACAATAACCAATTTTATCTTTTACTTTTTACTAAAAATAATGGCTTATTAACGAAGCCATTTTAAGTATGTATGACATTAATTCTTATCTAAATAAACATGTTAGTAAGCTTGGACATTAAACATAGATTAAATTTGTCTTTTACATCATGTAATTTCGATCAGTACTTTACAAGATATCAAACGAATAAACTTACGCTAAATCGAAAAATTATGGTTGCGGCGGTGGTAGGTATTCGCGGCCTATATAGAGACATTCTGTAATTATGTATTATACGTCACTATTCATATTAGCATACCACCCGTGCGAAGCTGGGGCGGGTTGCTACTTATACATAAAATGAATTTAAATTCTGAAATAAAATGTAACTACAATTTTTTTTATAGACAAACAATACCCTACACAAGGTAATTGGGCTCATGTGAGATATGCAACTAGAGCTGAAAAAGAGCGAGCCTTGGCTCTTAGTGGACGGCAAGTGCTGTCAGGCATCATGGTGGGTGTAGTGGAATGCAGGGAGGTGCCCAGAATTAGTGCAGCTAGTCCAGGCTTCACATCTCCAGAAAGGTATAGTGTATTTATTAATATTGAATCTTATTTTATTGCTAGCATGCCTTGTGCATTTAACCAATATTTTTATTTTAATAAAAAAAAAACAAATATCTGTCCTTAAATCTCCTAACAACAGCAGCAGGAGAACATAATCATTTGTTTGTTTATTCATAATAATTGTCAAGTTTTGCTATTAATATTATCTTTTAGCATTTAAATATATATAAAATATTTTTTTTAAATAGGCTTCACGTTAGACATGCATATTCTAGACTTTCAGTAAACTAGATTCAATTAACCTCTCTTATGTTGAATGACATTAGCCCACTTTCCGTTATCTGTTGTGCCGGGAGCCGGTATGGTCAACAGATGGCCCATTTTTGAGATAGACTCTTACTGTAACTGGATTTTCTCATTTGACATTTGTTTAAATTTTTTTCCGCTAAAGTTGGCCGAGATTTTGGCTTTACTAGTCAGCCTGTTTCTTCTTTATGCATTTGTAACGTGTTAGAAAGGATAGGTATATACAATGACGTTTTTTAGAGCGAATATGAGAACACAGTTTGCCATACCGGCTCCCGGTACGTCAACCGATTAGGCGAAGATATGTTTATACCGGGAGCCGGTGTTTCAAACATATGAGGGGTTATGAAACAGATTGCACATGTCAATTTATAATATTTTTATAAATGTATTTTTCCTTTTCAGACACAACCAAGGAGTGAGATCCCTTTGTCCCACACCAATACCATCTGCCCCCGTGCCTCAAAGGTCCAGTGGTCTCATCTCTAAAGCCCTTGACTATGTCTTGGGCTGGTGACATATGATATTACTCTAAACTATAATAAGCAATAAATAATACAAATCATCAAATTCCATTTTTTATGAATTATGCAAAAATCAAGTTTTATAGGTGAAAAATAAAAAAGCAGGTCTACTAAAGTAATTTTTTAATTAATTTTATTCCTTAGTATAAAGTAATTAAGCTATTGTTAATTTCATGGTACATTTAAAGATTTTTTAAAGATCGGTGTGTTCAGATTTTGCAATGTATTTTTGAGAACTACATTCATATAAAAAACATAATATTACTTTTGATTAACTTTATCTACAATATTGTAGAAAAACTTTATGACAGTCTGTTGACTACAAAGACTTCCCAGATTCTGAGTAGTTTTTTTAAAAGAATAATATTTAATAGTCATCCTATAATTAAATCATAAATTAATACATACTATTTATACAATCAAGACAAGAAACAATATGGATGACAAAACAATGATGCTGAACTTAGATTACAATTTATTTAAACATTAATTATGGAAAACTGCATAACACATGTAAATATTACATCTAATTTGTCTGAACCATTTCATTTTGGTTGTTCTATAGTGGCATTTGCAAGATCTGTCATTTTAGGGTATTTGATGTTATGCTTGTCCAGCTCGCTTTGTGACCACAGAATCATTCGAAGAAGGCTGCATAGTTTAGGGTTGGTGTACTCTTGATTTTCCATTTTAAGAATTGCAGCATTGAGTTCACTTGCAATCTGTAAAGGTCATAGAAGAGCATTTAATAAGGCTTATTTATAATGATAACTGATAACTCTTTTGATATTCTTATTAAATTTAATTTAAACTTATTATTTTATAAATTTAATGAATGAAAGTGAAATGTACCTAAATTGAAATGTATTACTATTATAACTGTACTGTGCTGCATGACGTCACTGGTCATCACAAAAATCAACCTATTCTGTTTTTTAGGTTTGTGTTGAACACTTAATAATTTTTTGGGTAACACGTTATATGTTGATGTCATTTAGACACCAAACAACATAACCCCTTTTTTAAACTGTTTATAACATACTAGTGGCCGCCAGAAAGTCCTACATATTATCCTTCCTCTCACAATCACACTATCTATTAAAAAAAACCTCATCAAAATCCGTTGCATAGTTTTAAAGATCTAAGCACACATAGGCAGGCCCCTCTTCCCCACTGGGCACTATGGGCACGTGCCCAGGGCCCCGCGATCTAATGGGGCCCCCTAGTTCCTGCCAGATTACCAAATGATAACTAATATTTATTACCGAAAAACATTAATTTTGAAAAATCTGATGATAATGACTTACTCCAATACCTACTTGTTTATTTTAGCTTGCTACATGAACTTTTTGACAGATGGGAGTGAGTGAGCTTTCTCAAGGTCATAGAGGCCCCATGATCCTAACGTGCCTAGGGCCGCAAATAGTTTAAAGACGGCCCTGCATATAGGTTTTAAACTATGAAGTAATATTGGTTTACTGTTCAATAAAAAAAAAAAAATTACATACTTTTTGACTGTGAGACGGAAGTAGTAGATCAGCAAAAGGAGATGCATGTGGGTCAGGAAAAGCTAGGAGAGCAAGTGACCGTTCTAGTTCTGTCAGAGCGTTCGCATCATTGGCGCCTGCCTCTGCAAGTGTCGCACTAGCAAAGGCTAGAGCTTCTTCAGCCCTACCAGCACGGATCAATTCTAGAAGTTGTAGTTGCTGAAAAAAAATATTTTTGTTAAGTTATAATCTGATTAAGAAAGGAGTGGTTAAGTCAATGATGAATAACTACGGTGAATGGAAAAAAAGATTCATACAATCACATCTGTTTTTCTGAAGGGGTAGGCAGAGGCTTATTTCCACCTGCCCAACAGATGAGGCGGCAATAGGCTCGCCACCTATAACGCGCCATTAACAACATATTTGGCGAAATGTGGGCATAATGCCTCGCCTCCCCTTTGGGGAAACAGGCATGATTGTATGTACATCAAGACCTAGCCCCATAATTTCCCCATTAGATGTTCTAGCAATATCTTTTATGCACAATTAATTTTTTTACACAGGATCAGTTTATTATTATTAATTTATAATACAGCTTCCAACTAATTAAATATTGTCTTAAATCGGCCCATTCGTAACCCAGGTACAAAATAAAATTATCACCTAATTTTGTCAACGAGCATCACTGATTGAAATGACAAAATGCTCAATGATTTTCGATCATCATCATATCCCAATTGTCCTAGACTGAAGCACTAGAAAGTAGATTTTGATAAAAATGTAGACAGACACAACAACAGATATGTCAAACTTATAAAACCCCTTGAAGTTCATTCTTCTGTTGAAGGTTACAAGTAATAGATTTAAAACAGATCTTCTCCTTTGATGATTTAGTTTCATTAAAGGAGATCTGTTTGGTAGTAGCAAAAATGTATGAATAAAAAAGTATGAAAAATCAATTTATAAAGATTTTATAAAAGCCTATATCGAGGGTTCCGTGCTCAAACCCGATAAGTGACAACATCAGATACATAATTTCTGCACCTTTTTCTTGTGATATTATCAGATAAGTCGATTTCAGAAGAGAAGACTGAAAAACTGAGGACTTCATAATCCAATAAGTAAACCTTTTAAGTTTCATTTTTTTTTAATTAACCGATAAATTCTTTTAAGTACTGTTTTAAGCCCAAAAACGCAAATTTTGTCACTTATCGGGTTTGAGCACAGAACCCTCGATATGGACCCTAGTAATTGTGTTAATTACTATTGAAAATATCTTACTTGTAAATGGAAATAGAGGTATCTATCATTGTCTAACAACTCTGGATGAAGGGAATTGACCATTGCAATAGCTTCAGGTATACGACCACTCTGAACTGCTTCACGGATCATGATGCGCTCGTCTAATGAACTACACAGAGCAGGTTCTTGCAAGCCAGCTTCTTGTTGAAATTTAAGTGCTGCTTCTTTGAATCCCTCTGTAAATAGAAATCTTTAATTATACTTACAATAAACTACATTCATAGCTGGGTAAAGATCAGTCAGGCCAACCATCATGTCGGGGTCACCACTTTGCCGTATGTTAGGAGATGAGTATAAATGAGGCTCCAACATTAAATGTAGATACAGTAAAGTAAAGTAAAAGTAAAAAGTTCTTTATTTCATAAACTATTACATAGCACTTGAAAACGTCAAAACAAAATATTCATGAAAAAAAAAATTTATATCAACCCTGAAATCACGAAGCTTAGATTCACTTACATGCAAATAAATAAAAATTAGGTGTAAGTGAATCTAAGTGCCAGTTCCGAGCCTCCGCTCTGTGAGAAGAACTGACAAGAAACTCACAGGCTATGCTCTTTTAAATTATTTTTATTACATGACACACACAGTGTAAATTTGATGATACTGAAAGGGTCCCCCGAAGCTGTAACCAATAAAGTAGCACTAAGGGAACCTTCCATCACAGTCAAGTAAGTATGTATTGTGAAACTGAGCTGAGCCTGTACAATAAGGGATGGTCACGACAATGATCTGGTTGACTTTTTAATCTTATATACACATACAAGTTGAAAATGTTAAGCCCAAGCTTGTTTATCCGATAAATAATCATTAACAGCATAATACCCCTTTTGAAGAAACTGCTTTTTAACTACAGTTTTAAAAGTTGCCAATGGTAGATCAATTATTTCCTGCGGAATTTTATTAAAAAATCTGATACTATTACCCAAAAATGAATTTTTTGTTTTGTGAAGTCGACAATTTGGCAGAGAGAGCTTATTTCTATTCCTAGTATTAAAATTATGTACTTTTGAATTTTTATCAAATGTATTAATGTTTTTGCGAACATACATTATATTATCAAATATATACTGAGATGCAACCGTTAATATGTTAATTCTTTTAAACATCTCTCCAAGAGAATCTCTGGACTTAAGATTATAGATACATAAATGGTTTATTTGGGAAACAATAAACCTTATATACTAATATGCTACATGGATACATGATTATCTCAATGAATTGATTCTGCGTGAGTTATTTATGCTGTGTGTACATTACCTTAGAATCTAAGTTCGTTAATCTAAGGCTTAGATTAACGAATGCCACACACATAACATAAGCTGACTTCATATTATAGCTCTTTAGAGGGCTGGTTAAGCATCAAGTTTTTAACAAATAAATAATACAATAGTGAGCGTGAGTATCTTAATTAATTTCAAAAGAGGTGTAACAAATGTTAAAGCTACGGGTAAAAAAATATCAAGTTATAAATTAGAGATATACCTTCGATACTTTACCTGTTACTAAATAATTCATAATTAACATGTTCATATCAGTTCTAGATATTCTTCTATCATCTTTATCATATGCGTCATTTAAAATGTTTGTGGAACTATTCAGACTCATTTTCAGACCGTGTTTATTACAAATATAAGACAATAACTATGATATTGTTGAATCTTTTTGTTGCAAAACTTGCGAATGCGATAGTATTATCAATGTCACTTGTCAGATACAAATGCAGTCATGGTAATATATTTTTCCCTGAGAAGCAAAAGATGTGAGTTGTGCAGTCAAAAACGACAATGGCGATGAATAATTATTGTCTTAATCTAATGAAATAGGATTATCTAAATATTTAATATCCGCACAATTTTTGAGCGTCACCGCAATACAGGGCTATTGCAACGCTCGTGTGTCACATCTCTTAGCAAAATTTTGTTTAATAAACATTAACCCTCATTTTATATTGATCTCGATTATTTCAGTTAACTACAATTTAAAAATTAAGAAGAATAAAACAACATCACACTCGGTATTACCTACTTGATAGATTTTCTCCAAAAGGAGTAAAAATTTACGGGCCACAAAACTCACAGCTCGACGGAATTAAATACAAGTGATTTCGGCCGGTGATGACCGTTCTTTTATAATTAAGAATGGCGAGACTTATTAATAGAAAAATGCTGAATGTTTGGACGAAAGCTCATGCCATGGTTTCTACTCGACATGTTAGCTCGATCGAGTACAACCGTATGTGAGGACATAGCTTTAGTTTGGCGTTGTATCAATGTGTCACCCCATCGTAGTAATGCCTTGCCCTCGGACCAAATATCACAGCCGTGCCATATTGTAGTCCATTGCAAAGTTACATTTGGCTTTTTTTTACATAATGGCTTCGAGCGTTTAGCACATTTAGCTAGTGTCAAGTAAGAGATATATTATTATATTAATAATATATAAATTATAGTAAATGAGACTGAGTGGTGATAAAGATGATAAATGAGATGCCCTCCCCTAAACCCCTTCAGTCCTCAGTAATAATGTGGGACTATACTGAGATCACATGGACTTCTTAAGAGAATTTGAAATGTTGCACTATTTTGTTTAATTTAACAACACGCATATATGTTCACAAACACTTAACGGTTAAGAATCCACCGTTATTACACATTAATGTTCAAAATATTACAAATTTAGAAAATAAAACAAAACTGCAGACATGACCCTTCACTTTCCTGCCTAAATAAAGTTTCTCTGGGTTTGTGTTAGTCAATTTTATTCTTTAGATATGAAGGGTGTGGTGAAAAGTTAAATCCAAGGCGTTTTTAAGATGTTTGCTCTTGTCCCATGGCCGCCATTTTTGAAAAGTGGTTTATCGGCCAAATCTCTAGTCACTTTTTATGGCAAGACCATAAATAAAAAAGTTCTAAGCGAAAATCCATAAAAAGACATCTATTCGTCGGTTAACTTTTTTCCTCATCAATCGATAGCGATAGAGTAGCGTTTCAATACAATTACACAAATTCGCTACAGCTCGCACCCGAACTTTCGTTCGAATTGGCCCAATGGAGGGAGGACGGAGGTTGCGTGCCACCACGGATTAGATAAAATCTAATCCGTGCGTGCCACCATTGCGGAATTGAGTTGTCTCTTTAATTTCGATTTGTGTACATTAAGTAGACATAAATTATTTAGAGTATTCATATTATTATCTTAATAAAATCCTGAATTTGATTTGGCGAGAAAGTTAACCCAACTTTTATTTATTCTGAGGCGGTACGAAGTTTGCCGGTTCAGGTTCAGCTAGTTTTAAATTTAAACATTAACCAGCACATTTAAGGTTACTACTTATTTTAATTATCTACAATACTGTCCTTCTCAACTATAAAAAAAAACTGAAGGGCAAAGAAATATCAAATATAAAAGATGTGCAAGACGCCCACAAAATTGTACATCATCATCGTCATATCAGCCATTTGAAGTCCACTGCTCAACATAGGCCTCCCAACCAACAAAGCAAATGTTTCCACGTTGATCGATCCTGTGCCGCCTGAAACCACCGGCTCCCCGCCGCCCTGACCAGGTCATCGGTCCATCGCGTGGAAAGCTGCCCTCTACTACGTTTGCTGATTCGTGGTCGCATTTCAAGAACCTTACCGCCCCATCGGTCGTCGTTTTTTCGAGCTATGTGCCTCGCCTACTGCCATTTCAGCTTGCAAACGCGCTTCACTAAGTTGGTCACTTTAGTTCTCCTACGGATTTCCTCATTTCTGATTCTATCACGTAGGAACACTCCGAGCATAGGTATCTCCATTGCACGCTGAGCGACTTTGAGTTTCCATATGAGGCCCATAGTCAGGCACCACGTCTCAGTCCCATACGTCATCGCTGTCAACACACAATGGTTGAAGACTCTCGTCTTGAGATACTGAGGTATTTTTGACGAGAAGATTTTGCGTAGTTTCCCGAACGCAGCCCAACCGAGCTGGATTCGACGATTGACCTCTTTCTCGAAGTTGGACTTACCTAATTGAACTTTTTGTCCTAGTGAAAGATCAAACTTCAAAACTAGAAATAAAACGATGATTGCTTTGATTTTCCTTGATTTAATTCCGTAACTATCTATTTTATTAAACACCTCCGCTCCGTATGACTTTGTCATAACAACATTACTGCCAATAGACGAAGGAATGGACTAATTAATCACAGGTATGATACTAGTGCCAGAATATAACAGTTACCAGATACTCGTCACTGGTAGTTAAATGATAATAAATTACAATATTGTATGCTAAATTATAACACAACCTTACACTAGGTATACGTACCCGTCGACAACTTCGAGGGCCGAGCTTCCGACTATTACCGGGGTAGGCACAACATGGATATTTGACATGATTTTTGTCTTATCCATGTTCATTTTAAGACTTACCCTTCGGGAAGCTCTGCCGAGGTCTCCGAGCATTGTGCCCAGATCCACAAGCGACTCCGCTATGACCACTATGTCGCCGTCAAATCGAAGGTAAGTCATATACTCGCCATTGATGTTGATGCCGTAGTTGTCCCAGTCCAGTAGCTTGAAAACATCCTCCAGAGCAGCATTGAACAGTTTCGGTGAAATCACATCACACTGTCTCACGCCTTTCTGCAAGAGGATAGGACTCGTGCACTGGTCCAGTACTCGTACGGACATGGTGGCGTTTTTGTATAAACTCCTCAACACTTCGATATACCGATGATAATTGTAAATAATCGTTGTTTAAAGCATTCTGAGCGCTGAAGCGCTCAAACAATTTGAATATCTGCGTAACAGAAAAAGACAGACTATGTACTAATACGAAATCGTGTTAATAATTAGGGTTTAACCCTCAATACGTTTTCTGCACAATTTTCCGCCGCCTCGCGCTGTACGATGTTGAAAGAAAGTGGATTTTTTAAAACAAAAAATAGTGATAATAAAATTCATCTTTAATAACTTCAATGTTGGCGAGGCGCTCTGCTTCAATCTCCTCTTGTTATTCGCTTGTATTATAAAACATGAAGCTTTAAAATGTTCTGAACAAATTATACTAGTACGTTCAGAAGTCCACGAAAAATTATTCGCACAAGCTAGATTCCAGACATCCCTAGGCCGTTACTCTTTACCAAATAAAAACAAATTAAGGTGTTTAGCTAAATTTATTTTCAGTTCTTAAACGCCAATAACCTACAATAATGAGCTGATAATACAATTTAAAAAAACCTATCCTATTTTTATTGAATAATGCTTGGTAACAAATTATATCCTTTCGTATTCAATAAAAAGTTACAACTAAACAATAATATAAAACAACTCTCAATAAGGCATATCAAGTGCATCTCATCAGAGCGATACAATATCAAGTACTTATTAAGTAAGACAAAATAACTTAAAATTTAAATAAAGCTAATTTAATCATTTCCTAAATAAGCCTATTTGTATGTATCAGTGTTAATTTTGAAGAAATAAGTATGACAAGTTATTTATTTCATTACAAGTTGTTACCATGAATGTGAATACAATAAGACAGTATAATAATAATAATTAGAACTAAGGTTTGTAACTGATACACAAGGCCTTCTCGTCTAGAAACTACAACAATTATGTCGTTTGTTGGACAAGGAAAAATATATAATTTATGAACTACAACTATAATTCGATATTTTAAAAAGTAAAAATTAAATATAATCAATCAAAGTTATGGCTAATAGCAAAATAACGTGTTGAGGACACTGATTTCTTAACAGGCACTCTGTGATTTTGTGTTACATCTAAATAGCTACAGGTTTCTCATGTCAACATAGAAAATATAGAAAATACAAGTGGCTACTTGCGTTTACTTTTTACGTAAACATTTTGTAGACAAACCCGTCGGAACTATTATACGAAACGTCGCAAAAAACTAAATGGCATCGAGTTCTGCGATCCCCCTTCAGCTTTGACGATCCTCAGTCTATGAACACAATTATCCAGCGAACCTTATTTATCTAAAGCATTAAAAGCTAAATTATGTGTATGTGGCATAAACACACCGTGGAATTCATCTAAGATAATATTGTGAACTTAATATTCATTATTTAGATATCTAAGCCTCTGTTTGCTATGCTTAGTATTATATTTTCTGTAAAAAAAAAAATGTAATAATACACAGAATTATTAGGATAAAACATATTTGCATTAATTAGTTTTAATCTGCTCTTTTTAATAGAAACATGCTCTTTTTTCAATTAATCAATCTATATGTTACACAATATCAAATGTTAGATGAATCCCTTCAACAATCACAAATTCTTGATTTATAGGATACTTTTATATTCCCGCATATTAATATTCACATATACCAAAATATGTTTGTCTTGATATATTCGCAGATTACACTGCACCACATCGTTTACATTATTATTAGGACAGATCTGAAAAAAAAACATGCGTTATAAATATTTAAATTATACAGAAACACTATTATATTCTCGTAAGGCCCAACCTACACTTGGTCGATATAATTATATGACGGCCCAATGTACTAAAAATAGGTTCCAGTAGTCGCGGCCCAGAACTTTGATATAGTAAAGTGTTTAAATGTAATGCTTTTAGCTGAACTTCTTTAAGGGGTATTTCTTATTAATCTTGGTCAAAATTAGAGATGCATTCAAGGTTTTATTTAAATGTAATGTAAATTGGCGGGATTATTAAAACCAAAAAAACACATTTACATATAAAATCAAATTTTTAGGTCGCTGGGCCGAATTTTAATGATTTTAAAAAGTGTCTTAGTGTCAACATTTTTTGTCATTAAATTAGGTCGTTCGGCCTTACGAGGATAACATAAACTTGAATACAATTTTCTTTTTTTTTCTTTTCAATTTTGGTAACTGCAATTCAGCCAAATCTGGTTAAACCCTCAAGAGCAGACCCTCAATTGTAAGATAATGAGTTTTACTTGTATAAATTACACATATACAATAATTGTTTTATATTACAATAAATAACAATGCTTCTGATTGTTTTAGAAATAATATATAATATAATATTGTAATGCATATTATTCTCTCTATCACTATCTATTTTGGGTTTGCCTGGAGGAAATCGCTGTAAGCGATAAGGCCGCCAATTGGATCGCTTTTTTTGTGTAATTGTTTTCTAGTTTTATGATAAATCTATACAATATTGTTATATTGTGTCTGTGATAAATGATGCTAAGCTAATGGTTTTTGTTTGTTTTAAAACAACACAAATAAGCATTAAATTCAAAATAAAATGAGCCACCTACCAAAAATAACAATCAAAGAAGTTCCACAAATGAAATCTTGTATTATTGCGTCTGTGCACCACTGTTTTACAAGGAAAAAAGGAATAAAATGAAAAAACAATGATAAAAATACTAACAGCTGGGAACGAGATCCTGGTGCATGTGGTGTTCGTGGTCCATACCGAGCGGCATGCACGTGGCGGGAGGGGGACGGCGTTGCACCTAGGGAAAAAAATTAAGTATTTTAGTACTATGTAATTTTTAATTCATCATCATCTTACAACACATTACACAAAGTTGAGAGAGATTTAGGTCATATTTATTTATATTAACACCAGAACAGACTGGCGCGCTTGCGCCACATCACACTGGCACATCTGCTACAACTGGTTACCGATAAGGACTGACTTTGGTGATTGGTTCAGACCACCTAGGCTCACGGAATTGCAAGCACAATATTCAAGCTTAGACAAATATTTTTTTGAATGAACTGTGGAAGTTCCGAACTTCGGAAGGCACGTTAAGTCGTTGGTCCCGGTTATCACTAAATGTGGTAGTCGTTAAGCCATGTTAGAGGCCTAATGGGCGGCTTGATAAATTCTAACAGCAGGACGCCATACACCTGCCTCCGCCAATCCGCACTGGGTCAGCGTGGTGGAGTATGACCTAATACCCTCACACCTTGATATGTGAGAGGAGGCTCGTGCTCAGTAGTGGGACGTTAATGGGCTGAAATGGTGGTGGTGGTGGATGGTGGTGGAAAACTGAAGACTCCTCTTGTCTTCAGTTTCCGTTTTACAGTTCACTGACTAAACATCTGAATTTTAGACATGAATAACTATTCTTTTGAAAAAACATTTAGAATCTAGATCATAATATTTTCAGACTATCAATGTCATTCTGCTGATTACGGGGCTCTCTCCATCCAAGAACATATGATCATAATGATACAATAATTGTTATAAGTTAATTGACTAATGGAGTATTTAGAGCTGCAACTTTGCATTTAGGCATCCTTTGACAAATAAAGATCAGCCATCTTCTTATTCTAGAATTTGTGGTATATCATGATATAAACTGGGTATATTATAAGTAAAGCATTCCAAGCCCTGTGGAACCCAATCTAGCAATAATATAACATCCTATCAACCCTAACCTCATACCCTCTACCATGCTTAGTACTGAGAAGTTCATGGGATGAACTCTCAAATATGTGCCAGAATCGGATCCAAGCACTTTGATGCTGAAAAAAGGTATATCCACCAAATCTAGGTGAGATTATAATTTATGGGTTAACACATACCTGGTCTAAATTGAAACGCACGAAAGCCTCGTACTGCTCGGCGAGCTTGTTGTTCAGAGCTGTCTCGTACTCCGCGCGTAGAGCTGCCTCCTGATCGCGCAGCATTCGCTCACAGATCATGCGCACCTGGACATTAATAAAAAAACAATTGGCTTGAGTATTCTCTTTTTCGTAATTTTTTTAAGAACACTGGGAATGCGTTGAATGACGTCGCGGCACAGCGTGTATTTTATAATAATAAGAAATACTTCAAGATTGTTCACACTCAAACTAGCTAGATAGTTATCAACAGGTTGGTAACTCAGCTCATAAACGAATCAAGTGATTATGATACAGTTTTTTTTTCATAATTTACCTGCTTGAATGTGAAGAGCGCTCGGTTGTGAACTTTCTGCGAGTTGTGCGTGGAGCGATGCGGCGGTGAGCAGTCGCCCTCGCTGCCGCTGGACGACGAGCAAGACGCTGCCGCGCCTGACGCCATGCGCAGCTGCCGACGCCGCTGTAGCCTCTTTATCTCGTCACACAGCTCCTTGGCCATGCGCTCTGACCAAAACAACATATTTAAGTTTAAAAAAGTTCAAAATTGATTACTTAGTACAATATTTTAATAATTTTAAGGAATATGTGTACATTAATTAAAGATAACCAACGACTTCAACATTTAACCCAGTTAAGTAAGGTAATTACTTGATGTCAAAAAAAGCAATCTATTAACATCATGATCAGTTCAACAAGATTCTTGGTGTAAGCTTTTCAGGTCATACAATTCATTGTTCAACAATTAAAAATTTATCACTGTAATTATTTGGACTTAATATATTTCTTCTTCTATGAAGAGTTTATTTTATAATTAGGCTTCCCAGACAGGAAAGAGAAACTTGATAGGTCTTTGCAGAGGTAATTGTAGCTTCTAAAATTGTTAAATTAGGACCGACAGACAGGTCCCCATCTCGTAGTGATGGGGGCCTGAGTACTTCCGGGTAGGGCGGAAAAGCCTCAAAGGTAACACCCAGAGATTGGCGACTCTGGGTGCCCTTAGTACTGACAACCGAGGTACCTATGGAGGGTGCAGCGGGCGTGCCAGGACGGCCCGTCCAGCAACGCCAGAAGGTTCTTGGGCGGCGGGGGACCCAGCAGTCTAGCCATGGACCCGGCCACGCACGGGGAGGTAGGACGGGCGCGTCCACTGCGCCTCTCTGAGTAGGTCCTCCCGGTTTTGGTCCGGCGGACGTTGGCCGCAGGCGGGTGTCAGACGCTGCAACCCAGGTACTGGCCCCCGCCTTTTTCTTAATAAGCGGCGAGCGTCGTAAGATTTTAAGTGGATATAACTGCTGGCAGTCGCGTCTTCAGGTGGTGAGTCCCACTCACCCTTTCGGTCCCCTTAGGCTGGAAGTCAGTGCGTAAATGCATTTTGTTACCGACGTAAAAAAAAAGAGTTCGAAGTCAGTCCTTGGATGGGTGGTGTTAGTTTCTCCATATTAAGTGATCCCAGATTGTAGAAGGCTACCTGAGCCCAGTCATCATCATTTCAGCTATTTGAAGTCCACGGCTTAGCCTTCCCACGTAGATCGATCCTTTGCCGCCTGCATACACCGGCTCCCTGCCGCTCTCAAAGTTCATCATCACAGCTTATTAACGTCCCACTACTGAGCACGAGCCTCCTCTCACATATAAAGGTGTGGGAGTATTGGGTTATACTCCACCACGCAGACACAGTGCGTATTGGCGGAGGCAGGTGTATGGCGTCCTGCTGTTAGAATTTTTCAAGCAGCCCATTAGGCCTCTAACATTGCTTAACGACTACCACATTTAGTGATAACCGGGACCAACGGCTTAACGTGCCTTGCGAAGCACGGAAGCTCTCGATATCAAATGCCACACAAACGGTCACCCATCCAAGGACTGACCTCTGTAAACTCTGCTGTACTTTGGTGATCGTTTCCGACCACCGAGCACCGCAGAGCTACTAGCGCTTCGAGCGTTTCTTTCTCGAAGTTGGACTTACCTAATTGGACTTTTTGTCCCAGGTATACGTACTCGTCGGAAACTTCGATGGCCGAGCTTCCGACTATTAACGAGGTAGGCACAACATGGACATTTGACATGATTTTCGTCTTATCCATGTTTATTTTAAGACTTACACTTCGGGAAGCTCTGTCGAGGTCTCTGACTATTGTGCCCAGATCCACAAGCGACTCCGCTATGACAACTATGTCGTCGGCAAATCGAAGGTGAGTCATATACTCGCCATTGATGTTAATGCCGTAGTTTTCCCAGTCCAAGTCCTGCAAGATGATCGGACTTGTGCACTGGTCCAGTACGTTTAGTTTGTCGAGTCCTATAATATGCCTCTTACCATTCGGTGATCGCTACCGGTTTTCACCCTGGCGATCACAGAGACATCATTGAATATTTGGCGCTTAGTGGTCATGATGAAGTCTATCTCATTCCTCGTGAAACCATCGGGGCTTAGCCAGGTCCATTTCCTGTGTGGGGGGCTTTCTGAAGAAGGAGTTTATTATAAAGAGGCCCTCTTTCTCCATGAAGTCAACCAACCGCTGGCCCCTGTGGTTCCTTCGCCCTATCTAAATTGCCCCCCTTTCTGCTCGTCACCGCTTCGCTAGCATAAGCTTGCGTTAAAGTCTCCCATAACAACCGTGTAGTGAGTCTGTGAAGTATGAATGGCGGCAGACATGTCATCATACAATATCTCCACGTCCTCATCAGAGTGTGCCGAGGTCAATGCGTTAACTTGAATTGCCTTCAACGAATACCGTTTGGTGATTCTGAGTATTAGGTATGCTACCCTGTTCGACACACTCCGAATAGACACGACGTTGTTACGGATAGACTTCAGGACGATAAAACCGACACCACCTCGGGACAGGTGATCGCCCTCCCGGTAGTAGAGCAAATTACGGACTTGAGGATTACCGTGTCCTCTCTCTGTCTTCGGATAACCCCATAATATCCTAGTGCAACTGCTCTATTTCCTCCTCCAGCTTTTCAATCAATTCAATCTTCTCGTCGGTCCTCAGTGTGCGCGTGTTAACCAAGACCGCTACCGTAATCTAAAATAGAGGGGCCGCCGGGGACTGGGGGCTGTTTATTCGTGAATGCCATTTAGGGATATTAGCACATAATCACCACGCTAGGCAGGCGGGTTGGTGATCGCAGTTCCAGCCAGGATGACGCTGCTGCCCATCATCCGTTGGCATTTCTCATCGTCGACTTTTAGGACTACCCATAAGATGAACCCCCTCTCATCGCTACTCTAGGCCGGCGACACACGGCGAACTTTATCGACTGCACCATTAGGCAGGATGTAATCATTATGACGTACAGATTAAAAATTAAGGATGGATGCACATAGCTCAAAAGAGGGATATTTGGAGGAAAACAAATAGAACAAGTAAATTAACCCTTTGAAAGACAGAACATGTTGAAGATTTCCATTGCTTTTCTACCTTAACACAACTCCATAAGGTTCAATTTATGGTAGGAATATGTTCACTACTGCCTTATAAAGGGTAAATAATTTTTCTTTACAAAGAAACGCAATAAATTGATTAACACATTAATATTTGTAATAACATAGTCAGTGGAAATGTAAAGCTATCATAATATTAACTTCATTATTAGTTTCAATTATGTAAGCCAAAAAATGCTACACAATCATTTAGAACTGATCAGCCACACCATTTTTTATTTAAATTACTCATCATTTAAACATTTAGCAGCTTAATACATTATTTGGCAGTGGTCAACATATTATGACCACCATAAATTGAACCTTAGGAAGTTGAGTTAAGGTGCAAACACAATGAAAATTTTCAACATCTCTGTTACATGAGCATTTATCGAATTTTGGAGATAATTAGGTAAGTAGTTAACTCATATATATCTTTCTATATATATTATATAAATAAATATTTTCTGACAATTACACCAATTATTTAGTTCCAAGATAAGTATCATTAAAAACTTCTGTTATGGATACTAAACTATGGATCAATATCCTATTTCTTGTAAATAACATACTTAATTTACATAGGAGTCATTTTTTCTTTTTATTATGTGAAATAACCAATTAGTTTCGCTACAGAAACTATGAAATATAAATTGTTTCATTAATAAAAAATTTAAGAGTGTGCATGTTACCAGGGGAGGAGGACAAACAAACAAGAGAGATGAGTGCGTGAAGAATAATACGATTAAGAAAGGGTAGATGAATAGATAAAAATTGCCAGGGATCTTAAGAAAAGTAAAAGGATGATAAAAATCATTTATTTAAATCATGTTTTATAATCTTCAAATGAATGCATACTATTTTGTACATGAAATAAAAGGAAAATTACAGCAATTGAAAAATTAAATTCAAATGAGTTGCACAATGGGCCTTATTGCCGACAGCAATTTTTTAGAGAACTTTGAGAAGAAGCATACACATATCACACCTACGGTGCTACAATGTCACTTATGCAATTTTGTCGAAATTGATCTGATTATGAGAAAAAATGCTAATGTACCTACCAAATTGTAAGTATAAGATTTTTCGTTTTACTTTGAAATGAAGTCTGAAGTAGAGATTTAGAAATGCTTCTCCTGGAAGATTATATTATTTGCAGAAGTGACTGTTTCGCACCGGAGGTGCGATATCTAATATACCTACCAAAACTTTTCAAAAATATGTTCCGTCATAGTTTCTTTAATAGGCATTCATCTGAAATTATCAGTACATATCTAGTCTCTTTTATGTAGTAGTATCCGGTTGGTGCGCAGTTTTAGATCACTGATAATAATACAGTTGATAATGTTAGATATAGCATTTCTATTTTTGTACCAAATAAGGTAATATGGATATACCTTATTTGCATACATAAGTATAGCTATACAAAAGTTATGCTTTGAAATTTACTTCAAACTATTTTAATAGCTAGTAAATTGGCCTGATGAAAACATTAGAAGAACATATAGAAACTTGCCTAGTGAACTTATGAATTTTGCTTTCTGCACTAACTCTGCTATGAAAAATATTTAAACATAGAGAATAATATTAACTAACAATTGGTGGTATTTAACATACATGCATACAATCACACCTGTTTCCGTGAAGGGGTAGGCAGAGGCATATTATACGCCCACACTTCGCAAATTATATTGTTGGTATTTAACAATAGAGCATAAAGGCATTTGCACAAAAGAAATTATATTAAATGGTACACATGGTACAAATTCACACAAACCATTACTGGCCTTGTGTAAATGCAGCATTAGGTCAAGAGAAATTGTCATAGTAGGAAAAATTATGTTGATTTAACAATAGATTGTATGCTGCTATTAGCATTTTCATAATTTAACCACCTACATAATTTAAGCTGCACACATAAAATCATAATATTGAATGCTCAACCACGAAACTTGTTATTTTGGTAAAATTTTACGATTAAGCAATTGACACAAATTTATTGTTTACTTCAATACTCAGCAAAAATTAAATTGCGTTTAAATGCATAGGTTACGTTTCTTTAATCTTGATCCAAACTCGACGTTCAATATCAGACAACGCACAACAAAAGAACAACAAAAGGACGAGCAAAAAATCCATCCAACGGTTTTGAACTTTTTCACGGCTCAACTCTCTCGCTCTATCCCGATCAAAATATAATTATAAATCGATGAGACACTACGATTAGTTTCATAATGATAATTACCATGTATGTTATGACAATAATAATACTAATATTTGATGCAGTAATCGATAGATTTATACCATAAAACTCAATAATAAAAAAAAACAAACAAACCTGGGGTCAGTTTTGCAGGTGCAGAAACTGATTCTCCAAATGTAGACGGTCTATTTTCAGACACTTTTAATCCTGGGCTTGTGCTGGAGCTAGCTGCAAATGGAGCACATCTTCGCCTTTTAGCAGGCATTTGGGACATAGATTCCCAGTCAAAATTCCTTTTCAGGGTAGCACACGCCATTTTCTTTTTACGCCCAGCGAATGTCCTCTATTTCGACTCGATACAATTTCTTAATTTCTTCACTCGTCAGAAGCCAAACTTATCAAAAATAATATTAAAATGAAATAAAAACAAATGATTTAACTTTAAATATGCTAAATGACCACTAGTATATCTAAGGATTTGTACAATTAACTAAGATTATTTGGAGTTATTCAACTCCTTCGCTTATTCCAAAATACACTTTTCACTCCTTCAATTTATTTTGACATTTGTTGTTGTTAACAAGGTCACCAACATTCAGAAATGGAATCAAAGTGTCATAGACAATATAAAGCTAAGACACACAATACTAAATATCCACATATGTTTTCGTACTACCAACATTTTGTTAGAAAACTTAATTAGCAAATATATAGTAACTACAAATGGTTGACAAAACTATATTGATAAGTCTGGGAAAAAGAAAGTATATATATATAGAGGATAATATTCATTTTAACAATGAGATTTTATTTTATTGATCCTTTATCATCAAAATCATATATAAGGCTTTCTCACATAGTTTTAAACAAGAATATTTAATTATAAGTCATTAATGGACTCGTTGGCAGTTATTAATCTTTGTTAAAGTATAGAAAAAAAAAGTCCTACTTTACCTTGTTGTCAAATTAACTTGACAAGTTCACGAATAAAAGTCTAAATATTTGTTGTTGTGAGTCATCGTGTGACGAAAGTATAAAAAAAATAAACTTGTACATACAATTTCTACAATATTAATTACTCTTATTTGTAATTAAGCCTCGTTTTTGAGAAAAGTGTACCGCGAAGTGTCAAAATGGGCAATGAAATGTCATCATCTGCTATGGAAAGTATCCTTTTGAAATTTTGTTTCAGGTTCCTATGTACAGTAAAAAATCTCAATTGATAATTTTCTCTTTAATAATTTTAATTAACATATTTTTTTACATATAAACATTTATCACCATCAATAAAAAATATTTCAATTTATCCTACATGCATTTCAGTTTTTCATACAGCATGAGTCATTCATTTACTTTTAATTAATTAACATTCGCAAAGTTATTTCCACATACATTTCTGATGAATATAGAAAACGATTTTAGTTCTTCATATAGAATTAATGTTATTGTAAAAATTATAAAACATAGTTTATATGACAGTCACCTTCCTTTGAAAGCAAAACCATGAAATATTATTGGTAACCCTTGGCCATCTGTAGATTTACTAATTACCCATTAAAGTCAACTAACCATCAAATCAAACTATAAATTTGCCATTATAAATAAATATTTTCAATGATGAACTGCAATTAATTAAAAGACTGAATTAAGTCCTATATAAAAATATTATCCTTAACTCAATATGACAGAACATTTGTTTAATTTAAAATTTGCTGTAAAAGAACTGGAAAGAAATTCAAAAAAATGTGAGAAAGAAGAAAAATTAGAAAAGGAGAAAGCAAAGAAGGCAATACAAAAAGGTAACATGGAGGGAGCCCGGATACACGCTGAGAATGCAATACGACAAAAAAATCAAGCTCTGAACTATCTCAGGATGTCAGCACGAGTTGATGCAGTTTCCAGCAGGGTGCAGACAGCCCTTACTACTAGAAAGGTATGGGGATTTATTTAATATTTGTTACGTTACTGATTTAAGATTATAAGTAAGTGCAGTATACTGCCATAGAAAAGGATGATAGGATATATTTGAATTTGTGGCTTGTAAGGTCAGACTAAACAAAGAAACACATTGTTCATAGTCTTTATCATTTATGGTAAGCTTGAAGCCTATCTTTTACATGTTTCTTGTACTTATCACGAAGTTCAGGAAATTCAAAGTCATTAAATTCTTAAATAGATAGTTGAACTGTTCTTTTTACCTCTTTAAATCATTAATCAGTCACGGGTTGCGTCTTAAGACCAGTTCTTAAGTTGCCTGAAAGAAATGTCAACTTATGATTATAAATTTTAATATTGTAGGTGGATGCAAAAAAAATTATAACTAAACACTGATGTAATAAGAATGGTGCATGCATTTGTACTAAACCTTGTTGTTTATTTGCTAGGCGGAAAATCTATTAATGCCTAGGTCTGTCTAGCTGACTATTTTTGTGTTTATTCATTATAATTAAAAGGCTAAAGTTTAGTAAAGTAGAACATTATTAGAAGGCAAGTTTTGGCATAGCATAGTACAAAAGTGATAAACTACTTCTTGAAAAGGGGCTATCCATAAATTACGTATTCTTATCTATAAATTACGTATCCTTACTTATCCATAAATTATTTAATTATTACACACATTAATAGGGTGGGAAGGGGTTGACGAAGTGTGGCATGGTGTGTCAAGGGGATGGAAGGGATACTAAATTTCGTGACACCACTTTTTAAAATACAGGTCCTATAAACATTTTGGAACTGCTGATTTCATGTTATCGTTTCTTTGCTGTACAATTGCAAAATATGTGACATCACACTAAGGAGGAGGGAGTCTCACAAGTGTGACTAGCTGTGACAAGGACAGAGGGGGGTCAAAAGTTGACGAAATTCTTGTGACGTAATCTATGGATGATACCAAAGTATAATCCTCCACATTGACCAAACCACTGGATTCCTGGATATTATATACTTATTCAATTATACACACTGGTTGCAGGTAACAAATTCGATGGCAGGCGTTGTCAAAGCAATGGATGCTGCCATGAAGTCTATGAACTTGGAGAAGATTTCTACACTGATGGATAAGTTTGAGAGCCAGTTTGAAGATCTTGATGTTCAGTCTTCATACATGGAGAATGCTATGTCACAAACCACAACTACTACAGTACCTCAAGGGGATGTGGATCAGCTGTTGCACCAAGTTGCTGATGAGGCTGGGTATGTTTATGTTATATTTTATTCTATATAAATGAAAATTTTATGCTGCTTGTTGCTAAGTGCAATTCATGATCAATTGTTTTGGCTAATTATAAAATATTAATAATTCTCTGAAAGATTCCTAAGTAAAATTCAGCCCTTTCATAAATTGGGTTGGACTGAGAGGGCCAGTAGAGAGGCCTGTGTCCAGTTGTTGAAGGCTGATGACGATGATATAACTTTCGTAAAATACTCACTCTAAATTCTGTTAAATTGTATAAATCTGGATATATGTTCTAGATACCCTTTTCGGTATAATTGTGCACTTATTAAGCATATTAGACTAATTAATGGTAAATGGGATTTATTAATAAATTACCAGGCAATAATTAATAATAAATTGCAAAATTGTGTTTTTTCAGTTTGGAGTTAAACATGGAGCTGCCGTCAGGAGTACCGAGTACGTCGATTGGCACAGCCACAGTAATATCACAGGAGCAAGACGATCTAACGCAGCGCCTGGCGCGCCTACGGCAGGCTGAATAACCTTACCTTGTAGTTTTTTACTAAAATGTAAGTTATGCCAGATGTATTAGTGTCAGCACACATATCAACTCAGATAGGTCTCGCGTCCCGCCTCGGCGCTAATCAGCGTTTCGAAAAGTCGAGTCGCTAGTTGACGACTAGTCGCAATATCTCGCTGCACGCGGGGCTATAAAACAATTGTTCCTTTGTGTTGTATATGCGTTAACACGCGCCTATGATAGATAGAACTAAAAATATTGTGTAAAGTATGCGCTTAAAAAATAGTTTCAAGATTGACTATAGCTCTGTAGATCGGAAAAAAACACTTGTTGCGTAATTTAATTATCATTTTCCAAAAATTTACTGTTAATATATCGATACTCCCGTTATGCTTTGCCATCCACCCTAAGTCAAAGTGGGCGAGCAATGTGCAGCGAGATATTGGGACGAGTATAGCACATTGGGCACGCTGGCCCCTGAAGGGGCGTGGACGAAGAGACGAAAGCTGGGTTACGACGATACGTAAACGTCGGAACTGGGGGCCTACCGCCGAATTCGATGGATTACCGGTAATCCATCTAGATCAAACTTTGTTTACGTTCATTAATCCGTACCGGGGAATCTGCCGACAGCCACCTCTCATTCATGACCTTCAGTCCGTGACAGACCAATAGGTAAATGGAGAACGCCATTTTGTTTCGATTTCCATGAGTTCGGCGGTACGACAGAATCAATTCGAAATCCATTTTGCCTTATAATCGATTGCCATCGAACTCGGCGGTAGGCCTCTTGGCCGCGGTTTGTAAGCTTGTCCCAAAGCGGTGTGATTTGCGATGTGTAACGATTCGGATTTGTTTGCTGCAGTAGAAAGTTTTATATTGAACGGCGCGGATACGGTGACGATCCCATTCAGAGTTGATATGTGTACTACGACCCAAACTCTCATCACCTTTTCTGAAAAGTGTAAATACTATAATATGATCTGGATGAAAAGATGCTGCAGAAATTATCTTACTGTCAATTCCTAAGTTCTGTATCTCATAGGTGGAATGTGATATAAAAAAAATTGTGCACGTCTTCAAATTTAATTTAAAATAATTGTTATTCCGCCAGTACAAAAAATTACGAAGTATTGACCATAGTATTGATTTTATTATCATTTGCTGACAATCCGGGATGGATTGTCAACAAATTTTAATGATCATTTAATTTAATACGAAATGCAGCTGTCGGAATCTATTCCGCGGCGCATAAGTTGAACAATGACTTTGAACGCAGTTACACATTATCGAATGTAACTATTATAGCGGTCGGTGTCGTGTAACTATAGCGTCATGGCGGGCGCGCATGAAAGCAGCACTTGCTAAGAAGGGTCCTTTTTAGGCATACTTTGTTGTTTAAAATGTAAATTGTTATGTTTTTATGTCTTTTAATAGTTATTTTCTGTAACTGCGCAGACAACCTCATGTTTTGTTCAACTTACACGCCCCGATTGTACTTGGCTAGAAGCACATTTAAGATAAATAGCATCTAGAAGCTTGTCACATTCCAAATGTCAAGAATTATTTGTTATTAAAAAAATGGTTGTAATCAATTTGACTAGGAATGCTGCAGTTGATAAATAAAACTTATCTGCATTGTATATTAATAAAAGTAATTAAGAAAATATAATATAAAGAAAATAAATATGTCGATTGTAAGATCCTATGTTTTTTATCATTTTGATTTATCTTTTACAAATTGTTATGATTTTAATATTAGTTTGATGTAAATACATAGCTAAAGTAAAAATTTAAACATATTATACTAAAAATAGTTTTATATTTATATCCAGCTCATTAAGATAATGACCGAATCACAGTTATATAAATATCCTAGGATTTAGAAGGCCTAGGATAAAAGATTGAAATTCTAGCACTATACTGTGCCTGCGCTTTATACACAAGACTTGAAAAGTCTCTGAATTCTTTGTGATGACTAATATTGAAGGAGGGAATAGTTTACCAGTCTTCTCAATCTTATTAAATAGTAAATTCCTTAATCTGGGTTGTTGAATTGCTATGGTGAATAATATTGAATGCACATATACAAGACCTAAAGTTGAGACATGGTCATCTTTATTTGCCGTGCTTATTCCACGGTATTGAAAACTGTAATTTTTCTAGACTGCATCGACTGCTTACCATCAGGCAGGATGTGTACATTGTGAGGAGTCACATTCATGGCCTTTTTTGTTTTACGTCGGTAACAAAATGCGTTTACGCACTTCCTTCCGGCCAAAGGGGGACCGAAAGGGTGTGTGGGACTCGCCACCGGCAGACGCGACTGCCAGCAGTAATACCCACTAAAAATATCCGACGACGCCCGCCGCTTGTTGAGAAAAAGGCGGGGGCCAGTACCTGGGTTGCAGCGTCGGACACCCCGCCTGCGGCCAACGTCCCCCGGACCAAAACCGGGAGTACCTCCTCAGAGGCGCAGTGGACGCGCCCCTCCTACCTCCCTGTGCGACCATAGCGTGTGTGGCCGACTTCTCGGAGGGTCTATGGTTAGACAGCAGGGGGCCCTGCTCCCACTGCCTAAGACCCTCCTGGCGCTGCTTGACGGGCCCTCCTGGCCCGCCCACTGCGCCCTCCACAGGTCCCTCTTAGTTTCTCCCCCGGTAGTCATTACTAAGGGCACCCAGAGTCGTCGGTCTCTGGGTGTTACCTTTTCCCGGTCTCCGGGAGGTACTCAGCCCCCCCAACCCGACAAGGTGGAGACAAGTCGGGGGGGTAAGCTTAGGGCCTTTTTTTTTTTTGTTTTACGTCGGTAACAAAATGCGTTTACGCACTACCTTCTGGCCAAAGGGGGACCGAAAAGGGGGTGTAGGACTCACTCGCTTAGGGCCTAAGGTAACTGGTCCAACCAGATTTGGCTGAATGTCAGTTATGATATGGCAACCCGCAGTGAAACAAAACGTGCGTATCGACTTGTTATCGGTAAATGTTTACAAATTTAGAATAACACAATAAGTCTTTATTTTGTTGCTTCTTCTTTCTATGTAACTTTAGTGGCATGCTGTTGTTATTTGTTTCAACTGTTAAAATAGAAAACAAACTTTTATTAAAAGATTCGATGTATTTTTTCCTTTAACAATGTGTCAGATTCATTAAGCAGTGATTGTACAGTACATTTAATCATAATGATATGTCTATAACTTTTGTACAATATCTATAATATAATTATGAACAACCTATTTGGTTTTTATTAATACTTTTAAACCCAGTTAATTAATGTAATACTTTTATTTATTAATCACAAAATAGACAAAAGGAACATGAATGACTAAAAATAAAAAATATAAGGACAGTGTTAAACTAGTAGACGGGGAAAATTTGTAAGTTTAGTATTTCTCTTATTACCTACTGGCTAGTCTAGCTGCATTTTTTTCAAAGAGATTGGTTTTGTAATTATTCTAAGTTGTAAAATAACATCAGGTCAGGTTGCAAAACGTTTAGAAGACATCAAGTCGATTAATTGTGAAATATACTCAAAATGTTTAACATCTGAAGTCGAATGGTCTTTAAAACGCTTTTAAGAATAAACAAATCATAGTGATATGAAAAGAGATTTTATTTTTATCATTTGCAATAATAGGGTAAGAAACTGCAGTGCCTTGAGACTTATTAGAATATTCTATAATTTGAATGTTTTAAAACATAAGTGTTTTGCAACCATGAGTTTATCTTGCAGCTTAACGACTTTTGACTTAAAAGAGAAAGATTGTATCGCTTCAACATAGAATTAAAAGAGGAACTTAACAACAATAGCAGCTAACAGAAAGGTCCATTTGTCTGCTTAATACTTTTGCGAGATAGTATACAGAGATTTTCAAATAGGTATTATTAGTCAATAACAATATCTTACAATCAATTCCTTAAAGGAACCCTTGAGGTACGTGTTCTTAGAACTACTAACTACAATAATGGCATATTAATGACTTAGTAAAACTGTGAGAATATAAGGAACAATATTTCTTTGGTATATTTTTTAGTTTTAAACGTCCCCATTGTCCACGTTATCAAATTCTATTTGGTAGAAAATCCAATCTTCGAGAAATGATGGCACAAATGCCTTGCTCTTTGTGAATTTGACAACCGGTTTGAGCTTTGCCAACTCCTGTTCGTAGAGCTCCAGAGATTCCGGAGAAGTAGCACCGTTTCCCTGCAATGGGAAAGATAAAATTAATATAAATTAATTCTTTCTGATAATTTGTGGTGGTATAAGACAATGATGCGAAGCGAGTTATTAAATTTGATTGCACATATCGAGGGTTCCGTGCTCAAACCCGATAAGTGACAACATCAGATACATAATTTCTGCCGCTTTTTCTTGTGATATTATCAAATAAGTCGATTTCAGAAAAGAAGACTGAAAACTGAGGACTTCATAATCCAATAAGTAAACCTTTTAAGTTTAATTTTTTTAAGCCCAAAAACGCAAATTTTGTCATTTATCGGGTTTGAGCACTTCTTTTTATCTGTCTCGGCCGAGATATTATTTTATTTTCGTTCTCTGCCAAGATCAAAAATTCCATCAGGGTCCAGTCTCCCACAAAACTACATTATAATTAGAAATTAATCACTTTTGTAAACGTAGCCCTTAAGTCAAGTTTTGTGGAAGAAAATATTTTTTTTATTATTATTATCTTGGTCGAGCTTTATATTTAACCATTTACTTATATTGCCATCATTACTTTTTCTAGTCCATATTACTAATATAAAATAATGATAAGGCGGGCTCAACTCATTGATGTCCCACAACAGGGCACAGCCTTATTCTCACAAATCAAGATGATTTGGGACATTCTTCACCACGTAAACCCAGCATGGACAGCATTCCGAAGCACGGAATCGCAAAGTGTAAACCACACTTGTTTGTGTCACCAATCCAAAGACCGCTATGCTCTGTACTCTGTATGCTATGTACCGCGGAGAGGAGAGCGCTGTTGCTAAGCTTTATCTAAAATAAATACGCACGTGGGTCATAAATTTCCCGTTGTGGTTCAGTATTTGGAAGGCGGACCGCAGGATGGTGATCATGAACTCCCAGAGTTCCCCACAAGCTGTGTCGGAGATTGGTATATCGGTCAAGTCTCCAAAGATGTAATCCACTTTCTTGTTGTCCTTTATAAACTTGTTGACAGTCAGCATACAGTCCTCTACGATTATCTGGAAAGAAGAACTTGTATTCAACATGTATCCGAGCCGAGTACAAATCCGAGCTTTACAAATAGTAAAGATTTATAGAAACCGTTTTTGGCGAACACAATGGAATTTGAATCACACTTGACGATGCCAAGAATGGTCGTCTAGCGTAGACATCGTACAGTGTAAATGTATCGTAAGCACTAAGTAAGCGAAAAAAGTTGAGCAGTCTTGTCATTCAAGATTTAACAATTTGTATATTTAAAATTACCTCATAGTTAGGCCCCTTCCTCCGCTCAAGCACATCCCCACAAATGGACTTGAGGTGCTTATTGCAGGCAGTCATGACCAGCTCGTCGATTTCCAACATCCACACAAACTTGGGCTTCTCCTTTAGGAGCTCGTACAATAATGCTCCGTCGCCTCCACCTGTACATTTATTAGCACTTGTTGCCATTCGATCGAGGGATGAAAAAGAGAAAGATAAGGGGAACCATCCCTGTGTATGCTAAAAGTGTCCGTCAAAAGGCGCCACCGAAAAAAGCAAAATTTATGTTCTATGCGCAATACACACCAAAGCAGCCAAACACACCTATGTCGGCAATTATTTGTTGGCGGCTTCACTTATTGCAATTAGGAAAATCAGCGTCCCTTAGGCATTTTTGGCAGTTAGTGAGTTAGGGCTCTTTCGATGTCAACTTTTAACGTCTTTCTGCAGGTCCATAGCGGTACGGTGGTCGTATTGCCCCGCACGATCGTAGTTGCTTTGGCAAATGAGGCTCCTGCCTGTAGTGAATGGGCGTGTAGCTTATAAGTTATATATTGACATTCATAAGTGCTCCATTGGAACCGAAATTGTAATAAGCGTTCTTCATTTTCATTGTCGTTGCTGGTATTTGGTGCGTTTTATATGAAAATATATCGACGGTAGCAATTAACAATGTCGTAAGTGAGAAGCCGTTACTTTAAATAATGTCGAAAGTAAAAAGTACCGACTTATCACTTATGATATTGTTAAAAGCAAGGACTTTTCACTTACGACATTGTTAAATGCTAAACATGAATATTTGTTCTGGTCTAGGTGTTTTCTACGTATATTACATATGTATATAAATATGTTTCCTTCCTTCCGTCCTTTAGTAGATAACCATAACACAAGTTCTTAATGATACATATCTTAGAACTAAAATGATTGGTATGATTTTAAGAAATTATTGAATATTATTATATTTGTAGTAGTTCGTGAAGAATTCCTCATGATAATGTCTGGTAATGAAGTAAAAATACTTTACCTAAAATTACAATTTCCTTTCCTTCGTAACTTTCTTTTCCCCTTTGCATTAGGGTCTCAGTGTAAATAAGATCCGCTTCTGCAATATCTGTAACAATTTAAGATTCATATTGTCTCATCAGTTAATAGATGCAATCCTAAATTTTAGGGGGCTCATAACAAAACGGGATCTAAAGTTAGAACCGGTTTAAAACTAGTGCTAAATCTTATTAAATGAAAGTGACAGCACTATTTTTAAACCTGTTTTAGATCTTGTTTTGTAATAAGACCTTAGAACTTTTGCTGGCATTAAAATTAGTCATCACTGGCCAGAAAATAGAAATGTCTGAGCTTAATCTATAACATATTTAATATGTGAATAACTAAGTGAATTAATTTTTACTCCTCATTTACCACTGTTGTAAATAAATCGGATTTTAAGTTCTGATTTCATAAACTGTATTTTATGAATGTGCATCCCCTTCCTGTAGGTAGCCAGGGCAACCTCATAGCAACATGTCTCTATAATCTCTTTGACTTCTCTCTCATCTTGTTCGTGTGGTGAACATATATATATGAAATAACGCCTGTTTCCCGAAGGGTAGGCAGAGCCATATTATACGCCCACATTTTGCCATTTATATTGTTAACCCCACGTAAACTTTTATGTTCGCCAGAGCCTCGTCCGTTGATCGGCAGGTGCACCGCTGCTGAACATAGGCCTCACCAATAAGCTTCCAATGTGACTGTGACCGATATAGCTATGTTAGACCTTAAATTTTTAATTAGGTACTTACTTTGCAAATCATCAAGCACCAGCATATTGCCCAGAGATTTGGAGTGTACTATCTGTATTCTTTGGAAAGGAGATTGCTCATCAAATAGCACACCATCAATGTCATACTCGAGAAGTCTTTCATCTGTAAAGTTGTATATGGAAAATATTAACACATCTTTGTTTACATAATTCTAATATTTTTATGTGAATTTAAAACAAACGTGATAGATAAGTGTGATTTTGTTCTAATATTTATTTATGTGTATAAGTCTAAAGACTAGCTAAAATGAATACTGACAGCTATTTGGGTTAGTCGCAACAATGTCCCTTTTACAAAATTTTCACCATTCTGTAAATCTAAGAGGCAAAAAAATAAAATAAAGGTTTTTATTATGTAATCAAATAAAATGAAGTCTTTATAATTTCTCTTCATAACAAAAAAATTGTCAAATTCTTTAGACTTTAGGTTACACCTATTAGTAGACCTTAGGCTAATGCTTAGGGCCTAAAGTCTGCTTAATGGTTTAAGTCGCAACAGAGATATTGCTGGGATGATGATGATTGATATTTTTCTGTAAAATTAGAGATATTACAGAAAAATATCAACTTACATAAAATTATACACTTGTTGTCATAGGCACATTTTGTGAAAGGGACATTATGCAATAGAACCAACTTTAGTTAAATCTGGGCAACGGCAAACTAACCTGAGGTCGGGTAATACCTGCCGAACAGGCATCGTTTTATTGGAGCATAAGCTTGACTTTTTATTACTGTAATGTACTTTTTCAGCTGACCTTCCAATATTCTCGCTGACTATCAACAAAATAATTAGAAAAAAGCAAAAAGACCGAATTATTTAGGATAACAATATCATGCAAATTTATTAAAAAATAAATTTGTTAGATAACTCACACCAATATCGTATTTTATTACATGTTTCTTTTATAATGTTTTGCTAACAATCTGAAATGGATTTAATTGAATTTTCGCAATTTTGTTTTATGTCCCTTACATGCTATTTCAAATGGGCTCTTTCTCACAGGCACTATATTAAAAAAATGTACACATTGTGCCAAAGAATAGTCTAGTTATATATATATATATATATATACAGTATAGACCTCTTTCAAGGAATACCTATTAACACATACATCTGCAGAGCACATTCATCTGGCACCAGTGAAATTTCCTAAGTTGTTTGATCTAAATTTGGGCTGCAAGTAGGAATGTTTCTACAACAAACTCAGCCATTACTCTAACACAAGTCAAGGTAGTTTGTTAATTTACTTTGTTTGCCTTTGGCTGTATCACTATTTTATTTTGGGATAATGGTCTTTGGGGAATAATGGGACTTGAACCTAAGAAAACTTATTTTGAACTATAGTTAGAAATAATGGTGTGAGTTAGCTTGAGGCCATAAAATAAAATTTAAGGTTGAGCGTCTTCTCAGTTGCTAGAAGATACTAGGACAAACAAATATCTGCATGCAACTGGTGTTTACGTGTCAAGCAACATGTTTTGACAGAAGCTTGGCTTTTCTATAATCATTATGTATTTTAGATTACACTTAAAAAATTATAAGTGGCGGTGTCTTGGATAAATTATTAACAATAATCATAAATAAAAGTGATCAATAAGTAATTATTCAAAACTGCATGTGGTATAACATTATCACAGGTGCTTATTATTCAATATTGACCTTTCTGGGACCATATAACAATGCCATTGAGGCAAGCATTCGGAATACCACTGATTGATGTAGTTATGACTGTATTCTCAATTTTATTGTTTATGAGATAGTTCGCATGCTTAATGGCTTAGTGACTTAACTCAAAAAAGTAGATTTTTGGAATATCTCAAAAGAAGATCTTCTAAAGAGTACTTGTCCTACTTGTAAGCGCGTTAAATTGATACTGGTTTATTATTATTTCTGACTGTATAAATACGTAACTTAAACCTGACCTATCTATTAATAGATCGATGTTCATTTAAGCATGCGATTTGTATAATTAATTTTTCAGTTCATTTATGCTTTTATATTTTAAACATATGGACATTATGTATATTGGTCTCAGAAGGGTTCTCGTGATAAACTCTAGCAGAGTTAGGCACAATATAACATACACTTTGTATTTTGTAGGAGAACACATTTACAGTGAAACTATATCACAAGCTATACTTTTCAATGGAAAGGTAAACACAAACAAAATTGGATAAAATAGGAAATAAAACATACAAAATGAACTTGCAAACAAGCTGACCTGAGCTAGTCAGATACACATCATATTTATAACCACGTTTCAGTGTTGGCAATAGTTTTATTCTTTCACACTCCAGTGAATTTCTTATAGAATTTTCCAGTAGTTTAGTACTCTAGAAACAAGATACGCTCAACCTTAACGGATAGTAATGCAAGCATACAATACAATTATTCATGTAATTATTGTTATTATACAAGAATCACTTCTTGCACCTTTACAACATCTTTCATACAACATTTTCTGATACTAAAATAGAATAGCATTCATAGCTCAATTACTGAAAATCGTGAACATTGAATACTTTCCAAGTTTTAAAATAGTAACCTGTAAATAATAGAATACAAATTACGTTCTTTGTAAACTGTGTTTTATGGCAGTGGCTGAATAATTGGGTGCAGTGAGCTTAATTGGCATTACCTTGAAGCTTATTAGGGGTTCCTCATTGTCTTCTTTATAGTATTCAATGTTTACAGTCACAAGGCCACGATCAAATAATCTTACTGAGACAGTAGTTCCTTTCTTCCCAGTCATAACCTTTAAAGAGCCTCCATCGACTTTAATATCTGCCGCTAGCATAAGGTTTGGTATGTATTCCTTCAAAACAGTTTCCAGCTGCATGAATATGGCTTTTTGACCGCCCTCGTCTCCTAAACGAGCAGGGTCAATGGAAAAGTCTAAAAGTAGAGTCTGCACCGACATTTTAGGTTTATCAATAATATACTTATCGAGCTATTGTTTTACTCAATGGACGGAAGCGGTATATGACACTTTACTCCTGTTACTTATTTTGCGATTTCCCTTTAAAAGTAGACACCTACCTAACCTAGGGAAATAGAAAACCGAAAATTGATTTTGTTGATATTGACACTGACATTGCAGACAGTGACAACTGTTTTTTCCATTTAAATAATGGTGACGTGGGTTTAGCACATTTAGCCAGTTAGTGTCAAGAATATATTACAAATATTTAATTCATAGTAAATGAGCATGAAAGATGACAAAGATGATAAATGAAATTTCCGTCCCTTAACCCCTTGAGTACTCAGTAAAGATGTGGGACTACACTAAATCTCAAATGCACTGCTTGAGAGTGAAAGAAAAGAAAAGTGATGTTGCACTGTTTCGTTTGATTTGTCAACAACATGTACGTTCATAATCATTTAACGGTTAATAATCCACCGTTATTATACATTAATGTTAAAAATAACACAAAGTTTAGAATATTAAACAACATTGACAACATGACGTTCCACTTTACCGCAGTCTGCGTTGTTTGTTTAAAGGTATATTCTATAGTTAATGTAAGACCCTCTGCCCCTACCCCTGCCTCGTTCAGAGTAATATTTTTCTATTGGTCAAATTCCAATACCCGATAATATTACTAAATACTGATTGGTATACTAAGTATTTATGATATATAAGGTTTTGTATTACAGTTATCTTCCAAACATTATTAAAATCCAAAGTAGCTTCTATTATAGTAATGTACTACAGTACAAGTTCATAAATCCGATAGGATAATATTTTAAGAGCTTTTATTTAAAATTTTTAGTGTCTAACTTCACTTCGCGGCCATGTACGGACTTACGAACGTTTCTTATCGGCGTAAGCTGTCATAAATTCACGATATAACAAAGGTAACAAAAATAGCAAGCAGAAATATTATCTGTAATGTGATTCGGTACTAAACTTGCAACACTGAACTCGGCTGTCTAAATCTTCCTCTTTGTAAAAATTTGGTTCAAGGAATTCTTGTGACATGGCTGGAAATACTACTGAAGAGGTTGAGGTGGGTAGATATTATAGGTTTTATTCAAAAATCATTGGACTACCCATACTTGAATACAATAATTAGTAGTTCCTTATATTTTAACCCGATTTGGTGATGTGTCTAGAATAACTTTCACTGTTGCAATTGTTTCATGTTCACCGGTTTTACCCTCATTATTTAACTTCCTTATTATTGGCAATAGCATTTCTACCGTAAATCTAATTAAAGTCTTTTATTTTGATACTCTTAGTTTCTAATCTTCTTTTACACTTAGGTTAGATTTTTGTAATAAAATGACTTGTGTATTCAAGGGGTCTCCTGCAACTGAGACCAAAACTAATAACAATGCTGAGGTTCCTCCGGAGTTCCTGATTAAGCACCCTTTGCAAAACACTTGGAGTCTTTGGTTTTACGACAACGACAGAAACAAGACATGGGAAGAGAATCTGATTGAACTTACTTCTTTTGATACTGTAGAAGATTTTTGGAGGTATGTAAAATTTTTTAAACTTCTCGAATTGCCCCTAGATTTGAGAGACGTTCAAAAGTGCTTTGAAATGAAACCAATCTTGTGTATATGTATGAATTTTCAAATTTTGAATTTTATAGTAATTTTACTGTACCTATTGCTTGATTTTATTTGGTTGATAAAATCTGCAATTTTTCATACTATTTTAGATTTTCTTTCTTTATTTATTAACATTGCAATTTATAGGCTTGCACATGCAGATAAGAAAGTAATTAATTAATGGTTGTCATTATTTTAGATTGTACCACCATATCAAGCTACCTTCAGAGCTCCGCCAGGGTCATGATTATGCCGTGTTTAAGCAAGGAATCCGCCCCATGTGGGAGGATGATGCCAACAAGATGGGTGGTAGGTGGCTTATCAGTCTCGAGAAGAAACAACGAAACTCGGATCTAGATAGGTTCTGGTTAGATGTGGTAAGTACTTGTATGTATAATGTCGAAGCTATCTCAATACTGTCATGTGTGTATATCCCTACAGGCTGAGCCATCTCAAAACTGTCTTGTACTTATAAGCTTTTTAGTTCTACCTTCAGAGGTTCTTTAAAAATTCTTGTTTTAATTAACTGCAGACTTTTAAGGTATAGGTAATTTTTTTCATATTGACTTATTATTGTAATCTTAGTGATTTCGTGGTTCAAGTTATTATATTACTAGCAGCGCCCAGCAGTGTCACTCGCATGGCTCCCATTTCCGTGGGATTAGCGGGATACATGATATCCTATGTGGTTATCCAGGTTATAAACTACCGGCGTGCCAAACTTTATCTAAATTGGTTAAATCGTTTTTGAGTGAAAGAAACATACTCACAAACTTTTGCATTTATAATATTAGTAGATACATTACATTAGATAGATACATTACAATACAGTAGATACATTGCATTACAATAATTATTGTCATTACACAAACTTCACCTTACTAATTTACGCATATGTTTTGTTCCAGGTTTTATTGTTGATTGGAGAAAATTTCCAACATTCAGAAGAAATATGTGGTGCAGTTGTCAATGTTAGAGCAAAGATTGATAAAATAGGTGAGGAATTATCTACAAGAGCTTACACATAATAAGAACCTTTTATATAAAATAACTGTATGTCCTTCGACCAATTATATTCTTGAGTGTAATAAAATAGCCAAAGATAATTATATATTGGTTCGATTCCCACACAGGACACATCTTTGTGTGCATGAACATGAATATTTGTTCTGGTCTGGGTGTTTTCTTATGAATATTAAGTATGTATTTACAAAAAAAAAATTTTAATATGTTTATCCATTCTTTAGTGTCCATAACACAAGTTCTTAGTGATACTTATCTTGGAACTTAATAATTGTTGTGATTGTAAGAGAATATTTATTTATTTATTCTCAAGTCTGAAAGGCATTCAGGCATAAACAATTTTTATACAAACATATTCCTTTTTTACTATTTGGGGGGTTAAATTTTTAAAAATTATGTCTTCACTTGAATAAAATTGAAATTTCATTTTGTTTGTAGAAATTATAATATAATATTAAAAATTGTAAATGAATGGTTTGTGTTTGATGAAACATTATACAACAATGTACATCTGATAATATCCTTATAAAGTCCACTGCTAATTGATTGCTTTCTATTGGGGGTACAATGTATATGAAAATCTCTATTATATAGTTAAGACTCAATAGATTTGTCTAAGAGCCTATTTGATTTACAGAAACTCGGCAGATAAAAGGATCTTTATAGACCATCTGTCAAGTTAATGATAATGGGAACAATATGGACTTACATTTTAAGAGTTATTGTAAAGTGTTTCCTGTTATTTTTTCAGGTATCTGGACAGCCGACACATCGAAGCAACAAGCTAACATTGAAATCGGCAGGAAACTAAAAGAGCAGTTAGGCATTCATGGAAAAATTGGATTTCAATTGCACAGAGACACAATGGTCAAACATAGTTCGGCCACAAAGAATCTTTACACTGTTTAGCTGACTACTATTTTACTCACACTCAGTAGCAAAGTGTGTGTGATAATTATTTTGAGAGAAATCCTGAAGCAGACTGTTTTTGTGTCTGCTTAGGCTATCCTAAACCAATAATTACACTCACATACCAATAAAAAGTTTTTATTTAACAGAAGTCTGTACTCTTTAGGTTGACTTTTAGATACTTTGAGACGTAATAATATATCTAACAGAGTTGTAAAGGTTTATATATTCTTACGTGTTATAAATTTAAGTCTGATTTTATACTAAAGCTGCGCTTGAGTATGTTTTGTCGAGATGGCAACTAGGTATAAGTTGTTAGCTCCTTGTGGCAAAGATTTTTACTGTCATAAATCCAGGTTCCAATGGAAGTAGAAGGCTACCTTATTTAAATAAAAATATAGTTGTATTGTTTAAAGGCATTTTAAATTTTAACAAAATGTATTGTATCCACACGCTTCTTTCAACATAATTATGTTGGTTAAAGTATAATTTTGTCAATGTAAACTCACTTCTAATAAGGATATTGCATTGTTTCCATATTCGGTATTTCTATCTGGTTTGAAAAGCTACCATATATAATATATTTTGGTAATTTATAAATAAGTACTAAAATAAATGAGTTCTTTTTATTTGGGTGCTTCATGATTACTGACGATTCTTTCTTACTGATTATCTTTATTTATAAAAACTTGGTAGGTATAGAAACATTTCTTTTACCAGTATATATAATTGAGAGGCATAAACTCACAAACAAAACTAAGTGTGTTATTAAAATATTTCTTTGTCGAAACTTGACCCAGGGCGGATTAACGGCCCCCCCGACTGGTCTCCACCTGCCGTGGTGGGGGGGGCTGAGTACCTCCCTGTAGGGCGCAGGAGGCGCTAGGGAAAAGGTAACCCAGAGATTGGAGACTCTGGGTGCTCTTAGTACTGACTACCGGCGGGGAAACTAAGAGGGACCTGTGGAGGGCGCAGCGGGCGGGCCAGGAGGGCCCGTCAAGCAGCGCCAGGAGGGTCTAAGGCAGCGGGGGCAGGGGGCCCCTGCTGTCTAACCATGAACCCTCCGAGAAGTCGGCCACACACGCTATGGTCGCACAAGGAGGTAGGAGGGGCGCGTCAACTGCGTCTCTCTGAGGAGGTCCTCCCGGTTTCGATCCGGGAGACGTTGGCCGCGGGCGGGGTGTCAGAGCTGCAACCCAGGTACTGGCACCCCGCCTCTTTCTCAACAAGCGGCGGGCGTCGGAAGATTTTAGTGGGTAATACTGCTGGCGGTCGTGTCTGCCGGTGGTGAGTCCCACACCTCTCTCGGTCCCTTTGGCCGGGAGACAGTGCGAAAATGCATTTTGCTACCGACGTAAATCAAAAAAAAAAAAGGGCTGATTAACGGGACCCAGGTGTGTGGATCCATCAAATCAAATCATCAAATGCCACAAAAACGGTCAATCAAGGACACCACTGAGTATCATCATCGAATCGGTGATCAAATGTGACGGGGGTCACGTCGCGGTGTCGGGGCTGGGCCATGTCGGTGTCTGGCTACGGACGGGTCCTTATGTCCTATTCCGTCAGGTAAATAAAATCCGCGGTGTCAGTCCTGTGGTGGCCGCAATCAAGCTCCAAGGCAGTAGGCTCCAGGGGCCACAAAGTGATTCCTAACGCGACACATTCTCCCGCGCGACCGACGGTCCCGCCAGGCGACCCAGCGTCTCGCTTTTATCCACATGTACTTGTCGCAACAACTTGCTGCACGCGGGAGCGCGTCATAGAACGTGCGAACGTTGTGAACTATGACAAAAAATTTAATTGTCGGAAAAAGCTAAGTGTTTTGAAAAAACATTAAAATGTTAACTGATATTTTAATATAACAACTAAACCAATTTTCCAACGCCTTATGTAACCATTATTTGTTCTCCTTTCCATAAAGTGGGCCGTATGCTGCGTGCCACAAGCATATAGTATAAAAAGGCAAAAAAAATGTCAAAAATATATTTATGATACCAAATTCAAGTGCTAAGTCGATTCGGACGTTGACATGTGATAGGTTTGAATTATTTTCAGTTATTCTTTTCAAAAAATATTTTTCCTTAATTTAGGTTTGCTGACTGTCATTTTCAATAAATTCAATTCGCAGATTTTTTTTCGCATTTTAAAGTCAGTGTACTCTAAAAAGTGTGAGTAAAATTAAAATTTAATATCATTTGAAATTATTGCAATAAATCGTATGCGTTTCGAAGTGTCACCATTAAAAGATATTATCGAGATTCATAATTAAATAAAAAACCTATACTCATTGATTTTCGGCATCAAACTTTATATCAAATCGTGATTTAATTATGTTTTGCCGCAAAATATACACTTATTTTCAATCAAAGTTTTGCATCGTCAACGGTAAGTTCACAACCCTACAGTGCCCCTTGCTTTGCTTGTAACATTCTCGTACGCCAATGTCTGATTTATGAGAAAGGAAGTGACGTCAGTGGGCATAGACGTTTTTACATTATACATAATATCACGCCTGTTTCCCCGAAGGGTTAGACAGAGGCATATTATACGCAAATTTATATATTTTCAATTCAAATGCCCTTTTGAATCTTCTGTGTTCACTGGAGAATGCATTTGCATCCTTGAAGCTTGCCTTTTTATTAAGTCATATAACATAAATAAATCAACTATTTTCTCGTACTCTTTAAGTGCCTTACAAGCTTTGAATAAAAACCTTTTTAAATGTAAATTACACAGTAACATTGTTTTCAATATAAAATCATGTCTATTTAATTGTTTTAATAATGGTTTAACAGTCGAGTTATCGTGGATTCCGAGGCACGTGGGGATAATTGGCAATTAATGCGTGGATTCTTCTGTCAAAGAGGGTGCGTCTAGCGCAGCTGTGGATTTGAGACACTCTTGTCTTCAATGTTATGACCTTTAAATATACCTACCAAAAAAATAAATTACTGATTGGCAAGAATTGTAGAATAGTAACAGTACAAAAAAGGCCACTATTTCTATAATTCTCAGTCGTCCATTCCTAATAAGCCTTGGTTTTTAAAATTTTAAAAAAATCCAAAGACGGTTGTTTCGTTTATGTGCAGATTACGTATTGGCCATTGTTGCACACCTCATTTTTTAAATAAAATCAGAATGCGTGATAATTCAATTTGTGAATATGGATTAGATGATGGTAGGTACTCTGGATCACATATTTTTTGAATGTCCCAGATGAAAACAATTACAATTTTTATAATTCTTTATCTAAGTTAAAAGAGTCATTGCCTATAAACTTTTCATATTTACTCACAATTTATTCTCGTAAACTTTTTTTTAGGAAGTAAGACATAATTATATCAAACTAAAATTTTAACTTAACTATATCTTTTAACATTTAGCAAACTTCTCTTTTGTTTCTTTATTTTATTCACATGTGAAGTCATCAAACGAGTCTGGCTGAATTGCCGTCACAATCCTTGATGACATAGTGCCACTAATTTAAAAAGAAGAAGAAGAGCTAAGTCATTAGTACAACTAATGGGGACTTCTTGGCAGGAAAGTGAAGCGCCATGTCTGTAGTTTTGTTTTATTTCCTAAAATTTGTGATATTTCGAACATTGATGTGCAATAACGGTGGAATATTAACCGTCAAGTGTTTGTGAACGTACATGAGTGTTGGTAAATAAAACAAAACAGTGCAACATCACTTTTCATATTCTCTCAAGAAGTCCATGTGAGATCTCAGTATAGTCCCACATCTTTATTGTGGACTCAAGGGGTTTAGGGGAGGGCATATCATTCATCATATTTATCACCACTTATTCTCATTTACTATTTATTAAGTACTATTAACATATCTATAACTTGACACTAGCTAAATGTGCTAAACGCACAAAGCCATTATGTAAAAGAAAAAAAATGGGGACTTTTTGGCGGGGAAGTGAAGCGTCATGTCTGCAGTTTTATTTTATATTCTAAAATTTGTGATATTTCGAACATTAATGTGTAATAATGGTCGATCATTAACCGTAAAGTGTTTGTGAACGTCCATGAGTGTCGCGGTGAATGAAAGAAAATAATAGTGTATCATCACTTTTCAAATTCTCTCAAGAAGTACATGTAAGATCTCAGTCTCAGATCTCATTTTCAAATTCTCTCACGAAGTACATGTGAGATCTCAGTAGAGAGAGTCCCACATCTTTACTGAGGGCTTTAGGGGGAGAGCATCTCATTTACCACTTATCATCTTTATCACCACTTATTCTCATTTACTATAATTTAGGTATATGTTGTTAATTTATCTCTTACTTGACACTGGCTAAATGTGCAAACGGCACGAAGCCGAAAATAATAGTATAACTGATGAATCATTTTATGTCTTTCTAACCGTAATTATCCTTATCCTTACTATATATATATATATATATTATATATTATATATTTATATATATATATATATTTATATATATATATATATATATATATATATATATATATATATATATATATATTATATATATATATATATATATATTATATATTATATATAATATTATAAATGCGAAAGTAACTCTGTCTGTCAGTCTGTCTGTCTGTCTGTCTGTCTGTCTGTCTGTTACTCTTTCACGCCAAAACTACTGAACGGATTTGAATGAAACTTGGTATACAGATGGTCTAGACCCTGAGAAAGAACATAGGCTACTTTTTATTTCCAAAAGGGGGTTGCAAAGGGTTAAAAAGGGGAGGGAGTGAAAAGTTGTATGGGATTTCTTAATTTTAAAAGATAAAACCATGAAACTTAATATTTAAGCACTTGATAGGAAATAATTAAACATTTGTTCTAGCGTTTTTGAAATTTCGTCCTGTAAGAGATAAAATAGGGGTTGAAAGTTTGTATGAAGTTCGTCATTTTTGAAAATAAAAATATAACATTTTGTATTTAGGCAAAAGGTTTTGTATTTACAAAAAATCGTTTGTTCTAGCATTTTGAAATTTTTACCAGTATGGGGGTGAAATAGGGGTTGAATGTTTTTATGGGTGTCCTTAATTTTTGAAGATAAAACCATGAAACTTGGTACGTAGGTCTCTTAGGATGTGCAGAGTTTTTCTACAAACGGAATTCTCGAAATTCGAACGGAACGGAACGGATTCGGCACGGGAACTACGACGCCAAACTATTCTAGGAACGTGATATTTAAAAATTTTGGGTGTATCAAGTTTAAAAAATATTTTGGCTTTTGAAGTTATAGTTACTTTTAACGAATTCTTTGCATCGCCGCCGCTGATATCTACTATACCTACTAATGATTCTTATTAAATAATAAAAATGCTACCCAAAGATACTATTCCACGCGGACGAAGTCGCGGGTAACAGCTAGTATTCTTATAAAAAATCTTATAGAACGTTATCTTTATTTATTTTGTATTCTTAATAACGGGTTGAAACAATTACAAAATATCTTCTAACCGATTCCTTGCGGCTCTCGATTTCACAAACTTTTAGCCGTGGTGGCGAACAAATATTTCATGGCACGCCTGTCGTGTCAGCCGCCACAGAAGATAATGACACACCTAGTGTGCCATCAGCCATGTGTCAGTGTGAAAAAACATATACTTTTTATGCATTTTACGCATGTGTAGACCTGATTAAGTTTAGTTGTCATCTCAAATCGCAAGTTGATAGTGAACGGTCTTAAGTAGTATAAAGTGGCTAAATACGTGTTCTTCTACGCGATTTCCTTGAAATGTCGGGTAAGTGACTTTTTATACAGGTGTTACAAACCTTTTGTCTTATTATTATTGTTTTTTCTAATCTTATTGTGTTGGTACATTTAAATCACCCTGAAAATCTTTAGTTTATATTGAATTATATTTTCAGTGAATAATCACGTTAGTAAATAAATATACTCTAGAACCTTAACGTGGGAAAAGTAGGGCATAGGTTGACTTTTACAAATATTATTTTTATTCGGGAAACTGTTAGGCACATTTTTTGAAGTAACGAAGTTATCGCAAAGACGTCACAACACAATTTAACTGTGTGTGTGTGTCTATAGAAAAAGTAGGTACTAGCGTTAAATAAATGTAACCTAATTACCTATATAATAGGTTGGGGAAAAAGTCTTTTCGTATTTTTGTATGAAAAGTCAAGACATTTTTTTCAAAGTTTATTTACATTTATTTACAATATATATGTACCGTTTTGTTGAATAACTTTCTGCCATTTTGTGGGCAGAGACATTATCCCGTTACTGTAAAAACTTTGGGACTTCTGATCAAAAAAACGGGACAAATAGTTTTGGCAGTCCTCTCTTGAGGTCAACCTTACAGAACCTAAAGAATTCTGCAGAGACCGAAACAGGTGAAAATCTGAAGGCGCAAGGTCAGGGCTATATGGTGGATGCACTAGGACCTCCCAGTCGAAATCTCTTAATTTTTGCTGAGTGGCTAAAGATGTGTGTGGTCTAGCGTTATCGTGATGAAAGACCACACCCTTCCTGTTGATCAATTCCGGCCGTTTTCTCTCGACTGCTTCCTTTAATCTCATCAGTTGCTGGCAGTAAAGATCAGAATCGATGGTTTTGGCGGGCGGTAAAAGCTCATAATAAACAATGCCCTTCCAATCCCACCATACACACAGCATCACCTTATTTCGTGTTAGGCCAGGTTTGGCCACAGTCTGTGAAGCCTGGCCAACTTTCGACCACGACCTTTTTCGCACGTTCTTGTCGTACGTGATCCACTTTTCATCGCCAGTTATCAATCTCTTCAAAAACGGCTCGGTTTCATTACGTCTCAATAATGAATCGCAAATGAGTACACGGTTCATTAAGTTTCTTTGAGTGAGCTCGTGTGGCACCCAAATATCGAGCTTTTTTGTATAACCAGCTTTCTTCAAATGGGTCAAAACTGTTTTGTGGTCAATTCCCAGTTCTTCAGCTACATCGTAACTACTAATATGCCGATTTTGCTCCACTCTTTCAAAAATGGCGTCCATTTTATTCGTAACAGGGCGACCAGAGCGAGGTGCATCTTTAACATCAAAATTTCCGGACTGAAAACGTTTGAACCAAATTTGTGCTATTCTTACTGACACTGCATCAGGTCCATAAACATCACAAATTTTTTTCACTGCTTGAGTTGCATTTTTGCCTTTTTTATAATAAAATTTTAAAATGTATCGAATTTCTTCATTAGATTGACTCATTTTTACGGAGAGAAAAACAAATGAAAAATAGCGGAAAACAACTTTTTTTTATTTTTTTCTTTTCTTTATAATGGAACCTTTTTAATGTTACCAAAACCAGCCAGACACAAATAGTACAGTCAAAAAAATTTTATAATAAGTTTATACCTACGTTATGCGAAAAGACTTTTTCCCCGACCTAATACGTTTATATTTTTGTCTTATGGTTTATGAACCTACGATGTTTTCTGCCACAGTTTAACGATGTCCTACACTAGGCCTTTCTCATGTATTGTTGGTACATTTCAAGGACATATAATTTCACAGTGCACAAAAATCCAGACCGAAATGTCATACTTACCATTAATTTGACACCGCTTCACGAAATTAATAATAGGTATGAGTATAATTTATATAGTGTGTGCCAAAAATAAAAGCCGCGGCGTGACCGTGTGCAAGCCGCGACTTTATCATTGGCGCGCACTACAGGCAGGCACAAACACTATCCCCCCCGACTGGTCTCCACCTTGTCGTGGTGGGGGGGCTGAGTACCTCCCGGTAGGGCGCAGGAGGCGCCAGGGAAAAGGTAACACCCAGAGACCGACGACTCTGGGTGCCCTTAGTACTGACTACCGGGGGAGAAACTAAGAGGGACCTGTGGAGGGCGCAGCGGGCGGGCCAGGAGAGCCCGTCAAGTAGCGCCAGGAGGGTCTTAGGCAGTGGGGGCAGGGGGCCCCTGCTGTCTAACTATAGACCCTCCGAGAAGTCGGCCACACTCGCTATGGTCGCACAAGGAGGTAGGAGGGGCGCGTCCACTGCGCCTCTCTGAGGAGGTCCTCCCGGTTTTGGTCCGGGGGACGTTGGCCGCAGACGGGGTGTCAGACGCTGCAACCCAGGTACTGGCCCTCGCCTCTTTCTCAACAAGCGGCGGGCGTCGTCGGAAGATTTTTAGTGGGTATTACTGCTGGCAGTCGCGTCTGCTGGTGGTGAGTCCCACACCCCCTTTCGGTCCCCCTTTGGCCGGAAGGTAGTGCGTAAACGCATTTTGTTACCGACGTAAAACAAAATATATACTAGACCTAACCCAATAGTACCTAACGCTTTTTTAGTTCCTAGTTATCAGTCAAGCATTTTCGGGTTGAAACAAGCTACAGTTCAAATCAAAAATGCTTGACTAGTTTAATTAGATTTATTGAGTGACATTAAAAATAAGAAAGAGCCTTATTGCTTTACTTTGGGTAGGTAATTATTTTATGGAATAGGCTTAGTTTCCATGCTGGCTTCCAGGCTTAGTTTTTATTCAGGTAGCGCTCGATCGGTTTCAAACAAAAATAAACCTTATACCATACCACAAGAGTGCATGGTACTTTGTAGGCTCTTTCGGCCACATGCTAAGAATACTATAACAATTTAACCAAAATTAAACCATACGTCAAAGGCTTTACGTTCTTTTTATCAAGAAGCAATCCAGAAATATGTTTACAGCTTGGGTTCGTAAGCGTGTGTGATGAACTGATGAATGGTACTTATGCTTTACAGTATTTTTCCACAATATTACTTGTTTAAAATTCATTTCACACAGTAGGTTCTACCTAACTACTACATTTCAATTGTGTTTTTAAATAGTGTTCCACATTAAGCTCTACTGCGTATGTCCATTTAATTTAACGATAAAAGAAGCATATCCGCATTTAATAATAATTAATAAATAATCATCATCATCATCAGCCTATACTAGTCCACTGCTGGACATAGGCCTCCCCCAAATCGCGCCATTTTCCCCTGTCTTCGGCTTGCCGCATCCAGCATCTGCCAGCGACCGCTCGCAAATCGTCACCCCACCTGGCGAGTGGACGTCCTACACTACGTTTGCCAAGTCGCGGTCTCCACTCAAGAACTCGTTTACCCCATCGGTTGTCGGTCCTTCGACAGATATGGCCAGCCCACTGCCACTTCAGCTTGCTAATCCTGTATGCTATGTCGGTGACTTTGGTCCTCTGTTGGATAACATCATTTCTGATTTTATCTCTCAGAGAGACTCCGAGCATAGCACGCTCCATAGCTCGCTGAGCGACCTTGAACTGGCGAATCAGTCTTACTGTGAGTGTCCACGTTTCGGCACCGTAGGTCATAACAGGTAGGACGCACTGATTGAAAACTTTCGTTTTCAAACATTGTGGTATAGGTGACGAGAAGACTCGACGGAGTTTCCCAAACGCTGCCCAGCCAAGTTGGATCCTCCTTTTGGCTTCCTTCTCAAAGTTGTTTTTGCCTAATTGCAGAATCTGCCCGAGGTAGGTGTATTCGGAAACAACTTCAAGTAGGTGGCCATTCACGACAATAGGTCTCGGAACAATGCGGGCATTGATCATGACTTTGGTTTTATCCAAATTCATGCCGAGACCTATCCGTCGCGAGGCTGATGCCAGGCTGTTCAGCATCTGTTGCAGCTCCTCCAACGTTTCCGCCATCAAGACTATATCGTCAGCGAATCGTAAGTGCGAGATGTATTCACCGTTTATGTTAATGCCCTTACCTTTCCAGTCCAGCGTCTTGAATAGGTCCTCCAGCGCGCTTGTGAACAGTTTCGGGGATATTACATCCCCCTGTCTCACCCCTCTGCGCAACTGGATAGACTTAGACTGCTGGTTCTGTACTTGGACATTCATAGTGGCGGATTCATAAAGACATCTCAGCACTTCGATATAGCGACAGTCTACTTGGCACCGCTGCAAGGATTCCAGAACCGACCAGATCTCAACAGAGTCAAAGGCCTTCTCATAGTCCACAAATGCCAGACACAGAGGCTGACTATACTCCTCGGTCTTCTGTATAATCTGCCTTACTGTGTGTATGTGGTCTATGGTGCCATATCCTCTGCGAAATCCGGCCTGTTCCGGTGGCTGAAACTCGTCGAGTCTTCTTGCTAGACGATTCGTTATAACTCTAGAGAACAGCTTATAGACATGGCTCAGGAGTGAGATGGGTCTATAATTCTTAAGAAGAGTTTTATCGCCCTTCTTAAAAAAGAGAACCACGACACTTCCGCTCCACGCCTTTGGAGTTCTCCCACAGTGAAGGACAGAGCTGAAGAGGTTCTGCAGCTCCAGAAGTATCGGAGCTCCTCCAGCCTTCAGAAGCTCTGAAGTAATTCCATCCTCACCAGGGGCTTTTCCATTTTTTAGTTGTCTCAGAGCCAGTACGATCTCGTCTTGGTCAATGTCTGGCAGTTCGTCGGTGTAGTGGCGTAAATGATACGACGTAATAAATAATACAATGTCAAAAATTCTTGTCAAAAAAGGTTTTTCACCCCTGAAAATTTCAAATTCACAAAATATCTAGAAACGAGGTCTCTGGGCATGTACTACGTGTAAAATAATGTATATTTTGTCCTGGATAAATCGTCCTAAAACGTAATTTGAGCAAGTTACAGCAATTTTATAAATGGCACGACTAGCGTGCCATCCGCCACAAAGAAAAGAAATCAATGGTCGTGGCGTCTTCCGCAACGAATCGGTTAATAATCCTCGTTTTGTAGCCATTTTACATAGTCGTGCAAGCTAATAAAAAATATAAACCGCTATACGTCATTTAAAATTATGGAGGGAATTTGCGGGAAGCCCCTAAATATAAATAGTACTTTACCCAATTGTCTCTATCAGTACACTTTCATGTTCAACTTTTATTTAAGAGCGTTTCTCGTAGCAGTACGGTATCTTATCAATATTATATCGGACAAGTCAATACTTATATTATTGTGTGCTTTTGTCAGGGAGCAGTAATTCATTTGACTTATTAACTAGTTCTTGTAGAAATCTGGTTGTTCGCCACGTAATCTATTCAAGAGTGTTTCATAATGTCAGGAAAGAAAAAAGTGGTAAGTTCTATTATCCTTTATTTAGTCAGTCAACTGTGTAACCTAACACCCGCCCTAGTGAAAAATGTAGACAATTTGTAGGTTTGAACAGGTATCGGCCCTTTAGATAAAATAAATATCATTAGTTAGATAGCGGCGATAGCCCAGCGGAGAGATCCCTAGCCTTCAAATTAATAGGCGTAATTATAATTTGCTTTGTGCCTCGAAAAGCACTTTAGGCCTTTGGTCCCAGCTGTCACGAACATCTATGGCAGTCGTTATTAGGAAGTCAGTGCCTACTAAGATCCTGACAGCTGGTTTAACCATAGAATGATATTTCCCTCTGGGTTGGTTGCTCCATCTAATAACTGAGATTCAGTCAAATCCAGCGAGCAGTCCTTGGGCTCTAAGCTTAATTATGGCAACCGGGACAATGCTAGGATATGGTGATGATTAGGTAAATGGAATCGTTAATAGTACCTACTTGCACCCGTATACATATCGTCAATTCAATAACGAATACTTTAAATACCAACACATTTTACAGATTTCCGAGGGTGACGCATCAGTTCAACCTTCTGAGATAGCTAAAGATATAAAGGATGTTGCCCTTCAGCAGCGATTGAAACATCCCCTTGCAAATGCGTGGAGCGTGTGGCTTTATTCTAACATAAGTCGGAAATGGGAGCAAAATCAAATAGAAATCACTTCCTTCGAAACCGTTGAAGACTTCTGGTGGTAAAAACTTTTCTGTTGATTGCATTAGGAATTACGACCACTTGTTTTATTATTATTACTGGATTGTCCTAGCTTATCATTTGATGGTTTTAACAGGAGCGTGTTCTTAAATTAATTTATGTTACGTTTTTAGCAAGGAAAATTTAATTGAACGATCTAATTTCAATTTCTGAACTAAAGGTCATCAGGCGAATTAGTTCGCGTAATCAAAAGTACCTATATATTTTTTATTTTTCGGGATAAAGGTCGCCTCGTCCTTTCTCGTATTATATTTAATAAAATTTTATATGTCTATATAAATTAAGCTAGACTAACAATCAGAATAACGTTTTTCCAATATTTATAATATTGAACTCTTTGTAAATTATAATTTTGATTTTTATAATATTTATATTATATTATATGGTATGATTTGTGAACTTACTAACTGACTTGTACTTACTAGTTTGTATCATCACATGAAGTTGCCCACTGAACTGAACCACGGCCAGGACTACTCTATATTTAAGCGAGGTGTTCAGCCCATGTGGGAGGACAGTTCCAATAGAAAGGGAGGTCGCTGGCTGATCACTTTCGACAAAAGGAATATCCAAGAGATGGACAGAATTTGGCTGGATACGGTAGGTGACAGACCAAGAGGAAAATGTATGTAGGCTGTCAAAGCGCTTTTATTATTATCGTCATAATTTTAGGACCGTATTTACAAACATAAATAAACGAACGGCCTTTAAAAAAATGATTACACATATTTTTCGATGGAAAATGTTTTGACTTAAATAAGAATCGCTTAAATACAATTCCAATAAGAATAAGTTGTGTTGTGAACCGTAAACTTTAGCGTAGCACACATTTGCTGAAGCGCGGCGCTGAAAGTTCTCGGTGTTTTATGTAATGTGTGTAAATTGATTGACGTAGCGCCGAGCGACAGTTTTCAAGAACGCATTGATCGTATCTTTCGTAACAATGGACACATGCTACGCGTTAGATACGCAATCGAATGTTTGTCAAATGTAGCAAATCGTGCAGTGCGTGCCGCACATTTTACCGTTTCATAGAAGCTAGATGACACAGGGGAAATTTGGTCTGTGACGAAGACTATAGTAACGACGAGATGCGTTTTGCGGAACACCACGGTACGGCCGTTTGGTTTGTCATGTTGAAAGGAATACAACTACCGGAAATACTACCGCCACTACTGTGTGGCTACCGCCGAAGTGTCGGCGTCTTACCTTTTGCGAATAGGTCGCTACACTTAGGGACTTTAAAGGGCTCAGTACAAAGTATACAAAATTTATGGTTTTTTTCTATAAATGATACTTTTGTCACATTTGAATTACCTTAGTTCCTAACAACTCAATCTATTTTAAACATGCATACATAAATAAATACTTACATACATACATAAATTCACGCCTGTTTCCCCAAAGGGGTAGGCAGGGGCATATTATACGCCCACTCTTCGCCAATTACATTGTCGGTCCCACGTCATAGTTGGCGAGCCTATTACCGCTTGCCGAGATCTCTTAAGTTCGCCCAAGGAGTTTATAACTTTAGGGAGGTATTACTTGGAGTCGTGAATTCGGTCCGAGCAAGAGGTTCAATGTGAGGGAGTTTGTCTCTTTCTATGTAGGATTACCAAAACAGGCATAAATACGGGATTGTCTTATTTTTTCTGTTAAATTTGTATGCATTTATAGTAAATAATATTTCTATGGTATGAATGGATATTTATTGTTTATAAGATAGAATATACTTTATTTGCACAAATGTAAACACATTAACAAAAAAAAACTAGTGTATATGCTAATAGGCGGTCTTATTGCTGAAAGCAATCTTTTCAAGGTCGCCTTAAGGTAACGAATTTCTACAAGGAGTGGACAGGATTAGCAAGACACATTAAATGAGGTACATGACATGTTTTTATAATGAAATAAGAGATACAATAAAAACATTAAAGTTAAGTTTAAATTGTAGCTAAATAATATAATATAAATAAAACGTAATACACATACATTTATAATTATAAATAAATAGTTTTTATTTCAATAAATACGATTACAAAATATTATATACATAAAATAAAATGTTGTTGCACTAAAAATTTAAGTATCAATTAGCAAGAGTAAGGAAATTATTTTTATAAGAGTTATTAGACTTGACTAAATTTAGGAATTATTTCAGAAAGAAATTTAGAAAGTATGTAGAATTGTGTCATGGAATCCTACTGACTAAATGTAATTACACTTGACCGAATTTCGGAACTAAATTATTCGGCCTAGCCTTGCCTATTTATAGTCTACAATAGACCCGCCACCTCAGGTAGATGGTTACCCTAGTTATGAAAGGGATGTAAAAACAGCACCGAATCGACACTGACCTGACTCACAACCTGTGCCGACACCATTTTGTGAATGACGTAAGTTTTCAGTGTAAGTAGTGTGTTACTACACTACCCTTGACTTTATGGGTAAAACTGGTAAAGTTGTTTAAAACTGGATAAAACTTGGTGAGGTGACAGCACTCCGTATTGTTAGTTTAAGTGATTATTATGCAATTTCAAATAAATTTATTATAACCAAAATGAAGTGTATGCCTAAAATAAATAAATTTGTTAAGTAGGTTACAGGGTAGGTACCTTGTTTTATATAGCTATGCTATTTATATACATTTAGCCAATATCTGGTACACACGGCGACAGATCAAGTTACAATACGGTCATAGGGGGGGTCTATGACCGTATTGTCATTACTTTTGCGGGTTATTTTCCAACGGCAATGAGTAACTCGATGTGTGGTCGTGTATTCATATAATGAGGAATAAAATAGAATTTGTAATTTAACTGAAAGTAGAGTAGTTTCGGGTACCACCTCGGTTCCTATCTTCAAATGAAATACGATATTTTTTGATAACGGGGAAATTTCAATTTTATATGTATGTCTGAAAGAATGTGATAAAGTGACAACGTGTCGCAGTATGTACCTCTTCTTCTCTAGAAAATTAGGACCGGTTTTGATGTTCATAGTAATCTGTCCCTTTAGATATGAAGTCCTTGAGTTCGCCTGAGCGTAGTCTGTTGAACAGCAGGTGCACCACTTGCAGGTGAAGTTGGCTAGGGCTCCTTAGATGTTAGTTGGTAGGATTTTCCAGGTAGGCATATAAGAGAACGATGCTGTAGAATTAGTTGGATTTTACGTATAGTAAGATATTTTACACAATAAAAGTAAATTAAATAAGCAAGTGATGGATTAAAAATATCTTTGTAACAATTTCCTCGCTACTATATTTTCCCGAAAAATCGAGAAACTTTTCAACACGACACGTGTTTCGCCCTTACACAGGGCATCTTCAGGTAAGATAGGAGCCTCAGAACAACGATGTCTTCACGACCAACGCTGAAACGAGAGTCAAGTTGTCAATCATGTATGTATGTAAGTATTTATTTATGTATGCATGTTTAAAATAGATTGAGTTGTTAGGAACTAAGGTAATTCAAATGTGACAAAAGTATCATTTATAGAAAAACTCCATAAATTTTGTATATTTTGTACTGAGCCCTTTAAAGTCCCTAAGTGTAGCGACCTATTCGCAAAAGGTAAGACGCCGACACTTCGGCGGAAGCCACACAGTAGTGGCGGTAGTATTTTCGGTAGTTGTATTCCTTTCAGCATGACAAACCAAACGGCCGTACCGTAGTTTTCCGCGAATTGCAAAACGCATCTCGTCGTTACTATTGTCTTAATGTAATTCGCCACAGACCAAATTTCCCGTGTCATCTAGCTTCTATGAAACGGTAAAATGTGCGGCACGCACTGCACAAATTGCTACATTTGACAAACATTCGATTGCGTACCTAACGCGTACCATGTGTCCATTGTTAAGAAAAATACGATCAATGCGTTTTTGAAAACTGTCGCTCGGCGCTACGTCAATCAATTTCGACCGCATCAAATCACTTACAATGGATTTCCGCAAAGTAACGCCTGAATCAATAAATTATTTAAATTAAATAAATGTATTGTTGGACTTGAAAACATTTTGAAGTATTGAAGATTTTATGATAGATATTACGGAACTTTTCATGCACGAGTTCGATTCGCATTTGATCGGTTTTAGGTCAAGGCCGCCACTCAACGCCATTAAACCTTTGTGTTTTTAATCCATTTTGTCATTAACTAGAAGCTGTCACTATCACGACTTGAATCAATACCTATTTGCTTTTCCCTATGATTATTAGATTATTTCCACATTAGGTATCATGGGAAGTTGAAAAATATTTCAATGAATGTGTTATCAAATATTGGTCATTTCTGCCTGTGATTTCTGCAGCGAAATGAATAACTTGCCCACGGGAATACAAAACAAGTTAAATCAATAGCTTTGTGAACAAAAAATTAAAACCGATTTCGTTTGCCGATGACGTGATTGAAAATTTTAAAAATACCTTCAAATGTCATAGTGAGCACGCGCTTTTTTATCCGTTATGAAATACCTAAAACAGTAAGATTTACCCAACGCTAGAATAGTAGGTGCGCCGTGTGGCGCCGGCCTAGAATAGCGTCACCCCCTCTCATCTCATGGGGAGTCCTACGAGTCGACGAAGAAAAATCCTACTAGATGATAGACAGCAGCGTTATCCTTCGTACTGGCTTGAACCTCGATCACCAACTAGATCGCCCAGCGTGGTTATTATGGGCAAATACCCCCAATAAAATATATATAGTACGAGATACCTACTTCACAATATCCAACCTATCGGGCACAGGCCTCTTCCCACAAACCAGGGCAGATTAGCAAAGGACGATAGTAGTACCTATATTAAAATATTTGTTTTATCTTCCAGGTGCTTTTGATGATTGGAGAGAATTACGATAATCTAAATAGTTTGATTTGCGGCGCTGTGGTGAACTATAGACCCAAGAATAACAGAAACAAAATTGGTGTGTACATACTTGTATTACATTAAATTACGTTTTATGAAAACCCAAAAAAGAGACACATGATTAAATGGTAATTTCCAATTAATATGAGGCAATATTCCTTATATATAAATAATAGGTGTATAGGGCTCCTACCAAGACCCTAGGAGCCCAAGCCAACCTCATCTGCAAGTGGTGCACCTGCAGATCAACGTACGAGGCTTTGGTGAACATAACAGTGCCCGGAAAGCGGCAATAGGCTCGCCACCTATTACGTGGGACCAACTATACAAAAAGAGTGGGCGTATAATATGCCTCTGCCTACCTCTTCGGGGAAACAGGCGTGAATGTATGTATGTATTCCTTATGTATTTTTTAAAATTATTTTCAGCCTGTCACTTTGCCCTGCAGGATGAAAGTTCTTTGTAAGTTTAATGAGCTATATATTTACTTACGAACGAACTGCAATTCTCTCACTGGTGGCGATATAAGACCCGCTTTGTAGAAAACATACTTTCAATCGCGCCTATTTTTTAGTAAAGGTATGCAGAGGGATATTTTAAGCCTACATTTCGCCAATGTCACAATGTCATTGTTGGTTTATGGTTGGTTGGTATAGCCGGCGAGCCTTTTTCCGCTAACCAAAAAAAAGAAAATCTCACGGAGATTAGTCTCTTAATTTAGGAAAGAATATTATCACCTTTAATCGGGTTATTCGTCAATTCGACAAACTATACGCACGTGAGTCCAACCGGCAAAGCTTAATTTCTTTATATTCATTACTTCTTCAACTGGACTCCAACTAACCAAATTAATAAATTTGACTAAGAGGCCATCAATCAATGAGCATGTCATCCTACGAATGTTAATTTTTTTTATCTTCCTTTCTTCTTAATTAAATAACAATATTTTTTAGGGGTTTGGCTAGCAGATAAAGACAATGAAAAGGAAAATATGTGCATCGGGAAAAAATTGAAGAAATTGGCCAAAATATCCTCGACCATAAACTTCTTCGCGCATGACTCCAACAACGCCTTATATAATCTTTAGAAAATGATTCTACTCGTATATCTAATAAAGAAACTAGAAGACTCGTATATTATATGACATAATGTTATGTATTATACATGATTTTCTTTTATACATGTTCAATTATTTTTGTAAGACAATAAACGAAATTAAAAATTCTTGTATGTTGGAAAATTAAACATGTACGCAGAAGAGAGTTCTTTATCAATGATATAAATTTTATTTAAGTTGTATTACACTAAAACATTCAAGAAGACTTTTTTCTATAATATAGTGCACGTTCGGGAATTAGTTTGGTTTCTTATTTCTGTTTCTACAGATTCTTCTATTTTGTGCACCGTTTCCTCCGCGCCGTCAATTCCTTTGTGTATATTTTCTATAATTAAAAAATATCATAATATAACATTTCTATTTCAAACAATTTAAAAGAACATACAAACATTTACTGTTATTATTGAGTTACTACGAAAATAAGAATTAATAGCTAAACTGACCTGTAATAGTTTCTTCTATGACTTTCCCTTTACCCATGCAACTATTTTCTTTATCTTTTATGGATTGGAATAGTTTCGAAAAACGACCTTTCTCTGCTGTTTTGGGAACGACTACATCGTGTTCTTCATTATTACCACTCTCTTCTTGGGAGTCGATGCCATCTTCGCTTCGCACTATGGGCAGTACAGCTTGAGTTTTTGCTGTTTTTCCTGCTTGTGGACTAGATTTATCTGATCCACACGGGATCGTCTCGTTTCCTGATTGACCAGCTTCGCTCTTTTGTCCGTCATCGCTGTGTTTACTCAAAATAGGGCTCATTTGGGTTATGTCTGGGATGTGTAGTAAATCCTGAAGTATAGGTGTCTTAGGCGGAGGTGAGTTCGCTATATCTGCTATTTTATCTGGTACTCCTAGAGATCCCATATCATCATAATGTATGATTGGTTCCAGTGCTGTAGTTTTCTTAATTATGTCTTCTACGACTTCTACTTTGTTATCGATCTCCTTAGCCACTTTTGTACTAGTTGCCTGAATTGTTTCTTCTGTGGTGTCCATGGCGACATGAATTGATGCAGTCGTATCTTTTAAAATCATTTTTAAATCCTTTTCTTCCTTTTCTAAGTCTGTAATGCCGTGCATGCTTACATTTTCATGATCAAGGTCGTTTATATTTACGATATGCGAACCGCTGACGTTCGCCTCAAGAGAATCGATTGATTCGTGTTCATCGTTCGCATTCCCATTTAGATTATCTTCATTTGCATGCACATCGATATTTGAGTTAGTGACGTCTTCGGCAGTAAACTTTTCTTCGAGTTTACTCATAGTGGGAACTTTTTGTAGTGGCGGAAGCTCTGTTAGCGTGTGTCTGGTATCTTCACTTATAATGCTGAAGTCGTTGTTAGTAAAGTCGGCGTTAGATCCTTTAGTGGCCGATAGTAGAGTGTGGCACCCGCCGCATGCTACATTGTCTACAATGAATCCATTCATAGCGGTGACCCGCTTTGGCGAGTATTGATTCGGGTGAGTCTCATTAGTGTCGGCGTCGTTTTTAATATCCTCGAAACAAAGTTTGTCGTGCCGCGCCTCCCCGCAGGTGTAAAGCAGGCCGTTGTCTGAAACAAGTGTGCCAGTCAGTTGGCCGAACGACCATCGTCTACAAGTGGTGACCTGGCACTGTTCGTGCAGCCATGGTTAGGCTAATTTATGGTTTACGCACGAGAAAGGCAATTTTAAATTGTACGGATACTATACATATTATTACAAAATCGATTGCATGCAAGGTCAACCAAAATAAAGATGGTATATAGGATATCTATGTAACGGATATCAGACAGGACGTTAAAAAGATCTTTTTGTATAAAATATAAAGTGAATTCAATTGTTGAAGGTATTTTTTAATGTATTGACTTTCAGTGCTGTTTGTATTTAGTTTGAGCTGTGCAGAGTGTAGTTGTCATTTATATTTTTTAAGTTAAGCTAGGTATTCAGAAGGTAAAGGTCGACCTATAAAATATTATGGCAATCAATTGATTTTTATGAGTGCTGGCTTAATTCTTGCGAAGGCCATTAAAAGCGTATTACATAAAAAATATTTTTATGGGCATATTAAAATATCTTGAAGCATTCAGCACGGGACTTTTATAATATCACTTTGTGTAGCAAAGTAAGATGACGTATAGATAATTTATTTATTAAAGTAAGGAAATAAATACAACATAAAAACGTTTGTGCTTTTGAAGGTGATTTTTTTTTACTGATATTATTTTATGTAACTTACTAGTACAATGTAAGGCAAGTGACGATCTAAGTGTTCTAGTGATTCTTAGTAAAAAAGTTCCAGGGGTTTTCGCCTTTGAATAATTTCTTATAAAAAGTGACATTGCGTGTTTTGACTGGACATTGTAAAATTCTCCTCATATTAAGACGGCATTACTTGAAAGGTGGTTGCTGTTAACTTATATATTTATGTAATCACTTAACTTGTAAATAAAAACACCAGGGTTTTCATTTATTAATATTTTCTTATAAAACTTATTACTATCTAGTAATTGTACAACTTTTAATTTGCTTTTAAATGTTTTAAATTGTATCCAATTCTTTTCAATTTTTGAATTGTGGTTTTAACTTACATATTCCATTAGTGGTTTACTTACATCTGTATTAAATGAAGCACTACGATGTATGTCTACGTGGTTATTGGACTTTTTTTGTAGGAATTGAAAAAAAAAAGAAAGAGAATTGAGACACATGATTTTTTTCTTTTTAAAGTGCTTCGTGCGTTTAGCACATTCAGCAAGTTTTAAGTAAATTACATGTTAATAATATTTAATTCATATTAAATAAGAATAATTGGTGATAAAGATGATAAATCGTAAATGAGATGCCCTCCCCCTTAAACCCCTTGAGTACTCACTAAAGGTGTGGGACTATACTGAAATCTCAAAAAGACTACTTGAGTAAATTTGAAAAGTGATATTGCACTGCTTTGTTCTATTCACCAACACTCATGTACGTCTTCAAACTCTTAACGGTTAATAATCCACCGTTATTACATATTTTTGTTAGAAACTCCCCAAAAAACGTATATTTTAGAAAATAAAACAAACATGACTTTCCACTTTCCCTCCAAGAAATGTTAAAGAGCTGGAAATAAAATAAATACCTGTAACAAAAGCCGTGTGCATAGCTCCACAAGCTACCAACTTCAGTTGATATCCATCAAACATTTTTTCCATATTAATTTCCGTAGGTACAGTGACAAGTTCAATTTCCTTGGGCAGCCCTAGTTGACCTTTTTCATTAGATCCGAAGGCTAGGATGTTGCTCTCGTCCATGGATAAAAGAAACGTGTGCGAGGCGCCACAGCAAGCACTTTTTATAGGCGTCTCTAGCGGTATTACCTCTGGGACATATACCGTGGTTGCTGTGTTCGGGATGCCTAGCTTTGATTGTTCATTGTCTCCTGTGACGAATACTGCACCCTGTACTATATAAACAAACAATTGAATTAAAGTGAATGTTAGAAAGTTTCGCTGCATATGTTTCTAGCAAGTTATGTGTCTAGCTAGAGTTTTTAGCAAGAGGTGCCAGAAAAGTTACAACAGGGATAACTGGCTTGTGGCAGCCAAGCGTTCACAGCGACGTTGCTTTTTGATCCTTCGATGTCGGCTCAACTACATAATGCACCCATGGGTGTACTCCAATAAAATAACTGCTAGAATAGATTCGATATCATTTTAATATTATTATGAAAATATTTCTGGTAGAATAAATGGGTAAATTGTAAATCTATCTTAAAAAAGTTTAACTAAAGCTAACGTATTCAAGAAACTACTAATGTTTCTGGTATAGCTGTAGTCTGTGGCAAGATCAGTAAAAAGAAACGCGAAAAATAGTGAGGCCTACGCGTAAATGGACACTAGACACGATCCCATTCCCGAATGCGTTACCCTAGCAGAAAAGTAGCTTCTAGAGAGATATGACTGGAACCAACTAAATATATATATAATTATAGAATTATGCATGTTTTCGTTATTAAAAAAATCAAAAAACGATTCCTGCTGCGGTAACGTTTTTCTAGCAGGAAAATTCTAAACGAATGATCGGAGAGAACAATTTTTTGCACGCATATTGAGCTTATATTTGTGAGTGAATGTGCGCCGAAAATATATTTTGTGCTTCATTGTATTTCCTGCGAGGATAATATTTTGCAGAATCGTATATCTCGAAAACGATTGTATGTGCGCGTGTAGAAAAAACATACAAAAATAGCTATTTAATTTTTGCGTATTTGTGACAGAATTAGCAAAAAAACAAAAATATTCCAAGCAAACGCGCTTGTCCTTAAATGAGAATAAATATCGTAGCGCCTGAATAAGACTACGTATAAACCCACTAAAATTCGATCCTTCTTGATCCTTATTATAATAACCATAAAAAGTTTCAAAGTGTAAATGCATGCGTATAAATCAAAACGACGGTGGCATAGTTTGACGTCAACATACAAGAAATCGGTTCAACCCAAGGTGAGCGGCTGTAAACCAATAAATTGAGCGTTTTGTCAAAAGTGATGGTGAAAACTTTTAGCTTGAAACGTTTCGCATATAAATAGATAATAACAAAAATCATAACGTGCAAGGGAGAGCTGATTATCGGACCAAATTTTAAGGATCACAAAAAAGCGACGTAGGTATTCATACACATCAATGACTAATATTTGTTTTAAGCGCACATTTTCAACAGATGACGTTCTAATTGTTTAGTCATATCTCTCTAGGAGCTACTTACCTGCTAGGGTAACGCACACCCCATTCCCTTAGTCTTCAACGATACCCTCGAGCAAAATATGGGGTTGTGGAATCCTTTGGAGGTGACGCTACTCACGGCACCAGTAGTAAAAGTCTTACCAGTTATAAAAACCGTGTGATAATAGCCGCACTCGACAAAAGCGATCTTTTCCATGAACTTGAGCTCTGCGAATCGCATGCTGGAACGCGTGTCTTCGCCGAGCCCGAGCTGGCCCTCGGTGTTGGAGCCACACACGAACACCCGCCCTTCGTCTGTCGAAAATGAATATTTTTATTAAAAGGTTACTGGAAGATTTCATCAAAGCTAACTTACTTACATACATACATTCACGCCTGTTTCCCCGAAGGGGTAGGCAGAGGCATATTATACGCCCACACTTCGCCAATTATATCGCACGATGAGAACGAAAGTGACCGATTTCAAAATTTTGGTGAATTGAGTTAAATATATGAAATGACACATAAAAGTATACTGTATTTAAGGTAGAAAAGTAATACTACTATACCAACCAATACTATACAAACGATTTTTTAATCTTAATGTTGACATAATAAAATATGATTGAAGAATAAGAAGAATATCGTCAATGAGACCGACACATTTTCGTCTCTATCGACGACCGATTTGGCGTGGAGGTCAGTATACCTGCACTTCACTCCAGAGGTCGTGGGTTCGATTCCCACACAGGACAAATCTTTGTGTGCATGAACATGAATATTTGTTCTGGTCTGGGTGTTTTCCTATGTATATTAAGTATGTATTTACAAAAAAAAAAGTATTTAAGTATGTTTATCCGTTCTTTAGTATCCATAACACACGTTCTTAGTGATACTTATCTTGGAACTAAAGAATTGGTGTGATTGTAAGAGAATATTTATTTATTATTATTTATTTATTATCCAAAAATTTTAAATTTTGAAATGGGTCACATTTATTCTCAGCGTGCGATATAGTTAGTCCCACGTAATAGGTGTAATAGGAGCCTATAGCCGCTTACCAGGCACTGTTATGTTCGCCAGAGCCTCGTCCGTTGATCGGCAGGTGCACCACTTGCAGTTGAGGTTGGCTTGGGCTCCTTAGGTCTTGGTAGGCTAACTTACTTGCCGTGGTGGATATTGGCAAGAGTTTACTATTACTAGATTTCAATTTAGAAAGCGCTTACAAAACTAGAAAGAGACGATAGTTCATCCCTTTTCCTTATTTAAAAAGTTTTTAAATAAGGAAAATTATCTCCAATTTTGTGCAATGTGACAGAAGTCACCGTGAAATATTTCTGTATCCTATGGACACTTTATTTAATCTAAGCATGCGTCTAATCTGAGTACCTACCTACTGCTATTTTTATTTCAACTAGCTGGGAAAAGTCCGTTATCATGGCTTAAAGACTATAGTATAATGATAACCAGGGCTAAACGCTTAATATGCTTTTCCGAGCACGGAAGTTCTTGATTTTAACTATTTAAAAAAATATCTGATAAAATCTTAGTCTACATACCTAAAACTTATAAAAAATTTAGTAAGTAGTGTAATAAAATGACGGTGTGCTCGTAAATTTATAATTTTGAGCACCTATGCAGTAAGTAATTCAAGATAAATCTAGCAATTTATAGGGATCAAATAACTCAAGTGTTTGTTAAAATGCTACAGCGACAGTCAAGCTGCACTCAAGGCTATCGCCTCAGTGCGAGTAGACTCAAGGCTGGTACTAGAAGCTGCTCAAACCCTTAACAGACTGGGCCGGACAAACAGGGTAACCCTCATGTGGATACCAGGCCACGCCGGATTTAAGGGGAATGAGCACGCTGACAGGCTTGCCAGACAGGGCTCGGAATCAATTTTCACTGGACCGGAGCCATGCATTGCACTCTCTATGAGTACAATAGCCACGACGCTTAAAAAGTATACGGTGGAGAAACATCTATCGGAATGGCAGCTGCTACCGGCGCTTAAGCATTCAAAGGCCTTCATCGGGGTGACAGGGAGCAGCTGGTGTAAGGCCCTCTGCGAAGGTAGCAGGTATCAAGCCAGACTGATAATTGGGGCTCTAACAGGGCATTATGCCACAAACAAAATGCTCCACAGGATGCGACTAGTGCAATCACCGCTATGTCGTAGATGTGGGGACGAAGAGGAGTCTATGGAACACCTGCTGTGTACCTGTGACTCGTTGGCTGCTTGCCGAATGAGTCTCCTGGGGGTGGCCTACCCACAACCAAGGGACTATGGGCTCCAATCTGCAAAAACTGTCATAAAGATGATGGTAACAATATTTGGAGATTTGGAGTGATAGGCAAGGGGATGCACAAAAGATCCGGCATAAGGGTCAAAGTGCGCCACGGTTAATCTGTGGCCCCCGCTATAAGATAAGATAATAATAAGATAAAATGCTACAAAGAAGGTATTAGTATTTTTAAGATAGTTGATAATCACATCAAGTGGAGCCCCAACATCAGTATAAACTATCTTCACAGTAGAGTTAAGTTTTACATTACAGCGTCAGGAGTGTGTTTTGTGACCTATCTATGTAAAAAAAAAAAAAAAAATTACATTTTATTTGCCTCTAAAACACGGTACATAATATAGTTGATCTTTTTGAAAGGTTTACCGTGTCTTGTCAACAAAAAAAAATTACATACTTTTTATGTTGTAAGAATTCAGAATTCAACTCCAATTTAAGAATTCCACTCGAATGACTATGTGTATAATAATTATACTATCTAAGTGAATTACATTAATGAAAAAAAAATTGAAATATAAAAATAAATTTAATGTCTAAACTTCACATAAATAAATGATGTCATTAAATATAAATTAAATTGATAAAAGGTCAGCGAATGTCCAAATACTCATTAAAATTATAAAAAACATCCCTCAATCCGCCAGTCATTTTGTGCATAAAAAGGAAGTACCTATGTAATTGTTCTATCTCCGAAGGAATCCTATTTTATACAGGTATAGACATAATAGCACTTTTTTATATATACTGGTACGGTTGGCACCAACAACTTTTACGGGTCTCTTGGACGCAGACGTTCACAGTGACTCGGGCTTTTAAACAATTACTTTTGATATATGATCTTTTAGATTTTGAAATTTCATAGACATACTCGTATATTGACGTGAAAGTTAGCCAGTTCTTTTTTTAAACATTTCCCTTCAGCTTTCCCGAGGATGTAGACCACAAACTGCTCATGTACACTTTTTTCGAACTACAAAAGCTTTATGTACATCTGTAGAATTTCCCCATATAATAATAGCATGTCTTAGTAACCACGCCACAAAGTCATGATAAGCGAGAAGAGCAGTCTTTTAGTTTGCTGTGATTCGAAGGCAATAAAGTGCAAACACAAATCGACTTAACCTTCCGCAAATGCAACTCACATGACTTTTCCAGTTACAATGGCAGACTACAGCAATGCCTCGGAACCTGGTCTCTTTAACTTGAGTCAGAATCTGTCCGAATTTCAGCGATAATACCTGTTTTGCTACGTGGATAGTTAAAAACTTTAGGCAACCTGGCCGAGCTTTAAGATATTATTTATTTACTTCGTATAGTAGCAAATTTGTTATAATCATTATCTCAGACATATGACATTATTAACATGTTTCATACTGGTACTTTTTAGAATTATTGTAAACCCTATTATTAAGTAAGTAAAGTTGTTAGCTAAGGGGGGGCCCCTAGCACATATTTCCCATAATTTCATCTCAGGGAACAGGGGTGGCGGAAACCGTGCGCCGTCTGCAGTGTATACACTGAACAGCACAAGCTGAGCCATCTCCTACGTACCATATTTCATGTGAAATAAAAAGTCTTTGTCTTTGTAGTTTCGTAATGAAATTAAATTCTGGTTATAATTTTAATAGTTGGAAAACTCTTAAGCTTAAAATGTAAATTAACATAATTATGAAAAAGGGAAGCAACAAATGTTTTTTTATTTATTTAATTATGACGTTCGACAAAGTTCGAATTTTACTCTTTGAGTTTATCAGATTTTCATTATACAACGTCGTGTAAATGTGTATGGTAAGTAAAAATGTGTGCATCCGACCTTCGAGGAGTTATTCATCAAAAACTGTTTCCGCTGCGACAACGTTGCCCCAGCGGAACTTTTTTTATTTCATGGACGTAGGAGAAAAAAAATAGTACAAAAATTAGAGTGTGTTCCGAACATGGTCGGGTTGTGTACGAATTGCGAAGGTGATCAGTTTTTTCACTTTATTTCGTTAATTATTGAGTGTAATGAGATGTTTTACATGTGAATAGTTGAATTAACCCAACAATTAGTTTAATACTTTTTATTATACTTACCATAGACATTTATACGACGTTATACACTGAAAATCTGATAAAATTAAAAAGTAAATTTCGAACTTCGCTGGGGCAACATTGAGTGATCTTAAACCGCCTGCATCCATCAGCTTATCGCCGCCTTGATCAGACAAATTATTAGGCATTCCTCGAATATGGCGTAAGGTTGCTCGATCATATCACACCCACCAGTGAGAATTGCAGTATGGTCGCTGCCAGCGGAGACCTGCCGCACGGCCGGGGTACCCTCGAGTTCGACGCACTGCGGCACCGTGTAGTGCTCCATGTCTCCGGTGCCCAGCTGGCCTTCGTCGTTACAGCCTACTGAGTATACCACGTTTGTATCTAAAATAAAAGAAGATATTAGGTTTCATTAGGTGTTTACTCTTCCCTACTTCTTTTTTTCAGGATTTTCTTTTCTAAAAGTACCTAATATGTAGTTAAAATGTATGACTTAGATACATTATATTATATTATATTATATTGATTTATCAAAATTTTGAATTTGTAATAGTCATCAATTATGTAATAGTGAACTGGCATGGGTGATATAATCTAGGACATTTAAGTAATTTACTTGTACAAATATTGTGACACCAAAACTGAAAACAATTAGGATTTTTTCCCAGAGTTGATTTTGTTTTTCGCATGTCCTCTAGTAAAATGTATGAAATAGACGTGGTTATTTTCGGTTTGCCAACTTACAGCTTAAAAACAGATTTGACTTTTATTTGCTACTATCTAACCTGTTCCAAAGACATTGTGGTGCCGTCCACAAGCAACAATACTTGTTGGGTTTGCCCGTGAATCATTTCAAAGCAGATTTTGTAAAGACTTCGATTATTTGTGGTTATTTGCTGATACTAGTAGTGGTTACTTTTTTGTTTTTGTTTTAAATAATGGCTTCGTGCGTTTAGCACATTTAGCCAGTGTCAAGAGATATATTAATTAATAACATATAAATTATAGTAAATGAGTGGTGATTAAGATATAAATGGTAAATGAGATGCCCTTACCCTAAACCCCTTGAGTGTTGGTAAATAAAACAACACAAACACAACACATTGTTGGTTCACAAACACTTAACGGTTAATGATCCACCGTTAATACACATTAATGTTCGAAATATCACAAATTTTAGAAAATAAAACAAAACTGCAGACATGACGTTTCACTTTCCCGCCAAGAAGTCCTAGTGATTACTTGCTAGCTTCTCACCTGTAACAAAAACAGTGTGAGCCCGCCCGCAGGCGACGAACATGACACGATGCGGCTTGATCCACTTAACGCAGCTCGGCCTCGTAACTTCATCCTTGTGACCGAGCCCCAACTGCCCCCAGTTGTTGCCGCCGAACACGAATACACGTCCATTTTCTGTAATGTTATAAAGTATGAATTAAAAATAGAAATATTTTTTTTCCTTAGTCTTTTTCTACTTGGATAATGTTTCCTTTTTTACTGAAAAGTCGGATTATTTTTTTATTTAAATTGTTAAAATAAAACATACCAGAGGCACAATTAATATCTATACTAGAAAATGTCTGCACTAGGTTGTAATTTATCATTAAAATAAAATTATGAGCTTTATTATGTAAGATGACAGCTCTATGCCCATGCACTGTTTTGCAATTCCCGCACATAATGCACCGTTTTACAATTAGGACAATTGACAAAGTAAAGCCACAAAGGAGAATTAATAAAAAAAATAATAACATCAATTTATTTGAAATAATTTATTGATTCATGCGTTATTTTGCGGAAATCCATTGTAAGCAAGTGATGGATAAAAAATATATTTGTAACATTTCCCGCGCTACTATAATTTCCCGAAAAATCGAGTAACTATTCAACATGACACGTGTTTCGCCCTTACTTAGGGCATCTTTAGGTAAGATAGGAGCCTCAGAACAACGACAGAGACACGAGAGACAAGCGTTTCAGCGTTGGTCGTGAAGACATAGTAGTAGTAGCGCGGGAATTGTTACAAAGATATTTTTAATCCATCACTTGCTGTCAATTTATTTGTCTTCAATTATTCAACATATATAATTCAGGTGTCCTAATAAGTGGTATTGCATGCAGAAGACAGCATTATGCTTGGCACCGCTAGAGACACAACGTGTCGCTTATATGCAGCTTATAGCTACAATGGAGTCTTTCTTGATGAAGAAATGGCCCGGCTCGTTGTCGGCAAAGTGCGATTTGATGTTGAGACTAAGTATATAAATATATATCTAATTGCATATGTTTGTTGTCATTAATGTATTTAGTTAAAATGAAGAAATATTGTTGTTAATTATTATGATATTGTCAAAGTCAAGCACTCACGGCATATAACAGCGCTGTGCTCATCGCCGCAGGAGATGGCTACTATGGGGTCGTTCTTGATGAAAAAGTGGCTGGGCTCGTTGTCGGCGAAGTGCGACTTGCCGAAAGTAAACACTGCTCCAGTCTCTGCAAAGATACCAGAAAAATGTACATTTAGATTGGTTTACATATTTTTAATAATAAATCATGTGTTTATCCTATTAGCAACGGCTGTTGGCGGTTGACAATGAAAGTAATAAATAAATAAAGATTTTCTGATAACTACGCTTATTATTTAGTTCTAAAAGACGTATTATTAAGAACTTGTATTATGGATACTAAACTGTAAACAACGGATAAACATAGATACATATTTTTTTTTGTAAATACTAGAAAAACACTCGGACCAAAACAAATATTCATGTTTATGCACATAAAGATTTGTTTTTTGTGGGAATCGAACCAACGACCTCAAGAGCTGAGTTCAGCTGAGTGCGATGTCAGTCGTCGTCAAAATAGGATATTTAACTTAAAACGCTGCAAAATAATACGCCAAATTAAAAGGGTTCTCTTAAGTTGTTGTTTGAATTAAATGCGTGATACACTTGTGTCATTTTTTAATACTTTTAAATCTAAATGTTTCCAATAATGGATTTGTCCAACTTACGATCAAAAGGAAATTAGTTATGACGTATTTTATGTTCCAAATTTCCAATTAAATCAAAAGTTTGCTCCCAATTCCAAAACATGTTCGAACTAAGTACCTACTTCTAATAAACTTTACGGGTTCGTTCAACTTATTTCGGTCGAAACATCTAGGTTTACTATTTCGTGTCAGAATGTCATTGCATAGCAATTAACCCTGAATGCAAATTAGTCTGAAAATAATGATTTGATAAGAAATACTCATAGTAATGAAATTGTATAGAAAAAATAACTACGTAAGCATATAATTAGTCCAGCAAGATTAATACCTCAAACAAAGTACCCAAAACCGCGTCATCGTGGTAAATATTCAAATGCCTTCACTATTATTCAAATTATAACGCTAATTTACTCAGTACAGTCAGCTTTATAATTAACTTAGTAACGTTTAGCAATTTGCCTAAAATCTTTTTCATCTAATCAAAGTTACCAAATTGATTTAAGCTCGCAATGAGTTATATTTTATCAAAGCAATTAATGTTGCAGTGCTCATTAATTCTGAAATAGAAAACGATGTGCCCAACATGTACTGACATAATAGGTTGGGGAAAAAGTCTTTTCGTATTTTTGTATGAAAAGTCAAGACATTTTTTTCAAAGTTTATTTACATTTATTTACAATATATATGTACCGTTTTGTTGAATAACTTTCTGCCATTTTGTGGGCAGAGACATTATCCCGTTACTGTAGAAACTTTGGGACTTCTGATCAAAAAAACGGGACAAATAGTTTTGGCAGTCCTCTCTTGAGGTCAACCTTACAGAACCTAAAGAATTCTGCAGAGACCGAAACAGGTGAAAATCTGAAGGCGCAAGGTCAGGGCTATATGGTGGATGCACTAGGACCTCCCAGTCGAACTCTCTTAATTTTTGCTGAGTGGCTAAAGATGTGTGTGGTCTAGCGTTATCGTGATGAAAGACCACACCCTTCCTGTTGATCAATTCCGGCCGTTTTCTCTCGACTGCTTCCTTTAATCTCATCAGTTGCTGGCAGTAAAGATCAGAATCGATGGTTTTGCCGGGCGGTAAAAGCTCATAATAAACAATGCCCTTCCAATCCCACCATACACACAGCATCACCTTATTTCGTGTTAGGCCAGGTTTGGCCACAGTCTGTGAAGCCTGGCCAACTTTCGACCACGACCTTTTTCGCACGTTCTTGTCGTACGTGATCCACTTTTCATCGCCAGTTATCAATCTCTTCAAAAACGGCTCGGTTTCATTACGTCTCAATAATGAATCGCAAATGAGTACACGGTTCATTAAGTTTCTTTGAGTGAGCTCGTGTGGCACCCAAATATCGAGCTTTTTTGGTATAACCAGCTTTCTTCAAATGGGTCAAAACTGTTTTGTGGTCAATTCCCAGTTCTTCAGCTACATCGTAACTACTAATATGCCGATCTTGCTCCACTCTTTCAAAAATGGCGTCCATTTTATTCGTAACAGGGCGACCAGAGCGAGGTGCATCTTTAACATCAAAATTTCCGGACTGAAAACGTTTGAACCAAATTTGTGCTACTCTTACTGACACTGCATCAGGTCCATAAACATCACAATTTTTTTTCACTGCTTGAGTTGCATTTTTGCCTTTTTTATAATAAAATTTTAAAATGTATCGAATTTCTTCATTAGATTCACTAATTTTAACGGAGAGAAAAACAAATGAAAAATAGCAGGAAAAAACTTTTTTTTATTTTTTTCTTTTCTTTATAATGGAACCTTTTTAATGTTACCAAAACCAGCCAGACACAAATAGAACAGTCAAAAAAAATTTATAATAAGTTTATACCTACGTTATGCGAAAAGACTTTTTCCCCGACCTAATATTTGGATGCCTCAAACAATACGCTAAGATTGACTCCACGCGCGGAAGATTAGCGTCGAGACATCTCTATGATGTCTGACAAATACTAGGAGGGCACAATTTCTATAAAAAATCTGTTATTACCTAGGTTGTTGTTCTATAAAAAACAAGTATTTTAAGACTGTTTTCTATGTCAGTCAGTGATTCTATATTTTTATTAATTTTGTCATCATTACTAAGACAATATTTCTAAGCTCTTTTTTTAGAACAGTTTATTTTCTTAACTGTCTTAGAAATAGAAAGCTGATTCTTCGGTCATGGTCTACAACATGTTAGTCTTAGTTAAAATATAAATTTCGGTTCTGGCACTTCTAGAATCCTGTATATAATCAGAAAGAAAGAAAGATATTTGGTAATATTTTTTTCTTGCCTCCTTTAATTCTTTAAACTTACTCCCGCTGACTGTACAATGTAATTCGGCTTTAACAGTAAAAGGTATACCTCACCTGGAGCACGTCACTTCCGACCCGTGACCTTGGACGGTAAGAGGTAGGCGGTAGGCTCATTCGGAGTTCGGGCTAATCCGACAAGAGATCGCTACCACCTCACTAAATTAATAGACCTTTTTTTGTTTGCCTGAATAAAAAGGCTGTGTTAAAATAAGTAGATCTTCAGCGATAAGAACAAAGCGTCATTGTGTTAAAAATATACTTTTATAAGTCGAATGTTTCTTGCGCGGTGTGGCAGGTTGTGCCGTCCTGCTGAAAGCACATGTAGTCCAGACTCATGCCGTCCAGTTAAGGCCACAGGAAGTCCGTTATCATGTGGCAGCAACGTGGATGTCAACTGGCCACCAAGATGGTGCGATTTAACAGCGTGCGATTTTTTTCTTTGGGGTTTTGTGAAATATCGAGGGTTTATCCGAATAAACCCCAAAAAATTCCTGAGCTCAAATCGGAAATCCAACGCGTCATTCGGTGAGATACAGCTACATCTCTGTGCAAAAATCATGGAAAATTTCATTGAAAAGCCGTGGGGGTCATTTGACGGATATTTTATTCCAGACTTAATCGGAACATGTCTTCTTTACAATACAATAAAAATATCACAACTCTGTCATAAAATACTCAAAGTCAAGTCAAAAATACTTTATTTCATAAACTATTACATAGTACTTGAAAACGTCAAAATTATAAAAAATAACAAAAACAAATAAAATATAACTATACTAAAATCACGAAGCTTAGATTCACTTGCAACCAAATAATTTAAAAAAACAAAAAACATTTAAGTGCAAGCGAATCTAAGTGCCAGTTCCGAGCCACCGCTCTGTAAGAAGAACTGGCAAGAAACTCACAGGCTATGCTCTTTTAAATTATCGATTGGTTAGTAACAATCTTCATTTGTCTGTGACGCTATACAATGCAACATAATATAACAATATTCATGCTTTAAGTCATTCATATTAGAATAGCCTGTATGAAACGGCGGTTTAATCCCAAGCATTTTTATCAGCCATATAGTCTTTAATAGAATAATATCCCTTTGAAGACAGCTTGCGTTTTATTGTTAATTTAAATTTATTTAGGCTTAATTGCTGTATATTGCTTGGGATTTTATTATAGAATCGCACACATTGACCTTTAAAAGATTTGTTAATTTTTTGGAGCCTAGTGGCAGGTACAACTAGTTTATGCTTATTTCTTGTGTTTAGGTTATGTATATCACTTTTCTTACTCAATTTATCAAAATTTTTGTGTACATATACTAGGTTTTCATAAACAAACTGACCCGCCACTGTCAAAATACCAATTTCTTTAAATTTATCCCTTAGTGAATGTCTACATGGTAGATTATAAATTGCTCGTATGGCCCTCTTCTGCAGTACAAAAATATTTTGAATATCTGCGGCACAACCCCACAGAAGAATACCATACGACATAACACTATGAAAATAGCAATGATAAACAAGCCTAGCTGTTTCAACGTCTGTTAATTGGCGAATTTTCTTTACCGCGTATGCAGCAGAGCTGAGTCTATTCGACAATTCACCAATATGTGGGCCCCACTGTAACTTAGAATCTAATATAACACCCAAAAATTTGGTGGTATCCACAAGGGTCAACTCATCTTCCTTTATTTTAATAGTGGTGTTTACTTGTCCGACGTTAGGCGTCACGAATTTAATGCATTTCGTTTTAGCCCCATTTAATAATAAATTGTTAACGTCAAACCAGTGCACCACCTTTGAGATCGCATTGTTTACATCGTCTGGGTTCTGATATCGCTTTATTTTAAATAATAATGATGTATCATCAGCAAACAATACTATCTCGTGATTTTCCTTTACCAAATGTGGCAAATCATTAATATAAATTAAAAACAAAAACGGGCCGAGAATCGAGCCCTGCGGTACCCCCATTTTTACTACAGAACCCTGAGATCGCTTTCCATTAACTTCAACCCTTTGAATCCTATTACTTAAGTAAGAAGTAAGAAGATCCAATGCGGAGCCTCTTATTCCATAATAATCTAATTTTTTTATCAATGTTTCATGAGGAACACAATCAAAAGCTTTGGACAGATCGCAAAAAATACCTAAAGCGTCCAAAGAATCTTCCCAAGCATCAAAAATATGTTTCAAAAGCTCAACACCTGCATCGGTTGTGGAGCGACCCTTAGTGAATCCAAATTGTTTTGAATGCATTAAGCCATTTTTATTAAAAAATCTTAACATTTGGTTGTAAATAAGTTTTTCAAAAATTTTACTAAAAGTAGGCAGCACTGAAATAGGTCTAAAATTAGTTGGGTCTGCTGTACTGCCCGATTTAAATAGTGGAATGATTTTACTATTTTTCATTAAATCTGGAAACGTGCCGCAATCTATACATTTATTAAATATTATAGCTAAACTGTGCGCCACCGAAACAATGATAGGCTTGGTAACTACGATGGAATTGCCCCAGAGGTCTGCAGTCTTTTTAACATTAAGAGTATTAAATGTCTTAATTATATCTATGGGTGTTACATGATTAAACATAAACTCTTCTGTACAAATGTTTACATTATCTCTTAAAATAGCCTCCGCTAAAGTAGGCGAGGAATTTAAAGTTTTTGTAGTAGACACTGGAATATTAGTAAAGAAGTCTTCAAAAGCATTGGCAATATCTAAGTCAGATGTAAGCGTCTTGCTATCAATGTTGAGTTTAAACTTATTATTATAATTCTTATTTCTTCCCGTTTCACTATTAATAATATTCCATGTCATTTTAATCTTATCATCACTATTTTTAATTTTATAGCTCAAATAACAAGACTTTGCCGTATGACATGCTTTTCTAAATATTTTAGAATATTTCCTTACATAATTATGAAATTGTTCACTATTGTTAACATTTCTTTCGTCATACAGTTCATACAGTCTCTTTCTACTTTTATGTAGCCCAGGAGTAGCCCATTCACTAAAGGCAGCATTATCATTTACCTTAATCGTTTTGGGAGTAAATGTTGATTGAAAACTACTACAAAAGTCGCTAAAAAACATATTATATAAAATATTAGGGTCATTGCTTTTATCTACCATGGGTAAACTAAATGATAATAATTTATTGTTAAACCTCTCAAAACGATTATTGGTTTTTGGTATAAATGTTATTGTTCTTTTAGCCACAGTTTTATTTCTACAAAGCAAAGATATTTGTTGACCACAATGATCTGAATCTAATTGATTAATAATTTTTTTACTGTCATCACTCAGTACTTATTTTATATTTTAAAATGAAAAAGTGCACTCTTACTGAGACTCCTGTTAAATCTCGCATCTGGTTCTAAAAAAGACGTAAATGTCCAAATACCAAATTTGAGTTAATTATATCACAAGTTACCTTTTACGTAGCATTGAGTGCTTAAACATATTTATCCTAATTAGACAACTGTCCGATAAAGAGCGCCAAACACCAAATCAAGTCTTAACCGTGCTACTGTAAAACTGACATTTACGTCTTTAAGAACTAGATTTGCGAAATATCACAGACAAACTTTAGTATCCTAAGGTTTACAAAACGACAATTTACAATAATAAAACATAAATGATTATAACAACTAAAAGTTAAGTATTCGCGTAGTATGCTATACAAACAATCATTTACGATTTTTGTAAAAGACTGCATTACTTCAATCTGCCTTATTGCCTTCAATATACATATAATCCTGTCACACAAACTAAGTAACGCTTGTACTATGTTAAATTTAATTTAAGATATTTTAATTTTAGGTTTACGTACACACTTTTTCTAATAATACATATTTTATTTTATAATGACACATGTTCATGTTATTTCAACGATTTAAGAATTTGCTCGAGTTAAAAATAATCTGTGATAAGATTAGTAATTTACTAGTTTGTTAAAATGTAATAACAGTTTTTACTAAGGAGACATTTTTGACAGAGTTGTTTTCCTTGGAATCTTTATAAAGCGCTTATAACCAAACCGAATTATACTTAGTATAGTATATATAATTTATATTATAAATATCTTGCCAGATCTTTATACAGAGCGGTGGCTCGGAACTGGCAGTTAGATTCACTGAAATATTTTTTTGTTTTTCTCTAAATCTAAGCTTCGTGATTTTAGTGTAATCATATTTTGATTGTTTGTTATATTTGTGTTGAATTTTGACGTTTTAAAGTAGTATGTAAGAGTTAAAGAAATAAAGGTTTTTGAAGTTTGAAGTTAAAGTTTATACGTTTTAAGAGCTACGACTACGGCGTGTTACCCACCGCTACGGTGCTACGACTAACGAAAGAAATCTTTCTTAACCCAAGTTTCAATTTATTTATCATTGAGTTAATGTAATATAATATATTGTGTAGGTTTGTTTCGTAATATAACAATTGCTTATAAGTTTACTTTCTTAAGTATTTATGTTTTACATTTCAATACCTAGGTACTAGCGACGGCCTCCGACTTCGTCTTCTTTTTTCCCTTATTTTTTTTTTGTTTGATACGCTTGACTAACACTCTTCATCTTATTTTCATTGTATTTATTACAGTCAATTTCGCTATGTTATTTTACTCCACAAATTAAGAGTTTGAAAATAAAAACAAATGACTTTCGCAACTTCGTAATTATTATTTCTAAATATGTATTTTTGTATTATACGAAATAGTATTATTATAAGTTAAAACAATTCAAACTGGCAGCGTGTCCGGCGTGGCATGCAAATGTGGAGTTAGCGTGTAATACATTATTATTATATTATATGCTAATTGCACCGTGAAATAGAACGCCATATAAAATTGTTTTAAGGCCACATTTTCTCTAGTATTCGACCTTTTTATGTCCACATTTTATTTGATATCAAAAGTATTTACTAAACATTTATCTGTGTTAGGTATATTTCCAAGGATTAGTTCGCCTGTCTGAAAGGTGCGTAAATACTTCATGGATTTTTGGTAGCCTGAGTTATGATCTCTTGTTTTTTTTTCCATAGAGCGCTACCATAGAGAGGGCTTAGGAGTTCCAACGTGATGGACTCAGGTATAAAATCTATAGGAGAACTGAAGTGAACATAGCAAGATGGATTTGCAGGATGCAGTGACAGTGGGCGGGGCACATAGCTTCATTGGCGACCGCACACCGACAACGTAGTAGAGGTCTTCGTGATGAACTGGTGATCTGGTCAAGGTGGTGAGAAATGGCATCAAGATCGTTCGATGCGGAAAGCATTTGAGGCCTATAAGTACATCTTGTGACTTGTAACTGAACAATGCTGCGTTTATAGATATTCTAACATATTATACCGCTTGTCTACCCTTTTTGTGAAAAAACTTTTAAACAACAAAGGTTTTTCCTTCTTTATGTCATACTCCGTAAAAACTCGGCCTTTGTGAACACATAACGCACATTTGATAAACCCTAAGCTAAACAATACAAGTAAATTTTATTGGCACGTATAAGATTATGGGTGGAAAAAACGCAGACTGAAATGGGGTTATAATCATGATTACCATAAAAACCGACCTCAATTTCTGACCTGATGTCATTATAAAGATCGATACGCAAAGCGTGTGCTGCCCACAATACACGAACAAGTCGATGGAATGGACGTCCTGCACTGGCTTTTAGTTTTATGCGGCTGTTTAAGAACCCCTTTTTATAAATAGATTTGTTTGTTGTCATTTAATACCTAATATGTAGGTAGAACTGTTTTATATTGCGAATTATGAAGTAGTAAATATTACCTAGTAAAGGAAAGGACGCGGTTGGAAAAATTATTTCACACACATATATCACAAATTTACGTTAAATATAAAATACAAAATCTTAACACAAAAATATCAATATCTCTCTATTTATTTTATAATTAAATAACCTAAATCGGTATAAATCACTTAAAACGATTGGAACCAATTTTTAGATAATTTAAAAATAATCTTCACAATCAGATTAATTCTTTGATTATATCTACATACATACAATCCCGCCTGTTTCTTCGAAGAGGTAGGCAGAGGCATATTATACGTCCACACTTCACCAACTGAGTTTTTGGTCCCACGTTACTGTGAACTTCTATATTTGCCAGAGCCTTGTCCGTTGATCGGCAGAGGTTGGCTTGGGTTCTAAATGGTAGGATCCATGTAAACCTTTTTTTTACTGATAATATATGTTTTTCTAGTATGTAGTTTCTACTATTGATGAGAGATGGTAAGTATAGTTTCATTAATTAAAAGAGTAATTAAAACAGACATACATATGAAAGCCCTGAAAGAAAACATTTTAAAAATAGGTTGTCAATAATTATTTTATTTATAAGTCATAATTAAAGCTTTAGAACTATTCATAAATTAATAGAGACTACAGTGAGATTAATTCTATTTTATTCACCGGTAAATATTTATTTTTATTTTTAATTATCGTAATTCATGAGATTTTAAGTTTTGAACAAAACAATCTCCCATGATGACTATGGTTCCATAAATTAACAGAGTTATTAAAAGAGACACAAAAAGCCCTACAAGAGACATTCCAAGAGTATTAAGAAATATTGACAAAAAAAATAAAATAAGTTTAATAAGTATGTATGTATATATATGTATGTATGTAATGTATATATGTAATATATATATATATATATCATAACATTATATATATATATATATATACATCATAAAGTTAACCAGGCTTGTAATATCTGTACTATGACAACAACAGAAATTTGATTTCTAAAACTGGTGTAAATCCGTGTTTTTAGTTGTACATACAGTGGTGTTTTTGACATTATTTCTTCGACAACGTTCACAAGTGTAGGAAAGTGGCATATTGTAATGAATTTAGATATTCCGTGTTAATTCCAAAACTCCAGCCTCTTGTAAAGTCTCCACTTTATTTATTTTATTTTAAAGTCCTACTTTGACTGACTATATGACTAAAACGTAAATATTTTTGATTTATCAAATTACTTGACACTGGCAAATACTCTAAACAAGTGAGTCCACATTTAAAAAAAAAAGGATATAGCACTAAACAAAAAAAAATTATGTATAAATAAATAATTTCTAACAATTACACCAATTATTTAGTTTCAAGATAAATATCCTTTAAGTACTTGTGTTATGGATACTAAATAACGGATAAACATACTTAAATCCTTTTTTTTGTTTTTACATATTTAATATACATATAATGAACATTATTCTATAATAAATTTCAAAATTATTAAGAAGTTTCATAACAAACTGGAATGGCAAACGCACGTATATCAAATATTTACCTTTACTATTAATCTTGTGTCTGTCTATACGTCCGCCAGTAACAATAGGGACATTAGTAGAATTAATCCCTTAGTCGCGATAAAAAAATATGTTTATTACCGAAGCAGCCTAATATCGACAGATTGATTGTACCTTGTGGTATTATGTTTGACATCACTTAAATAACTTGTGAATTCGTCCACTAACAATACGGAAGTATTTAATAAAGTAAGATGTTTTTTAAAAGAGATTATATGTATTTTTATCATAATTGGATTAAATTAACGATAAAAGTAAACAGGCGTGTTACCTGGTATGTCGTCAGTCATGGCGGAGATTGCAAGTGGTCACAGCGTCATGGCGAGGGTGGCCGGCCGCGGGGCGACGACTGACCGCTGCCCACGAGGAGCGACCCTCGCCCTACGTGTTGCTGTAGAGTCTCTAGATATGGCTGTTCGTTGTTAGGTGAGCTCGGTACCTGTGACGTCACACAGCGACGACGGACCGCTGGCCACGAGGAGCGACCCTCGCCCTACGTGTTGCTGTTGCAGTCTCTAGATAAAGCTGCGTGCTGTTAGGTGAGCTCGGTACCTGTGACATCCCGCAGTGACGACTGACCGCTGGCTACGGGGAGCGAACCTTTGCCCTACGTGTTGCTGTTGCAGTCTCTAGATATGGCTGCTTGCTGTTAGGTGAGCTCGGTACCTGTGACGTCATGCAGCGACGACTGACCGCTGACCACGAGAGCAAACCTTTGCCCTACAAGTTGCTGTTGCAACTGTTGCGCTGTTGCAACAGTCCTCGCTGGACTGACCGCTGGACACGAGGAGCGACAATAGCCCTTAGTGTTGCTGTAGAGTCTCTAGATATGGCCGCTCGTTGTACGGCAAGCTCGGTACCCGTGAGACGTCACGCGGCTACGACTGACCGCTGCAAACGAGAAGCGACCCTCACCCTATGTGTTGCTGTGGAGTTTTTCTACATAATTTAAGTTCTTGTACCGTTATGTTATTCCTCAGACCGAGTGCAGTGTTTCAAGGCAGCATCAGATCATCTGAAATCTGTACCAAAACGAAAATAATCGCTATAAAATATCAACCCAACATATGTATAATAGTATCTATTTGTGTGTTACTTATAAAACAAAATATGAGCAATAAATTGCACCTAAGATATTCAACAACAGGAACATGACACTCGTAAGATTAAATTTTAAATATGTATACTAATATCAAAAAGTATGCCTTATCTAGTTAACTTATTCTGTAATGAGGCGATTATCCTTGAAATTACCACGAATTAAGCAACTTAAGATTTTCCTATCCTATCGGTTGGTTCATCAGTTTCGGCTCAGTTGATACTGAGTTCAAACCACCTCGTCAGTAGATTACAAACGTGAATCCACATAGTTTACGTTAATTGCAACAGATTAACAGGATTATTAATAATAGGTTCCGAAAATTTTATAAGATATAACTTGCTGGTTAATGTTGAATTATATAACGAAAATACATAATTTTATTAGTAAATTTATTCGCAAGTAAATATAATAAGTATAATCAATAAGCAACATTGGGTGATGATGATGAGAGAAGAGTGAGATGCTTTTACTAAACGTGACGTGTTATGACGTGAGTGATTGGTTCAAAATTTCAACTATCAAAAAACAACTTTAGCAAATATGACATTTCATACAGCTTACCTGAAATACGGAAAAGAAACGCATACAATTATTGAATTAGTGTGTCCAAAGGCGCCCAAGGCCGCTTAAATAAACCAGAGAATATATTCTTCTTAACTTAGTATTATGTTAGGCCCCCGGGGTTACGGACTCACAGAGACCTTACCTTTAGAACGAACACTCTATGTAATGATCAGGAATATAAACTGGAGAATTGCGAGTAAGCTCTCATAAAGAGCATTGCGTAGGTACACAACATATTTCTTTTATACGTTAAAATAGAAAAGCTCGCTTGGAGAGCATTGTGTCCTCTAAATATTTTCCAAATAGGTTCTTATGTAATGAAAAACAGACAAAAGTTTTTGCAATCTAGTTTATTTATTTATTACATCCATACATACTTACATCTAAACATTACACATACAGCATTTTAAGGTGTCACAACATGCAACAAATATTTTGTAGTGACACAAAAAAAGAAAGAATATAATTTAAAATAATAGAAAAAAAAAAACATAAAATTGCAAAAAATACAATTATAAACTAAATTAAAATAAAATAAGTACTTACAGATAACACAGACAAACATTACTTAACCAAGGATTATGAGAATGAAAATTCAGTTCTCGTAAAATTTTTTTTTTAAAAATAAGTAATGTATCTTTGAATATATCCACTTCCTCACTAATACTGTTATAAGTTTTTGCAAGTCGAGATATGGCAGAGAATTGTTTAAGGTTTGCCCTGGCAGATGGCTGCTGCAGCAACCCTTATCCAAGCTGAGCACGCCTGGGTACGCGGCGTGGAACACGATAGCCGAAAGAATTTAGTAGCGATGGACTATCAAATTCATTTCTTAAGTATTTTATAAAGAAATATCATGTCCTGTAATCTTCTGCGAGTAGACAACTTAGTAAACAGAACAGTCGCCGTAACATCGAAGTATGCAAGTATATATTACGTTTTATTTATTATGTTAATCTTTTGAGAGGGTTCTACAAGAATTTATGTGGCAATATATAAAAGAATCATACAGTATTGTAGGTACAAATATAAAAAAATGTGTCTACCGTTTTGTCTTTACTTTAAAATAGGAGTATAATGTAATTCTGTACGACTAATGTAGGTGTTCTTAGGATTTGCGGGACTGTTCGAAAGGGTTACCGCAACCTTGGTGTTACAGACTCAAGAAGGAACATGGATGGTTTTAGTCAGTAAAAGTCTGACACACCCTTCCGCTTCACCCACAGCGGAAGACAGTCATTTGACGATTTTCCATCCTAAAAAAGGGTTCTTAGGATATATCAATCTTATTTTATAGAAATGGAAAATCTTATCAATGTCATAGAAAGTCTAGCTGCATTAGAATGTAAAAGTGCTATAAAAGCTATTGAACACGTCACCTGCGCCCGTTCGGCCATTACTCACACTCATCACTACCAGCCACCCTTGAACTTACTTTCCATTATGACTCGAAGCTACAATAGCGGCCAGTTCATATCGATTCTACATGACAGGGCAGTTAGCTTGCCCACATAAGTACTTCTATTTTTGCACATTAATTGCTTCTCAACATAACCGCTTTTCTTCATTATGTTATATCACTTAGTAAAAGTATTTTTATTATGTTCAAATTAGCTTAATTAAGCTTTTATGGACGTAAACTTTAAAACTAACGCTTTTTATTAACTCTAGGTAACTTAGTTTCAGTAACTTAGACAATGAAATGAAAAACGCTTAATTCACTTTAGTCTCTGTGAAAGCACGTATGAATTGAGATTTCACTTAATATTATCGCGGCCGTTCTCTCTGGGCAGGTGCTTCTAGACGAATCAGCAAGAATCTTTAAGGCTATACTCCGAGGAGTCAGGAGTACTCCCTAGTATGAATATTTATAGATATTATATTTGAATGAGTGATTAGAAAAGAAAAGTTTATGAAGGGTAATGAATGAAAGTAATAAGATTCCAAAACTCCATAGAACCTCTGGTAAGGTTTTCAATATTTTATTTAATCTGATTAAATAACTTGATTTATCACATACTTGACACTGGCAAATAATCTAAACGAGAAAGAAATACGGATGACTGAGGTGAGTGAAAGATGCCAGAGGGCAAGCATAACGTTTCCCGGTAAGCGGCTCGGAAGCCGGGAGTATATTTAATTACATTGTTTAATTAACAAATTATAACAATATAATTGGCGAAATGTGGGTGTACCTATATTTTGTGCCCTGCCTACCCCTTCGGGGAAACAGTCGTAATAACTATGTATGAGTATGAGTGGAAGGACCGGAGGACCTCGGACAAACTGGGAGCTGGACACAAAGATGACGTAATATAAAATATGAGCTCTAGACTTCCTTTCTTGTGAAGTCGATGTAAAATTCATAAGTGCTAGCGTAATACTGGCCAAGTGCGAGTTAAAATCGCGGAGATTTTTACCATTGTACAAGATATAACAGTGATTGTTTCGGTCTTCTGTATTTTGCGATAGAAAATTCTGTTTTTGTGATATCTGTTAAAGAATTTCTCTCTGTGAACATATGAACTGACTGTCTATTACGGTTCATGACATTCAGCTCACTAACAATTAAACCGTCATACAAACTCCTAGTGACAATGCTTCTCTCAGTCGAATTCTTTCAACCGAATCACTACGGTGAGTATTCTAAAGAACTTTTTAATCTAATCCTGTCGTAAAGATTTACTTAAAACAATATTCTTTAGGAGCAAACTGCAAAAACTGCCCAAAGCTTCTAATAACTAGGCGGTTTTATATCCAACCATTGAAATTGGTTTATATAATGATGTCTCAAACTGTAGCATCAACATAATGTTTATTCATACTTACAGAAATAGACATTCCGTAAATAGCAGCTTATAGTATAACTTCACTAGGTGGGAGGCCTACTATATGTTGTCTTTGCATTTGGTAATAAAAATAAATTGTAGTACAAACATAAATTGTAGTGAAGCGTCATGTCTGCACTTTTGTTATATTTTCAAAATTTTGTGATATTTCGAACATTAATTTATACTCTCGTTTCAGCGATGGTCGTGAAGACATCGTTGTTCTGAGGGTCCTATATTACCTGAAGATGCCCTGTGTAAGGGCGAAACACGTGTCGTGTTGAATAGTTTCTCGATTTTTCGGGAAATTATAGTAGCGCGGGAATTGTTACAAAGATATTTTTAATCCATCACTTGCTAATAACGGTGCATTATTAACCGTTAAGTGTTTGTGGACGTACATGAGTGTTGGTTAATAAAACAAAGAAGTGCAACGTCACTTTTTAAACTATTTCAAGAAGTCCATGTGAGATCTAAGTATAGTTTTACATCTTCAGTTAGGACTCAAGGGGTTTAAGAGGGAGGGCATGTCATTTACCATTTTTCATCTTTACTCATTCTCATTTATTATAATTTATATATTATTGATATATATTTTACTTGACACTGGCTTAATGTGCAAATCGCACGAAGCCATTATAAAAAAAGAAGTTTTTATTGTACTATACGCCTTGTACTAAATTTTTGACCTTGATATGTGAGAGGAGGCTCGTGCTCAGAAGTGGGACGTTAATGGGCTGTGATGATGATGATGATGACTAAATTTTTCAAGTTTTTATTCACTCTAAAACAGAGTGACTTACCTCAATCTACTTTATTGCAACAATAGTATTACTATATTAACTGATAGTTTACTTGTTTTGTTTTAATTTTAATGTACAAATGTCATAATTTTATGCGCAATTACTTTTGATGTTTCCTATTTTTATTTTGGTGAAATTTTTTTAATTTTTTTTATATGGTTTTTTTTGGTATAAAATTTTGTATGTAATGCGTGATGTGGTCGCCTATAATTATGACTGCAAAAAGAACTAATTATTTTTATATAGATTTATTCTTTGGTTAACTTTCTTTTACTGTAACGTATGTTGATGATCCAACAAATAAATAATTAAATATATATAGCCCGTTTCATCATATCGTAGCATTATCGCGGTTGCCTAAAACGTAAGCTTAGGGCCAAAGGTCTGTTCGCTGACCAGATTTGGCTGAATTCACACAGAGCGACTGCCGTCTCTCCTCCACAACCCAAAGGGAAACATCATTCTATGGTTAAACCAGTTGTCAAGATGTTAGAAGGCTCTGACTTCCTAATAACGGGTGCCATAGATGTTTATAACATCCGGGACGGCTTACCGTGCATTTCGAGGCACGGAACAAGCGATAATTACGCTCTGAAATTTGAAACGTCATAGATCAACAACAGGGTTTGAACCGGGATACTCTGAATTTGAAGACCACTTGCCACTGGGCTATCGCCGCTCACCATATGCTATGTACATATATGATATTACCTTAAACTTTTCACGTTTTGAGTTATTCATAATTCAAATTCATTTTTTCGAGCTTGACTCCATTTTGAAGCACTTGTCAACGTCGCTTATATTCGGGAGCGCCAAGTCTTTGGACATTACAAGCAAAAAATACAAAAAATAGCTAAATAAAATATCAGTACTAGGCTGCGGTACTAAAAACATCTATACGCAGCATATTGTCGTTATTTATGTATGTAATATATGACAGTTATTTTATTAAGTAATCCGTTTGATTTTACTATGCCATGACAACACATGATAGAGCTACATACATTACAGGTCACTTATTTGTCGTCGCGACCTTGATCTTTACATGGACGGGGCTCCACGTGGACAAAAGACACTGCTATAGGGTACTAGTGGCCTTCAGTGGAGTATGCCCCTCGTTAAATGATATGCAGGATCATTGGGCGTCTAACGCCAGAAATTAATAAACTGTCTCGATACAAAATTGGCAATCTGCGATAGCCACATCAATCCTTGTTTCAAATCACCATATCCTAGCCTTGTCCCGGTTGCCATAGGCTTAAGCTTAGGTTCCAGGGTTTGCTCACAAGTTTAACCAGATTTGGCTAAATTTCTGTCGGACTGACTGCTGTCTGACCCAGAAGGAAACTTCACTCTATGGTCAAACCAGCTGTCATATGTCTGGATGTTAGAAGGCATTGACTTCCTAATAATGGCTGCCATAGATGTTTATAACTACCGGGACCAATAGCTTAACGAGCGTTCCAAGGCACGGAGCAAGCGATAATTAATCAGTAAAGTGGTAAGTGTCACAATAACCAATCCTTGAATTGAAACTTTTAAACGATTGAAACCAATATAGGCGTCTATCTAAAATTGGTTTCAATCTCGGATTACGGTTGGGAATTATTTTGCTGGCGTTATCCGACATACTGGGGCCTTTAATTAATATCCTAATTACCTGACAAATTATACATATTGTCACGCCTTTTTCTCGTAAGAGAAGGCAAGTATCACTTTCTTAAACTTCCTAACGATTCTGGACCACAGTGATAGCTTCATTAATCTTCTCATACCCAGGTTTAGGGGACATTTGCCAACTCCCTGCCCTTTTAAAAAAAGGGCAGGGAGTTGGCTATGTAGGATCTTACCCAGTCTTTTCATCCTAACCTTTCCATTTTCTCGGCCATAGCTTTTGTTAATGTACTTTCATTGATTCTTTCAACATGACCAAATATATTACTAAATCTATGTATTCATATATTCATATTCATTTAATTGCCATAAATAGGTTTACATATTGTGGATCTTATTATAACTATTTGAGCTCTGCCTATATCACACAATCCTGGTCATTACATCTTCTTTTACACCAGTATCAAATTTAATCTAGTTTATTTAATTAGGCTATAGGAAACATACATTGCATACAATAATACTTTATAAATTTAGCAATAACTTTTTACTTCAAATTTTAAGCTTTTTACAGATAACAGTTAAATTGCATTCTATAATGGCCATCAGAAGCTCAAAAGAACTTAAAAGTGATATTAAATCAGAATCGGTCATACTTATTGCTGCATATTATATAAACAGTTTTTTTTAATAGGTCGTTAAATAGAGGATTTCCCAAGTGAACGCTCTTATATTTTTGAAGAATAGATTTATTTTGTCTATTATATCATTATTAAGTACATATTATGATAATAATTACACCTTAAAGAGTTGGAAGAGGGTACGATTGATCGTTGGTTGAAAATAAACGACTTACGGAAGTTATGCCACGGACAAATAGGAAGGATTCCTCATAGAATAGCTTAATAGAATTTCCTTTGTTTGGTTTATGCCAGAAGCTCTGACGCAAACCTATGAAGCCAAAAACCTTAGTCTTAAGTTCATTACCGTCAGGTTAATGACTTATTCATTATAAGAAATGAAGTAGGTAACTTCTCGCCTTCACTCGCTTAGCCTCTGGCTCTTAGGCCAGACGAACACGGTCAGTTTAGGAAGTTAGCCCACTGGTTAACTTCACTTCACTTGGCTATACTGGATTCACTAATCCAGTGATTAATAAACATGGACGGCTCGAGCTGTCGACTGCTTTAGCATAGTGACCTATGCCCGCGCCTTTTATTTCACTGCGACTATTTGATTGCAAGATTTCACCACTTTGCCTACTCGAAGCAGTCGCATCTGCCCAAGCCGATCCATGTATATATTTACATAGATGAATAGTTTGCTATGCAACTATGAAACAATAGATTCTGTCTTCAAGATGTCCGTGTATGTCTTGCCTAAGAACTCGCCGTTTACATGGCAAGAAACAAAACCCATGTATATTTAATCGGTACTTTGCGTGGCAGTTTGAATGCCGATGAACTGCCTGAACTGGGGCTCGGTTTCACTCAATACGTCCGAACCTTTATATTTTTCTTATTTCATACAAATGTAGCAAATGTGTATTCATATTTTATGCCCTTGTTCGGATATTATCGTGACATAACATGTTGTTATGAAGATGACACGTTTATAATATTATTAGATTTTGTTAACTTCTACGTTGCATACACCGTTTCTACTGATAAATTTATTCTAATATACTGAATATTGTCATATAAATAACACGAAAAACTAATAGCCGTTGCGGCAGAAAAGTTTTGATATGTTTTTCTTTGTAGAAGTAATAGTCTTTATAAGTGGGCCTTCGTACTAGTGTTATTTATATGTTGTTCCCACGATCATATTTGTGTATCAAAATAATAAATAACACTTAGCGCGGGAGACCTTTAAATCGCAACATGGACGAACGACTTGATAAAGGTTGCGGGATCACGCTGAATTTTTACCGCCTGCAATGGATCACATTGGACACAATCAATCGCAGTAGACGTCCTTGGGATGATGTTGGACGTCCTTGGGATGATGTTAGACGTCCTTGGGATGATGTTGGACGTCCTTGGGATGATGTTAGACGTCCTTGGGATGATGTTGGACGTCCTTGGAATGATGTTAGACGTCCTTGAAATTGAAACTCAAATTATTATATAAAAATTACATATTTAATACAATAGCATGCTAAAGCATTATGTACAAATAATATAATATATATTTACCATTTACAATACAATATAATATACATTTAATTTAATAGGCATAGAATTAATTCAATTTTTCATATAAATATTACTGTATAATAAACAGAATACAATAATCTAAATCTAAAGTAATCTATATATTAAAATCTAGCATCCTCTTCTCTTCAAAGTTGCCATACCCTTCAGGGTCCATATTGCATATGGAGTGCAATAATGTGAGATTGAGTATTGATGTAAGACCTCAAGGACGAGGGATGAGGTAACACTGATGTTGAGACAAAGATGGAAAAAGATGAAAAAAATTCATTCATAATTCATTCACGGAAGATCAGCGTCGTGGCATCCTATGGTGTCCGACAGTGTGCTGAGTGGACACCGTTTCAGTACATGGTTTAATGTTGTATTTTGTTTTGTGTAAATTTAATCGTTGCTTTTTTGTGTACTAATTTCTATGTTTATGTTTCCATGTTTATTTGTACTGAATAAATTTATTTTCTTTCTTTCTTTCTTCTATTTATTCATTGTGAAAACAGATATATTTCAAAATAGTTGTTATTGAAACTATATATTTTCTTTATTCTAGTACAACAACATGAAGAAAGATCCCTTCAAACAACGGATACCAGAACAGCTCACGCGAAAGTTGTTTGCTCTATCAACTTATATTACATAATTATACTCGCACCTATCAAGATGTACTTTATGAATTCCTATAAATCTTTTACATAGATATAAATATTAAACACAAAGAAAAAATCTAGGCGCCCTATGGTCATAAAATACCTTTTACCACGCGAGATGTTATCTACACGAAGTCTAGTAAGTCAGAGAGTTGAACCTCGATTCTACTCAATTAAACAGCTTTGACGAGAACAGAACGCTCAACTTTAGTAAATATTAATTGGAATACATGCACTGCAATGCGTCGACTTTACTAAACAGCAATTCATTCTTTAATCTGGTTTGAGTACGTTAAAATTGATTTGTGTAGTGGATGAAATTAGTAAAATAAATAAATAATTTTTTTTTAATAATAGTAAAATGTAGAATTACTATTACACATTATTTTAGTCTTTTACACATTTATGTAATACTTTTTAAATTTTCTAATGAAATAATCTATTGTTTCATATACATTCATACATTCACGCCTGTTTCCCCGAAGGGATAGGCAGAGGCATATTATTTGCCCACACTTCGCCAACTATATAGTTGGTCCCACATAATGGGTGGTGAGTCTATTGCCGATCACCGGGCACTGTTATGTTCGCCAGAGTCTCGTCCGTTGATCGGCAGGTGCACCACTTGCAGGTGAGGTTGGCTAGGGCTTCTTAGGTCTTGGTAGGACCCTATACATTAATATAAATTTAATTAATTCCGCTGTGTCTTTATAAGCCCATATAACATACAAAAACGTTTTAGCAATACACATTTTGACTTTGTCTTTATAGTAGTATGAGAGGAGCATCTGTAACTAAACAAAGTAAAAAAAACTGCTTGTCATTGTATGGCCATGTAATAAGAAGAGATTATATCAAGAAGAGTTATCTATGTTAACGGTGGGAGGGGAAGAGGACGACTGACAAAGAGATGTATTGGGTCTATGATGATATGATCCGCAATAGGGTGGATAAGTCGAGCGTGCGGCGTGAAAGACAGATGAAATGTGCTATGCAGGACGATGATACCATAAGCTATTAATTGGAACTCAGGAGGATAGAGTGTGTCGAATGACATCGTGCCTCATTTTAAACTAGTTTTAATCCTACAGAAATATATTTATATGACTTAAGCGCCTCAATGTTTTCAAATACGTCATCACTGTTTAAGTTAGTAGAATTGAGATACAATAGAATATACCCTTATTTATTTTAAAAAATATTACATAGTACTTGAAATCGTCAAAATTACAATATAAAAAACAATAAAAATATCGCGGGCTTCAAGCCAGAAGGGCGTATGAAAAAAAATGCATTTTTTTTATTACGTCAAAATTTTGGTATTTTATCGATATAAACTACCTCATTTTTTTTAAAATTATAGGTAAAATACCTTAAAAAATACTAATTACTAGGCACATACATTAGAAAAAAAGTTATTAAGTTTTTTGCTATTCCTAAAAAGTAAGGGTATATTATACGCCCCTCTGGCTTGAAGCCCGCGATATGATTACAGTAAAATCACGAAGCTTAGATTCACTTACATGCAACGAAACAATTACAAAATATTTATGTTTGAGTGAAAATAAGTGCCAGTTCTGAACCACCGCTTTGTAAGAAGAACTGGCTTTTTTAAATTATTAATTGTGTAGGTACTCAAATAACAATCTTTATTTGTCTCTGACGCTATACAATAGAATATAACATTAACCATTTTCATGTCTTATGCCAGTCATATTAGAATAGCCGGCAAGATACGGCATTTTAATCTCAAGCATTTTTATCTGCCAAATAATCTTTGATAGAAAAGTATTCCTTTGAAGAGAACTTCCGTTTTATTGTTAATTTAAATTTATTTAGGCTTAATTTGCTGTATACTCTTTGGGATTCTGTTGTAGAATTGCACACATTGACCTCTAAATGATTTGTTTACCTTTTGGAGCCTAGTAGCAGGTTCAACTAGTATAATTATGCTGATTCCTTGTGTTAAGGTTAGGTTATAGCTTTTCTTACTAAATTGATCGATACGGTTTTCATAAATAAATTGCCCCGCCACTGTTAACATACCTATTTTTCTGTTAGTAAATGTCTACCTTTTATTGTTGTAGATGCGCTCGAACACTCTAAAAAATTAACATTAAAATCTCCACAAACAATAACCATTTTGTAAGTATTATAAACTTTTCCCAGTACTTCATCCATAATACATTCAAATAAATATATGACGCTGATGAAGGTCTATATACACTCAAAACAATAAACTGCTGCATTTCTGTACAGTCTATTTCATTAATCCGACCAACCGACCGACCGAGTGGTTGACGGCGCTCCTTAAATCTAAAATGCTTATTTACTATAGCTAATGATCCACCATGTATAGCACTTTCCCTGAAAAACGAACTGCCTACCTGGTGATTGTTAAAATTGAACATGAACTGGTTACATTTAACCCGATGCTTAGTAATACAACCGTTCATGAACAATTCAATTTCTAGTTCCTTATTCCTCTAATATTTTTATGCACCAGTTTTATTATATTATTTTGTTTAGTAAGTACTACGCCAGAATTTTCTCTATTGTCTTAGATCGGAATTTAAATAATTTTCTCTTTAGGAATTATAATTAGGATAATAAATGTCAACACTATAAACTATTCTACTGCTTTGCTTAATAGAAGCAATACGTTTAGCCAAATTCTTGGCTAGGATAGCGAATTTGCTATCTGTCGCTTAAAACTAGAAGAAAGGTTGTTACAAATAGTTATACAACTCACTTATTTGTAAAACAAGTTCATAATGCAAAAGGACGCAACTTAATTATTTTAAAAGAAGTTAATTGAAACTAAAAGCTATAAATGAAAGAAGTCGTCCAACTGTGTGTGATGCCAAGAATGCTGGCAACATTTCCTCTTTGGAATGCCCGTCTACTTGGCTAGCAGACGTTGCTGCCAGCCTTCTTGTCACCGGGGGCATCAATCAGGCGAGCACTTAGTTTACAAGCTGTTTTAGAAGAGAGAACCCAAGGCTGAAAAAATTAAGTAATATGAAAAATTTGTAAATATTGAAAGATCTTATCAATTTTTCGGCGCGGGCGAGGACGTGGTCTGATGAGTTACCACGGTCTCGCCCTTCGTCAACAAGCCGGATTTGTTTGTTTTTAGTGGGTAAGCTGGCGAGTTTTGCAAGCCCGTAAAAGCAGTTATAAAAGCCCATTGAAGCGGATATATAAGCCCGTAGAAGCGTATTTTTTACAGACAATCAAAGTTGAACTTTTCGGTGTCCGACTGGCTAGCAGCTTCTTAATGAACGAATGCTATGTTCCGCCAATTAAAAAAAATATATTTTAATTTTTGTTTTATCGCTTAGATGAGCTATTATTATATCTGCTTACTTAAAGGACATATAAAGTAGACATTCTCAGCAGGCCCCCTCCTGTTGCACTAGCGTAAATTAAATGTGGGTTACTTTCTAACCTCTGATGAAGCCAAAGACCTCACATACAAGCAAATACTACAAAAACAACAAACAGCGAATACAATAGATCAATCTGGTTACATTCTTCTACACACTACACGGTGACTATATTGAATAATAGCTCTTATCAATAGCTGAAATATAATATATTCCTAACGCTACCTACCTTAGTCCAATTTACCATCATCCATACATACTTCGGCGGGCGGCCCCCCACGCGATGGAACGATGATCTGGTCAGGGCGGCGGGGAGCCGGTGGATGCAGGCGGCAAAGGATCGATCTACGTGGAAAGCAATTGGGGAGGCCTATGTTCAGCAGTGGACTTCAGATGGCTGAAATGACGATGTTGATACATATACTATAAAATAAAAAATTGTTTTCCCCAGTATGTCCCTATGTATGCTTAAATTTTTAAAACTACGCAACGGATTTTGATTCTTATTTTTAGAATGATTTAAGAGGAAGATTTCTATGTAGGGCACGCAACGAATTCGCGGGCGGCTGCTAGTTTATAATAGTTAACAAAAACACGTAGGTATTCCTACCGCCCTACAACAGGGGTTAATACGATACGTAATTGCTAGAACAATATTTAGTAACTACATGTAAGCATTTAGAGTCAAGGTTAATAGGTTATGCTGATGCAGTTCTAGTGTGTAATAAAAGTAGGACTTACAAGAAAATGTTACGTAAGATTTTACATGTTTTTAATATTGGCTGGTTTATTTCGGTGGGCGGGAGAGATGTTCTATGCTATAACATTTAAACTATAGTGCTAATTCTGATTCAATTTGATATAGAGATTAATGTTCAGTTCTAAAGACCCCTTTGTCTTTGGTTATATTTTCCTACATATTTCCCCTATCAGCCGTATATGGCTACACGACTTGGCGTTACCAATCTATAAGCAGGCCAAAACGATAGCGTAAGTAATTTTTACATGATAGCTACAAGTTGAGCACGTAATTAGAGGCAACTGAATAGATGTTATTTATTGTCCCAATGAAATACTAGATAATTAGAATACCTTTTACTAACAACTCGTCAGTCCTAAAGCCCTTAAGCCAAAAGGCGTAACGTCTGTTTTTGTTTATTTACAATATTTTTATGACCAATATAGTTGGACGTAACGCGATGGTGGTTGGAGTGTTTGCGGCCGGTTGCCATGGCGACGGTATCGGGCCATCTCTGGAGCTAGTGGAAATGCTGTGGTTTCAGTCATTCGGTCGTTGATCCTTTGACAAATAAGACTACCAGCCGCCCGCTTCTTCGTTTGAGGCCAGTAGCTCTATGTCATAACTGAAATTCTGCCACACTGGTTAGACCAGCAGACATTGGGCTCTAAGCTGGTGGGGAGTTAAGTGAGATCGCTAAAATTGGGCTTTTTCAATTTAATTGTTCTTTGTCATCTTGCAAGGAAAAAATATGAAAACATAAATCTACATCATATAACACATGAGAACGTGTGGTTAAAAATAAAATAGACCGTTTAGTTACTTAATACCTATTGCATATGTAAAGTTGCGTTTCGTATCTTTTGTCGGCCATTTTACTTCTAAGCTATTAATCGCGTTATTAGTAGATTACTTACCGAAGAGACCGTTTGTTTGTTTATGCCAATTTCTTTGTTTATTATTTTTATATGCAATCGATGCACGAAATACATCTGGAATCCACTCAGACGTGGGCGCGGAGACGCCTTGCCAAGCTTCTGAATTTCAGCGACATCCATCGTCCCCTTAAGTGTAGGGCAACCGGGATATTGCTAGGATATGATGATGAGCACGGGCAGCAATATTGTATTGCTCATAATTGTGTTACTAAATAAATGAGTTTGATTTGATTTAAATTTCAATCTGAAATCAAAATTATATTTGAATCTAATAATTACCAATTAAAATTGAAAATACAGCTTTCAGAAGGATATTTATACTGTGGATATTAAGTGTGTATGTATATGTAATGTGTTTTATAGTGTTTTGTTTCCCGTCTTATGTTAATGGATAATAAAGGAAAACCTGTTAATTAGCTTTACTCGTTCTTAATAACTACTAGATAAAACATTTGTATCTTACGCAGTTGTAATCTTATTAAAATTAAAATAATAATATATGACGTATATTGACTTCTTCCATGGGACAGATCTTTAAATACTAGATAGTGGCGCCAAGTCGAAAGCACGATAATGGCTTTGATACCGCATAGTTTCTCTACTCGTCACTAGATGTCGCTAAGCGTAGCAATTTATATTAACAAAATTCTTACTAATATGAGTATTTTTTAAATTAATTCGGCAAATTAAGCGGACATCAAAGCCATAATCAGATTCGGTTTTATTCAAAATTCTTAACTGCTGAAGTTAGTTAACTGTTCATATTTTCTAATGAAAAAACAATTCATTATTTATTAAAGTTAACATAAGCAATTGTTCTTTATAGAGACAGGAAATATTAAAAAAAAGAAGCAATTTAATCTTTATTACAGTAAATATAAGCTCAATGGTCAGAAGGCACTAGCTCCATGTGTTAACTGAAATTCAGCCAAATCTGGAGAGATCAGACATTGAATATTAAGCTCAAGTTTAGGGCAAACGGGATAATGCTATGATATGAAAAGAAAGCTCAATAGATAGTATGGTTGAGCTCAACAAGTTAATCAAATTCACGAGTAACATCCGTTTATTTTGTGTACAAAATTAACATCGCCAACAAGCTATAAATAATTATAGGGAGACAAAAATAAAAGAATCATATTAATCATTAAAATTACATAGATTTATTACATTTATTACACTTAACAAATTATTTAGATAAGTAGGTACTCTAAAATTTCTACAGAAAATATTGTTCTTATACATAAATCTTGATTGAAATGCTACAGTTTTTAAGTATAAAAGATTTCACTGAATGTGGTATTTACAAACTAAATCAACAAAATATTAATTTATTAAAAATGTTATTTTATGAGCTACCTAGAAGATTTGTTTAAGAGTGAATTACTATCATACCTAATACTACTTCTATGTAGACTAGTAAATTTTTAGTGCAATTACACAGAGTACATTTAAGCTAGTAATCTTAAGAACACCAGACAATTATGGCTTTATCAAACATGGAAAGGAGACTTAATAGAGAACATGTATACAGAGTAATGGATAAATTTTGTTATAAACAAAATAAGATATGAGATAAGCGAATGTTAAATTTAGTTCAACCTTATAAATAGCGACACTGGGAGCTTTTACACGACAAAACTTCAATAAACTATCTTAACATTTTAAAATGCTGATAATTTTTTAATGGGATTAACAGGACTTTAAAAGTGGCGCCATCTACCGAACTCCAGAATGTTACTGTGTCGGGTTTTTAACTACAAATTTAATTCAATTTGAAATAAATTTGAGTAATTTACATTAAAACAGCCAGTGATTAATATTCTTTGTAACGAACGATGACGTACAGCAAAGTCGGTAAATAAATATATATCATATTTTTTAGACAGAAGTGCAGTCATAGTTAAAAAAACTATATGTATTTATTTATTGGTATTGGAATTGAAATTTGCGATGCCATTATTGCAGAGAAGTACAGGCAGTGTAAAAAGCAGTAATTCTTATTTATTTTTCAAAAAACTTAGGTAAATTTTATAAAAAAATAAAATTATTACTTACAATGACTTAAGGCTAGATGAAATCGTCATATAAATGCGAGGACTGATCAAATGGCATTTTAATAAGATCTAGTTGAAAATAAGACACCTGCCGGGTGTATTCCTAAAGTATTACTTACTCGAAATATGAAATGCCAATTGGAGCGTACGACATAATTATTACAAATCACTGCCTTATCTATAAACGTAATAATGAAATAAAAACCACGCTTGTGAGGATGAATCTCCTATAAATAAGATGATACATAAATAATTTTCCTTAAATCACACGAGTAGTTCAGTTTCAAGATAACTATAATTATGTTCTTGTATAAGGGATACTACACAAGGGATCAACATGCATAAACTATACTTAATATAAGTAGGAAACACCCAGAACAAAAAAATATAATGTTATGTTCATACACACAAAGACTTGTTCTTAGTGAGAATCGAACCCACGACCTTAGGGGCATAGTGCAAGACCTTCACGCCATATCAGTAGTTTGTGAGGATATAAAATATCGTCATTTTATTACACAAGAACTTAGGCTTTGATTAAGAAAATAATGTGTAGCGCTTCCTCTTTTTGCTTCCACATAGTTGCGTGTCCAACATCATATTAGCCTTAAAAAGTCCACTGCTGCCTTCAGCCTCCCAATAGATTACAAAGGATTTTGACCATTATCGCCACGCTGGGCAGGTGGGTTGGTATACGCTGCCCATCTGGTAAGATTTCTCTACGGCATAAAATAATATCATTCCAGTTTTATTTTAATTTTCATACATTAGTTACCTATTTTATATTACGAATACAAAAATATATACTGTTTACAAATAAGGCAGTGACTCTTAGTATAACTACTAAATTTTATAATTTATAAACAAAAAAAGAATATTGAAGTTATGTGCACAGAAATATGCTATGATATAGTATATAAACATTTAAGAGTGTTTACGTCTTATCACTAATAAACAAAGTACTAATTTAAAAGTAAACTTACTGACTAGTGATTTATAAATGTATCGTCATAAAATTAATATTGATTAACTTGTATAAATCATAGTTATTAATTTAGTATAAGTGAGAAAAATACAAATTTTCTTAATAATAATCAGAGAAGATGTTAGGCATCAATTAAAACATGATTTTTAATCGTAAATATTGATTTAAGCCCCGATTATTTTTTTCACTTAATTATTATTAGTTTTTGCTTCGCACTTAATTATTGTTAGTTTTTGCTTCGTAAAACCCATATTCGTAAATAAGGACTTATGAATGTTTGAACTTCATCTTTAGCTCCCGTGTGAGTGAATAGCCTGTCAGTATAGTCTTTATTTATAGACTGCACTCAAATTTACTACGGAAATACATTTTTGTGTAGCAAAAAAACTGTTATGATCACCAAAAAATTCAAGTTATCACCAGAAGGGTAAGTTAAGTTAGTACTTATTTATTTTGGTAATATTTGAAGAAAAACTGGTGTTTATGTAACTGTAAGCCATTTAACAGACCTAAATGTACAAAATAAGATATTGACATATGAATCTTCATTCGCTCATTCATGTGTGAGTGAATGATGAAGTTTTAAGATGTGTTTTAAATAGTTATAAACTATTTATCTTAAAACAAAGAAAGCAAAAACAGTCAGGGCTATTTTAAACATAAATACTGTAATATAAAAATACCTTATTGTAAGTAATAACACTGAAATAGTACCAGAATGTTTAATCTATTTTATTTAAATAAAACACATTTACGGATTCAAATCACGTTTTAATAAGTTAGTTTTAATCCCGGATCTATGGGACACTTGTGATGTCATTCTCCCCGCGACCACCAATAACCGTAAAGTAATCGAAATGTCAACGTTATTGTAACGTGTGGTGACGGTCTAGACTAGCGCCACCCCCTCTCATCTCACGGGGAGTCGTAAGAGTCGACGAAGAGAAACCCTACCGGGTGGTGGGTAGCAGCGTCATCCTGCTTACTGGCTGGAATTGCGATCACCAACCCGCCTACCAGGCGTGGTGAGTATATGCAAAAGCCCCCATCATCATCATTTCAGCCCATTAACCTCCCACTACTGAGCACGAGCCTCCTCTCACAAATCAAGGTGCGAGGGTATTAGGTCATACTCCACCACGCTGAACCAGTGCGGATTGGCGGAGGCAGGTATATGGCGTCCTGCTATTAGACTTTTTCAAGCCGCCCAATTAGGCCTCTAACATGGCTTAACGACTACCACATTTAGTGATAATCGGGACCAACGGCTTAACGTGCCTTCCGAAGCACGGAAGCGCTCGATATCAAATGCCACACAAACGGTCACCCATCTAAGGATTGACCTCTGTAAACTCTGCTTTACTTCGGTGATCGTTTCCGACCACCGAGCACCGCAGAGCTACGAGCGCTTCTCAAAGCCCCCAATATAATATAAACTATTGGGGAGGCCAATGTTCAGCTGTGGACTTTATAAAACTGAATTGATAATGATTCGAAACGGCGGGATATACATAGGATAATAAACCCTATTACAATTCTTAGTGTATTAAATTTACTATGGAAATCGCGTAAATAGAAGAGAATATCATCAATTTAATTTTAAGTTAATTAAAATGACAGTGCTGGTAACTATAGGAAGTGTCGAAGGTGATATTTATATAAAGCGAGAAAACTTCATTCTTCTCTGAAGAATAAAGAGAAGAAGAATATAATTATGATCCATCAGAATCCCTCAGATTTCTGAATGGAACCGTCGTTCTTCAAGGCAAAACTAAAGGTTGAAAGCTTTGGTTGAGAGAAAGTGATTCGATTGCTTAAGATAAGACTTTTCTCTGGTAACCGAACAAAAGGTTAAAAAGGCGACTTATTCTAACTTATAACTTATTTTTAGCTTCTGTTGCAAAGACTTCTTATTAGCAGTTCCAAAGTATTTTTTTTGTAACAAGATACTGTAAGGCTACCTGACAAAACTTATGTCAAAAATAGATTGTAAGAAAACACGTAGGTACTGAATTAGGAACAAAGTGCGTAAGTAAATAGTGATAGGTTTTTAGGAATCACACAAAACAAAATATGTATTTATGAAATGACCGTGATTCAATCTTCAAAATCTTAGTAGCGGTCAGGCGCGTCTGTCGTCGTCAGCATGGAAGTGTTTGTTCTGTTATATTAGCTTATTATAACATTTATAGGGATCCTACCAAGATTTATGGAGCCCAAGTCAACCTCATCTAAAAGTGGTGCACCTGCCGAACAACGGGCGAGGCGCGAGCGGCGGTAGGACCAAAAATATTATTGGCAAAATTTCGGCGTATAACATACCCTTCGGAGAAAGAAGCGTGATATTATGTATGTATGTATTATTATACGTGTATAAATAGACATCCCAAAATCGTTTAGTATAAGATCTTTTACTTACAAAATCTTTCTATAACATTAAAGATAGATAGATAGATAGATAGATATACTCTTTATTGGCCAAGAAACTTAAAAACTACAGATTACAATATTAAGAGAAAAATTAAATTTAAAGCCAATCTAGGCGGTCTTATACTTAGAAGAAAAATTATAATGTTAAACGTTTTGTTTGAATCGTTCTTTTCCATGTATAGTTTATTTAATTGTTAGGCGTAAATTTATGTCATCTGTTAACATTACGATACCTTTAAAAGGTAAATTTATAGCATATGAAAGTCGCCTTTTTATACCTATAGCTCACCAAAGAAGTTATAATTATTTTTAATATCTAACGACATAGACAAAGATTATGACAAAGAAGTAATAAGTCAAAAGATAATTACTACGTGACTACTATTACTGGCGAATATGACACGTTATTGACTAAACGAAAAAGGCTGCACTAACTTAGCGTATGAATGAAGTATGCCTGATGTACTCACGCACTCAACGCAAGCAGAACCGAAGATCTCATAGATTACAGAGCGTGTCCACTGTTTTTGTGGTACACAAAGCACTGATTAAACAGGCGGAGGAAAGCTTATATTTTATACATATTCAATGAAAATATGGTACAAATTTATGGTCCTGGAAATCGGGCAAGAGTATCCCGAAGACAACATTATTGCTAAAGGTCCCAATCATCGGGCATATGCATTCGGTTTCGTAAACATGCGTCTATGTAGACGAGTCGATATACATATCTTAGGCGAGTGTGAGGAAGGAATAAGAACGGTTTTCGATCTTTGAGGATGAAAGTTCTTTTCTTTAATGGGCAGCACTCAGCTCTCTACACTAATCTTTACAATGCGCTGATTTAATCAAGACTGCAATATCTTTAAGCAGTAGACTAATTTTATATAAATTAGTGTAATGATAATTCGCAAACAAATTGAAATGAAAACATACTTTCAAGTCAAGATCTATTTCATAAGGGGGAACACACCGTGCATTTTGTACAGAGAAAGCTATTAAAATGTTGGAATAGAGAGGTGAAAAACTCTTAAAAGTAGCCGAAGAACGAGCCACGCGTTAATCTAGTTAGTGGTACGGGGGGTGGTGGTGGAGGGAGCATATCGAACTCCTCAACTATGGTCTTCGGATGGAGAGCACTAATGTTATTATCGACCGTGTATGTCCTCGCGTGGGTAGCTTGCATCTTCGGCGGCTCGTCGTTCACTAGCCATTCACCTCTCTCCTGAAGCTTCTTCTTCCTCTCCAGATGCCGGTCTCGATGGTGCTGCAGTCTAGCCAGGGTGCTCTTCACTTGCTGAGGAGTCAGGCCCGTCTTTCCGGATTTGAGGAGGTTTGAGTTGTACAGGTACGAGGCTTCGGGATCTCGACGGTTCCATTGGTAACTGTAATTGATAATTAAATATTCTTACAGGAAAAAGATAAGCATTCACAATACTTAAAATAATACGGATGATTGATGAATAGTACGTATTCGTTGTTTTTAATCTTTCATCTTCTATAAAAATAAAAAACATTTCAGTATTTGTTTATTACACATATTGTGCCCATTAATTATTTCCAAAATTTATTGAAATCAAAATTAGTGGCGATCTTTTTTAAAAGTGTGCTTATAGGAAGGCTTGTCTCAGATCCAGAACTAAAAGCGGTTGAAGAATTCATAAACTGAGATATTACTTAAAAATTGGTACTTTACTCGTTACTACTTTGAGGCAATTTTAAAGTTTTTCGAGTCCCACACTAATATAGTAGTAGAAGAAGATTCGAACTAAGAAGATTTAACGACATTACTCGTCGCAAGTCACTAAAGTTAAAGTTTGAACGTCCAACTAACGTGGAAACTTTAGTGGATTGGTCTAAAAATTAATGGACAATCGTTTGTATGTTATGGGCAATAAAATTCAGCTAATGCAGTTTCTTCGTCAGGAGATTTCAAGTAAATTGGATCGCTTGCCGATGTTAACGATAATGAGAAAAGTTTCAGTGTTCAGTATACTCTCTGGCTAATATAGCTTTAATTTTATATAATAGAGGTTTCTATAATAGAGGTTTCTATAATGTTGGTATGACTAGACGCTTAAGCTATTTAGTCGTTATTCAGTTAGCTAATATTAAAAGGAACAAAGCCTAGGCTTAGCACGCTATGCCATCAATGAAATATGAATTGTGACTGATGAGCAAACAGCAAAATTGGTGAAAAGCAATAACTTTAAGTTAAGTGAATTACAGAAGCGCCATTTCCTAAATTTTTATGATATTCTCCTAACATTTTTGATATTTATTGCTTTATGTGATTTATTATGATGCGACAGGATATGCTGCTGAGCGTTCACTGCCGTGGTATAAGCACGGCATCAAGCGCATCTACACATGACGCTCTGCATAAACGCCTTTTTTATTGTCGGTAAAAAATGCTGTTTACGCACAGTCTCCGGCCAATGGGGGGACCGGGAGATGAGTGTGGGGCTCACTGCGGCAGACGCGACCGTCGCAGTCCTACCCACTAAAAAACTTCCGACAACGCCCACTGCTGTTGAAAAAGAGGCGGGGCTTGCATGGGTTTGTACCTTCTAGCACCCCACCCGCGAGGACTCCTGAGAGAGGCGCAGTGTGGTCGCGCCCCCCCTACCTCCTTGTACGGCCATGTCGTATATAGGGTCTATAGCTAGACGGAAGGAGCCCCCTGCCCCCGCCGCCTACTGCATAAACGCCTAGCTTAAATGACCCAAGACAATAGAAGCTGGTAAACACAGATAATAACTAGAACCAGATTTACGAGAGTTTTCTCATAACATATAAATATGCTTACCCAGGGAATGGCTTATTTAGACGGCGGTGTGTAGGCCGCGATCTCTTGCGCAGTTCGTTCGGCCTCAAGTTGCGAGCCCTTTGGCTTCGTACGGAGTTCGGGTGGACTCGGAGCGGACTCGGGCGGAGGTCGTACGACTTCGGGTTCCCCAGCGGGTTCAGCGTCACTTCGTTTCTCTTGGAATCAACCTGTAAAAACCAATATCAAGTTTCTACAATCATTTTATTATCAAGCCCGGTTTTCTGTTAATTTATTCATGGTTGCAACAGTGGAGCTGCTAGAAGAAGCAATGATGCTTGGTGATGGTGATAGCCTCTTAAATAAATATAAGAAATGCTTGCATTTTTTTTGTATTCTCAGCCAATTAATGACAATTTTAGTCCGAGAGATAGTAGACATTTTTGGGTAGGTCTTTGTGTTAGAATTATTATAGGTTTCAATTCAATTTAGACTTTATCTGTGAAGTGAGACTACCTATTGTCATTCAGTCGTTTTGGTCTGGGCTCTCTGTGTGTATTGTATTGTTTTGCATTCTATCAAATAATCTAAGTGTAATTTTTTGCTTGATAGTTACTATATTATTTAAGTATTTGTTATACTTAGTACTAACAATTTGAGGCTGTCGTACTTTAGTTCCGAGGCAATATTAAAATTTGCGACCTTCTGGCTGCAGAGTAAGCCCTCAAACCACGGAACTACGACATGACTCTGTAACCCACCTGTTCGCGACTAATGCTCGGCGCCGTGATCTCGTTGAGGTTGCCCATGCGCTGCCAGCGCGTGCGCAGTTCTTTCAGCTTTGACTTGGGCACTTTACGGAGCTTCGTTTGGCAGATGAACTGCCGGGGCTCGTAGCAGTTGACTGGTGACCATCTGGAAAAATTAAAAAAGTATGTCAATTTCTACCGAAAACCAATTTACGTCGTTTGTTTGATCTCCTAAAATTATGCAAATTTTGTGAATTTTTAAGATATATGCATAGTTTTTCGCATAAACTAAGCAAGATTTAAATGTGCGGAATAAAAAAAATTTGGAATTACGTTTCCAATAGACAAAATAAAAAAAAGTTAATAGAGATCAAAACTTTGGTCTCTAACGGTCACACGGTAACTGTTACATGTATACATAGACATAAACATAAGTCGGAATGTAAATTACTGTTGTATGTTAGCGATAAAGGATGCTTATATAGTATTCGAAAAGTTTACATAGTTAAGCAAACCAATTAACTATATTTGCATATTTTGTCGGCAAAGTCTATAACGCCCGGTGAATGAACTTAAAATTTTTTTATTGGTAAGATTATTTAATAATATAGACATGAGACTAGATTTATAGATCTTGTTTTTTAAATCAATGTACATAAAATATTTGGCATTCAAATTTTTGTAGTTTTAAATATCTAACTGTTTTGTAAGTATGTAATATTGCAAGAAATGAAATAGTTTTTTTATACTTTGCCATTTGCATTTACAATGCTCATTAGTTAGTTGTTTGACGACCGATATGGCGTGGTGGCGAGTATACCCGCACTCCACTCCTGAGGTCGTGGGTTCGATTCCCACACAGGACAAATATTTGTGTGTATAAATATGAATATATGTTCTGGTCTGGGTGTTTTTCTATGTATATTAAGTATGTATTTACAAAAAAAAAAAAAAAAGTATTTATGTATGTTTAGCCGTTATTTAGTATCCATAACACAAGTTCTTAACGATACTTATCTTGGAACTAAATAATTGGTGTAAGTGTCAGAAATATTTATTTATTATTTATTTATTTATTTAGTTATATGACGGACTGGCTGGTTGATATTTTCTAATAAACATTTAAACTTAGACCTTTAAAACTTAGGAATTTTTTTTTTAAAATTATTGCGGAATATAAAGTTTACTACGTAATATAAAACAACAATCTTTCCGCTGTTTGTCCTTTAAGCCTTTAAAACCACGCAACGGATTTTGATGCGGATTTTTTTATAGATAAAGTGATGAAGGTAGTTCATCCGGACAAAGTCACGGGAAGCTAGTATAGTGTTCAAAAGAGTGAACGTGGCTTTAGTAGCAAGATTTTTTTTTCTCTTGTGTTTTAATCGAAACATGGCGATCTGCTCGTTTTGGGCAATGAGCCATTCTTGTGTTAGACAAAATCTGTATTGTTATTGTAAACAGAATCCAGTGGCCAGTGCCACCCTCATCTTTCACTGGGCGACCCGAATCTGCCATCCAAGATAACGTTTTATAAATCAATGTTAGATAAACGGTCATCTATCAAAGAATTGATCTCTGTGAAAACTGGGTCCGCGTGGTGGAAAGGAGATCCTGAAATGTGTACTTAATAGGCTAAGAGATGATAAGTTCAACGTGTCAGTGTCTATGTTTTCTTTGACTCTTACTGTAGAAAGTGGAAGAAATTCTCCCCACCAAGGGTAGGATCTTACGGGCGGATGGAAAAGTCAGTAAGATAAGTCAGCGTGCCGTGGCCCTATCGGTGATAGTTGGGTATAGCATAGCGACGTAAATAATTCCGTAAGCGCTATGCAGAAATCTTTTTTATATACTTAGTAAACTGTAATGGTGACCCTGGTAACCGTTCCCATATAAAACTTTGCAATTGCCCGACAAATATAGCAAATGACAAATAATGTTATTGAAAGAGAACAGAGTCTATTTGAAATTTGCAGCGTCATAAATAAGCCTGTGTGATGGTTAATTTTAGTATCGGGGGGGATATTGTTTGTGAATGAGCGGCATTGTTCGTGGCACACAATACAAATCGAGACTCGTAAACTTTTATATTTGTATTCGCGTTACACTACTCTGTTGAGCTGAGACCATTTGGGGACTTAAATGCATTAGTTGTGAGTGACAAGAGGCAGCGTTTAAATCGCAACACTTATACCATTATTCTTATGCGCCTTATACATTGCCTATATTTGTGAATATATATTATATAATTGAAGAAATTCCATTTTTTTGATGTAAGGTTTCAAATGTTATTTGAAGAGCGCCTTTGACACAAGTATTTTTATGCTCAAAAGAAGACTCAGGCCACTTCTTATTCATATAATATTTGAAAGTTAATAAATAGCTGTATAGGGATCCTGCCATAAACAGAGGAGCCCAAGCCAACCTCACCTATAAACGGCAATAGGCTCGCCACCTATTACGTAGGACCAACAATTTAATTGGCGAATTGTGGGCATACAATATGCCTTTGCCTACCCCTTTGGGTAAACAGGGGTGATATTATGTATGTAAGTTAATAAATATATTTTTTTGAAATTTCGAACCTCTGAATAAGTATAATATTAATTGGCTGAAATGATGATGATGACTTACATCTAATGACAAATATAGTTTAAAGGTTTGATCGCTTGCTGGCCGACAATGTCCGACAGACGGACAGGCTTAAGTATATCGACATTATAGCTTGCTATGTTGCAGAAATAAAAAGTAGAAGGTTAGTAGGTAGTCGCCACATATATTGCCCAACTAGAGCTATAACATAGTAAAGATATTTTCTGCCAATTTAAATGATAAAACAGGAATTGGCCGGTTTGAGAGGTACCTTCGTCGGTATATAAATAAAAAACTCTACTAAATTTCCAGACGTAAAAAAAAAATACAACTGTCAGAAGAAAAAATTATTAAATGATGTCTGTATTCCTGAGGTATACAAAGTTGACGCGAAAGTCTTGTAACGCGAACCATGCGTTAAACTATAATGCTCTCGGTCTGAATTAAGTTTTATATCGAATTGCATTGTAGGGTCTCCTGGTCCGGGAGGGAATTGCAACTCATTCCCAACCACAACACCCCAGAATCCAACGGCTCAGCAATTTGTCACGAAACATCGATGCAAAATTCAATTTTATCGTCGATTGGGGAATTAAGGACTGCTGACTCCCTTTTTCTATGTAAAACTAGCCGCTATGGACTTTTTAAACGCATGACAGAAAGATAATTATTACTACAGAGTTTATTTGCACAAAGCATGGTATAAAATAATGACATATGCATATGTAGCTCAGTCTAGTCTGGTATGTAATATATTTACTTAAATAATAAATAGAACATTCATATGTGACTACCAAATGTTTTCTCTATATCCTATGGTTGCTTGTAAGAAATTGTTGTTATAAATCATCATCATCATCTCAGCCCATTAACGTCCCGCTACTGAGCACGAGCCTCCTCTCACATATCAAGGTGTGAGGGAATTAGGTCATACTCCACCACGCTGACCCAGTGCGGATTGGTGAAGGCAGGTGTATGGCGTCCTGCTGTTAGAATTTATCAAGCCGCCCATTAGGCCTCTAACATGGCTTAACGACTACCACATTTTAGTGATAACCGGGACCAACGGCTTAACGTGCCTTCCGAAGCACGGTTGTTATAAAGAAAACCGTCTATTGTTCAATACATTTCTATTATGATTTATTTGTCACTAAAAAATAAAAGGTTAATTTATTCATTTATATTTTAGTATTATTGGGGGCGAAATAGTAACTGGAATCAGCATTTGCAGCTGAAAGTTCTGTAAAAATGTGTTAAGCCATCCTAGCAAACAGAAAGGCAGACTCGTGTTCTATAAATTGTTTGTCATCAATAGCATGTAGACTTCGCCAGCGACTGCCATAGAATTGATTTTCCTCACTTAAGTAAGTGAGAGGTGGTTAGCTCTTCGCCCATATCACGAGATCTTATTGTCTTAGTCGTATTTTTTGGTCACCTTTGGGCTGGACATGCCATGGTAGATTTATCTGATAGTGCGACATACTAACGATACCCAAATAAAAAAATAAAAATACAACCGCGATTGGTGGAACGGAAGGGTGCATCAGACTCTTAGTGACTAAAAAACTATTCATGTACCATTTTGAGCCTGTTCTGCTTTTTTTTGTTTTACTTCCGTAACAAAATGCGTTTACGCACTGCTTTCCGGCAAAAGGAGGACCGAAAGGGGGTGTGAGACTCACCACCGGCAAAAGCGACTGCCAGCACTAAAAATCGCCCGCCGACGCCCGCTGCTTGTTGAGAAAAAGGCAATTACCAGTACCTGGGTTGCACCGCCTGACACCCCGCCTGCGGCCAACTTCCCCCGGACCAAAACGGGAGGACCTCCTCAGAGAGGCGCAGTGGACGCGCCCCTCCTACCGCCTTGTGCAACCATAGCTGACGTGGCCGACTTCTCGGAGGGTCCATGGTTAGAGGGTCTAAGACCCTCCTGGCGCTGCTTGAGGGGCCCGTCGTCCCGTAGTCAGTACTACGGGCACCCAAACTTTGGGTGTTATTTTTCCCGGCTTCCGGGAGGTACTCAGTACCCCCACCACGCCAAGGTAGAGACCTGGGGGGGGGCGCGGTAACCGTAGCATGACATACCTGTATTTGAGTTCAGGCATCATGGCGATGCAGTGCCATTGCAGTTCCTCGGGACTGAACTTCTTCATCTTGCTGAAGGACTGGTAATGCATGCTGCGCAGCTCGCCGCCCCATTTCCAGGCGCGCGTGCTGTAGTCGTAGACGCCCCCAATCCAACGGCTTACTTTTTCTAAAACAATATGTTCTAGCTGTTAACAAATGACTGCCGAAGAACTGCAAAACAGTATGAAAGCGTACCCCGGGCAGTCGCAATCGGGATAACACTCAAGTTTTTTTTTTCTCTTATGATAAACAAATGTAAAATGTTTGCTAAAATCATCAGTTGTTCCTCTTCTTCTATATAAAGACCTAACGTAAAGGATTTCCCGAAATGATTATAATCCTTCAAACTCTTATTTATAAATTCTAGATTTCTTTGTCATTAGTTCAATTCTATTTATTTTGTATGTATATCTGCTGTGAATCCCCATGATTGTAAGCGCAGTTGGTCATAAGCAACTTCTTAGGATTCTGTTTGTATCGTACTCACTGTATTTTTCTTCTCTTTCTTTTTTATTTATTTTATGTTCGTCATATATTTATTAAATTAAAAGTGGATCCTGAAGTACTGACCTACGTTGGGTTTGTTGAGGTAGTTGCGCAGATTTCTGTCCTCCCAACGCGCAGGCACCGACAAATTGCTCTCACGGTCCTGTAACAAAATCAAAGTACAACGTTAGTAATCATTAAATATATCTCAGAAAAGTCGCAGGAATATTATTAACATAGGAATAAATTTAACAGATTAAAGTGGAAATATAAAAGCTTTCACATTTTAAAATACTTTATTAAAGTTTAGTTGCATGAACTTATGTAAGTTTTAAAGTTGACGTTCATACATAAAAGTTACCTTGTAATTTATGTGTATCATCGGAGCCCTAGTGGACTAAAATAATTACAATTTTTTTTAAAGACAAGGAAAAATTTTGCAGTAACTGTTTTTTACTGCAGTTTAGTCCGAAGAAACATAAATATTCTTAATCAGTAATCATATTCTTATTCTTATGACTTCAATATTAAACCGTCTCAACGCCACAATAAGCTAGTTAATAACGGAGATAAATGCAAAACGGACTAATAAAATTGAATAAAGTATTTTTCACATTCATTTTACACGATTATTATATTTAACTTTTTTCTTTGTTAATGTTTGTGTGTCTCAACAACAAAACATAGCGCAGATATTTAGTATGCAACACCCTAATGTAAAATATCTATGTTTAACAAACCAATAAATTCTATTCTATTCTAACATTTTTGTTTAATCTAAGGACTAACGTTTAGTCTAACATAACGCGGACACTTCTAATTTGCCATTAATCATTATTAAGCCATCTAATTAGCCACGTGGCCAGAGACAGTGGACACGAGTCCATAAACACAGCTGTTCCATCCATGTCGGCCATTCTTGTTACTCTCTCAAATTAAATTACTGCGGCACCGTCGCTATTGCAAATGGCATTATTATGCTAATTATTATACTTCTTAGAGGCAACAACATTTCTCAGATCTTTTAGTGTAAGTTTTCTTCAACAGAGCTTCCCTTCTGCAAAAGCTTGTATAATTGATGAAATCCTGAGTAGTGACTAATTAAAGTAACGCAAGAATAAGTCGCGCTAGAAGCGCTCGTACCTGTGCGGGGCTCGGTGGTCGGAAACGATCACCGAAGTACAGCAGAGTTTACAGAGGTCAGTCCTTGGATGGGTGACTGTTTGTGTGGCATTTGATATCGATCGCTTTTATGCTTCGGAAGAAACGTTAAGTCGTTGGTCTTGGTCATCACTAAATGTGGTAGTCGTTAAGCCATGTTAGAGGCCTAATGGGCTCGTGCTCAGTAGTGGGACGTTAATGGGCTGAAATTATGAAGAATAAGTCGGAATAGCATAAAACATTCTTTATTTCACTTAGGAACTAGTAGAGTACTTATGAATGTCGATTTTATTTAAGACAGGCAGCAGATTGAGTAAAGAAGAATCGTTTAAGAAACTCGTCAAGTTTGTCCTCCCACCAATCAATCAATATATCTGATCATCTGCACAAATTACAGGAAGAGTTATTTCATCAAATAACCATATTGTTTGCAAGAAAGAAAGAAAGTTTTTTCTGCGACAAAAACAGCTAAAATTGGGCTTTTTCTATTTGATCGTTCTTTGTCATCTTGTACGGAAAAAATATAAAAAAATGGCCATAAATCTACATCATAATATAACGTGAGTAACGTAACACATGAGAACGTGTAGTTAAAAACAAAATAACCTAAATTGGACTGCATCGACTGCTTATCATCAGGCAGGATGTAGTCATTATGACGTGTCACATTAAAAAAAAAACCGTTGTGTTTCTGAATATAACATATATATAAAGGTGCGTCTCGTCTTTTTTTACTATGCTATTAATTTCGGCCATTTTACTATGGTATTATCGCAAGTTTTTTTTAATGAATCCAGTTTATTAGTAGATTAAATACCGAAGAGACCGTTTGTTTGATTATGCCAATATCTTTGTTTATTATTTATGATGAATTTTTTATATGCAATTGATGCACGAAATCCATCTGAAATCCCCTCTACCGCGGACGCCCCTTGCTAGGCTTCAGAATTACAGCGACATCCACCGAACCCTTAAAAAGTTTTTATTGACATTGAAATTGTAAAGCTTCAGTCAGTCGATAAAAAATTTTACTAATTGTTTTTTAATGTTGTCAGCAAAAACTATCTCATATGGCTATTGACGGTCAAATTGACGGACGGATAGGTTAAACAATAATTAAAATGTTAGCAAAACGGCACGATATAAATAGATGAGCACATTTTTGAGATCCGGTTTCTAATGGTACATAATGAGGACGCACAATAAAATTTCTTTGAAAAGATAAGTTGTAGTTTTACGTGGCCTTGAGATGCCAAGTTTCTGTTTGATCACTGTAAATGATGGCCGAGTAGTATGGCCTACATTTTTACCAAGAACTGCGTTTGTGTTTGCAAGTTGACGATGTTTATGAATACACAGTAGTCGTATTTGTTATACTCAGAATTGCAATAAACCTGACATCTTTATTTATAGACCATTAATCATCTCAAACTATTAATGTCCGACTATTCAGGCCTCTTCGGACAAATCAAGGTGAGAAGGTTTTCACCACGCAGAGCCATTGCGCATTGGCAGAGAGATGTGTTTGGCGTCGTCCTGTTAGAACTTTTCATGTCGATGTGATAACCGAGACTAACAGCTAAAATGCCTTCATATGGAGTCATCATCATCATCTCAGCCATCTGATGTCCACTGCTCAACATATATTTCCACATTGAGCGATCCTGAGTCGCCTGCATCCATCGGCTTCCCGCCGGCTTGACATACGGAGTCGCTTGATATTTATCAAAATAAAGCGTAACCCAACCAAAAACAAAATCTGTGAATTCTGTTATACTGCAGTGATCATTTAGCATCATGGCGCTACGAGCGCTTTATTTATAGATCATTCAATTCAATGTGTATTGCAATCCATAATGTTTTAAGGTCTTACATCTACACAAGTTACAATTATGGACCCTGTTGAGCACGGCAGAGTTAGGAGAGAGGAAGCATACTAGGTCCTTTTTTTACAATTTTACATAAGGATTAAATAATTCACAACATCAATGTCCTAATTCAAAATATAACCATTATTGGTAACTTAATTTTATGGTAAGTATACTTAAATTTGGTAATTATCAGGTATTTTTGTACTACTATCAGAATTGTATATATTCATCATTAGTCTCAGTCCATTGCCGTTTCACTTCTGGGTACTGGACAATAATGGTGAGATGCATTTTAGTTCATATTTCAATTTTACCTTGCGGTCCTAGTGAAGATAGCTAGATTGAAGATGGCACAAAGATGGTAAACAAATATTCTCTCACAATCATACCATTAATTATTCAGTTCTATGATAAGTATCATTAAGAACTTATATTATGGATACTAAAGTACGGATAAACTTACTTAAATATCGTATTTTCTGTAAATACATATTTAATATATATAGGAAAACACCCAGGCCAGAACAAATATTGATGTTCATGCACACAAAGATTTGTCCTGTGTGAGAATGGAACCCACGACCCCACGCCATATCGATATTTGCAAAACATTCGGATTATATATGGATTTTTTTTTGGTTTGTTTACTTATTCGAAACTTTGTTTGGTACAGTTTCCAATACAAATGTTATTTTTATCCAATGCCTTGATAATAATCTTAAACAACCTTTGGATCCTTCAAACCTTGATTTCCGTGTGAACGAGTCTCTTCATTCGTAATTGCTCCAATTTAGACTGATTTACATTCACGCCATTAGACCGTAATGCCATTCATCATCAATTCAGATTCGATCAGCCGCCGCGGAGGCACTCGCCAGGTCCTTATTGCCAATTGTCCCAGTTCAGTTACTTCATATGTATTCGCCGTTTTGAAGAACAGCTTCTGCCATCTGTGTCAATTTAGTTGGGGTTCTAAGAAAATAATTAGTTTTTGTAAATGGATACTGTAATAGATATAGGACCGTTGTACTTACTTGTTCTCTTTGACATAAATAAAATTACTTATTTGGCGCGGAATCTTGCCCAAAAATTTCCAGGAACATAAATTTGTGACTTACGTTTTCATATCTTAATCACTTTCACATGATTTCATATAGATTTTGTATATTTGCGGGCGCTGCGGGTACTCAATGCACTGTCACTGTCCGACCAGATAGATTTATTTGCATGTTCACTGAACGAATTCGCAAAAGCAGCATATTGCTTCTGCAGTAGATAATAATGTAGTAATTTAATGATTAGTAGATAAGAATGATGTGAAAGTTTTTAGTCAGGTATTTATTGTGAGCTCAGCTACTCTATCGTATTAGGCTTGGTGCCTGTAATGATAGTTGTAAGTTTTATAGTTGAATAAATAAATATTACTTTCCTTCTGCATGACATGTAGAAGCTGTAAAATCTCTTGATAATTAATATTAGGTCACTAAGGAATTTTGGTTTTTTGTTTTGAGTATCGTGTTTTGAATAATAATTATAATAATATATCACATAATAAAATCCCTGAGCAACCACTACACTACACAAAAAATGCTTTATAATGAATCATGTATGAAACAGTTATAAATATACGCTGTCGGCGCAGACCAAGAATAATTCAGATATCACTTACGGAACATATCAGTCAATCTACGTTGAACTAACGAAATATCTTGGGCTTTTCCTCTCTACAAATTGAGACGTCTACATTCCGATACCAATGAGTTCCTAGTAATCATCTAACATCCATTACAAGTGCTAGAAAACATTTCAATTGGCGGCTCTTTGAAGCTGGTCTGGAAATACTATCCACTAATTTGGACAGTTAGAGCTAAAAGGTCGATGAAAATATGTGTGTCAGATCTATCACTCTAACTAACGACGTTTACTGCCCTTTATACGACTAATATAACATTTATTCAGTCCAAAATAGTCGGTGTCATAAGCTCTATAAATCTTTCGGAATCAGTAATGTTAGGGCTGGCAGAGGTTACGTTGCTATGTTGTTTTGTCACGGATTATATCCATGATTATACCCACATTCAGTATTTCAGAAGACAGAGCTGTAAAACAAACATTATTATTCCTTCCTTTCGTCATCCATATGAAAGTTTTGCTCAAAAAAACACTGTATTTTGACTTTTTACAAACGAAGCGAAGTTGATAAACAGCCCTCCTGTTGAGCAGGAAAAACGTTGACATGTCGTTGAGTTCTCAAGAGAGAGTACCGTCTCTTTTTGGTGTATAGTACTTAAATTTGAAGCAAGGTAGTAGGTACGTACTGTCCAAAACGATAAAAAGATATCTCGTTATTTATACATTCAGTGCAGTTGAGAATAAAAAAAAAGTCTCGTTCAGTAATTAAAGCCATGATTATTGGCAATTTTTCTAAAACTGATTTGAAACAATAAGTTAACTTAATTAAACAAGAAAACAGAGAAACAGAGGCTAAAACAAATAGCAATTATCTAATTATATATTCAAACGTTCGTGTTTATTTAACTCGATTTGCGTAATATGTGTGTCAAAGTGTGAGGCAGCCCTGTGCAAACACGGTTCGGCTGTTGACTGTAGTTTCCACCAGATGCGTGGGAGACGCTTGTTTGTTAGGGAAATTGCGAAAGGGCACAGTTTACTTGGTAGGTAAAAGTGTATGGTAGTGTAAAAGGTCAACATTGCGGCTTAAACTCTAAAGTACAGGTTACAAGCGTCCTACAACCGCATCGGGGTAAGAGGAGTTAACAAGTTTTGATTATTGGCTACATAATTTAAACCAAAAAAAACTTTAATACAGAACTTGATGTTTATTTATTTACTAGATCTGATAGCTGATAAAAATTACCTTAATCTGTAAGACAGCCAGGACGACCAGGAGACAGGAAACAACAGATTTTCGAATGTATGTTACACGCGTGGTGTAAAAGGATTAGCGACGCATCATTTTGATAACATTTATCAATACAGTTCATATCTTGCATTAACACATTGGGTCCTTTTTTACTACTGGATAATCCTAATATCCTACAGAATAAATCAGTATTAATAATCACAAAAACTAGCATGTGCTATGATAGTAACTAGTAAGATAACTAATTATACGACTACTAAGTTCTATAATTAACTTTTAACTGAAATCGATTGCAGTAAATGTTGAGTTGTATATTATAAGGACAGCTTGTAATTTTATTACTGACCACACCCACGTTAAATACGTTTTCAACGTCCTAATGACGCGGGTTAGCGTAAGATTAGGAAAGTACAACTTGGTCAATTGCTCTAATGCTTCTTAGTACAGCTTAAAGTTATATTATTTAGCATAATATATCAGATAGGGGACGCCCAGATAGGCACGGTGTAGTAGCAGATGTTAAACCTAAAAGTCCTTAAATCCTTTGATTGAACTGACACATACGGTATTATATTTCCGAGAATATTTAAATGTAGGGCCCTAAGAAGCCCTCAGAAGGTTGTGCAGCGCGGTAAGTTTTTAGGAATCTCGCTATATGCAACATAACATCAAAACTAGTTTTCATTATGTCAAAATATGCGGCAAACGAGTTGCAATGGGATAAGCGCCTTGGAGGTGTATAGAGTCCAAGCCAACCTCACCTGCAAGTGGTGCAACAGCCCATCAACGGTCGAGGCTCTGGCGAACATAAAAGTGCCCGGAAAACGGCAATAGGCTCGCCACCTATTACGTGGGACCAACAATATAAATGGCGAAGTGTGGGCGTATAGTATACCTCTGTCTACCCCTTCGGGGAAACAGGCGTGATGTTTTGTATGTATGTATTCCACATATAATCACGCCTGTTTCCAAAAATAGGTGGCGAGCCTATTTTCGGTTACCGGGAATATTTATGTGCTCCAGAGACTCGGTCGTTTTTCAGCCAGTGCACCACATGCCGGTTAGGTTGGCTCGGGTTCCTCAGATCTTAGTAGGATTCCTGTACACCCAATAATAGATATAAATAAACAAACACTAATGGATTTTAATGGAATCATCATTTGATTAAACATTTAAACAAGCTAATCTAGATCCGTATCGCAAATACCGTAATTTCTATCTAACTAAAAACTAGTGCTGAAATAATTGTTGGGCGGCACGTACTCTTAAAGATTAATGGAATTGAAAATATATTTCGAGAAGCAAAGTGTAAATTTCAATTTCACTCTCAATTGATATAAATCGCACAGTGTTGTGGGTGACTGGGGCTTTCCAAAATATCTGCTACAAAAATAGGTGGCAATTGAGAAGAAACAGAGCTCAGAGTCAAGGCTATGGGAATATAGTGTATAGCGCGTAGGAATGTCTACATTGGGCGTCGATAGAATCATTTCTATGGTAGCAATTAACAATGTCGTAAGTGAAATGCTGTCACTTTAAACAATGTCGTAAGTGAAATGCTGTCACTTTAAACAATGTCGTAAGTAAAAAGTCGTTTCTTTGAAAAATATCATAAATAATAAGTCGTTACTTTTCACTTACGACATTGTTTAAAGTGACAGCATTTCACTTACGACATTGTTAATTGCTACCGTCGATTTAGAGTAGAGCTTGAAAACATTTACGATCGGCTTTTAAACGTATACAGCGATTCTAAACGTGAGCAACGATTGATATTACATGGAGGCCAGTTTACCTGCTGGTCGCTCCTAAGGCTGCGTTTTCACCAGAGAGGCGATGCGATGGATGTGTTTGGGAACCAATATAATCGCTACGTTTACCTACCTTTGTTTAGCGCATCGATTCTATCGATCCAGAATTTCTCGCAATCGCAACGCATCCTCGCCCATATGTAAAGGAAATGCGCTGGAAAAATTATCTAAGTGCCTAAATCTTAATACATATTTGTAATGGCCTGTGGTTTCGCTATATATCATAAGTATGCTTTCACAAAAAAAGTTAGAACAGATGTTACAATATCAAAGTATTCTTCTTAAATAATTTTATCGATTTATCTTAGTTCCGTCATTAACCACCGTCCTTAAAGACCAGAATAGTAACTAGAAACAATTGTCTGGCTAAACAATGAGTAATCGCTATTGTAGTGAAAGTAAAAGCTATAGCGATAGATTATAAGTTACTTTATAAGGCCGCATATACACCATAGCGTAACTTAAACTGTATAAAGTTCAAATAAAATTAATAATAATTTGTAACTTCATTAGTTATTAAAAGAAGAAGTCTGTCCAATATAATTAACAGTTCTATTAATTAAAGCACATTATAATACATTGACTTAATATTACACAGTTGCATATCCCATTAATTTAGATTTAATCACAATTACATTTCATAATTAACACATAACTAAATTTTAGTGGCAATATAATAGATTGCTTTGGATACTTGGAGATGAGATATGTTGGAGTTTGATGAAACATTTGTGTTAGTATTCTAGTTATACCATATATTACTAGTTACTATATCTACTACATAATGATAATGAATCATCAAATTCTTGTTTTTGTACAAAAATATATTTTTTGATTAGGAACCAAACCTTTTTTTAAATATTTTTATTGAACATATGATAACTATATTATATAAAAACTCATTACATATTACTTGAATATTAATTACAGTAACAGAGCGAAATCACATGAAATCACAGGTTTTTCCATATTCTTTCGTAATTACAGCGATAATTGTGTAAAAAGTATCAAAGTATATATGGGCCTATTAACGTCCCGCTACTGAGCACAGTCCTCCCTCAGAAACAAAGGTGAGAGGTGCTTAGGACCCAGTAAGGATTGGCGAGGGCAGATGAAGGCATCCAGTTGTTCGCTACAATTACCACATGCCTTGAAAGCCGAGGTGAACACCTTAATGTACCGTCTGAAGCACGGAAGCGCAAAGTTAAATGAATTAATGAAAATGGGTGACACAAACATTTTCTTTTAAGCTTTTATTGTCTATGCTTTTAGAGAAGAGTATTGTTATAATAACAAATAACAGGTATTCCAAGTATAAGTTCTCCAGTAACCATAAAAAATCTTTTGTAAAGATTTGTAAGCGTTTGCTTATAAAGACTTTAATTATAATTATAAAAGTTACTGATGTGCTATGAATATTCGTTATTGTTCATACAAAAGCCTGGGCACTGTACGGGATTAGGTTCGCTTTCTATAATACGCATAAAATTGTGAAAATACGCAATAAATCTTTATTGAATCTGACACGCAATGTCGATCTGTCACATAACTCGCATGATAGATAGCGCTCGGAGAAAATGACGAGGAAAAAATATCTATTATAACATTTTAAAGATAAGATTTGAATTAGATTTTACTTAAAGTTAGGTAATAGATTTTATTTGGACCTTGAAATTAGACTTAACGTTTAATATAAGAACATCAAGCAGTCCTATAAACTTGTACCTATCAATCTAAAAAATAGGTTGATATTATTTACTAACTATTACACGAGTTATTTATGATATTTAATTGGTTTTAAATAATTGGTGTGATTGTAAGAAAATTAAATCCATACATACTATACTGTTAATGCGAAAGAAACTCTGTTTGTCTTGCTTTTACGCCGAAACTAGCGAACATATTTAAATGAAATTTGATACACAGATAGTCTAGAGCCTTAAAAAGGACATAGGCTACTTTTTAATGTGAAAAAACCGTTACAAGGGGAAGAAATAGAGGATCAACGTTTGTATGGAAAGACTAGAAGCTAAAAGAGTGAATTTTTTTAGGTTTATTATAGCTGACATATATATGAAATTTAAAGTTACTTAAATAATATGCACGATATAATCGAGTTTCACTCACCACTAGTACCTATATCTTTATGTCCTATATAAATACATAAATTATGTCTCTCCAAAAAAAGAAAAACGTTTGTTAGTTTTATGCATTGACAGGTCATAAGCCGGGTAATTAAAATGGTAGACATGGTGGATCAAGAGACATCGATATTTGGCTCCAGTCCAGCGAGCTAGCCCAGCACTTACATCTTTCAGAGTTCCCAAATTAATCTACATGTGTCGTAAGGTACTTACCACGGGAGGGCTGGCTTTGATAGAAAAACATGTATCTATATTGCCATCTCGATGACCGACATGGCGTTGAGGTCAGTATACCTACACTTCACTCCAGAGGTCGTGGGTTCGATTCCCACACAGGACAAATTTTTGTGTGCATGAACATGAATATTTGTTCTGGTCTGGGTGATTTCCTATGTATATTAAGTATATCTTTACAAAATAAAAATAAAAATGTATTTAAGTATGTTTGTCCGTTGTTTAGTATCCATAACACAAATTCTTAATGATACTTATCTTGGAACTAAATAATTGGTGTAATTGCCAGAAAATATTTATTTATTATTTATTTATTATCTATCATTAATTCATTATTTAATGCAGCCACAAGAAGTAAGTGTCGTAGTGCTATGTGGCATTGCGACATCATGAGGTATTTTTGAACCCCGACCAAAAATGTGTAATTAGTAGTAATTACACTTTTGACTTGTACATTAATTGTACCTCCAGTACTTTCTAGAAAGTCAGAACTGTCATTTTGTAATGTTTCTGACTTGTTTTATTAGATACTTATGTAATTCCTTTGACCCTGCTTTCCAGATTTTCGTCACAGACGAAAAGAACCTTACATCATGTAATGTAGGTACTTTATTGGGCTTCTGTAATAAACATTTTATAAAAACACTTTGCCGTATTCTGTTATATTATATCAAAACAAATACCAGAAAGTTCAATGCCATTGTATTGAATAGTTTTGTTCAATTGTTGCCAACTGGGTTACTCGCTGTATATACATTACTACATACCTATCTCTTTTTGCTCGGTTCGCAGATATAATCAAATTCAATGCCAAATCGCCCACTCTGTTTAAAATTGTTGTTTAGACAAAATTTCTGTAAAACTGAAAACGTAGAACAAAAATTCCATTTGTACTTTTTTAACTGATTTCCACAAAAGTGTTCACAAAAAAGTCCGTATTTAGTTCCAAGATAAGTATTATTAAGAACTTGTACACTGGATACTACATGACGGTTAAACATACATAATAGTTTTGTTTTTTTTTGTAAAAACATGCTTTATATACATAGGAAAACACCCAGACCAGAACAAATATTCATATTTGTGTCCACAAAGATTTGTCGTGTGTGGGAATCGAACCCACGACCTCAGGAGCGGATTGCGGGTATATTCGCCTCCACGCCATATCGGTCGTCGTTATAAATAACAGTAAATCATTGAAACAATATCACTGAGGTGTCTTCTTCTAAATCTCGTTTTTCTTTGACAATTGACATTGTTGACAAAATGAGATTTGGCTTCACGATTATCACATAAAGAACGACTACAACTGCAATCAAGTCCCAAGAATATCTCAATCCCCTTTAGAGTCAACGAATTTATGAGGACTCCTGTAACTTACATCGTTTAATGAATTGATTGATGATTGTCTTCTTGACATGACATATTTATATAAAATTTGTAACGGCAAAATGGATAGTACCGAGTTAGTAAGAAAGACTTTGAATCTGTGCACTCCATCCGTTCGGACCAGACATACTAAGCTCTTTAGTTGTAAGTTTGTTCACACCAGTTATGCTCAAAACTCTGTGATACATCGCCTGCAGAAAACTTACAATGATAAGTTTACTTTATTAGATTTATTCTGTTAGTCACTCCCTTCCTTTAGGGAAGGCATTGGCCAGATTATAGCCAACGCTAAATAATAATATATGATGCAAATTATATGTTTATATTTATTTATTGGAATATACGTGTATCTGTTTTTGCATTTTCTATATAATTATACTTTGTGCGTGTGTGTAATGTTTTATAGTGTTTCTTAGTTGTGCTTACCTCATATAATACCTATTCCTAATATGTCCTTATAAACCTCCTCTGATAGTTATCCCGTAATATATTTTAAACCTGTGTATATAAAATCCGTCATTAACTGTTTTAAACAAAACTCTGTAATTTATCTTTAAGAACTGTGGATTTGGAATAAATAAAAAATAAAATAAATAGAAGGACTAACAAATCTTGAGAAAAGACCTCAACAGATAGATTAAGTAATAAACATTGACAAATTCTGACAAAGAATCCATTTTACTATTATTTCTCTCTCTCTTTCTTGATTATGGTACGGCCCATATCTCTTTGACTGTTGTTAATAAAATTTAATTTTTTTTGTTGAAAATTTGACGAATAAACTCTGTTTTACTTCAGTAATCGTTTTCGTCTAGTACCGCGGATCTACGAGCGCTTAAATAAAATAAAATATTTTGTTCGAAAGATTTATGATGTAGAAATAGTAAATTTTATAAAGTTTAATAAGTAAAACGGTTTTTTTAAAGAAATGCAAATAATGGCATAGAAAGGAGGCGTGCACAGAAAAAAAGATGGCGCCACGACAGTATTTCCAGACAAAAAGCTCTTCAAATTTTAAGGCGTTGCTTACATTCTTGCATCAAATGCGATAAGAAATGATTTAAGATCGCTTATAAATATAATTATAATAGGAAACGCATCGTTTGCAAGCACAGGACATATAAACAAGATAATGATGATTGCGTATTGCCATAAGTGTGGCTTAGGTTCTTCTTCATGTTTATTTACAACGTTTATGAGAAACTCATTTCCATCTCGATATTGAAAAGCTTGCTTTCCAACTAAGGATGAGGCTACACTACTAGGCGGATAACGACAATATGTTATTTTTTTTTCTAAACTTTTTACAATTACTCAGGTCTTTGACATTAAGTCGAAATACTTACTAGAATCTTATTCCAATAAATTAATGCGTGTAGGTACGTACACTCGTTTGTTGTCAGTGTCGTAAAATTTTATTTCCCGAAACTGCTGGAACAAAATCTTGCGAAAGAAGCAGCCCCTTGCACTAGTGTTTCTTTTTTATGGTGTTCTTAATTATTTTGTGTTGTGTACAAAAATAATACATAAATAAATAATACCGGTTATAATTCAACTGTCACAACAGAAATGTTTGTCTTCGACTGCACAAAATACGTGTTGTAAGGTCATTTTATGAGCTCATAAAATTCAATGCTGTACATTAGCCCAATATATTACATTATATTGGGGGTATTTGCCCATAATCACTACGCTGGGCAGGCGGGTTAAAGATCGCAGTTCCAGCCAGTACACAGGATGACGTTGCTGCCTTCATACGGTAGGATTTCACTTCTCGACTCTTTCGACTCCGGGGGAGTGGCACTTTGTTTGCCCCGTAACAAGGTATGTTGAAAGGTAAAAACCTGTTATTAGATGATTGTGCATCTAGGATGAACTGTATGCATGCGCTAGGTAACCTGGTAATCATCTACGTAGGGAAATTAAATTTAATATCCCCGGTAAACCAGTCGTTTGAAGTAAAATTAAAGCGCTTCTGTTACTTGTGTTTACGTCTTTGATAGTTTGAACTCTGGACACTGAAGCAGCTGTCTTTGTTTTATTGTGACACTTTTTAATGTACGCACCCCCCAAAGGTAAAAGCGCACAATTGATTAAAAACCTATTATATCTATATAACATTAATATAACTGAACGCTGAAATAAAAATACTTTATTCTTATTTACTGTGACGCGACTTCAATTTTAAGCTGCATGAAATTTACATCTTTAGAATTTTAAGGAACTTATAACTCTTACATTTTATCTATCATAAAAGAATCATAAAAGCGCGGTTTGCATCCAAGCGACTTAATTTATTATAGTAAAATTAATAACATATTATAAATTAAAAAAAGCATATATATATTGTTTTGAATATACCTAATAGGCTTAGAAATGTCTCAAGGTTTTATATCATATTTTCTGTGTGTAGAGCTGTTTATTTCTTAACAAATAAATAAACGAAAGTAGGTGTCTATATTTATATTTTTGTTGGTAATTATTACCAATGAGGTTTATAATAAAAGGTATTATTTATTTATTTATTTAATCTTTATTGCACACAAAAAAGAAAGTACAAAGGCGAACTTAATGCCAAAGGCATTCTCTACCAGTTAACCATAAGGTTGGCAGAGAGGGTTAAAGGCGGTGCTATAAACTAAAACAAAATATTAATAAACTTACATAAATCGACACACTTAAGAAAATACTAATAAAGTACACTACATATACATAAATTTATATAATACAGGCAAGATGATAGTAGGGAGACTTAACGTATTATAAAAAGTAAAAGTTCTTTATTTTATAAACTATTACATAGCACTTGAAAACGTCAAAACAAAATATACATAGAAAAAAAACTAAATATTACTACACTGAAATCACGAAGCTTAGATTCAGTTATTTCACTTATCATAAATTACTGTGCAGACTACAAGTGTGTGTATATATGGTATGTAAAAGTAATCACATAGTAATAATATAGTTATAGGTAGTACTTTATCATTTGTGTTAAAAGTACAAGCTGTCTACTTTGGGAACTCCCACGGAGGCCTACGGTCCTACTCAATCTTCCGGCTCTAATAACTCATTCAATTAAATGAATGGTGTGACACGACCTATTTAATATTGTTATCAGAGCTGTCATGAATTATTTTTGTTTACCAAAGATGGCGTCAGACATGGCGCCTTTGAGACGTCGACTGTACCATGGGTTAGAGGTTGGTACAAGCTATGGAATAAGTGACCTATTTGAGAATTGAAACCTAAAAGCACTACTATTAAAATACTTAGACCCTTATTTATCTCTATAAACTTTATCGCACAAAAAAAAATTTACAAGCAAGGCATTATCTACTAGTTAACCTTTGGTTAGCAGAAAAGTATGAGGCAGTACGAATAAGAAAACATATAAACATATGTGTTATTAATAGACTACATATACCTATACACAAAAATAAGAGTAATTATGATATGTAGACTCAATCAGACGATGACTCCTAAAGAAAGTATTTTTTAAGCAACCCTTTAAAAAATTTGTTTCCATTAGGGTTATATTTAATTATGGTAATAACTTACTCATTAAAAAGTTTAGTGCGGTATTCAGTGGTCGGAATCGATACCCAATAAGAGAGTGAAATTACGACCAAAATTTAAAATAACGGCCTCGGTTAACAATGTGTAATTATTATAGTCGATAAGCTACGTTACAGATTCTGTTAAACGGTTTATAAACTTCTAACAGAAAGACAGTAACGTTCGGTTGTTAGGTGTGGACCGATCCGTTCGATCCACTGAGTAAAATCACCCCTTTCACTTTCTTTTGCCCGAGCCCAGTTGTGGTACCTTAATGTGCACAGATGACATAATTGGATGAACAAGTCTAATATGTCATATTGAAAATAATCTCTAAAGCTTTTTCTGCAATTAAGTAAATCGCTTAAGTTTATAACTTGCATTTTTTTTCACTTCATAATTTACTCTGCATTGCCATGACTTTTTCTATTTTAGACAACTAACAATTGTTTCGTTAATTCTTATTTACTACATTTTACAAAAGTCCTAGCTTAATGCACAATTAGGTACAGGTGAACATAACATGCTTAAAATCATTAGGTACAGTAATCATCATAATGTGAACCAACAACATTAAAGTAAATAAAAGCTCTACATAGTAAGATGATGATGGAAACGCCATATGCTATAACTGTAATCTTTATTTCTATTTCTAGATAAATAGACGACGCCTAAAACGCTTCCTCCTTTAACTTTTATCTTTATTGATAATTCTTGTTAATTTTGCATTGCAAAGAGCTTAGACCTATTGAATTGATTAAAGCTCTTCGTAGTTTATAACTCAAGCTTATAACTCTTTACTTTGTTCTTACTTTTGACTAGGAAAGATGGGCTTACTCTGCATATGACTTACAAGTTGGGATTATAGTAGTTAATAGTATTATAAGGTAAAGCAACCCCCAAATCGCTAGAAATGTTTACTTGATATCTGCATATAGTATATTCATGACTTACAAGTACAACTGATGATAATTGAGATTATAGTAGGCTAATATACTAGATAATAGTTGTAAGGTGTAACAAATGTAAGATGACGCCCAAACGCTTAAGCTTATAACTTTCATCTTTCTTTCTGCATCTAGACCATTCTACATAGCCATGACTTTAAAGCTATTACATCTCTAGCTATATAGCTAAGCTAGTAAGGCGACGTTTAATGTGATCGTTAAGTTCTCAGTGGCCAATAGGGCACGTTCTCTCGTGAAGGTTGTGAGTCGGGGTAGTGACATCATTAGAGATTCATGTTAATAATATACATTTAATAATATAATAATAATAATCATTTATTGGTGCATCATAAAATTTGTGAATACAAACTAATTACAATAATAAACAATTCGTTGTATGATGCACCAAAATGACCCATCTCAGCATTTGCTAGGATAATTTCCCAGCGCTAGTTTTCAATTATACATTTTTATGTTTGATAAGGGGAGGAACTGATTCCTGCCTGATATATCATCAACTGATGAGTCTTGGGAATGTATGCTCGAGTGTAAAAGAGTTTTAATATATGAGAACTCGCCACCATCAGTAGGTTTTAGTTAGAGCAATAGCAAGCACTAAGACTGCCTACTGCACCACGCTCCCTCGCGTAGCGCAGGACCGCATATATTAACATAAACGTAAGCTTAATACTTTAAGTTATGTTTCCAAATCCTCAAATGAATTATACTATTTTCAGGTACATCGGCAGTCATCCGTCAGCGTATACTCAAAGTCAAAATGATTGATGAGTCATACATACATACAATCCCGCCTTTTCCCCGAAGGGGAAGGCAGTGGCATATTAAAAGCCCACATTTCGCCAGTTTAACTGTTGCTCCTACGTAAACGGTGGCGAGCCTATTGCCTATTATAGAAAACATTTGTGATTGCCAGAGCTTCGTTCGTTGATCGGCAGGTGCACCATTTGCAGATATTAGCTTGGGGTCCTAAGATCTTGGTAGGATGGTAGGATCTTCCCCATACACTATTGAAGTCAACTGGCGCTAAAATAAACTTTAGAATAAGCGACAACGGCCTTACACATTAAAGTGATCAGGTTACTCAGCTGTTCGAGTATAGCATTATTAATGTCTCGAAGGCTAAGTTAAGCTGATGTCATCATTTGGTATGTCTAGTACAATCTATGTTCTTGTATTGTGAATGTGAACAGGTGTGGCTGACCGTTACGGCAAACTACACTGGAAGTTACTAAGTAATCAATTAGTTCTTAAATCTTGGATAAACAGTCAAATACATTATAGGCGGCACGAAAGTCTAGCGCTGACCGTTTATGCGCAGTAGTCGAAAATAAGTTATCGCAAGGGAGAGAAAGGGCGTGCGTAAGCGCTCATTGGCTCTCCAGTCGTACTCTCTCACTCACTCTATGCGCAGCTATCCCTTTCAAATTTTGTTCATCGCTAGACTTACGTGCCTCTACCTATATAACCTACAATTAACTAGAATTAGGTTTTAATGATTTTTTCAATGTTATTTATGAGAGTTATGTGTAACATAAATTTGTATGTAGTTTCTTCATATTTTTTTTTTACTATGCTATATATAGTCATGATAACGTGGTCTTAAAGCGCAAACCACACTAGAAAAACTGAACGCGTCCATCGGAGTCCCCGGTAGCTCAGTGATTAGAGCAGTGGACCGGTTATTTCAGGTTTGATTCCTATCCGGGACCGCGGACGAGTTGGTTTTTTCTAGTGAAAAATCGTCTTATAACGATATAAAGTGTACACAATACAAATCAATCAAGAGATTGCAAAGTTTTATCAAATAATCAGTTGGCAACGAGTTCAAGCTTTGCTGATATGCTACAGACGGAAAGGCCCCATAACGTAAACATAGGCCTCCCAATTGTTTTTCACACCGTCGTCCGCAGTGCGCCGTCCTGACCAGATCATCGGTCCATCGCGTTGGGGGCCGCCCTCTACTACGTTTGCTGATTCGTGGTCGCCATTCAAGAACCTTAACGCCCCATCGGTCGTCGGTTCTTCGAGCTATGTGCCCCGCCCATTGCCACTTCTGCTTGCAAACGCGCTTCGCTATTTCGGTCACTCTAGTTCTCCTACGGATTTCCTCATTTCTGATTCTATCACGTAGGGACACTCCGAGCATAGCTCTCTCCATTGCACGCTAAGCGACTTTGAGCTTTCTTATGAAGCCCATAGTCGTGCTCAGTAGTGGGATATTAATAAGTTGCGATGATTATAATTACTGGGCTCAATTCCCCGCTCACCAATGACCTATAAACCCAGTCTTGATACCATGTGCCTCTATCACAATTATTAGACGACAATGATTTCGACCTATTTGCTTTCGCCAGTGTGACATCGACAATAGTAATTATTATTAATAACCCAGCATTCTCTTAGTAATCATATGCACTGCTCTCATTTCTGTGTTGCAACTCTACCAATTGTTCCATTTTGTCAATAAATTGATGGAAACATTCTATAATATGCAGCTCGTATAAAGTTCCTTTAACATATATACATACATTCACGCTTGTTTCCCCGAATGGCTAGGCAGAGGCATATTATACGCCCACACTTCGCTAATTATATAGTTGGTCCCACGTAATAGGTGGCGAGCCTATTACCGCTTCTCGAGCACTGTCATGTTCACCAGAGCCTCGTCCGTTGATCAGCAGGTTCACCAATTGCAAGTGAGGTTGGCTTGGGCTCCTTGGGTCTTGGTTATTATCATGCTTAGTTTTCTTTTGTTTACCCATTTATAATTACTCAAATAAAACAAACTCACGTGCGGTTTTTTTAAGCCGGGTGTAAAACGGACTTGATGCCAGCTGTCCTGTGTAGGATTTGCTTGAAACTGTGCTTGTTCCACGTTCGATTTTTTAAATGTCTTGTAGTAAATGCTTGTCATTAGGTAGAATATGATTACTACAAAGAGGCACATAAAAAAAGCGTACTGCAATCATTTCCGAACATCTTATTTTCCACAAGAACTTTAATGCTTATTTTTGAATTGTTGACTGCAAGTAATTAAACAATCTGAGCGGCGATAGCCCAGTTGCGAGACACATAGCCTTAAAATTCATTAGGCATTTGGTCTGGGCTGTCATGAACATCTATGGCAGTCGTTATTAGGAAGTATGTGCCTTTTAACATCCTGAAATCTGGTTTAACCATAGAATGATTTCCCTCTAGGTTGCAAAGGTTCGACGGCAGTTGTTCCATGTAATAACTGAAATTTAGCCAAATCAGTTAAAGTTTAAGTCTAGGGTAATCGGGATAATAAGCAGGTACGATACGATTTTTTTGTAAAATAATTATTTTCCAGTAAAATGATAATTTGTTTTGATTTATACTAGATTATTTTAATTGCATGACATTTATAATTTCTTAATTTTGATATTTTTTTTGTCTCATATTATATTTTAATTTAAAAATTTAATTTAATTCAATTTGTTGATAATAATAACAATGTATTTATTTTGCTGTGCCCTATCCGGGTCTACGTTTGATTCTACCTTTTATAAAACATCTATATATACAACATAGTTTTGGCAATGAATATTTTGACTTTACAAAACAGCGTCAAGAAAGTTTTAAGATAAATTGAGTGCTCAAAAATTGAGCACACTCGCTATAAACTATATTAATTACGCACGTCGCGCACGATATTTGGGTTTAAGAGTAAATACCGCAACATCTAGTTAGGCACGGCAATCAACCCGACCGCTAACTGATCGGTGAGCCTATTTAGTGTAACGGTATATTAATGTGCGTCTTGGAAGCTTTATCATAACAACTTCTAAGCTCGTAAATACTGGTCCTCAACGAATGTCAATACCAATTTTTAATCATATCCCCAATTACATCAGAGATATAGAAAAAGCTAATCTCCTGATAAATAATCTGAAATCTTATCTTCTATAAAAGGCTTATAACAATGTTAGTGAGTTTTTCGCAGATAGGAAAATAATTTGTGTGTAATTTTCATTCAGTATGTGTAAGTTATTTACAGCGCTCTCTCTCCCATTATTATGCAGTGCCTCTACGAGGTGTCAGATGTATAAAGTGCCTTAGTCTTATTTATGTAATACCTGTAAGATACCATGTGACAAGCAAATAAATAAATGAATATGAATATTTTTTCTAAATCGACACCAATTTAGGAAGGAGGTACAATGTGTCTTGCTGTTGAATTGTTGCTGTTAAAATACCATATATTCTAGCACCAATAATACAAGCTTCGCTTAATTTGGGGTTAAATGACGCTATGTCAAATGTTTGATGTAAAAAAATGTTTTTGACAACTCATAATAATCTAGTTCCGAACAAAACCATCCAGCCACCTTTCTCAAGTCAATTAACATTTTAAATAGCGAACTAAAAATAACTAAGAAGCTTTGAACAAACTAGACCCAATAGTTTCATTAATTATAAGAGCATATTTTATGAAATTCATGAACTCAGAACAATCGCAGTGTGCCCAACTTAACCAATATCCTGCGATATATACAACTCCTGTCTCATATTATAAGTTCACTTTCATCACTTCAGCCCATCAACGTCCCACTACTGAGCACGAGCCTCCTCTCACAAATTAAGCTGTGAGGGTAATGGGTCATACTCCACCACGCTGACCCAGTGCGGATTGGCGGAGGCAGGTGTATGGCGTCCTGCTGTTAGAATTTATCAAGCCGCCCATTAGGCCTCTAACATGGCTTAACGCCTACCACATTTAGTGATAACCGGGACCAACGGCTTAACGTGCCTTCCGAAGCACGGAAAGCACAAATTTATTTAAAATAAATTTTTATGTTAATTTTTTTATTTTAAATTTAATTTTTTTATTAATTATATTATATTTAACTTTTAGTTCAATAAATTTATTTATGTTTTATTTATATTTTGAATCAAGATTAATTCCTACATTAATATTAATGAAAACTAAACTAAAAACTAAAAATAACTAAGAAGCTTCAAACAAACTAGACCCAATAGTTTCATTACCTATAAGAGCGTATTTTATGAAATTCATAAACTCAGAACACTCGCAGTGTGCCCAACTTAACTAATATCCTGCGATATATACAACTCCTGTCTCATATTATAAGTTCACTTTAATGTTTATTATTACCTACATCCTACCACTGTGTTTACGTACGTAAATCTCACCATTGTATCGTGTCTTACAATGCTTGTTGACCTTATAGCGAAATTAATCCCATTTATCTACATAATAACATCAATAACATTATGCTATTATTTGATTAGACATATAGTAGGTAATAATAAAAATACTTTGTACTGACAAGATAGATATCGATCAGTAATCGGTTCATAGGTTTGAGAATTGATATCCTCTACATTATGCGATGAGCTCACATCACGGCCGCGATTAATCGACTATTCGTAGTCGAATATAGGGAAGTACTAGTTATTACTTCCGATTGACAGTCAGCCTATTGAGAGTAATTTAACGCATTTCAAGTATAATCAATTAAAGTCAATGAATTTAGTACATAAATTATGTCACATATAATTAGTTTGGAGAGTGTGACAAATATATCAATTAAACATAATTATATGTCACGCAATACGTAATTATATATCCGATTTAAATTTAAGACCCATCGATTCCTATCAAATAAGCTTGTAAAGTATGTCTAAATTAATATATGCCTACTGAAGAATTGAGGTTTTTAAAGTTAGCAATACAATTTAACCGATTTCTATCACCAACTAGACAGAAGACAAGATTTAAACCTGCTACCTTTATTATTCGGAACTTACTACATCTGACCTGAGTACTGCTATTGAAACAACATAACATCTATATGTGCTTGCCATATAGACTTAATAAATTGAACAAACATTGAAGTTAATCCCGTTTTATACGTACATTAAAAAACTGTATATCCTTGTTCTAGGGTCAACAAAATATAAAACCATTACAACTTTTCTATTTAACATAAGGTTACTTTGTTACTTTTATAGTGCTATTAATATTATATATATTTAATAAAAAAAAAACGAAAAAAAAATCAAAATATTTGTTCTCTTTGTGGGTACAAACAAAACAAACAACATTATTGGCGCCACCTCTCTCGTCGGTTCGAGTCGATCACGTGATCGATCGATATGTAATCGATACTCGACTCAATAAGATCACGATCAAGGACCGTTACGTTAGCTGTTGCAAGGCCATTACACAAGTCACGATCGGAGCGCGGCTTTTGAATAAATCTACAGATACTGCATTTTCTAGTGACAATCATTAAATTGATTTATATATAATATTAAAAATTACCAAATTTTTGCACGCTTTTTGTTACAATATATAACATGACTAATATCACAGTGAAATATTTATAAAATGCATTTACTCTGAGAACATGTAAACAGGCAAATTTCGAAGTGACAAGCCTGGCCACATTAGAATACTTTTATGTATCTGTTTTTTATTTTTTTTATTTTAGTCTGTGTGGCTTGAAAACCGTTTTCCTAATAATGACTGCTGTTATAATTTAAATTTTCATTATATTTTCTGAAAATTAAAAGCAAATACTTTTATAAATATATATCATAATCAAAATATCGCTTAAGCTTATCACTTTAGACGAAATTCACGTGAAGTTAAATCAAATGCTATGAATGTTTATTTATTAGCGTTTTTACGTTCGTACTGATCTATAGATCTACATTCAGAATTCGAAATTCAAAATAACAAATCTCTTACTCATAATAAAGATTTGGGAAAAATATACCAATAAGATATATTGTGTAAGTTGGTACGTTTTTAACTCAGAGCTTAAAAGGGCTGAGACTTGGCACAAAATAGTTGTAAATTAATTACATAGGGCTTTTATCCCCTTTCTATCAAGGCAACGTGTGGAGTAATGTAGGTTTTTTATTCTGACATAAGCTTTACATTATCTAAAAAAATATTTAACTGTAATTCTTTTTGCGCTCGTGGCTCCGCGGTGCTCGGTGGTCGGAAACGATCACCGAAGTTAAGCAGAGTTTACAGAGGTCAGTCCTTGGATGGGTGACCGTTTGTGTGGCATTTGATATCGAGCGCTCCCGTGCTTCGGAAGGCACGTTTAGCCGTTGGTCCCGGTTATCACTAAATGTGATAGTCGTTAAGCCATGTTAGAGGCCAAATTGGGCGGCTTGAAAAAATCTAACAGCAGAACGCCATACACCTGCCTCCGCCAACCCGCACTGGATCAGCGTGGTGGAGTATGATCCAATACCCTCGCACCTTGGTATGTGAGAGGAGTGTGGCCTCATTATCAATCATCACCTTAGTCTCTTTACGTTCCACTATAGACCATTGTTCCTCCTATAAGAATAGGTGGGATAAATTAAGGTCCGTTGTTAGATTTTTTGAAGATGCCCAATAAGTTCTTTATTTTCGCTTAACGACTACCACATTAATAGTTACTATAAAAATTTATATAAACTACAGTCATGATCATCATCATCAGCGCAAGAAAGTCCACTCCTGAACATATATATTACATTATTTTATAATTACATATTAAGAATTTATTCATTTCAATCAATATATAACAGAATATTTACATATTAAGCATAAAAAATATTAACCCGATTTTGGTTTATAATTAGTCATATTATTATATTATATTTAAATTTGTATAATTACTGTGGGTTATGTAATAAATGAAAATAAAATAACATAAACCTTTCCCATAAATTTCCAGCGAGACCTGCATATATCGCGATCCTGCGACCATTACTAGATTGTTAGTCCATCTTGTGGGAGAACGTAAATTACAGTATATAAAAAAGTTACATTACATTTAATTAACCCCGTTTAATCTTTATTAGTTACGTTTCTTTAGCACACGGAACCAGAAACACTATTTTAAAATACTTATCATAACGATGGTGAACAAAGAAGTCAAAACATTGTTCTTTCGCTGGTTGATTAAGAAGACCATTACAACTTGTCAACACACAATCTAAAAGTGTGAATCCCCCACTATTGAAGCTGTCAGTGCGTGATCACTTGATGACAGTTCATAAATAATTAAATTTCTTGGCTTTATTAAAGAGTCGTCTCTTAATTGATAACACTGAGAGATCCCAATGAGGAGACACTATACAATTATAAGAGTTACGCTATGATGGCCGTGGAAAATTAACCCATAACGAATTAAAGAAGTTAAGTGATATTTGTTTACTAGCATAGTAACTAATCGAAGCACTTATTCAGACATTGTGAGGCCTAAGATGAGAGGGCACAAAAAAGTATGTTAATAAAATTAGCGGCCTTGTCGCTTAAAGCAATTTCTTTCAGGCGACCATTCCTTAACGTATATTTGTCTCCTCTTATTTTTTATTACTTACTTATTTTTAACTTTCAAGAGACATTCATTACCACGGCTGGCAACGTTAACTTAGGAACAATAAGTGTTCACATAGATTGAATAAATAAAATAAACATTTTCTGCCTATTACAGCAATCATTTAGTTCCAAGATAAGAATCATTAAGAACTTGTGTTACGGATACGAAGTAACGAATAAACATAGGTAAATACCTTTTTTCTGTAAATATATACTGAATTAGATTAGGAAACCCCCGCGTGGTGGCGAGTATACCCGCAGTCCGCGTCTAATGTCATAGGTTCGATTCCCACACAGCACAAATCTTTGTGTGTAGAAACATAAATATTTCATAATAAAATATGGGTTTACAAAAAAAATAGGATTTAAGTATAGTTTATCTGTTATTTAGTATCCATAACACAAGTTCTTAATGATACTTATCTTGGAACTAAATAGATGGTGTGTTTGTCAGAGAATATTTATTATTATTATAATATATACATTGTTATGTTTCATAACATTCCATTGTCTATCATAAAATCATCACATCACAGTGATCTCTTAAGCGGTCTATAAATATTAGTAAATATAGAGGTGAACGGCCGTCCATAATAAAGGGACCAAAATAAATCATCAGTTGTTAAAATTCTGAACCACCAATTAACTGTATTGGCATTTAACTAATGGGCCTGCTGGTTCCAAGAACAGATGTATGATTTACGACCCTTGTTATGTTATAGTTCACCATAAATTTTAGATTTTACTTATTAAATTCGCTTTTGACGTCTCGGGCTTTCCAATGAAATTACATTATTTAATTAAAGTTGGAATTACATATAAAATAGTGTAATGCTTTGTGCATTATATGTTATCTTGTTAAAATATAATACCTATCTGCTTCTGTTATGGCGTGTTTATATAATAATGAAATCAATACAAATTACTATTAAATATCTATTTGTGTGATCGCGATCAATTGAAAAACTACTTCATGGATTTTTATATGGCTTTCAGCAATGTACAGAGTGATTCTTCAAGAAGTTATTGTTGCATTATTTATAAAGATATTCAGTAATTGCTCAATTTGACACAGAATGTTAAAACTGGCGGATAAAAATAGCATGCCATGCTGTCGGAAGTCATTATTATTATAATATAATATACGTTTTATTTATTTACAAAGTATATTGTGTTACATATAAGTAAAAAAAATGTCCAACAAAACTGTTCAAGCAGTTTGACTGAAGAATCAATACTACAAACTATAATTATACCTTAAAAATTAAGAAATATTTTTTTTCAATTAGGATATATTAGTTGTAATTTCAATTTTCTTGTGCCACAGCGTATAGTCGAGCTTGATGCCTGTTCAGTATATATTTCGCATTATCTTCATGTATACATCCGAGGTTAACGCGTACAACTGGCAACTGAAATGCGTCTAGAATACCGCGCCGACGCAGCGGCATCGCTCATCCCGAACACGCTGGCACTGCGCGTGCGAATTCTAGGAATCCACCGCGTCTTAATTTACAAGCGATCTCGTATTTAGAATTAATTTACAAAATTAATATTTAGACCCATAAGCTCGGTACTGCCTCTGATAATACGCATTAGGTCTGGTGCAGCAGCTCAGTGTTGGGACGTTAATGGACAAAATTCATATTAATTTATTCAAATATGGCTTTTTTGCAAAGGAACGTTACTTAAATCTAGGAGCGCCACTTCAATAGAGCGAAAGGCTTCTGATGACTACAGGCTCTGCTTAGTTAGAACTAGAAGGAATGAGCTGTGTGCCGCTGTGTGAGATCAACAAGAATATTTATTTATTTATTATTTGGTACTGAATTCGGGTTGACAATCATGGCAAGTAGTTTGATTTCTTAATAGACTTTTAATCAATTGGGGCGTATGTTTTTTTTTATAATTACAAATTCTTTGTTACAGGAGCCTACAATGTCAATAAGTATTTTATCTCTTGATTAGTGCCACCCCCTCTCATCTTATGGGGAGAAATAAGATCGACGATCGATATGAATTTATGGGGCTGATATGATGATGATCTCTTGATAAATTTCTGTCAGTGTCACCTAAATTACATTTTGATTGGATACCTAAATCTTAACTAATTATTGATTTTGATCAATCAAAGCTCTATTATGTCTATCATAGACGGCCAAAACGCTAATGATTGTGTTGCAGGCGTCCATAGGCTGAGATGACTATCAATATTTTCAAATATACAATGTGTGTGTTCCGTATTGTTATATTTGATTAATAATTTAAAAGAGCATAGCATATGAGTTTCTTGTCAGTTGTTCTCACAATGGGGGGGCTTGGAGCTGGCACTTAGATTCACTTACACCTAATTTTTATTTATTTGAATGTAAGTGAATCTAAGCTTCGTGATTTCAGTGTTGTAATATTTGTTGTTGTAATTTTATTTTGACGTTTTTAAGTGCTGTGTAATAGTTTATAAAATAAAGAACTTTTTACTTTTTCTAGTAAAGTAAAAGTAAAAAGTTTCTATCAGGCATGCTTAAGTGCCAACTTGTAATAATTAAAAAAAAATGATTTTAATATAATAATCGCAATTTCTTGTACCCTGCAGTGAAGTCGCCAATATGTCTCTCCTTCGCTTTATTCGTGATAGCTTACGTTACCGATCCGATGGAGTAATCCCTGTAAAACTATTTAAAGAACTATAAATGAGTCAAACAGTCATGTAAACATAACATTGGGTAAGAATTGTGCAATCGCTAGCTACAAATAAATATTTGTCATGTTCATAATTTTCTTTTTATTATTTAATGTCAGTAGTCTATTTAGATCAGCGTACTTTTTTAAACTGGGTTAAAAAGCAAACTCATAGTTAAGTGCGATCTTTAAAATACTGATCTAAGTGAATCTTCACACAAATAATTGACATTACTGCCAAAATGGTCATTTACTAGGTCTTTTAAGGTACGAACCTTTCAGGATAAAAATGTTTTAATCGCAAATTAAACCATAAAATATGTTGTATTTCATATGTATAATTACGTCATTATCATCCTAGCATTATCTCGGTTGCCCCGGACTTAAGCTTAGGGCCCAGGGTTTGCTCACTGGTCTTATCAGATTTTGCCTGAATTTCAGTTTTTACACATAGTCTAATCGTGTCAATAGAAGACAATTTACAAAAATCCTTGCCTTATCATATGACATAACACTGATGACTCTTAAAACAAACATAATTATCTAAACGCATAATTTTATCTCGATGAGTTCATCTAGAGTGATAAAGTATATATTAAAATAGCTTAAGGATATCTTCATCCGACGCATTATTCTATTGTTGGCCGAGAGTAAACCAAAAAGGAACGCACTACAGATGACTCCGGCACGATGCGCGCGCGCCGATCGATGGCATACCTAACATCGTGCTAATCGACGTGAGCTGGCGTTTGAATACTAAACACAACTTTGTTCCAGTTTAAGTTATTTATTGCTGTCCAGTATTTATTTATGTAGACACAAAATTACATTATAAGGAATACAATAAGGATGGACAATGGAGTTTCTATTTTTCTTAAGGAGTTTTTAATAGGTATACTGGAGGTGCTTATTCAGAAAAGAGTTTCTTAAAGCATTACGAAAGTAAGAAAGAACATTTTAGAGTAAAAGAGGAGGAATTATACCTAGTTTGAAAGACAAAGGTTTTAAAAATAACACATACATACATACATTCACGCCTGTTTCCCCGAAGGGGTAGGCAGAGGCATATTATATGCCCACACTTCGCCAATTATATAGCCCCACGTATTAGCTGGTGAGCCTAATGCCGCTTATCGGGCACTGTTATATTCGCCAGAGCCTCGTCCGTTGGTCGGCAGGTGCACCATTTGCAAGTGAAGTTGCGTTGGGCTCCTTAGGTCTTGGCAGGATCCCTATACACCCATTAAAAATAATGACTGTAAATATACGTATGCAATCTAAGTATCGTAAAATGCATCAAGAGTTAAAATATTAATAATACTTAATTACAGAAGCTGTCAAAGTTAAATCATTTAATTTTAATAATTACCTACCTCAAGTGTGCTGCGGAAATCATTAGGATTATGAAGACCGACAAAGCACAACATGTTAATTTCTGCTACTGAACAGTTTCTATTACGAATGATGGGTTTTTCATTAACTTTAATGTGACTTGGGAATAACTTAATAAGCAATAAACATTTATAATGTAAATTTTATCGAAAAGTGGTCGTCTGCAATGTCTTCCGTTTGACCTACAAGAAAAGTGGAAAACTATACAAAAAATCTTTCCTTCTGCAAGATTTTATCTGTTTCTAAATAAAAATTACAAAGATTAGTTAAGCGTGACAGCATCATAAACTAATTTATTTTCGCATTTACATACATGAAATTAGGGTAAAAGATTTCAAGATGCGGTGATAGCCCAGTGGCGAGACTCCTTGCTTTTAAATACAGAAGGTCTCGGGTTCAAACCCTGGTGGCGCACCAATGACTTTTCGAAGTTATGTGCGTAGTTATCGCTTGCTCCGTGCCTCGGAAAGCACGTTCAGCCGTTGGTCTCGGCTGTCACGAACATCTATGGCAGTCGTTATTAGGAAGTCAGTGCCTTCTTACAGACTGACTGCTGGCTTAACCATAGAATGATGTTTACCTCTGGGTTGCGGAGGTCAGATGGCAGTCGCTCCACGTAATAAGTGAAAATTAGTCAAATCTGGTTGAACCAGTGAGCAGACCCTGGGCCCTAAGCTTAAGTCTAGGGCAACCGGGATAATGCTAGGATATGATGACATACATGAAATTAAGGAGATATACGCATAGCTTTAATTTTTAGATATAAGGTAGAATTTAATGGGTTCAAACTAGATTCGTACTAAATTAGATTAGCTCATCATTGGGTTGGGCGTGATACAGTAACAAGCAAACACAGTTCTGTTTTCATTAAGAAGAATTGTGGCCCATGATACTATTAGTTTGCAAGTAAGAATGACAATTATTATAATATTTTAAATGTTTAAAACAATTTATGATCAGCTCTATTTAATAATTAACTCGTTGTAAAAAACGAACCTGTCCCATTCTTTTTCAGCTGACTAAAAATATCGTCACTTTCAATTAAATATGATATTTTTTAAATAATTGAGGAGGCCTATGTTTCTCTTTTTAGCAGCGGACTTGTAATTGCTAAGATGGTGAGTTTTGAACCTTCACTTGCTTCCAACAAGCTGCATTACATACATACATAATGTCACGCCTCTTTCCCGTAGGGGTAGGCAGAGATCACATCCTTCCACTTGCTACGATCGTGGCACACACTTTTAGCTTCATAAACACTCATTAGCCTCCTCATACACGCCCGTCGGTTTGGGTACTTTTGACCTGCCCTTTCTCAGTTACAAAGTTGAAGTATTAGTGAATATAGTATCCTAACTCATTATTGAGTGTAGTCATTAGAGGAATAGTTAGATTTATAGCACGCCAGGAGCGGTCAGGACCTATGCGTCTGTTCCCGAGTACAGACTGTACTTTGTTCGGACACTTGATTGCAACATGTTTTCAATATACCTATTACAGGAAAAGATACAACACGAGTTGAAAACACGATGTGTTGCTATTAATGAATACTGATTTACCTAATACACTGTACTACCATAATAATACGGTATTTTTATAGTTTCGGCCCATACAAATAGTAACAAAGTATTTTACAATAATATATTTGTGTGTAGAGATTTTTTAAATTTTTTTATATCACATCTTTTAACACAGCTCTCAACCCACGACAAGGATAAATCAATTCATTCTAATACCTATAGGCAAACGATAATTAGTTTATTTCTTTAATATGTTAGATTATGAAAGTTTATAATATTTGAATTAATGTTAATGTCCAAAATTTTATATTTAAGGTAATTTTATATATTTCGATTGTGTGAATATGTTTTAAAATGTAATTAAGACTATTATTCGTTCGAATGCTGTGTAAATTTTTTAGAAATATACATATAAGAACTTCTTTTGGTAGAAAGGTTGTAAAATTGGAATATATGTTTATTAATATTGTGCCAATAAGAAATAATAAAGGCATTAAGATTTAAGAAATAATAAAATATTAGGCACTAGAAGTCCGTTGCTTGAACAATGTCGAGCTGTATACATCTACCGACTGTTCGCCGCCCTGGACCTCGGTCTCTCGTTCGTTTGCGGTCGCCATTGAAGAGCATGAACGCCCCTTATCGTCATACCTTCAAACCACGTTTTATACCCACTGCCGCTTCAGCTTGCTAATTCGTTTTGCTATGTCGTTTAAGTTTTCATATGGATTTCCACATATCTCAGTCTATCACATAGGGACAATTCCAGCATAGATTAGCATTGCACATGAGGCACATGAGGCCCCAGGCAAAGAATAATGTTTATTTAAAAATAAACATGAAAAGGATGAGGTCGTAATGAAATCCATCCTAAATTATTCCTTTCATCGCTAAAGCTTGTGATATCCTATACTTCTACAGCGTGTGCGAGGGATAAAAGCGTTACATAGCAAGCGACGAGTAATTTTATATCCATTCTCTCTTCACTCGCGTCCTTGACGAGAGTATGAATAATTCCAAGTAAAAATAAATTTCACTCAATGATTCAATTGACTTAAATACATTTTGCTCCACATATTTTATTTGGTAATTACATTCCGTTGTAGGATTTCTTTTATATATTTTGTAGTTTCTCTTACATTTAAGTTATTTTAAATCAGTTTCTAAATATTTTTTTATGTGTCATAATTATATTAAATAAATAAATAAATATTTCTGACACTTACACCAATTATTTAGTTCCAAGATAAGTATCATTAAGAACTTGTGTTATGGATACTAAATAACGGATAAACATACATAAATACTTTTTTTTTTTTTGTAAATACATACTTAATATATATAGAAAAACACCCAGACCAGAACAAATATTCATATTTATACTCACAAATATTTGTCCTGTGTGGGAATCGAACCCACGACCTCAGGAGTGGAATGCGGGTATACTCGCCACCACGCCATATTGGTCGTGGTCGTTTATTGGTTGGAAATTTGAGTGACGCTTTCGAGGTCGCCTCGTTTTCTTATAGTGTTTAATAGAAACATTGTTTGTACTCCAGTTGAATAATATAGGCCACTCGGTTTATTTACAGTCGGCTTCGAAAGAAGTTTTAGATACTCTAAATATGCATAAAATTACGGCTTCTTAGTACTTAGTATTAAATTAAAAAAACAAGTAGACACAATAGTAGGTATTAAGCTTTGTTCGTATTTATTTAATTTTATAGCAATCGGCTTTTGTCTGGGGGTCTTCTAGTGTCAACGTGGGCGGAATGCCATTTCTTACCGTTTGTCATGTTTTGATTTCTGTGCTAATAGTGATCTTCACAACAACTATACAGGTTCCTTTGAAATAAGTGACATGGATGAACTGGAAGTGACATGAATTGCATGATATTAGATGAGATATGATCTTTAGATATTAGATTATGTTAGTTTTAAGAACACAGGCGGTAATCTTAATGTTTTATTTCTTTAATTGTATTAGATTGAAATATAATTTAATTATGGTACCGCTCATATCTTTATTTCCATTTTGTGTGTGAATATTTAACGATTCCAAATGATCATGTTGATCTTAAAGACAATAAAGTATATTTTATTTTATTAGTTGTGGCAATGTTTTTTACCACTGGTAGTCAATTTCGCTACTATATAGATCCCTTTAAACAGTTGTAGTAAGGTTTCTGCCCACTCCAAATGATAAGCGTCAGATTGTGTATGCCATGAGTTGTGATCGGTGTCAATACTCTCGAAACCATGAATCGATTGTGGTGACAGGTCCTCATTGCTCATGAATATTGCGAAGTAGTCGAATTGGCAATAACGTCCAATCATCTCGTTAGCGGGTCAGCCGACATTATAAAATGGTTGTCACACAGTGAGCGTGTCACGGTAGTTGCTAGAAGATAGGAAATAACGCTGCACATGACACGCTTCATTATTTTTAGACTAGGTTGTTTTAAATTAAGTTGGTCACATCTGGCTGCTTCCGATTTACGTTAAAACCTCCGTATAAGTGTTTACAAAACAATACCCATAAAACAAATTAGGTGCGACTAAGATTTGAAAGTTACAAGTTCCTCTTAGAATATTAAAACAAAATCTTAAATTTGTATGCCAATAAAGTAATTATTTTTTCCAGTCCATACCTGGGAACTAACTAGTTCTGGGGTTATTGAACGAAGTAAAATTATTTGTGACGTTTTTTAAGGAATAGAAATGAAAACGAATTATTAGAAATAAATAAATTAAAACTGATAAGGTCTTATTACATAACGATGTCTAAAGTTAGACCAGGTGTAAAATTAGTGCTGTCACTTTCATTTTATAAGATGAAGACAGTGACAGTACTAGTTTTAAACCTGGTGTAACTTTAGACATCGTTTTGTAATAAGCCCCTTAAATTTTAATGTTATATGAAATAAACAAAGTTATTATGCCTTTGCCAAATGTAAACATATAAAGTATAAACAGTCGGTTTTTTTGTTATATTTGTACTAATGGCGTTGTCGTGCCTCTCATACAGTTCAGTGCATAACTTCTACCGTCCCGCAGTCGCTTACGATGTTACAGACCATTAATTGTCTACCAATAAAAAAAACATCAATTTATTTTATTGGTCGTTTGGTGACGCGCAATTTCGGTTCTTAGCTCCACACCTGCTACCATTTATAAATGTTATTATAATTTGATAACTGCTTTTTATTGTCTTAAATTTAATAATGTTTGATCGCGGGACCGGCGACGAGTTATTCAGACATCACCCTCTGCCAAAAGCTGCTTATAAATTGCTTTTTATAGGATCGTTGAATGTAAAACATATCGTCTATAATGGGTTATATATTAAAGAAACATTTTGTTATGAATTTTGAAAGCTACATTTCGTATGAATAGCCTGAGATTAAATCAAATCAAATTCAGAATTTAAATGACTTTTTATTATTGCCAATCATAGCTAGACGTAAAGTTACATAGTTCTATGTTTTAATGCAATTCACCTGATAAATAGAAGCGTATAAAGTAATAAAGTTTCTCCAGACAAAAGTATAATAATAATTATTATTATGATATAGACATACAAATAAATATTATTAAATAAAAATATGATATCAATGATAGCGTGCCTTCCGAAGCACGGAAGCGCTTGATATTGAATGCCACAAGAAGGATCTGAGGTGAGGTTGGGTCTAAGGTCCGACCTGCGTACACGTTGCTTTAATTCGATAATCGTTTCCGAGCCGACCTAGCAACACTGAGCTACGAGCGCTTCCAATTATAATACTATTATTCCATAGTTAGGTCAGCTACCGCATCTGTAGTAACAAGCTAAAAGTACGGCCATGACACGTAAGTGGTTCGTTGGATGCGCGCGCGCATCTGTGCAAGCGACTTCGACCTCACACAGTGACATCTTCATGCCACTGTTTAAACTTTAAGTGAACGGTTGTTTAGAAAGAAAATAATGAAACACAAGGTCTCACTGTGAAGTAAATGACGTAATAGTCTAAGTAGGTATTTTAACTCATTAGCTCGTAGGTCACTTGGGTGAAGGGATACTTACAATCAAAGCGTTCGTTATTAGTGTTGCTGTAGGATTTTTACTTGTAAATTTTACATATTAAACACAACTGGAGTTAAAAATTCTGCTTAATGTGGAAATCGTAGTCTACTCTGAATGTTCGGTGGTTGGACCAAGTCCTTACTTCGCAGATACGTAATCCGATTGTACTAAGAGATGTTATGTGAATTATCTTCAACCCTACAATTTTTGACAATTTTTCACCTCACTGATTAGGTATATTTTACGCATTGTTAACGACGGCGCCGTATGGTGCTGGCCCAGAAGAATGCCACCCCTTTCATCTCATGGAGAGTCGTAATAGTCGACGAAGAGAATTCCTACCGGACTACGACAGCGCCATCCTGAGTACTGTCTTAAGCTGCGATCACCAACCAGCTTGCCCAGCGTGGTGATTATGTAGTCTATTGGGGAGGCCAATGTTCAAAATTCGAATGTATAAGGCTGATCCGAGCACTTGGGAATCAGTCAGCAAAAATCCTGTTAATAACAAACAAGCTGTTTTGGAGATTGAACACAATAAATGTATATTATTTTAAAAAAAAACCTGAATGGAGATGCATTTTTATTTGTCAAGCAGAGGCAAATTACAAAAAGACATTATGGGGCTTATACAAAACGAGATCTAAAGTCAAAGTTTCAAACTAGTGCTGTCACATATTTGATAATATGAAAACAAAACATGTTTTAAACCTGGTTCAACTTTAGATCTTGTTTTGTAATAAGCCCCTTGAATTATATTTATTTGTCAAATGTATCAAGAGATATAGAGACATAGGCAATCCGTATTGTAAAGAGAATTCACAATCAACAGTCCTTTATGTGCTAAACCACTAACCACAGTACGCATACAAATTATACCAATTCTGTTCTTCTGGAGATGATATCACCTTAATAGGAAAAGCGAGTACCTAGCTCTAGAGCGAGCGCCGTGTTGTAAGCTGATGATGTCAACGATGAATTGATCCCATCAGTCTCGTGTCAGGAATGTGAAGCGTTTATGGTTATGGCGAACCATTTATCAAAAGGTTTACTAAATAATATATTTACTGTCTGTTATTAATGTGTGCCAAATAAAATTTTTAATAAGTTTATTTATTATGTCAACGACGAGTATAGGGATCCTACCAAGACCTAAGGAGCCCAAGCAAACCTCACTTGGAAATGGTGCACCTGCGTATCAACGGACGAGGCTCTGGCGAACATAACAGTGCCCGGTAAGCGGCAATAGGCTCGCCACGTGGGACGAACTATATAATTGGCGAAGTGTGGGCGTATAATATGCCTTTGCCCCTTTCGGGGAAACAGGCGTGAATGTATAAATGTATGTACGACGAGTTGATTCCGGTCAGTCTTCGTTACAGGGATGTTTAGCGTTTGATGTTTAGAGTTATTACAGGCCATATATTACAATAGCTTACAAAATTATGTCTATAAAGTAAAATGTACACAGTCTTAGCAATAAAGATCTATTCTATTCTATTCTTACTTAAAAAAGTAAGTTATATATTACTGTATATGCGTGCCAAATAAACGTTTCTATTTATTCAATTATTCGTTCCTTCATTTCTTAAAAAATTTATTCATTTTACCAATTCTGTTCTTTTGTACGCCTTAATAGGAGAAGCACGTATGAACCTACCTACCTCTAGAGCGTCATCTTCGCCACTCGAAGCTGATGATGTCAACGACGAGTTGATCCCAGTCAGTCTTCGTGTCAGGAATGTAAAACTTTTATGGTTATTGTTAGACATATATCAAAATGGTCGTAAAAGTTGTGGTGTGTTCCTAATGTTGTCCATTGCTAATGGAACATGATTCCGGGTTTTAAGAAATCTGTTGTGTTAGAGAAAATACTAGAAGTTAATAGCATAGGTTTCAATGTTGACCCCTCTAAGTCAGAATTGCATATTTAAGTTTAGGTTAATAAAGCTCTTATTATCAACTTTAAAACCATACCATAAGGAACAGAGGTCATTAATGATTTCACATAGGCAAATCGATCTCGATCCCGAAAGAAACACTACTGGCTGATGGGCAGCAGCGTCATCCCGCGTACTGGCCTGATCTGATATCACCTACCCGCCCAGCGTGTTGAATGAAAAGCTTTATTTGGCACACATATGCCACTATACTATACCATTATAATCACAAGTTTTATAAACAAAACACAAGTTTTATAAACAAAACACAAGTTTTATAAACAATACACAAGTTTTAAAAACAATTTCAAAATGTTGCACCACTCGGAAACACACACAGTGCCAGTCACTTTAGTAAAACTAACACCTATGGAAGAGACCTAGATACATACATTTAAATTGGGTCGTCACGGCGTAATTTGAAACAGATTCTATGAACGCAAAGTCTTTTCACACACTATTTGACATTAACCGTGCGGAATTATATGGGATAAATATGTTTGCATGACAGTATTATTAATAGTACGTTTTCAGGTTAGCGTCCCAGTTGAACGTAAGGAATTAGATTTATGGGCCACGTGATGCGACTTGTGGGAATTTTGCAAGAAGATAGCAAGATAACTTTATTTTGTTTAATAAGTCCGGTGGCCAGCAAGATTTAAGCATAGAATGATGTATCTTTCTGGGTTGCGGATGCCAGACGGCAGTTTCTCAATTTTATAACTGAACTTTAGCCATATTTAGTAAACCAGTAAGCAGACCCTGGGCTAGGGCAACCGGGATAATGCTAGGATATGCTAGGAGGAGCGACTGCCATCTGACCTCCGCAGCTCAGGGGAAACATCATTCTATGGTTATACCAGCTGTCAGGTTGTTAGAAGGCTCTGACTTCCTAATAACGACTACCTGAATGTTCATGATAGCCGGGTCCAACGGCTTAATGTGTTTACTGAGGCACGGAGCAAGCGATAATCACGCACACAACTTCAAAAAGTCAGGGTATTATCCTCACGGGGCTATCGCCGCTCTAAAACACTTATTTAATAAAAGAAAAAAATTGCTTTTTAAAACTAATTTTTTTGGTATTAATGAAGAATCCATCATATGGCAAGGACTCATATTTTCTTAAATACATGGATACAAACACGATTGTGCACCACAAATAATCAAAACCGTATAAATACCGTGGTTTATGGGGCAAACGGAACGATTCATGCGTCACTTGCGCAAACGCGGTCTCGGTGACGAATTTGGCACGTTTGTGGTCTACGCGTCCCGAACTTTGCGTAGGGTTGCGTACGATGTCTTTCTAAATCAATCATCATAAATGCACTACATCTCTTGTTCGTTGCGCAGCGAAACTAGATGGTACAAATCAATGGCAAGGTTCAAAGTTAGGCAAGATTCACAGATTCTGTGATCCAGAAGGTTGCGGAGAAATACATTGGTTTATAAGATGATGGTAGAGTCCAGTAGTTTATGACTAAAAATTATTAACCGGTATATGTTTGGTTATAACTATAAAATGTCAGCTAAGAGAAATCTATGTATCGCAGCAATTATAACATTATTCGAAAGGAACCTAAATAATATAAACCACAGTAAGTTAAGAAAGCTTTAGTTTTTCACAAATGTGTTTTTGTTAAATTAACCAATTGTATTATTGGAAATAATAGGTTGGGGAAAAAGTCTTTTCGTATTTTTGTATGAAAAGTCAAGACATTTTTTTCAAAGTTTATTTACATTTATTTACAATATATATGTACCGTTTTGTTGAATAACTTTCTGCCATTTTGTGGGCAGAGACATTATCCCGTTACTGTAGAAACTTTGGGACTTCTGATCAAAAAAACGGGACAAATAGTTTTGGCAGTCCTCTCTTGAGGTCAACCTTACAGAACCTAAAGAATTCTGCAGAGACCGAAACAGGTGAAAATCTGAAGGCGCAAGGTCAGGGCTATATGGTGGATGCACTAGGACCTCCCAGTCGAACTCTCTTAATTTTTGCTGAGTGGCTAAAGATGTGTGTGGTCTAGCGTTATCGTGATGAAAGACCACACCCTTCCTGTTGATCAATTCCGGCCGTTTTCTCTCGACTGCTTCCTTTAATCTCATCAGTTGCTGGCAGTAAAGATCAGAATCGATGGTTTTGCCGGGCGGTAAAAGCTCATAATAAACAATGCCCTTCCAATCCCACCATACACACAGCATCACCTTATTTCGTGTTGCCTGGCCTGTTTGGCCACAGTCTGTGAAGCCTGGCCAACTTTCGACCACGACCTTTTTCGCACGTTCTTGTCGTACGTGATCCATTTTTCATCGCCAGTTATCAATCTCTTCAAAAACGGCTTGGTTTCATTACGTCTCAATAATGAATCGCAAATGAGTACACGGTTCATTAAGTTTCTTTGAGTGAGCTCGTGTGGCACCCAAATATCGAGCCTTTTTGTATAACCAGCTTTCTTCAAATGGGTCAAAACTGTTTTGTGGTCAATTCCCAGTTCTTCAGCTACATCGTAACTACTAATATGCCGATCTTGCTCCACTCTTCCAAAAATGGCGTCCATTTTATTCGTAACAGGGCGACCAGAGCGAGGTGCATCTTTAACATCAAAATTTCCGGACTGAAAACGTTTGAACCAAATTTGTGCTACTCTTACTGACACTGCATCAGGTCCATAAACATCACAAATTTTTTTCACTGCTTGAGTTGCATTTTTGCCTTTTTTATAATAAAATTTTAAAATGTATCGAATTTCTTCATTAGATTCACTCATTTTTACGGAGAGAAAAACAAATGAGAAATAGCGGGAAACAACTTTTTTTTATTTTTTTCTTTTCTTTATAATGGAACCTTTTTAATGTTACCAAAACCAGCCAGACACAAATAGTACAGTCAAAAAAATTTTATAATAAGTTTATACCTACGTTATGCGAAAAGACTTTTTCCCCGACCTAATATATGCTTAGATTTATTGTTTTTTTCTATTTAACTCTGTTATTCTAGTCTCTCTTTTTTAGTTTATAACCAAATAAATCAATATTCAATTGCTTAATGCAATAATATAAAGTGTATACAAATTACTTTTTTTCTACTAATGAACTGGTCCTACAGTAGCAACCCTACCTCGGGATGTCGATTAAACTTTATGTGCTTTCCTGTCCGTGGCTCAAAATACTATCACAGTACATTACGAGTCGGGACGGATATTGGTTTTTTATACATCAATGAGCAAAATAGTTCCAAGCGATTCGTCTCATAACGCTAGCTTCGCAAATTCCAATCGTACTTATAACGCTGTCGTACATATAATTTAGTCGCAGAATTATGGAACAAATAGATTAATTGTATAAACTGAATTATAGTACAATTACTTGGAAGTCCACTGCTAAGCAAAGGCCTCTTCAATTGTTTTCTACGTCGATTTAACGAACCGCTTACACGGTCACTGTCATGACCAGATCTTCGGAATATTAAGCTGAAGGCCGTCCTTTACAATTTTTGCCACTTCGCAGTCGCCATTGGAGAACCTTAATGCCTCTCGGTTCTTCGAGCCATATGACCTGCCCACTGCCACTTCAGCCTACAAATACGTATGCTATATTAGCCACTCCAGTTCTCCTACGGATTTCCTTTACCTGGTTTTGAAAATTTACCTGAACTAACCTATTGATAAGAAGCGCTCCTAGCTCCGCGATAGTAGGTGGTCGGAAATCATTCAACTAAAGCCCAGTTAAAGGAGGTCAGTCTTTAGATGGCTTACTGTCTGTGTGGCAATTAATACCGAGCGCTTCCGTAGGTACTTTGGAAGGCAAGTTAAGCCGAAATCCCTGATCACAGTATGCAATGTTTGGTATGGTAGGTAGCTTTTAAATTGTTGTCAATAGAAAGTCTATGTATAAACTTTTGTCTAGAATCTACTAGATTATTCTATGAGAAGTTGCGAGCGTAAAATATAATTTCTCACATTAAATGTAAAACTTTTATGACACGTTAGTCAAAGCGCACATCAACAAATGAAAAACCCGAAACAATATATTTATCAAACAAAATATACAACATGTGAGCGTGTAACGAAAGCTACAGATTAATATCTTCATCACACGTGTTTAAAAAATTCTAGTGATACTATTGGTTCTCATTATCAGTCTATTTCATATCATTTCAAAATATTTGTTTACTATTAAAGTAAAGTAAAGTAAAGTAAAAAGTTCTTTATTTCATAAACTATTACATAGCACTTGAAAACGTCAAAACAAAATATACATGAAAAATTTTTTTTTTAATATCAACCCTGAAATCACGAAGCTTAGATTCACTTACATGCAAATGAATAAAGATTAGGTGTAAGTGAATCTAAGTGCCAGTTCCGAGCCCCCGCTCTGTGAGAAGAACTGACAAGAAACTCACAGGCTATGCTCTTTATTGATTTTTTATTAAAAGACTCATGTCATCTTTTTTTTTATGCTGACAATAATTTCATTTGTAGAGACCACCTATTCTACAATTATTTAGTAAAATAATCTCTATAACTAACTATCTCTCCTACTTCAGTTAAGGTTGACTGGAAGAGATTTCTTTTACAAATAAGTCCACCTTTGTTCTTCGTCTTTTTCACGTAAGGCTTAAATTTTGTTATTGTTCTTTGTACAATAAAGAAAAAATATAATAATATAATGTTTGGCATACATAGTGTGGTACATAAATTTTTTTTTTAATGTGGTTAATATATTCTTTTCTTATTTCAAGCGATGTGGGTTATGTATTTAAGAGGAATCAGCAGGATAAAATAACATAATAAGTGTGAAAAGGCTGTAAATATGTAACAATAGTTTGCACACAACCATGTTTTTTTTTTGAAGCGCTCGTAGCTCTGCGGTGCTCGGTGGTCGGAAACGATCACCGAAGTACAGCAGAGTTTACAGAGGTCAATCCTTGGATGGGTGACCGTTTGTGTGACATTTGATATCGAGCGCTTCCGTGCTTCGGAAGGCACGTTAAGCCGTTGGTCCCGGTTATCACTAAATGTGATAGTCGTTAAGCCATGTTAGAGGTCTAATGGGCGGCTTGATAAATTCTAAAAGCAGGACGCCATACACCTGCCTCCGCCAATCCGCACTGGGTCAGCGTGGTGGAGTATGACCCAATACCCTCACACCTTGATATGTGAGAGGAGGCTCGTGCTCAGTAGTGGGACATTAATAGGCTGAAATGATGATGCAATTTTTAAAAGTAGAGAAGTTCATTTCTTTTTCGACTCATTTATTATGGTAGGGGTAACGGGCGACGCGTGCAACGTCTCGTCTACGAGTCGCGACGTCGACAGGGCAGAATCGAGATCCCACGCACGCCTCTGGTGGTCTATTTGTTTGAATCGTCTAAAACTTCGCTAGTCTGCCTCATATCGTTGCCCGATCTTTGAATTAGCTATACTATGACAGGCCTTAGTGTTTTATAAAATGACGCTTTTTTCAATAAATATATTTAGTTAATGTTCTACTTAATATTATTTAGTCGTATGTAAAAAAAAAATACCGACGCTTCATTTTCGCACCTGAGGTAGAGTAGAGTCATATTAAATATCACCTTAATTTTTCTACTAGTATATTAGTAAAAGCGTAAGCGTAATAATATTGAAAACTAATATCAGGCTAGGATAGGGTAGGGTCGCTTAAAATATCAACCGAATATCGCTCTACTGGCTTAGTAATAAAAGCTTATAATAAATGATTTATTTTCACAATTATATTACAAGCTATTAGTATGGATGTCACAAACCAACACATCGCGGTGGTCTCCAGTTTCGCTTTGTGAATGTAATATGATGAGATATAGCGATTCGGTTTGTCCCAACATGCGTGAAGGCTTGATAGGCTCTTTCACGCCCTACGAGCTCCGTGAACACATCATTTGCATAACATTATGCATTCGTAGACGCCGCTCTATTTTTGAGGTATTCGCATGCAAATAGCTCTACATCGATTAGTCACGAAGAGGTTTATCGCACGCAAATATTGGTACGAGTTTTTATGATGGTTCTTTTTGCATAAAATAACAGTTTAAACAAAATACGTGACAAAAAAAAATTTATAAAAAGATACTTGTTTTTAAATATTTGTGGATCTTTAGCAGGCTACGTCACGTAATGGCATGTTCCCTTCTTAACACGTTGGACGCCACGCGGCTCACCGGTGGGCCGCGTTAGTAATAGTATATTTTAACGTGGCGTGCAATAAAATTTACCTTGCCATGGCGCAATCTGTTTTAACTTATTGTATCCCTATATGGGGTGGAGCTTCTAAGATCAAATTTCTTCAGATCGAAAGAGCTCAAAGGTCGTTATTAAAGGTTATGTATCAAAAACCGTACAGATTCTCAACCGAAGATTTATATACAATTTGCGACTTACTTTCGGTCAGAAAGTTGTAAATATTGAAATTAATTCTAAAATTGCATAAAAAATTACCTCTTAATCTGGAAAATCTAAGCAGAAGAAGGAAAAACCGCGTGGCACCTTCCCGACTAATTAATACAGTTTTTGCAGAACGCCAGTACAGTTATAATAGTAGATAGTCTGCTTTTTGTCTGTTAACTCAATAAAATCTTTCTTAAGCCATGGGAAAATTATCGATGAGTTTTCATTTATTTTATGACAGTTCCGCTCTCGGGTTTTTTGGTTTTGTTACTGTTTCTCAGGAGCGCAAATTATTGGACTAAAAAGTATATATTTCGGCTGCTGATAGATGGATGGATGGATGAAGTACAACACTTATTTGTGAAGTAAATTTCGTTTTTAATGTCCTTACATTATGACATTTTAACCTGTGCTGTTAATATGCATATAGTACTTATATCTTCCAATTACAAGTTTGAATGTATTTCTGGTGTAAAATCTATTTAGAGTACGTTGTTAAATAAACAGTATGATTTCTAAACAACAGAGGCAAAAGACAAAGCAATTATGTAACGTAACCAAAAAGCAATAAAATTATATTAAACACGACCTTGAAATTCATTACTGAGCTACATCTCACGATCTGATAGCCACCGAGTTATCTGCTATAATATTGGGGACCTTGGAGTTTAAGGACCGTTAATGTGGCCAGCGATAAATTTGAATCAACTAGTTGACAGGTGTCTCGACAAAAGTGAATTAGTGTTACTGTTGAACTTGTTAATTGACAAAGTTAACTGCTTAACTGTTATATAAGCGTTCAATGACGTAAATATACTTACTATTAGTAGTAGTATATTCTGATAAATTAGTTTTCATTACGTTGAATTTATTTAAGTTAGGCTCAATAAAGCTCTTATCAAGCTCTTAGAAAGTCAACTTGAAAACTGACGCGCCCATTTAATGAGGGCGGAAGCTTGATCTTAAAAGAAAAGGCGACAAAATCTATCAAGTCAGTTTTCTTTACTGCCAGTAATAAGAAAATTTACTTAATATCTATTAAAACAAATAAATCAACAAAAACTTGTGTTCTGCAGTCACAAGCCTTAAAAGAAAAGAAGACAGCAACTCTTTTTATCGAGAGGAACATAATTACGGATACTCATAGAAAGACAGAAAGAACTAATGTCACCGACATAGCTCAAAGATAAAGTGACAATGTGCATAGACAGAATATCCGACGCCTGTCGGGACAGGAAAGTTCTCGAATTGAGATCATTTGATAGAAACCGTACCGCTGTCACATTGAAAGTTAATGGGGAGGCCTAAGTTCAGCAATTAATGTATCGTTGATGATAATAAAGTTAATACAAAAAAATATTATAATTATGACATGGAAGTATGTAATCTTCGTAATGGAAATTATAGTAGTGGTATTAAGATTAAATAATATAATGAAAGCTCTCGCCATTAAGGAAGTATTAATAAAGACATTAAAAAAAATCAAAGCGTTTTGATAAGGACTGATTTATATCCAGATATTTTTTTCTTTTGTAACAATCAATTAAGAGAATCTTTAGTTCTTCTCATTTCGTGTATAGTTAAATGTTAAAGGCACTACCGTAGTACACTTATTGATCTGCCTGATATAAGTACAAAATCAGGAATTGAACGAGTCTGGGGATGCCATTATCTGCTCTGAATATTTTAAACAAATCTTACAGACTTAACTCGCCTTACTTATTATACAGATGTGGTTTCGAATACTTATTAGTGTATCGTGGTATTCTTTTTTATAAATTTTGGCTTTATTAATTAAAATAAATATCAAGTAAAGAATGCTGCACCCGGGTTTTATGCAGTTGTTAAAATTCTGATTCTTGAAATACATCAGTTTGAATCGTCACGCAAAGCAGGCTAAATCTTGAGATTTTACACTGGTTGGTTTAGCTTTACTCGTGGGGCAAGTGATTTAATCAAACATTTTGTTCAGACAAAGTAAACGATTTTGGTTTCAGAAACCACGCGGATGTTTCTGGGAACACATAGAGTCATAGAGACATTGAGCTTTGGTGGAGTTTCTCAAGTTTAATGTTCATGTAATTTGTGTTTTACGAAAATAATCTAATAACGCCATCTTTTTTAAATCGATGAAAACTACAAATAAATCGCTTCTTCTGTAAATTTTTTTATTTTCGTTTAGTAACGGTTTCGAAATAAGGATGCGATATGTGTATCTCATTCACCAGTCCGAGCTGGGTCCGCCTGCTGGGGTACCCAATACCCTCTCAACTTGGTGCGTCACCTCTAACGAGCTTCATACTAAGCACAGACTTGCTCAGGCCCGTGCTCAGTATTGGGACAATATTGAACTGAAGTGATGATGAATAATGTGTGAAAACGCGAAAGTATTAGAAATCAATATTTATATGGATAATTACAACTATAATCTAAAATAATAAACATCGTCTATATGGTAAGAAAAAAACATTTTATTATAAAAGTTGCAGCCCATCTAAATTAGTTTGGACTAGGCCATACTAGTTTGTCCTCAAATCAGGTTTGGCCGGTAACATATATAACTCTTTTCATGACTGTATACAATGATTGATTTTATAATTGCAACTCACGGTGGACGCACAGACGTTATTCCTTGTGTATGTTACGTACGTCACTGCAATCTGTGATGACAGCGACGTATGGAGTCCTCATCATTCCTTTTGTGTGACGTTATGTCCGCAGGGGAGGCCGGACAGGCAGACATGTGTCGGCTCGAGTAGGTACCCATTAACATACAATACATGCGATTTGCATACGACATTTAATGACGATGACCCCTTTTTATTTGACGCATGTTGATAATTGATGTCAAGATGCACTATATATAGCTTATGTCATTATATTTCCTTATAATTTTTTTTATTTTACTTGATTACAAGATTAAGATGAGATAAAATTGGAAAAAATTGTAGAAATGCCCTGGCGAGCATAAAAGTGCCCGGAAAGCCACCTATTACGTGGGACCAACAATATAAATGGCGAAGTGTGGGCCTCTGCCCACCCCTCTGCCTACCCCTTCGGGGAAACAGGCGTGATATTATGTATGTATGTATGTTAGAATATTTTTTTGTGGTGGCCGTAGCTTGTCGTTTGGGTGTGGAGTCAGTCGGTACCGATTTTCAATCTTGCGGATATAATATGAACGTAAACACCGCGAGAGGGTAAAGGCTTTATGTAAAATATAACAATGCTATTAGAAAAGACAAATTACTGACTATTTGTTTCTGTATGTCATTTTCAATATTCAATTGAAGCTGAAATCATTGAAAGGAGGGCTTTAAAGTTGCTTGCAAACGGTCGAAAGATTGTTATTAGAACAAAATATATTTTTTAGACAAGTATAGGAGTATTCGTTGAAATGCTTATCACTATGTTCAATTAAACAAGCCAATTATTATAAAAATAGTAGATAGTCTTGTATACATTAACTATATCGGGGCTTAAGTTTTCGGTGAATGCACGATAGTCTACTAGGCATCTTCCACCGAAGATGATTGGGTATCGTTTTATATTGCTCTGATCTATATGCGCTGTGTGTTTGTTACCACTTTGGAGTGCTGCTATAGTAAATTATACTTAAAATCTATAAACTGACCTTGCAAAAGAAGAGCGCGCTCTGCCACGTAGCTTTCTTGTCGCTGAAGTAGTAGCAGCTGTGGCCGAGGCGGATAAAGTTCGGCGGACACACGTACGACATTTTGGTAGAGTTGCGGTGGCCGGCTGCTATGCTGCCTGTAAACAAATTGAGATATAAAAGGTTTCTTGGTTAGGTTAGTATTAGTCCTACAGTTGTCGATTTCACTAACTTTAACTTAATATTCTTAGGGTGAATAAGTTTGCAACACACATAAAAGCGAAGCGCTCGTAGCTCTGCGGTGTTCGGGGGTCGGAAACAATCACCGAAGTACAGCAAAGTTTACAGAGGTCAGTCCTTGGATGGGTGACCGTTTGTGTGGCATTTGATATCGAGCGCATCCGTGCTTCAGAAGGCACGCTAAGCCGTTGGTCCCGGTTATCACTAAATGTGGTAGTCGTTAAGCCATGTTAGAGGCCTCATGGGCGGCTTGATAAATTCTAACAGCAGGACGCCATACACCTGCCTCCGCCAATCCGCACTGGGTCAGCGTGGTGGAGTATGACCCAATACCCTCACACCTTGATATATGAGAGGAGGCTCGTGCTCAGTAGTGGGACATTAATGGGCTGAAATGATGACACATAAAATAATAACTGATATAAACGGTAATAGATTTCATAGTCAAACTTTTAAAACAGTTACCTATTTACATTGTTAACACTTTGAAAATGATTTTTTTGTCGATCGGGCTTACAGTTTAAACAAAATAATACATACATACAATTCCTCCTCCTCCCAAAAGGGGACGCAGAGACATCCTACGCCTATCATTCGCTTATATATTTTTGGCAACACGTAATAGATTGCGAGCCTATTGTCGCTTACTACCAACTTTTTATGTTCTCCAGAGCCTCGTCCGTTAATCGGCAGTTGCACCAATTGCAGGTGAGGTTGACTTTGGTTGTTTAGGTCTTGGTGGTTTGTGGAGGGCGCAGCGGGCGGGCCAGAAGGGCCCCTCAAGCAGCGCCAGGAGGGTCTTAGGCGGCGGGGGCAGGGGGCCTCCGAGAAGTCGGCCACACACGCTATGGCGGTCGTGTCTGCCGGTGGTGAGTCCCACACACCTCTCTCGGTCCCCCTTTGGCCGGGAAACAGTGCGAAAATGCATTTTGTTACCGACGTAAATAAAAAAAAAAGGCTTTGGTGGTTCTTTTAATTACCACACCACCATCAAAACAAAATATTTTTATAAGACTTACAAAACACAAAACATTTTGTTGGCGGTTTTAGCAAGTCGCGTCTTGCCAGCGTATTTACTTAGTTATGAATTTACTGCATGTTTAAAGAGTGCGTTCTATGGGTAATTGGAAACAAAATTTAATGAATCATGCGTATTTTTAAATGTCTGCAAAAAGAGGAAGATGCGGGACTAATTTATTCACTTAGGTGACACGTCATAATGACTACATCCTGCCTGATGGTAACCAGTCGATGCAGTACGAAAACTGAGACCTCTCTGAAACACCAAATATAAAGGTCGTAACGAAAAATATTTTGTTAAAATGATTGATAGCTTTAAAACTTTTTTGATAAATTAATGTTGTCATAAACATGACTTTATGCAATAAAACAATTTTGTCCTCTGGCGTGATTTATTGCCGTTTTAACGAAAATTATCGGCCATTGTGATTATTATCGGCTGCGTGAAGCTCGGTAGTCAGCCATATAAAGTAAAGTGGACGTTCTAAGGCTGGGGCTATACCATTCGGTAAGGTATTATACGCCCAAAATAAATATAATTTGGACTCTGATAGGATATAGTAAGATATTAGCAACAAATGAATCTTTTTAAACTCTTCACAGCCCCCAAATAAGCAACATGAACACGAGTATTTGTTCAGGTCTGTGTGTTTTCTTATGTTGATCCGTAATACGAGCCCTGATTAGTTTCGGATAATGACATTTGCTGAGAAAGATAATTGAATTAGTTGTGGACAATATATATGTTTACATCAATAGTAAGGTTCCATGATTCTGTACATCAATTACTTAGTTTCACGATAAGTATTATTAAGAACTTATGTTATAGATACTAAATAACGAATACATAAACATAATACAACATACATATATATATATATATATATATATATATATATATATATATATATATATATATATATATACTTTTATTGTAAATACATACTTAATATGCATATAAAACACCAAGATCAAAAATAATTTTATGTTTCATGTCCACAAAGATTTCTCCTACGTGAGAATCGAACCCACGATGCTCCTGGGGCAAGTACCTCTACGCCATACGGTCCTTCATATACAAAAATAAAACTTTCTTTGTCTATTATATCACACACTATATAACTTCTTTTTTAAATAATAATTGGGCATGATAACATACCGGGGACATAAGCTTATTAATAAAAAAGTTATATCTTTGTGTAAAACTGTGGGCTTTCGAATTCTCTGCCGGTGCTTGAGTTTCTATAGTCTCAGGTTTTATAAGCGAGGCGTGAAATAGCTTTTGGGAACACCGTAATTTGTAGGTGCGCTTGTTACGGGTTGTAGGGTTTGAAAGGTTCTCATATGAACAGCATGGACTGCTTACCATCAGGCAGAATGTGGTCATTATGACGAGTTACATAAAGGAAAAGCCATATTTATCTGATTCCTCTTTGTAGCGTAGAAATAGGGTACTCAATGTAGCCTCAGCCTTAACGTCGTGGGGGCGAGTGGCCTCAGAAATGTGCAAACTAGTTCCAAAATACCTTGGGGCCCGACAGACCGTGACATTATTTGCGATGTCGATTTATCGGGATTCTTTCTAAATGCGCCAATCAATATAAGCATCGATACTGATGGCTTTTGTCTGATAGCGAAAATGAATCTCTTAGGTCTATCTTTCTGTCTACATACCAGTTTAATATTAAATACAAACTTAAATTAATTTATTTTCCTCTAGTGTGGGCGTATAATATGCCCCTTGCATACCTCTACGTAGAAAAAGGCGCAAATATATTAGGTCGGGGAAAAAGTCTTTTCGCATAACGTAGGTATAAACTTATTATAAAATTTTTTTGACTGTACTATTTGCGTCTGGCTGGTTTTGGTAACATTAAAAAGGTTCCATTATAAAGAAAAGAAAAAAATAAAAAAAAGTTGTTTCCCGCTATTTTTCATTTGTTTTTCTCTCCGTAAAAATGAGTGAATCTAATGAAGAAATTCGATACATTTTAAAATTTTATTATAAAAAAGGCAAAAATGCAACTCAAGCAGTGAAAAAAATTTGTGATGTTTATGGACCTGATGCAGTGTCAGTAAGAGTAGCACAAATTTGGTTCAAACGTTTTCAGTCCGGAAATTTTGATGTTAAAGATGCACCTCGCTCTGGTCGCCCTGTTACGAATAAAATGGACGCCATTTTTGAAAGAGTGGAGCAAGATCGGCATATTAGTAGTTACGATGTAGCTGAAGAACTGGGAATTGACCACAAAACAGTTTTGACCCATTTGAAGAAAGCTGGTTATACAAAAAAGCTCGATATTTGGGTGCCAAACGAGCTCACTCAAAGAAACTTAATGAACCGTGTACTCATTTGCGATTCATTATTGAGACGTAATGAAACCGAGCCGTTTTTGAAGAGATTGATAACTGGCGATGAAAAGTGGATCACGTACGACAAGAACGTGCGAAAAAGGTCGTGGTCGAAAGTTGGCCAGGCTTCACAGACTGTGGCCAAACCTGGCCTAACACGAAATAAGGTGATGCTGTGTGTATGGTGGGATTGGAAGGGCATTGTTTATTATGAGCTTTTACCACCCGGCAAAACCATCGATTCTGATCTTTACTGCCAGCAACTGATGAGATTGAAGGAAGCAGTCGAGAGAAAACGGCCGGAATTGATCAACAGGAAGGGTGTGGTCTTTCATCACGATAACGCTAGACCACACACATCTTTAGCCACTCAGCAAAAATTAAGAGAGTTCGACTGGGAGGTCTTAGTGCATCCACCATATAGCCCTGACCTTGCGCCTTCAGATTTTCACCTGTTTCGGTCTCTGCAGAATTCTTTAGGTTCTGTAAGGTTGACCTCAAGAGAGGACTGCCAAAACTATTTGTCCCGTTTTTTTGATCAGAAGTCCCAAAGTTTCTACAGTAACGGGATAATGTCTCTGCCCACAAAATGGCAGAAAGTTATTCAACAAAACGGTACATATATATTGTAAATAAATGTAAATAAACTTTGAAAAAAATGTCTTGACTTTTCATACAAAAATACGAAAAGACTTTTTCCCCAACCTATTATGTATCAACTAAAATACATATCACTGCAACACATACACTCGTTACCTATTAGTAACAACCCCTTTCAAATTTCTAAACTAATTGTATAGGTTATAAATAATAAATTTATAGATTTTTCCAAGATGAAAAAGACTTTCAAATTTAGTACCTCATAATTTTTTACAATATAATAAAAAATCCCTTTTACTAAAAAATGTTTTATAGTCGCTATGAAAACATACTTATGATTAACAATAATTAAAATATTTTTTTTTTCAATACTTACATTGTGACCAGAGCATTATATAAAACAGCGCCGAAACAGCGAATAGACCTCTCCGTTCTAACGCTTCCATTTTTAGTAACAAAATTCACTTCACTTAATCACTTACTTAAATAAGAATCTCACTTCACGTCACACGTCACTGCTCCGAACACTGTTTTGAAGGCATTGTTAAACGAGACTCAAAAAGGGAACAGGAAAATTATTAGGAGATTTCAGGAAGAGATGAAAAGTTTTTTCACAAAGCTTTCCACCGCCCGCTAATCAGAATCTGTAACAAAGAAAAATACAATAAATTAAACGAAAATTAGCAATAGTGTTTTATTTCTTAAAACTGGTATAAAGTCGAGTTTTTATGTGTAAGTATGGTGGATTTTAAAACAACGTTTTCGACCACATACACAAGTGTAGAAAAGTGGACTTTTGCCGTGAATTGTCTCCTCTAGTCTCTAGTCACCATTACTTTACTGGTATAGGACTTTGACTTTATTGTGACGGACTTTAAATGACTAAATGAAGAAAACGCTACTTTATGTGCAATTTTGATGCAAAATACATGATTTATCAAATTACTTGACACTGGCAAATACTTCAAACGAGTGAGTAAATTTAAATAAAATTAAAAAATGAAATAAAATCCATCCAATAAAAAAAAGAGTCTACATGAAAGTAAAAAAAAAAGCATCCAATAAGGAATAGCTCGAAATCAAATCTAATATAACCTTTAAAGCGGGAATATTTTTAAATTTATTTTCCTGAACTGGAGATTTTTTTATTTCTTTTTTTTACTTCAAAATAGCAGTAAGAAAGCAAATTTATTCATAATGGTGTCTAGTCTTTGAATGCTAAATGACAAACAATAAAATTTTCTATTGTGTCTGGTACCGATGGCGTTCAACGTGTCAATGATTACCAGAGGTCGGAATTAGGTAGAGTTATTTATGTACTTGCATCGAAATGTTGATATTAATGTGGACCTTCCCGGGATTTCAAATGGATTTCAAATGGGAGTGCTCCGCATTTTCGCTATTGTATTCTTTTGTTCTCACAAGCTATGTAGTGCGAACAATAAACGTGGCAACATCGCGCGTGTGCGTATTGGAATTTTGCAACTTCGGTCATCCAATATCATTGATGTAAGTTTGGCAACGTCGCGCGTGCAGTAGTCTAAATTAAAAAAGTAAAAGTAAATAACTTTTTATTAAAAAGTAACGGGATTTTGACGTGACAACGTCTTAAATTAGGTTGCGGCTGGGAGTCACTTATGAAAAAGTGTAACGCTCGGTAACGTTACGATGAGTCACCGAACGAGAGAGAGGCCCGGCGAATGCCTTGCGTCTCTCTCCCACTCAACTATGATCGGTTGAACAAAATATATTTCTATAGTTAAAATTTGTGCAATTCTTATTTTCATTCAATTCCTTGTTCCTATTGTGCAATTTAATTATATTCATATCAATAAATATTCTACCGAGAAAAAGACGTTGTCACGTAAAATCTTCGCCCGTAAAAACGACTTTACAGGCAACCATTTTTTTCTATTCTTTAAAATTAATCCCGGGATTTGAGGCATATCCACTATATTCTTTCGCTGTGTGAAATCAGTGTAAGTACATGAATAACTCTACCTAATTCCGACCTCTGATGATTACTTGTTAGATAAACATGCTTGGACTTTATATTCTTTACCATATGTTTGTGTCTAATTTAGAGACTAAAGTATGCCTGTTACTTTGTGATCGATAAGGTGTGGTGGCGAATATAACCGCACTCCGCTCCTTAGGTCGTGGATACGATTCCCACAACAGACAAATATGTGTGAACATGAATATTTGATCTGGCCTGGGTGTTTTCCTATGTATAAGTATTAAGTAAGTATTTACAAAAAAAAATATTTATGAATGTTTATCCATTACTTAGTATCCATAATACAAGTTCTTAATGATTCTTAATGAAGTTCTTAATGATAATTATCAGAAAATATTTATTTATTTACTTTGTTTATTCAGTTACACATGTTAATACCACTTTTTTGGTTACAATTTATCATAGAACATAATATTTTTTAATCTAATTATCTAAAATGTCACGGCCTCGGATATTTGCTAAGTTTTTGCTAACATCTTCTTACTTCTCTAGCTTCTTAGTTATATGTCTAACACTTTCTACAGCTAGTTCCACGAATTAATAATTACTTGGGAATTTAGATTATGCTAAAATTAACCATTCCATATGTGGAACTATGGATCACCATCTCCATTAGATCTATAATGAACGAAAAATGCAAAACAGGCGAGTCTGTCGAACAACTAAGGTGAAGCAGGAGTGATCTTATTATTCTAGTATATCTGTTGTTTACTCGCTTCAAAGTTCGTGGTGAACATACATACGAAGATTGGTTTGGGTTATTGGATGGTAGCAAGAATATTATTAAAAAGTATTTATATATGTATATCCGCTGCGGTATGGGTATTAGATACCCATTAGTACCCCATAGTACAAGCTAAAAGTGCTGTGTCCAAAATATTTATTTGTTCATGTAAAGTTATTTTACCTAACACCTTAAAGTGACTGAAACCTAACGGTATCGTAAAATGTAAAATAAATAATAAGCGTGTATTTTAGTTCTGTATTTTCTTACTGTGTTTCTGCAATTTTTTTTTACAACTGTGATAAAAAAATCATGACAGGGTTAGATGCTTTATGATGACGTTTTGCAGCAACTACTAATTTTTATTCATATGTACAACGTTTGTGACCGTCCCACGTAAAGTCTAATTTCTGTCTAGATGTTCAGAATAAACCTGATTTACAGACAATCTGTAACGGCTGCAATAGCATTTGTTTGTTTATGTGACCTGACTCGTTAACCTGCATTTTCATTATACAGTTCTTGACTACGTTGGATAATAAAAAAAAAGCTATATAACCAACGAAGTAGAGTAACTTTAGCTACTCTTTTACTTTAATGATACTTAATAATATAGTGCAATATCGATTCATATTTGATGGGCGATATGTACTTTACATACAACCCAACTCAACAAACAACACAACAACAACAAACAAACACACAACTAGTTGTTTGTTATATAAGGTTATGTCGTTAATAAATGTGAGAAATAAGAGTGGGCCTAGATGGGAACCCTGAGGGACACCAGTTTTGGCAAAATACTACTGGGACGGTGATCCATTTACTATCACAGTCTATTATAATAATTATCAGGAAGTAGATATTTGGAGTGACACTTACCGTAGTCCAACTGAACTAAGATCATTTTTGTAATGGAATTAGAATCTAAGTTATTTTACAACCTATGCGACCCGTGTTCTAAGAACAATAAAGCTAACCTATAAATAGGCCCCGCGTCCACATTCAGACTTTTACGACCAGAATCTAGATTTCTCGCACGGACTTTCTAACCTGAATTCATGGTGCTAGGCGGTGGCGACAAGTATGAACCTATAAACGGTTAAAGGACGTGTATTGTTTGCTGTGGTTTTAAAACAAATAGTCTCGTCATTTCATGCGTGGGTGGTCCTACTCCTAGCTTAGTGAACCTGAGGGAAGTGACGTTGACTCATTTTTGACATAATCATCTTGTCATCAGCGAAGTATCAACTTTGGAACCAATTTGGTACTAGTATCGCTACGTGATGGTGTCAGAAATAAGGAAATTGAAGGAGAGCTAGAGTCACCGACATACGAATCATGAATTGAGAATACACCGAAGATGAATTTGCAAGTTGAAGAGGCAGTGGGCGGTCACATTGCCTCAAGAATCGACAATCGGTGGGCCCTGACAGATCTTTATTCTTTAATTGCTACCGGGAACAAACCAAAAAGCCGATGCATAACGCATACTGGACTGTTTACTGTCGATATAACGCATAATCGTCCTTTATAGACCGCACTAAGCCGCTCTTTATTATCTATAATTTATCTGTGTAATCGAAAATATGCGATAATTCGCCACTATTATGCGATCGACGACTCATCGCGTGCGCCGATGCACGTTCGGTGGTCAACGTACACATTAAACCATTAATCACAACAATTATTCCTTGAGCTACGTTACAAAGCTAACTCCATTCTAGATAGGGGTCAACTTACATGTTGAATGGGCGATTTGCACCCAGACCGATTAGGATAATACACTTCGCTCGATATAGTCATTCGATACGCACATCTAGTATTTCATTTAGTTTTCTTTAATTTTATGTTCATTTATTACCTACATAATCATTAAATAACTATTGTAGTTTCGGTCTAGAACTCGCGGGTTTATTTTAGATTCGTAGCTGCAGAATATTTATCAGACTGTAATAAAGAAGATTCCATAAATTATGTATTTATTGACATTTTAAAAAAAAGAATAGTAAGCGGCAATAGGATCGCCAATTATTACGCGGGACCAACAATATAACTGGCGAAATGTCGGCTTATAATATGCCTCTGCCTACCCCTTCTGACCTAAATATCTCTCAACTTGGAATGTGAAAGGAGGCCCGTGCCCAGTAGTGGGTTAAAAGGTTAAAATGATATCATGTTACAGAAATCCCTGAAGGTTTATTACTCTAAAGTGCTATGTATTATCAAACTATAATTTTACAAATTTACTAAATTGCTATGTAAATATATATTTTATACCAGTCGCTATGAACCTAGCGATCAATGCGAACATTTGCACTTAGAACAGCCAAATTATATTTCAATTGTAGCATAGTTACAATTGAAATATAATTGTCTGCTTACCATCAGTGGTGATGAGTATGGGCACTCCGCTCCTAAGGTCGTGGGTTTGATTCCCACACAGGATAAACCTTTGTGTGCATGAACATGAATATTTGTTCTGATCTGGGTGTTCTCTATGAATATAAAGTATGCATTTACAAAATAAAACAAAATTTGTATGCTTATCCGTTATTGAGTATCCATCCACACAAGTTCTTAATGATACTTTTTTAACTAATTAATTGGTGTGATTGTTAGAAATTATTAAATTTAATTATTTAATATATTATAATCGACTATATATTATCAATTTATCAGGCAGGATGTAGACATTATGACGTGTCACATTAAAATAAAAACTTCTAAAAATTTAAAGTTAAGTAAGATTTGCTTTTACTTAATGTAAGTTTTACTATAAACATGCCTAAAAGTTAGTTGTTGAATTTTTTATAAATTTTTAAACTTACAAACAAACTATGCGGAGGACGCATCTTCCTATATGTTGGTCTCGCCAGGTAAGTAATTATGATTTCCCCTCTGGTGAAATACTCTATGAATGCGCCTTAGAAGTCGCCGCCCGCTGGATAATAACAAACGTTGCCTATGCTGTATTTCACGGTGTACTTCTAAAGGTAGTATTACGCCTTCAAGCCTCGCCTTTCGACCTTTGGGAGTAATTATTTTATAGTGAGTCTTGCTTAAGACACTAAGGTGTTTCAATATTTGTATCTTTTTCGAATGCTTTATAATTAGATGTTTCCATCTAAATTGATTCTAGTAGTCCAGAGTCAAAGATAAAGAGGTTAGGGTTAAAGAGGGTGTGAAACGGCGTTTATTCAAACCGTCATGAGTAGGGGCGCTTATTACCGCAATAGTTCTAAAGTATAAAGCGATTTTTTTCTTTTTGACTGCATCAACTGCTTACGATCAGGAAGGATAATAATATGGTCATTACGTCGTGTCAATTAAAAAAAAACCACTCTTCTTCTCTCCTTCTCGATGTTTTTAAACCCATTTATTCCCGTTGGTCAATTTGTAAATGCCAATAAATTCGATAAAGTTTTTAAGTTGAAAAGAACCTAGGTCTTATTTTTGTTCGTTTCAGACCAATTCGCTCTGTCGAGCAATGTTTGGTACAAATTACCTTTCACTGTAGCTTTATTCAGAGAGTTTGCCTTTCTTCACATCCCGATAGTATCAGCTACAGTACAGTTCATACAGTGTGGCAATGTTATTAATATATTATCGTAACTAGATATAATCACGCCTACTTGCGGATGGTTGTAGGGTAATTTAAGCAAATTATAAATGTGAGCTATATGGCGGCGATAGCCCAGTGGCGAGAACCCTTGCCTTTAAGTGCAAAGGGTCTCGGGTTCAAACCCTGGTGGCGCACCTATGACTTTTCGAAGTTATGTGCGTAATTATCGCATGCTTCGTGCCTCGAAAAGCACGTTAAGCCGTGGGTCCCGGCTGTCATGAACATCTATGCCAGTCGTTATTAGGAAAGTCAGTGCCTTTCATAAACTGACAGCTGGTTTAACCATAGAAAGAGAGAAAGATAAAAATAACCTTAAGAATAAAAGTATCAGACCCTTATTAATAATAATATATTTGAGTTAGTGGAAAATGGTTATTTAAGTTACATAATATATTTACAAGAAAAAACAACAAATGCCTAAAACTAACACACAAAAACAATAATGAGGTAACATTGAATATAGAACAAAATATAGAAATACTGGTTTATATAACTGCTGGTCCGCAATACATCATTTCACATTTCTTACTTAGCCACTGTGCGGCGGTAGCTGTCCCCCCAAAACTATTTTCCTAGTATATTCCATGCCTCACCGTATGGAGTATACTGTGTTGCAACCTAATACCGTGGCAAAAGAGAAATCGCCCGCGGAACATACAGCGCTATTTAAGCTGTCCTAGGATTAGATAAATCATAGAACGCGCTTAAAATCATTTCTCTTTGCTATTGTGTCTTATAAAGGAGGCGGTAGAGTCTATTGATTCTAAAACAAAATTATTAGCAACTTTTGTATTTAATTAAAGAAAATCGTGATTATTGTAGGTACTTGATAAACCATAAACCAAAGTAAGAAGGATTCAATTCAAACTCCGACAAGCACACCCAGAGTGTACTAGCAGGACGTTACCCAGCGTTATCGGGGCCAACGTTTGTACGTGCCTTCCGAAACACCAAGGTTCTACACATTGCACTGATGTTTAAGGTGGTGATGTTTAGGGTGGTAACATGTTTTATGTGAGATCGCTAAAACTGGGCTTTTTAAATTTGATTGTTCTTTGTCATCGAGGACGTCTTGCTAGGATTCTGAAAGTCAGCGACTTTCACCGTCGCCTTAAGGGTAATACAGATTTGAATGGAAGACGCCGTATATACTGAATGAAAAGCTAAAGCCGGAACCGGACCTCTCTTTCTCCATACCTTAACTAATTGCTCACTAATGGCATTATAATGTACTCAGCAGTATATATTTTTTCTATCTTAAAAATATCTTAAGTCCCCTGATAAAATAAAAATATAAAAACAAAATCCGACAAAGTATATGTCCGTAACTCGATCGATTCCAATGTAACTCATTTAGTGGTGTGCCAGGAACGTGACGGTGCGTTCGATCGCGGTCCTAAGGGACGACCCGTTAATAAAATTTACGAGCGAAATTATACCAACCAACATTTGCGCAAGTGCATCCATTGATTTAATGGGAGAATTATTTATTAAGCCATGCGAGATGTTTGATACATTTCCGCTATTACTGAAGATTACATTTTTATGGTCTTCTTGTAGTGATTAATGGTTTAGTGTGGTAGGTTTTTGAGAATATGTAAGTATTTATTGAGCGATTTTGCAGATATAAATGAAATAAATTAATATGAAATGATATTAATGTGTATGAAATAAATTACTTCGTTAATAATGATACGAGAACTCTGTGTTTGTTTTTTGTGTACGTTAAGTTTTTTTTTCTATGTACTGATACTCCTAAAATAAAATAAAGTGCAATGGGTCTTCTAGAGAAGGCAGAACAGTGTCTGGGTCTCGCGTCTGTAGGACTTTTATTCAGAATATATTTTCTTCCTTAAATTAGAAAAAAAATGGCTGAGATTCTGATAATGATAAAGTTATTTACTTTATTCTATCATTATCATAATCTTAGTCTTTTTTCTAATGAAATATCATCAAGTAACCTTCTTCGCTGTTGTGTCAGACTTTTACTGACTAAAAACCATCCTACAAAGACCTAAGGAGCCGAAGCCAATCTTACCTGCAAGTGGTGCACCTGCCGATCAACGGACGAGGCTCTGGCGAACCACCACCTATTACGTGGGACTAACTATATAATTGGCGAAGTGTGGGCATATAATATGCCTCAGCCTACCCCTTCAGGCCCTTCAGGGAAACAGGTGTGAATGCATGTATGTATTAACCACAACTGATCTTGGACTTCCTTTTACAAAAGACCGAACCAAGCTATTGTTGGGATTCAGGTCGTACCTAGTGCAAATTGGCGAGAGCAAGTGTTTAAGTTTCTGCAGTTAGAATAAGGTATCTAACTTGGCAAAACTATCACATGTAATGATAACCGGGACCAATGATCGTTTCTTCTGAAGTACGGATGCGGTTGACATTAAATTACACATTAACGGTGGCCGTTTAGGAACAAACGCATTACATTTAAATCTGATCTTTATGGACGAGGCTTAAGTCTTATCACACTTAAGCAATATGAAGTTGGGTTTTGAAGAAGTTAGGTACAGATTTGCAGAGATTAAAACATTGTAACACGCATTAAAATAGGTAAAACGCACTTCAAAACCACTTACCTGAAGACGCCTGACCATATTTATTGCAGTTTTAATGGCACTGAATAGCGCTTGACAATCTGGAGTATAACTTGTTAAGCATATGTTAGTAATTTTTCTACAAACAGCGCTTTTAAGCCGGGTGACATTATTGCGTATTGCATAGCTATTCTTCTCTAAGGGAGAAGAAGAATGCCACAATCCATTTAACGTATTACTACTGGGTACTGGATATAGGCATCCTCTCACGAACCAAGGAGTGAGAGATTCATGTCATATTGTACCACACGATTTGAACCGACGGGGACTGACCTCTGTGAACTGCTAAACTTCTGTGTTCGTTTTAGATGTCCCAGAACCACAGAGCGCTTTTTGTCAATGATACAAGCACTTGATTAAAACAGTAATACTCTAACCCATCTATTCGCAGTATAAGCTTATTAAATAAAAGTCAAGTATTATTTTATACAAAACCACTTTTTGTAAGTATGGAAAGACGACGCTGACCACAACTCATCCAATCAGTTCACAATGCGTTGAACAAAAAGTTTATGATCGATCAGGTCCGAAATAAACTCGGACCACCATCACACTGCTACGTTTCCATTCTATACTCGATACTACATTGTTGTTTTAAATCGATTTAGGGGTGTCCAATCAGTCGTATCGATAAACATAATACTAATTATAATGTGACCTACTTTTTCAATGTTTGAGCGATATTCAGTTACATGAATACTTCTTTGTGGTCAAATCGTTTGTTTGTTGAAATGGATTGGTATTTTTAAACCTAATATTATTTTTGACGTGACAACGTCTTAAATTAGGTTGCGGCTGGGAGTCACTTATGAAAAAGTGTAACGCTCGGTAACGTTACGATGAGTCACCGAACGAGAGAGAGGCCCGGCGAATGCCTTGCGTCTCTCTCCCACTCAACTATGATCGGTCTGCCGCGCGCGCAGCACTAGTGTACAATGTTTTAGTAAACAAAATATATTTCTATAGTTAAAATTTGTGCAATTCTTATTTTCATTCAATTCCTTGTTCCTATTGTGCAATTTAATTATATTCATATCAATAAATATTCTACCGAGAAAAAGACGTTGTCACGTAAAATCTTCGCCCGTAAAAACGACTTTACAGGCAACCATTTTTTTTATGCATTAAAATTAGTATATTTACTGTAGGTATTTAAGACGGTAAATGCTTCAAGCGACATAGTTTCTGAATTTTTTTATAAACATACAGATATAGTCTCATTTCATAACCTAGTTATTTTTGGGTCATTCATATTAGATATGACAGAAGCGCGTACGGTATATTTGAAAAAAAAAATTCTGTCGCATACATAGTCTGCCGAGACCATTTACCATTAGGGATACCTCATAATTAAGTTGCTCCTTGAGATATAAAAAAAACTACCTTTTATAACCTACGGAGGTGAGACGTGGACACATGCATTAAGGCTGGACACTAATTCAAGGTATCTTAGCGTCCTTCAGGGACAGCAAGTTTACGCGTTTCTCTGGGGAATAATAAAATGCGAAACAAACTAATCCATCAGAGAAACAGGATCCGCTATATTGCTAAGAGGGCTAGGCAGTTGAAATGGCAATGGGCAGGCCACATCAGTCGAAGTTGCCATTTAAGACAAAACAAAATATATCTTGGAGTGGAGACTGCGAATGAGCAGACGTTTTGCAATTGGGTGGGATGTAAGACTAAGGTAACCTATTAAGTCTGTTCCGGCAAATTTTTTTTGGTAAAGCGACCTGTAATCTTACATAAATATACTTATTGTTTAACACAAGTATGTGAAAAAAGAAATAAAAAAGAATAAAGTATTATTCATTTTTAAAAATAAATTCAAAATTTTAAAAGTAAATATTATTGTTTATAAGCCATACCAATTACTTTAATATAGAATATAACTATTTGAATGAATGAATAAAATATTCTCATACGTTTACATAACCGTTCTCTCAACAATAGACGATTGCCTTCTCATAACACCAGTCCAAGAGCAAATATTGTGTCAATACTCGAACACCGTCCAAGATCTTTATAATACAATCGATAGTTTGGAAGGTAAACATTATCAAAAAAGAGTTGTTTGTAATTGTTATGTAACATAGTTTCAAATACATACACTTACCTACGCCTTAGAAAAATAGTCATGGGAGTTATGTTTAGTTTTGTTATGTCTGGCTCATAGGTTCTGGCTCTAGGCATGGGCTAAATATGTGGCAGCCATCATCCTAGCATTATCCCGGTTTTGTCCTGGACTTACGCTAAGGGCCCAGGGTCTGCTTACCGGTCTAACCAGATTTGGCAATTATTAAATAAAGACGCTCAAAACAACATGCGATCTTAAGTGTCAGCTACAACTTAATATAATGAGAATCACATCATAGTTACGTAGGTATAACTGTCACTTAACAACAAAGATAATTACGAGAAAGTAAATACATCACTTCCCGCTGTTAGATTTTAGTAAGCAGTCTAACTTGGAATAACGAATATTATAGTGATAACCGAAAACAATAGTTTCACTAGAGTTCAGAAGAACAGAAGCGGTCTAAATTGCGGCAAATATTGCGTTACGTGCGGGTGAAGCGGAAATCTTAAACAAATAAAAGATAAATAATTTTAGGTTACTAAAATTAAAGTTAATTATTTCAATTGAGAAAAGTTGAATTGTTTGTAAAAATCTCTGTATATTTTTTAACATTTCCATTAATACAACAGACGATTACCAAAAGTAATCATTTTGGGGCTTATTATAAAAGAGATCTAAAGTTAGAACAGGTTTATAACTAGTGCTGTCATAATTATAATTATTTATTGTTTTTTTTATTCTTTACTGTCTTCATCTTATCAAATGAAAGTGAAAGCACTAGTTTTAAACCTAGTCTAACTTTAGATCACGTTTTGTGATAAGACCTATATAGTATAAGTGTCGATACTTCTCGGTTGTACAATCGATAGTTTAGTCGATAAACATTCCCACCGGGGCGTGTTATTCGTTATTGTTGTATTATGTAAGCTGAGCCACCGCAGCTCGAAGCGCTCCACTAGCTATTCCTAGCAAGGCAGACGTTTGCTAGCGTGTGGTCAGGCTCTTCTGATTATTGTTTTTTATTTTCGTAGTTTACTCTAGCTATATATTTTTTTACTTACAACGGAACGCAGAAGGTTAGGTAAGGCGTTAGGGAAAAAGCTCATTTGTTCTAGGCATATGCGTTCGTTGTAATAAGTTGTTCGTTCGTTTTTATAAAATTATTGTTATAAAATATCGTGACTAGTGATATCATTCTACATACGTTCACGCCGGTTTCCCCGAAGGGGTAGGCAGAGGCATATTATACGCCCACACTTCGCCAATTATATAGTTGGTCCCACGTAATAGTTAGCGAGCCTATTGCCGCTTACCGTTCACTGTTATGTTCGCCAGAGCCTCGTCCCTTAATCGGCAGGTGCACCACTTGCAGGTGTGGTTAGCTTGAGCTCCTTAGGTCTTGGTAGGATCCCTATACACCCTATATCATCTCATATCTACACACGATAATATCATTCTACTACAACATTTAATGATAAACCTAAATCGATAAGGATAGATCAAATGTGAGATGTAAATAAATATTGAATTTTTATTAAAATCTAGAAATATTAATTGACATAATATTCCAATTACAGCTATTAGGAATCTATACATTGATTATGGTCCTTGCGCGACTTCTATTCTATTTTGTTCTTGTAGAGTTATAGGACGAACTAGTTGTTTGGTATTAGATAAAGTAATTACGAAAGGGATAGTTACACCGCAAGACTTGGTTCTACCACCTAAGTTAAGCAGCGGTCATATAGGGGTTGTTGGATTGGTGACCCTTTGTGTTTCATGTACGCTTGCTATGTTGTTATGTTATTCGTTAACCCAAAATAACGCCGTGCCATGCCATAATAATACCGTACCGTACCGAACAGTGCCACCCCCTTTCATCTCACACGGAGTCGCAAGGACCGAGTAAGAGAATTTCTACCGGATGATAGGCAGCAGCGTCATCCTGTGCACTGGCTTGAACTGCGATCACCAACCTGCCTGTTCAGCGTGGTGATTATAGGCAAATACCCCCAATAGATTGTAATGTATTGGAGAGGCTAATGTTCAGCAGCGAACAAGATATATTCTAACCATCAGAATGCTACACGACAACGCGAAGAGATGATTAAGTAATGACGAAAGGTGTATGTGCTAGGTCATTTGATTTGGGATTTCTCTGTCGGCGTATGTGTTTCTCAGCTCCTATAATCCCTGGTCTTTCGAGCGAGGCGTGAAAAGGCATTTATGCGTGTCGTCATGAGTGGGTGATCCTGTCACCGTGCTTACTCCACGCAATAGATCACCCTTATTTTGTTGGACTGCATCGACAGCTTTCCACTAGGCAGGATGTGGTGCTGGGGGACTGTTCGTACCGTTACCGGGGCCTCAGGACGTAACAGGCTCAAGAAGGAACATGGATGGTTTTTAGTCAGTAAAAGTCTGACACAACCTCCCGCTCCACCCACGGCGGGAGAAGGTCAATAGATGATTTTTCATCCAAATAAAATAAATAAATAGGCATGATGTGGTCATTACTCAATACTCAATACTTTGTTGCGTTCCACAATGGTTTCATAAGGTGGTGAATATTACAATTTGGTACATTTGTGGACCCTGTCGGGCACAGCATAGTGTAGGAGAGAGGAGGAAGGGCGCCGTATACTTCTTATTATTATTAAATTACTATTATTAAATTACCGTTATTAAATTATTGTTATTAAATTATTATTTATTTATTGAGTATGTATCAAATGATGTCAGTAGATTTAAACAATATTATAACAGTTAGTATAGGTAAAAACATTAAATAAAAATGTAGCAACAATGTCACATTACGACGTGTAATATGAATATTAAAGAAAATTACAAGGTTCAACGTTTCAAAGTTTACTGAAAGAGGCATACATTATTTCGTTATACTCATACAATACAACAAACATTGATTACATACAATGATGCATTGTATGATTCATTCGCTATGAATAAACATTCAATAAACTATTTATTGTATTTGCGACAGGCAAATAATTTAAGATATTAAGATTGTGCTAATCAATATCTGTCTATGACAGTCTATGTGGATGCAATCCGTAATATCAAAATGAATAAGTATTCTAAATATGTATAATTATGAATAAAAAATAAAAAAGATCCAAATGTCTTGGGTACGTTTCCCGCACAAAGTTTAAGTGTATAAGCATTAAATTTGTCTTGCGCTGGATGTTTTCTTAGTAATATGACAGAGCGGTAAAGTAAATGATTATGTCTTTGGCTAAGAGGCACGAATGTATTTTACATCAAAGCTTCACGCATACATATGACATCATTCGACGGTGCACGACATTATCCATAAAATGAAATATGGAACAAGGGCCTTACTTTCAATGCTGATGTGGTGACGTAACGCTGACCATGCAGCGATTCTTTATCTGATTGGAGAAAATACGAGATTGTAATATTTTTGTATAACATTATAACGAGGTAAATTAAAGGGTGGCATAATATTAAAAGATTATATATGCTTGAACGTCTTAGATTACAATAAAATATATAGGAAATTGGCGATTGACGACCGATATGGCGTAAAGGTCAGTATACTTGCACTTCACTCCTGAGGACGTGGGTTCGATTTCCACACAGGACAAATCTTTGAACATTAATAATTGTTCTGGTCTTGGTGTTTTCATATGTATATTAAGTATGTATTTACAAAAATGAGATGCTTGAGCATTATGATTGTTTTCCTTGTATAAAAAGAAAGAATGTACAAAATGAAGTACGTTCATCCGTCCTCCAATAAATAGTAGGTCCAAAACTCAGCTTTATTTATGACTTAACAAGGTGCCCTTTAAAATAACCATGAATATGTGTTTAGTTTTATACACAGATTTATACGAAGTGCTCATAGCTCTGCGGTGCTTGGTGGTCGGAAACGATCACCGAAGTAAAGCAGAGTTTACAGAGGTCAGTCCTTGGATGAGTGACCGTTTGTGTGGCATTTGATATCGAGCGCTTCTGTGCTTCGGAAGTCACGCTAAGCCGTTGATCCCGGTTATGACTAAATGTGTAGTCGTTAAGCCATTTTAGAGGCCGAGTTGGGCGACTTGAGAAATTCTAACAGCAGGACGCCATACACTTGCCTCCGCCAATCCGCACTGGGTCAGCGTGGTGGAGTATGACCCAATACCCTCACACATTGATATGTGAGAGGAGGCTCGTGCTCAGTAGTGGGACGTTAATGGGCTGTGAAGACCCAGATTTATGCTAGTAAAGCATAAGCTTTAGAAATCACATAAATCTGTGCCTGATTTCTAGACTCAGTAGTTCTAGTTATGCTATTGATTGGATATGTCAGTCATAGTCTCCTTTTATGTGTAGACAGATAGTGGGCTAAAGTTTCCATTGCTATTGACGTCAAACGTACTGCCAACGCTTCCATGAAAGTCAAGTCCGTGACGTCATAGAGAGCACGTGAAAATTAGCTTGTTGATCAATTATAGGGTATTATAATTTTCAGACGATAAATGCCTCAACTTTATTTTGACGACCGATATGGCGTGGAGGTCAGTATACCTGCACTTCGCTCGAGAGGTCGTGGGTTCGATTCCCACACAGGACAAATCTTTGTGTGCATGAACATCAATATTTGTTCTGGTCTGGGTGTTCTCCTATGTATCTTAAGTATTTATTTACAAAAAAAAAGTATTTATGTATGTTTATCCGTTATTTAGTATCCATAACACAAGTTCTTAATGATACTTATCTTGGAATTGAATAATTGGTGTGATTGTAAGAGAATATTTATTTATTTATTTAAGAGAATATTTATTATGAAATTGAATATATTTTGTGCATACAAGCGTAGGGTGACTTCTCGCCTCTCCTATTTGCCGTGCCCTGTAGGGTTCATATATGGACATTTTTTCATGTTTACCATCTTTTGTAACTTGTATGTATATTTGCAAGTGCTGTTGTAGTCCTCCACTGCAGCACATGCCAAATGGAGTTCTTTTAGGCATACTATACTTAAACTACTCTGTAAAAATTGTTTACTGTTATGATTTCTGTTATATGTAATTTTGTCTATGTAGTTTTATGTATTGTATTGTATGATGTGTATATATATATATATTATTATATATATATATATATATATTATATATATATATATATATATATTTTTGTATATTTTTTTCATATTTAACAAATAGTTTTAGTGTTTATTCGTTACTAGCGACCCGCCCCAGCTTCGCACGGGTGGTATGCTAATATGAATAGTGACGTATAATACATAATTACAGAATGTCTCTATGTAGGCCGCGAATACCTACCACCGCCGCAACCATAATTTTTCGATTTAGCGTAAGTTTATTCGTTTGATATCCTGTAAAGTACTGATCGAAATTACATGATGTAAAAGACAAATTTAATCTATGTTTAATGTCCAAGCTTACTAAGATAAGAATTAATGTCATACATACTTAAAATGGCTTCGTTAATAAGCCATTATTTTTAGTAAAAAGTAGAAGATAAAATTGGTTATTGTGGGGTATTCTTGAGAGATAGACATATACCATCGCGGACTTTTTTGAAGAATTTTATAAGTTGTACAATATTGTAGTACAATATTTTGACTAATCTCGTAGGGTTTGTCCAGCGTTTGCAATATAAGCGCAAAAAAGTGAGTTGAATTACGACATCATATTAGAAATCTCAAAAATTGACAGTGTTCCACTACTATATTATGCATGTATTATACATACAAACCTTCCTCTTGAATCACTCTATCTATTGGAAAAAACCGCATCAAAATCCGTTGCGTAGTTTTAAAGATTTAAGCGCACATAGGGATATAGGGACAGAAAAGGCGACTTTGTTTTATACTATGTAGTGATAAAGTTTTTGTGCTCTGCCTACTGCTTTCCTGTTCTCTCCTTTGCGTCGGGTTGTCTGGAAGAGATCGCTTTTAGCGATAAGACCGCCTAGATTGGCCATTGTGTTTCAATATTCATTGTAATCTGTAGTTTTTAAGTTATTTGGTCAATAAAGAGTATACTATTAACGTTTTACTACTGAGCTCGGAAATTCTATCATACAACAAGGCAAGAGATTCAACGCATACCACACCACGCATAGGTACTCAGTGCGAATTTGCAAAGGCAGGTGCTTAGCGTCCTGTCGGCCTCGATATTTCGGCGCGATGAACTGTCGGTTAAACGGATGTAGTTGCAGACGTAAACGAGTAAAAAAAAGCTTGCTGTAACGGGAATCTCATAAGATGTAAAAAATACTTGCAGCTAAAAAGCGCACAGTAACGCTCAGGGAACTTGAAAGTGCATCGGCTTGGAGCACTTGAGAACTCGAGATTATAGACACTCGAGAGCTCAAGTGCATGCTCAGCTTACCGACCACTAAGATGGAGCTGTCCGAACTACAATGAAGCAAACATTTATTATCTTCAATTGCACAACAAAAATTTGTGCCTCGGCTCACGAGAGGTTGTGACGAGATTTCGATAAGATAGGTAGGAAGCTTGAGAGAAAACAGACCATGACAAGTTCAAAAATCGCCAACTTTGAAAATAATAAGTCAAAAGCTTGGCGGGAAATCGAAGCGTGATGTCTGTGGTTTTGTTTTATTTTCTAAAATTTGTGATATTTTGTACATTACTGTGTAGTCTGTGTAATAACGTTGGATTATTAACCGTTAAGTGTTAGTGCACGTACATGAGTGTTGGTAAATGAAACAAAACAGTGCAGCATCACTTTTCAAATTCTCTTGAGAAGTCCATGTGAGATCTCAATATAGTCCCACATCTTATATATCTTATATATCAGGTAGGCTAGTTTATGTTATATTATATTATATTTAAATAATATTGTAGATTAATAATTAAAAAGATAGAATATTGTATTTATTATAAACATTGCTATGCTATCGCATTAGGTTAAGACACCTGTAATGGTAGCATAAGATTATAAATAAATAAATAAATAAATAAAAAAATAAATCTTTACTGAGGACTCGAGGGGTTAAGGGGGAGGCATCTTTATCACCACTCATTCTCATTTACTATAATTTATATGTTATTAATATAACTCTTACTTGACACTGGCTAAATGTGCAAGTAAAAAAAAGTCAAAAGGACGTAAAATATCGTTACAGTTTAAACATAAGCCGCTTTATTTAGCTTAGTTTTAGTCTGACCAGGGAATAAAAAGCAACGACAATTCATAGAAAAAGGTAATCTAGAACACCATTTTAAATACACCTCATTGACAGTATAAGTTACGTCACCACCATTTAATTTTAATGTTGACTGTACAATAGCAACATTAATTAATGACACAGTATCACAATTTTATACACAAACACCAAAAATAACACCTATGTAACGTTTAATTCGCCAGAAAACGGTTTATTTGTACACCTAATTATAAACAGCCGTGTCGTAAGCGTTAGTAAATTCATGAATTTGTGATAAAATTCCGTGATCATGCGCCGGATATTCCTCGGCCTTCAAGGGCTGTGTTTACATTACGATTACGAATACAGTTACGTGCGACTTATTTTCGTGACTGTCGTTAAAGAATTTATTTTTAAAGGTATTATGTTGCTAGCTGTGATTTAAATCGCACCGCAGCGCTCGCTATTGATAGAGTCTAATAACTAAAATTTAAGTTCATTTTTATAATCAAACAAGTTTAAATAAATATATATTTCTGACACTTACAACAATTATTTATTTCCAAGATAAATATTATATAGAACTTGTGTTATGGATACTAAATAACGGATAAATTTTCATATTTATATCAGAAAGATTTGTCCTGTGTGGGAATCGACCCCCAACCTCAGGAGTGGAGTGCGGGTATACTCGCCACCACGCCATATCGGTTGTAAAAAAATCAAAACATCTCCTACAAATATAAACTTAAAAACTAACGCGCCTATTTTATGCAGGCAGGAGCTTGAATAGAGAAAAAATAGTGTCTGGGGCGCGTACGATGCGTTCTAAGAAAACGTTCTGCGCATACCCTGGTTGAAGTTCTCCCAAAAGATATCAGCTTGATACTCAACAAAAAAGGCGTGGAATGGTTTTGAAAGATGCCGAAGGTATTGAAAGCATCTAAAGGCTGCGTCACCACTACTTTGAGATTTTCAGGTTAGAACGAAATAGTTTGTATAAACTTACATACATTTTATACATAAACATTCAGGTGCCTACAATACAGAAATTAGATTTTATCATTGTGCAAAAAGTTAAATTCATTGTTCATAATTGTTAGGATTCTTATCTGTTTGATTTAGTTGTAGATATCATAAGGTGTTACTTAGGGGGGATTTCCTGGAAATATTTGCTATCTAATAGGTTGGGGAAAAAGTCTTTTCGTATTTTTGTATGAAAAGTCAAGACATTTTTTTCAAAGTTTATTTACATTTATTTACAATATATATGTACCGTTTTGTTGAATAACTTTCTGCCATTTTGTGGGCAGAGACATTATCCCGTTACTGTAGAAACTTTGGGACTTCTGATCAAAAAAACGGGACAAATAGTTTTGGCAGTCCTCTCTTGAGGTCAACCTTACAGAACCTAAAGAATTCTGCAGAGACCGAAACAGGTGAAAATCTGAAGGCGCAAGGTCAGGGCTATATGGTGGATGCACTAGGACCTCCCAGTCGAACTCTCTTAATTTTTGCTGAGTGGCTAAAGATGTGTGTGGTCTAGCGTTATCGTGATGAAAGACCACACCCTTCCTGTTGATCAATTCCGGCCGTTTTCTCTCGACTGCTTCCTTTAATCTCATCAGTTGCTGGCAGTAAAGATCAGAATCGATGGTTTTGCCGGACGGTAAAAGCTCATAATAAACAATGCCCTTCCAATCCCACCATACACACAGCATCACCTTATTTCGTGTTAGGCCAGGTTTGGCCACAGTCTGTGAAGCCTGGCCAACTTTCGACCACGACCTTTTTCGCACGTTCTTGTCGTACGTGATCCACTTTTCATCGCCAGTTATCAATCTCTTCAAAAACGGCTCGGTTTCATTACGTCTCAATAATGAATCGCAAATGAGTACACGGTTCATTAAGTTTTTTTTGAGTGAGCTCGTGTGGCACCCAAATATCGAGCTTTTTGTATAACCAGCTTTCTTCAAATGGGTCAAAACTGTTTTGTGGTCAATTCCCAGTTCTTCAGCTACATCGTAACTACTAATATGCCGATCTTGCTCCACTCTTTCAAAAATGGCGTCCATTTTATTCGTAACAGGGCGACCAGAGCGAGGTGCATCTTTAACATCAAAATTTCCGGACTGAAAACGTTTGAACCAAATTTGTGCTACTCTTACTGACACTGCATCAGGTCCATAAACATCACAAATTTTTTTCACTGCTTGAGTTGCATTTTTGCCTTTTTTATAATAAAATTTTAAAATGTATCGAATTTCTTCATTAGATTCACTCATTTTTACGGAGAGAAAAACAAATGAAAAATAGCGGGAAACAACTTTTTTTTATTTTTTTCTTTTCTTTATAATGGAACCTTTTTAATGTTACCAAAACCAGCCAGACACAAATAGTACAGTCTAAAAAATTTTATAATAAGTTTATACCTACGTTATGCGAAAAGACTTTTTCCCCGACCTAATATTTCAATGCGTATTGCTATATAAACTGTAAATATTGACAGAACTATTGCTAGAATTACGCGTCCTGACTCAATGTGGATGCGGTGTCATCTTACGCGGCGGAAACTGCTTTTACATCACTCACCATTTATAAAGCTTCTCTCACATCGTGAGCGGTGACGGAATAGTATCGCAAATGAGTAACGTCTCAATAATCTTACTTCCTACCTTCATTCCTACAATTAAATAATTATGACCACGAATCACTGTAATTAGAATGTCAAACCAATAAAAGATCTTGTTTTAGGGTGGTTATGTGTATGACACTTGTCTTCTCAGTCTTTCCGTGTCCACGAATCACTGTAAAGTATTCGGAATGTCGCGAAAAATCAGTATGTGATTTAAATTTAAAACACCACACCACGTAACAGGTTGGGTGATTTAAGCATTTTATTAATACTATCGCATAGTAAAAGTTTATTATTCAATAGAGATAACGGAAGTGTAAATTAACGGAAATGCTATTAATATTATAAGTCTATACGTTTATATAATTGTTCTTTAACAACACTCTAGCGCAGAAACGGAATTGTCAAACATTTGTTCACGGGAAGATCATGGTCTGGATTAACACATTCAATACTTTTTCACGAGAGACACTTATGGTAAAACACAATATATCTTTAACTGACACATTCTTGGTCCTGAACTTGAAAGAGAAAAAATAGCTTTAACCGTCAACTATCTAATCAGGACTGAACAGGAACATTTCCTTATTGCAAAAGTCACGCGATTTGCATTAGCCCAAGAACACTCCAATGATCGTTTTTACACACATTAATTACATAGCCGCATAACATATCGCCCGCGGTGTAGTTAAATCACGTGATCTTATAATTACTTCATTCATTGATTTAACCATATTGACGATAAAAATAAATTTTATTTAAAACGCATAAATCCATGCATACTACATATCTATTGTAATTTAGGCATTCTTAATTTCAGGATTGCGTTTGACAGTTGTAAATTAAGACATATCATTTTTGTGTTATCTTTTATTAGTTTACATGGTTTATAGTTATTAATTATGTAATGTAAATATAATAACGCTGTTGCTGAATTCTGTGTCAAATCTTGTACTTTTGTTGATCAGCTATTGTTGCTTAGCGTATAAACGCGTCCGATAGTTTAAGTTAAGTTCAAAATTGTTAATATGTGGATAGTGTGTTTGACTACATATTTAGCTTATTATTTCATAATTCAATATCATTTTGTAAAACATTGTACTTTGTAGTTGTTTGCTATTCTAAATAAAGAGAAAAAAATATATATATTATGGAGACCGTGTCATAAAAAAGGTTTCGTGGGCCGACTACCCAAAAAGTAGACGATTTAGTCACTGGATGCCGCTTACAATTGGTCACATTCAAAAGTTTATGAGTTAGGCCTATATCTACTAGTGGACTTCCTTGGAGTGTGATGATAATGGTATAACAAAAGGATTCTGTACCCCGATTCTGAATACCGAAGCCAACACAAAATCTTCTTCCATTTTCGTTTCATTAAAATAATGACAGCCGGTTAATGAAACGGTCCTTTTATGTTTAATTCAATGTAGATCCAAGTCTGTAATTACATTACTTAATGAGGCATTGATCGTTACATGCAGTTAGTGCAAGCCCGAAGCAATCCATAATGACACGTGGTTCGACAGCGAGATGGAAGGGCCGTAATAACTTACTTGCAGCTCGTACCGAAGCACTTAAAACTGTAAGAAAAAGCGAATCGACGGGAATTAGGCTGAGGGTACAATAGCAGCGTGTTGTCACGCGAAAGCGGCGTGGAGAGCGACGCGGTATAAGAACATGACTGAAGAACACACATATAAATATTACCTGAAATAACACACAGCACCAGGTAACCCCAAGCCGCGTTCGCAAGGAAAAAAAATGCGTATTGTGGTGATTTGTAGAATTAGTCCCATGAGATTATAATTTTTAAGTTTCGTTGTTGTATTAAAAAAAAAATTCAAAGATTTTATGTAATCATCATAGTGAGCTTAGATTCGTATTAGGTGGATTATTTAAAGTTTTATTATAGTAGACAAGGTGTGAACCAGATGCTTATACTTATGCATGCTACAATAAATTAGAATATCAGTACACCTTTTGTCATCACTGGGTCATAGATTCTTTATACCGTGTCGCTTTAGCTTTCGCATCAAAACCCGCTTTATACTATAACCGCAGCCTAAGACGAGTAATGAACGCTTTCTTGTTGAAAACCTTAGCCAATGCCAGATTGATACTCGTAATGCGATAATGAACTTCAAAATACAACATTGGTGGGAAAAGTCTGCAAAAGCGATGAAATGGCATTTATTTCATTAATGAATTCCTCAACCATTACATACATACATTTTTTTTTTTACACCAATTATTTAGCTCCAAGATAAGTATCATTAAGAACTTGTGTTATGGATACTAAATAACGGATAAACATACTTAAATACTTTTTTTTTGTAAAGATACATAGGAGAACACCCAGACCAGAACAAATATTCATGTTCATGCAAACAAAGATTTGTCCTGTGTGGGAATCGAACCCACGACCTCTCGAGTGAAGTGCAGGTATACTGACCTCCACGCCATATCGGTCGTCAAAACAAAACATTCACGCCTGTTTCACCCAAAGGGGTAGGCAGAGGCATATTATACTCCCACACTTAGCCAATTTTATTGTTGGTTCCTCGTAATAGGTGGTTCGCCAGAGCCTCGTCCGTTGATCGGCAGGTGCACCACGCAGGTGAGGTTGGCTTGGGCTCCTTAGGTCTTGGTGGGATCCCTTTACACCCAATCATTACAATTATTGAATGATAATCGAAACCCACTTGTGTTAATTTTTCGCTAGGATCGATCGTGACTTTGTTCGTAATTTATAATTAAATTTATTTGACATTGTTTCAGTATTCCAATTTATCATTACCATGAAAGATGTTTTTGCATACCAGTGTATAATAAAAGATAGGAGCATATAAGTTACATCTAATACGAGTATACTACTTATTTAAGGCTAATAAAATGAATTAAAACTTTATTTGAAACAAATAACACAAGAATTAGAGGAACACCCCAGTGTATCACAGTTAAGAAGAATATCGTTTCGTGTTCCGAGAACAGTTCTGTACGGAACATCTGCCTGGAGTAGTTTTTTAGAGGCACGGTCGGCATGTGCCAATTATGTTGGTTGATTGATAAGCGCATGCTCGAGTTGATTGACTATTAGCTGAGCATTTGAAGCTTTTTAATTCAATTGCAGGCATTTGATTGTCGGGGAATTCTTTAAGGCTAATTGTATGAGGGCCAGACGTTTGGACAAAAAGAAAAAGTGATTATTTCTGTAATGTAATGTTAAGTGTGCCTCATATTATATATAAAACTAGCGGCAGCCTGCGGGCTCGCCCGCGTGACTTACATAATATACATATAATATAATACATACATACATATAATATATGTAAAGAAACACTCATAGTATACTTCTTGTGTTGTCTATTCCTCATGTCGGTGAGTGACAGTGACGTTTGATGAATTAGGATATATTGAAAGCAACTTGAGCACACGATTGTTTTTGTGCGAATATAATAAATCTAAACCGAAATAAAGGCTTTAAATGTTGTTTCTTTTGTCTATAGGTAAGTGAAGTGTTTGAACTTACTGATAATTTATATGTTTAGATTGTAAAATGTACAAATATTAAATAAATAAATGAACTTTTGTCTATAGAGAAACGCAAGTCTTTGTTTTATTTGGATAGTCCAAGAAGGCAGTATACTATTATATATACATAAACTTTTCTCTTGAATCACTCTATTTATTTAAAAAAAACACGCATCAAAATCCGTTTAAAAGGTTTAAGCATGCATAAGGACAGTCAGAGGAAAGCGACTTTGTTTGATGCTATGTAGTGATGGTCCTTGATGGCTCCGTGGTGTGGTTTACCCAATAGATTCAAGAAAGGTATGAAATGGTTTTGAAAGGGTCGACAACCCGCTAGTAATATCCCTGCTGCTGCAAGCGTTCACAGACTGCGGTGACCACTTTTCAAAAGGCTACTAAGTGGTATAAAAACTGGTCAGAAACATTCATTGTAGTATAGCAGCGCTCACATAGTACAGTATTTCAGCATTTGATATCAAGTGCTTCCGTTCCTTACATGGTTCCTTTCGAGCTGATTAATATCAATGTATGTGCCTGTAAAGTTATAGGCGGTTAGATTTGTATAGCTTTTAGCGGCGATAGTCCAGTGACAAGACCCGTTGCCTTCTAATTCAGAGGGTCTCGGGTTCAAACCTCTGACTTTTCGAAGTTATGTGCGTAATTATCGCTTGCTCCGTGCCTCGGAAAGCACGTTAAGCCGCAGTCGTTATCAGGAAGTCAGTGCCTTCTAACAACCGTTTCCCTTCCCCTCTTACAGAGTTCCACGGCAGTCGCTCCATGTAATAACTGAATTTTAAGCCAAATCTGGTCAAACCAGTGATCATACTCTGGGCTCTAAATTTTAGTCTAGGGCAACCAGAATAATGCTAGGATATGATAAGCTTTATAGAGTTTCTCAAGACATTCGTATTAGTAATATTTTCAATGTAAGTATCATTATGCAATGTTCGAGGCCATATGGAGCGGTTTAAAAAAATTCTAACAGCAGGACGCCACCTTCCTCCGCTCATCCAGACCGAGGCTATGTAATGAAGTATGATCTGAACCCTTCTCACCTGGGTTTGTGAGAGGAAACACGAGCAGTGGAACATTTAGGCTGAGATGATGACGATACAGCCATTAGTTCAAGAAGACACTGTTAGTAAATTAGAAAACACGTCATAGAACAAATAAAAGCCCCACCCTGGCGCCTGAATACTATTTCTATTACTAAAGAAGACATTAGAACATGACGTATTCCATTGAACGTGTAGCGTAACTGATCCACTTGTCTCGACTTCAATTGTACGACTAGTAGAGCAATTGTCCAATTAGCATTGTCAAAACAGTAATCTGGGGAATTACTTTAAGAAACGACCTTCGTCTTTATGATTTACTTATGTAGATCGAGATTGAAGTGGCCGTGACGTCAGACGACATAGTAGGTTACGCTTCCAGTAATTATCATCATATCAGCTCGATAAAGGATGAATTATGCTAGACCGTTTCGTGTGCGAGCCGTGTCCCGAAGGTAAAACGGAAGAGACACAGATTAAAAAAATTACGCAAATTTAAATGGTGCGGTACATGCTATACTGTGCGGCGTTCGCTTCCTGATCGACGCTCGGATGTCGGACGCCGCCCTATTCTCTAGCATAATTCATTCTTTAGTCGCATTAGACCAAGTGCTAATTCATATTCGTCTCAGCCCATGAACGACCCTTTACTGAGAAAGGGCCTCCACTCAATAACTCAAGAAGGTATTCAGTCGTAGTGCGTATTGGCGGTGGCAGGTGTGTAGCTATTGGAGAACCTTAACGTTTTATCAGTCGTCGGTTATTCGAGCAAAGAGTTGCCCTCCCTCTGCTACATCAGCCTACAAATCCGTCTTGTTTTGGCGGTTATTTTAGTTCTTCTACGGACTTCCTCATGCCTGATTTCGTCACGTTGGGACACTTGGCGCACAGCTTTCTCCATTGCACGCTAAGCGACACTGAGCCCCCTTTATGAGGCCCATCGTCAGGCACCACGTCTCAGTACCTACCTATACGTATTTGTTGAACGCTGGGCTATTTGCAAAAGCTTTTATTAGGGGATCACGATAACGCCAACCTTGTTTAAACAAACAACATTAAACCTTTAAAAATCCTATAAACCGATATTTTTATCACAATGTTGCTGGTAATAAATATCTATTATTTTACAGCTTCCGAAAATATTGAACGGTCAGCTATAAATTATTTGAGTTTTATGGTATATTGTTTTTTTATAAGAATGCCGAGGGCGACGTAGGAGTGAGATAGGTGCGTATACAGTCTAAGATTAATTAGCGATGTCTTAAAAGGTTATAACAAAGAGGTTCAGGTACTTAAAGTATGGACTCACACGATTAGAGTATTTGCCATTGAAGTAATTTGCTAATTCAAGTTATTTGCCACAATGTGCAGTGTTTTCGTCGTTTAGTTGCTGTTAAAGTCAGGTCAAGTAAAGTCCTTTCAGTCCAGACCGGGTCCTTCCCAGTAGTGACGACTTTACTCTAGAAGTATTTATGGTGTGTGAAATTAACATAGAAAATCACAATTTACTAAAATATACTACTGTCCTACACACAACTTTTATATACGACATAACTATTTCGACAAAAAGTTATAAAAGAAAAAGTTATGTCTGAAAATCCACTATGTAAGTTTTGAAATTGGAATTTACACAAGTTCTGGAAAACAGAATACTGCCGCGATGTGTCTTTTCTCGCTTTGGTGCCAAAACCCTTACTCCTGCCTTCAGGACTTATTGGTATCAATTTATTTAATCGTGATTATAGTATTTTCTTCGATGATTTATATGGCAGAACAACTTTTGTCGGCGTAGCTAGTAAACTATAGATTCATTAAAAGTTTGTGTGCGATAATGTTGTGAATTTTGCCCGAGGTCGAGTTTGAGTTAGTGGGTGGTACTGAGTAAATGAATTCATTTGTCTCAGTGCCAGCTAGACAGACGCGTTTTAATTTAGACCAATATGTAGGATATTATTTAACATTAGTTAATGGTAGGTAACTGTCCAAAATGTTGGCGCCATGTTTTAGATTAATCTTTTCATTGTAGCGTTTTGACTTAAATCGCGCAATATGCAAAGTTCTAAATAGATTACGACAGAAGTAGACAGCGAAACAAGATAATTTGATCAAATTTAAGTGAAAAAAATATCTCATTTTAAACGAACTTCTTAATAGAGAATTCGAATTCAACGTTTTATTTTTAAACTTTGTTTTTTATATCACTATCTGATCCAACATATTTCGTACCGAGCAAAAGTAAGTTTTCAACCTATTTGAATATCTTTATACATACATGTTTGTAATTTATTTGAACCTTTTCGATAATAATATTATGATAGTTAAGCATCAAAAAAAATTCCGATAACCAAAATCGTCCATGCCATTCATGAGTTATAAATGGTGTTACTAACCCGACTTTGTTTCATTCATAAGAAAGATTAGAAGTTTTAATGTTTATCGATTTTTCGTATTTCTAAAGTTCTTTATATGTAGATAGATATCAAAGTAGATCTTCATATGTTGTCTAATTGTCGAAACGAACTACTAGACAAGGTCTACCCACCGTACAAAATCTGCTTAGTTAAGGACTGAAACCGTAGTGTGAGATTTTCAAATAATTTGATTGTCTTTTGAATTTTTTGAACTTGCTAATCAGATCTCGTCTCCCTAGTTACAAGTAATATCTTTTTTTTTTTAATTGACATATTCCGCCAGCTCAATCCTGTCAGTCACCAGTGGGCCAACCGCTATGAAAAAACGTATGTGAACTCTCACACTGTTTACTTAAACATCTAAAATAATCCCGTTCAATATTTAACCACCTACTGCGAGTATTACTGCTTTAATAAATATTCAACCTACTTATAATAAATATCCACAGCTGTATTCTTAAAACTGTTTCATGGCTAATTTCCGCATTTTAGTTGTTATCGGTAACATATGCTTTGCGAAGTATTATTACTTTTCCTAGAGCTGGCAGATGTAAGTACATAGGGTAGATTTATATAAGATGTAATACTGGCGGGAGAAAAAACCAACCTTGACGATTTTCTTACCCGTTCTTTTACGATCAAGCTCCCGCCCGCAGTGAATGGGCGCGTTAGTTTATAAGTATGACATTCATAAGAGCTCTATTGAGCCAAACTTGAATAAATGAATTTTAAATTTTTTTATTTTTTATTTTAATTAATTTTAATGTAAATAGTTACACTTGGGTGTACAGGGATCCTATCATCATCTTTGGAGCCTAAGTCAAACTCACCTGCAAGTGGTACACCTGCCGATTAACGGACGAGGCTCTGGCTAACATAGAAGTGCCCAATAAGCGGCAATAGGTTCGCCCCTTATTACGAGGGACCAAAACACATTGGTGAATTGTGGGCGTATAATATTCCTCTGCCTACCCCTTCGGGGAAACAGACGTGATTGTATGTCTGTAAAGAGTTAAAGAAAAATTACGGTATATTTTATTAGATGGGATGAGATAATGTTAGGTTCCAAATTATGCAAAAAAATATTATTTAGGCCATGAAATAGATTAATAATGTGTACATGTTTTAATGCTCTTCCATAATTATAGTTATCAATATCGATTAAAAAAGTAAAAAGTTCTTTATTTTATTCACACAGCACTTAAAAACGTCAAAACCAAATATAAATAAAAAAAAAACACTAAATATTACTACAATGAAACCACGAAGCTTAAATAAACTTACATGCAAAAAATAAAAATTAAGTGGAAGTGAATCTAAGTGCCAGTTCCGAGCCACCGCTCTGTGAGAAGAACTGACAAGAAACTTACAGGCTATGCTCTTTTAAATTTTCAATTTATTAAAACAATACAAAACACACACAGTGAATATTTAAAAATATTGAAAGGGTCCCCCCAGAAGCCGTAACGAATAAAGTAGCACTAAGGGAACCTTCCATCACAGTTAAGTAAGTATTAGGTCGGGGAAAAAGTCTTTTCGCATAACGTAGGTATAAACTTATTATAAAATTTTTTTGACTGTACTATTTGTGTCTGGCTGGTTTTGGTAACATTAAAAAGGTTCCATTATAAAGAAAAGAAAAAAATAAAAAAAAGTTGTTTCCCGCTATTTTTCATTTGTTTTTCTCTCCGTAAAAATGAGTGAATCTAATGAAGAAATTCGATACATTTTAAAATTTTATTATAAAAAAGGCAAAAATGCAACTCAAGCAGTGAAAAAAATTTGTGATGTTTATGGACCTGATGCAGTGTCAGTAAGAGTAGCACAAATTTGGTTCAAACGTTTTCAGTCCGGAAATTTTGATGTTAAAGATGCACCTCGCTCTGGTCGCCCTGTTACGAATAAAATGGACGCCATTTTTGAAAGAGTGGAGCAAGATCGGCATATTAGTAGTTACGATGTAGCTGAAGAACTGGGAATTGACCACAAAACAGTTTTGACCCATTTGAAGAAAGCTGGTTATACAAAAAAGCTCGATATTTGGGTGCCACACGAGCTCACTCAAAGAAACTTAATGAACCGTGTACTCATTTGCGATTCATTATTGAGACGTAATGAAACCGAGCCGTTTTTGAAGAGATTGATAACTGGCGATGAAAAGTGGATCACGTAAGTTGGCCAGGCTTCACAGACTGTGGCCAAACCTGGCCTAACACGAAATAAGGTGATGCTGTGTGTATGGTGGGATTGGAAGGGCATTGTTTATTATGAGCTTTTACCGCCCGGCAAAACCATCGATTCTGATCTTTACTGCCAGCAACTGATGAGATTAAAGGAAGCAGTCGAGAGAAAACGGCCGGAATTGATCAACAGGAAGGGTGTGGTCTTTCATCACGATAACGCTAGACCACACACATCTTTAGCCACTCAGCAAAAATTAAGAGAGTTCGACTGGGAGGTCCTAGTGCATCCACCATATAGCCCTGACCTTGCGCCTTCAGATTTTCACCTGTTTCGGTCTCTGCAGAATTCTTTAGGTTCTGTAAGGTTGACCTCAAGAGAGGACTGCCAAAACTATTTGTTCCGTTTTTTTGATCAGAAGTCCCAAAGTTTCTACAGTAACGGGATAATGTCTCTGCCCACAAAATGGCAGAAAGTTATTCAACAAAACGGTACATATATATTGTAAATAAATGTAAATAAACTTTGAAAAAAACGTCTTGACTTTTCATACAAAAATACGAAAAGACTTTTTCCCCAACCTATTATTTAATGTGAAACTGAGCTGTGCCTGTACAATAGGGGATAGTCACGATAGGAAATGGTATTAGTATTTTACAAATAGTTAGTAGCCGCTCACGTTAAATAATACACGTTATATAATGCAAACCTATTCATCAAACTAGAAAACCCATTTATAAAGCTAAATTTTTCATACTACTGATCTAACCTTGTTGGCAATAAATCAGTGATTTATATAGTTACTGAAACAAGGTAATGGAGTCATCTCATTAATCAAGGGAAAGTAGAGCAGATGTCAGAATAAGTAGACAATGACTTTGAAGTTTCATAAAAACTATCACATAGTACTTGAAAACGTCAAAATTAAACATAAAAACCAATGAAATATAATGACACTGAAATCACGAAGCTTTAAGAAGATTAACTTACATGCAACAAAACATAAAACATGTAAAAAAATATATTTCAATGTAAGTGAATATAAGTGCCAGTCCTGAGCCACCGCTTTGTAAGAACAACTGGCAAGAAACTCATAGGCTATGCTCTTTTAAATTATCAATTAGTTGGAACAATCTTCATTTGTCGGTGAAGCTATACAATGCAATATAATGTTAACAATACTCCATTTCATACTATATTTTGCTTTATATAAATACATACAATTCAAGGGGTAAACATACTCATATTGTTCGCCTAAATTTCTTCATTTCTATTTCTAGCTCACCAACTCTTCTGGTCCTACGTAATACGTATCTACGGAAGAACAGCGTCGAGGCATTTTCGTGACACCTCGGCTTTATGCTGGATACCTTTTCTGTGACACTCTTTAAGTAGTTACTTAAATATAATGTATCTGTTTTCTTTTGACGTTGTCACAGAATAAATTATTTTTCTTTCTTTCTTTCTAATAGTTGGCGAGCCTATAACCGCTTACTTTTATGCTTGCCAGAGTTTCGTCCGTTGATCATTCGGTACATACTTTTCAAATATCAATGTGATTGGGATTGAAGTCATACTCCACCCGGCAGACATAGGAGTATGGCGTCCTGCTGTCAATATTTTTTCATATGACTCTAACTTAGCCAAGTTTATGGACCAGATAAAGACTACCACAAAACCAGGACCATAATCTTGACGTGCCTTCAGTAGCACGAAAGCGCTCTATGCCGTACGGGCTGGCAACCACCAATGATTTCGAAATACGCTTAAGTGATCACTACTGACGTAATTCAATCGTTGTATCGTTAAAGGTCTTTTTTTATCCAGTGTTGCATTATTTTTGTGAGTCCTGCGAAAGAAGCAAGGGGCCACAGCAAGTCTGCTTATATGCCAGATGCTTCTGTCCGCAGAGAATGAAGTTAGTTTATACGTTATTCAATCTTATTCAAACATGATTATACATTATTCCAATTTATAAATATTTTCTGACAATTACACCAATTATTTAGTTTCAAGATAAGTATCATTAAGAACTTGTGTTATATATACTAAACAACGGATAAACATACTTAAATATTTTTTGTTTTGTAAATACATACTTAATATACATAGTAAAAACACCCAGTCCAGATCAAATAATCATGTTCATGCACACAAAGATTTGTCCTGTGTGGGAACGGAACCCACAACCTCTTAAGTGTGTAGGTATACTGACCTCCACGCCATATCGATCGTCAACATTTATACAAGTCTTCATTTTGAAATCTGGGAGCTTTACTAGAGCGGGAGCCTGCTCTATCTTCACATTCATAAGAGCTCGATTGAAACATAAATTTGAAACAGCAATGTTTATTAATACTATGTAAATACCGTTGTATAGCGATCAAATTAATATTGTGGTTAAAAGTTTGACCATAGTTGGGCGTCAATGCTACTGTCGCTGTGCTAATTGGCGGTTTGTGTAAAACTACTATATCATTACTGTTTATGAAGATCGATGGTTAATTATATATAAACACGATATAGAAATGCGTTATAAAGAAACAAATTGATAGTTTTCATTTATGAAGATAGAGCTGTAAGAATGTTATGGAAAAGCAATTATAAGAAATATTCAAATAGACATTAATTTCCTAACATTCAGTGCATATTTTTTTGCAGTTGATAATTATCTGCGTGTTGTTTATGAATATGTAAAAATACCTATATAACTTAGAACTATCAAGCCTATTTACGGCAGACAGGAGCTTGAGTACAGGGGAATTGGAATTACAACTTTATCCGCAGATCTTCACATTAAACCCCTTAGCACAATGCAGTATGCAAATAACTAAATCATTAAATGTATGCGGAATCGATTATTTTGGAAGGCATTAGCAGAACTCATTTCATCTGTCAGGGCTTGGATATGTGGATCCCAAAAATCGTTCCGCTAGGGCCACGCTTAAGAAATGAGGCTGAATCTACAAACTCCAACATTCAAAAAGTTTTAACTTCCCTTTTAATTGGAAGCAAAAAGTTCTAACATTTAATTTTCTTAGTGTTGATTGTAAAGATTTTCTAAAAGTTTGGTTTTCATATAACTATAATTTAATTAATAAATACAAGAAAATTACACCGATAGTCGCCATTAAGGATATAATTATAGGCAGTGTCACTAAGGATTCTAACGATACCTTATACATGCAAATCTATGCAGGCGTTTATAAGTTATGGTAGAAACTAGCAATGTGGGCGTTTAATATGGCTCTGCCTACCCCTTCGCGGAAAAAGGCGTGATTGTATGTCTGTATGTAAAATAAAGATATTCAGATTAATTCCTCATGAACTCTGAAATAAATTGTCTCCCATTTGGAGATAGTTAGAATAAATAAGTTAATGCTTCTTTAATAAAATGGTTTAGCAAATTTAAATTGCATAATGCACTTTGCAATCCTATTAGCGATAGCAATGATAATAGTGGATTGATCGACTAATCATATTAATCGTTTGGTCTGTTGGTTAACTGGGTTGTGTTAGTTCAACATGAAATGGACCTAAATTGAATAGATTAGCAAGTTATTTTTTGTGTTGAAATGGTTTAATTTCCACATGGAGTAATGATGCTATCTTTTGGCAGACTCACTTGGTTTAGGTTAGGATCTAGGTTCAGAAGGAGGCCGCGGAACGGGAGAGGGAGCAGGATCCGCTATCTCGCCGGCTACCACTCCAGCAGTACCCGGGGGCGGGGGCCCCTTTTGTCTAGCCATATAGACCCTACCAGAAATCGGCCAGTTACGCCATGGCCGCACAAGGAGGTAGGTGTGGTTCACTTTGCGCCTCTCTGAGGAGGTCCACCCGGTTCTGGTCCGGGGGACGTTGACCGTGGGCGGGGTGCCAGGAGCTATAAACACAGGCACTGGCCCCTCGCCCCTTTTCAGCAGCGGTGCGCGTCGTCAGAAGTTTTTTACTGGGTAGGACTGCGAAGGTCGAATATGCCGCAGTAAGCTCCACACTCCCCTCTCGGTCCCTCCATTGGCCGGGAGGCAGGGCGTAAACAGCATTTTTTTATCGACGAAAAAAAAAAAGATAAGGACCTAGGTTATACTTCACTGTGCGGTCCTAGTGCGATGGGAGATGTGCGGAGTCCAGTCCAGTTGTTGTTTGTTGTCAGGCTCCTGCTGAAAATCAGTGCAGTGAAATTTTGTACACAGACGCACTTCAAATCATGCTTGTGCTCAGGATTTGCCGCGAGTCTGTGAACAATCACCTTTTTCATGCAATCTGTACGTGCACTGTGTATTGTTCTATTTTTTTGTTTTTTTAATGTATAATTACGTAAGTATAGTTTGTGTGACATTGGAATAAGTAATTTTTCATTTCATTGTTTTAGTTTATCAAACCAATTAGGCGGCTCGAAATTTACTCCAGTTTAGCTACGACATTTAATAATAAAAGGGATGTGCCTTCCGAACCAGGGTTCTGTGCTCAATTTCAAATGACACAAACTGATATTCCATCCTAGAAATGATCTTAGTTAACTGTGCATTACTTCAGTTACCGTTTCTGATCATCAAGTCTCGGAAAGCGACGAGCATTTCCTTCATATTTGTCTACATACATTCATTAATATTGAACAACAACGAATATTTACACCAGCATGTACAATTTTAATGTCCAGAAATATTCCAAAGTAAAGTAACAACATATAACGTAATTATAAGGCTTTTACATAAAAGAAAACGGTACTATATAAATATTAAGTGAAGACTTCAAAAATGTTCAGTTCTGGTGCAAAATAATATCATTCCTGACACAGTGTGATAAGGTGCAAATTACATTTACAAGTTGAATCCCAAGGCCGTCACGGGTGGTCTAAGTTCTTTTTTTCTGATGGATGGTGGGTTTATGGCTTTCGCGAAATACGTTTATTTTTAATTAGAGGCATATTTATCAGAATTAGTTTGCTTTATAAGTTAATCACTAAATCCGGCAGATGATCTAACTTACTGCGATTATGCTTTTTGCTATTTCTGCTTTGGACCGTGTTTATGATATTCTAAGCAATTACTTACACGCTAATTTAAGTCATGGTTAAATTTAACAATGTGGGTAAAGCTATAAAGAGTTAAAGTGAATAAAAAACCTTTTGAAAGCAAGCAAATTTTGGTGTCGGATTTCTATTTATTGTAGGTAAAAAGTAATATTTGAAAACTTTTTTTGAAAGTTAAAGCAATTGACGTGATAAAGATACAAAGGATTTACGATAACTTTAATTGTTCAAATCAGAAAGAAAGCTATAGCGAATTGTATAAAAATATTACGTAAATATTTGTGGAAATCACATACAGCAAAAACCATTAAAACTCACTGACTGAACAGAACATGTTATTGGCACATAATATACTCATTTATCCGCAAATTTGAAAAACCATTTAAAACGACTTACAAGAAATCTATAATGTACGGGGTTTAATTAAAAGTCGTTAAACGCGATTCCTTGAACATGAGCGTCGACGCGATGTAACGCGAGACGATAAAACGCATCGCCCAGCCCATAGACCATCTGCTCCAATAGATGTGTAGTAGGTAAAAAATGCAAATCTATACCTGTCGAGGAGCGACGTGCATAGGTGACATAATAATTACATTGATATGGCATGTGGCCATTACGCAGAAGAAATATCTGTGTGCATGAATACGAGTATTCAACTCGATTTGTGGGTTAGCTGTAAAAAAAGTCACCACATTGCGTGCCATCAACTTGGCCCTACATATATCCCTTTAGACATTTAGCAACAAGAACTATTGAACAAGACACATTTTCACCAGCCCGTAATTAGTCTATTTTGTTAGTCAAAAAATTGACGAAACTAAGCGATCTTGTATATTATTTTATTTATTTGTTTTAGTCGCAAAACTATAAAACTAAAACCAAAAAACAACTAAAGTCGCGACCAAAAATCTAACGACAAGCCAGGAAAACTAAGAGAAAGAAACATTTCATGTTAAACCATAAATGTGTCCCTAGTTATTTTAAATATACATTCATATATAGATTCACGCCTGTTTTCCCGAAGGGGTAGGAAGAGGCATATTATACGCCCACACTTCGCCAATTATATAGTTAGTCCCACGTGGTGGCGAGCCTTGTTCCGCTTACCGGGCACTGTTATGTTAGCCAGAGTCCGTCCGTTGATCGGCAGGTGCACTAGTTGCAGGTGAGGTTGGCTTGGGCTCCTTTGGTCTTGGTAGGATCCCTATATTTACTTATTCTTAATATCTATCGGAGTATGTAGTCTATGGCTCATTTAACAAGAGAATTCGATATATTTTTTTTGTTTGTATCCATGCCTCGCTGTTTTCGATGTAGTTAATCATTCGCCACTAATTATAAGGGATTATGATTCGATTGAAATTATTGATTTTCATTTAGGAAGATTTACAGTCTAATTTCGAGTTGGTGTACATTTACAAATCTTCGCAAATAAAATAAAAACTATGAAATATTTTATAAACACAATTAAGGTATTTTATAATTGCCACAGGTTTATACTTACTATCACAATAATTATGTTTTAGTGGTTTTGACAAGTTTTTATGACAGGCTTTATAGGAAGTATTATCAAGATCTAACAATGGGACGACATTAGCCTTCACCAATCCGCACTAGGACCGCGTGGTACAGCATAACCTGAACCCCTCTTATCTTGGTACGTGAGAGGAATCCCGTGCTCAGTAGTTTTACGTTCATGGGCTAAAATGAACTGAAATCAAATGAATAACAGCCACATATAAGAAATAAAAAAATTAATATGTTTAAAAAAATAATGACAGACCACCTACGAGTAAAAATCCCCACATAATGAAAAGGGTTATGCTCGGAGTTTCTCTAAAGGATCAATTATTCTTTATGACGTCATCCGGCACAGAAGCAAGGTCCTCATAAATCATAGCCATAAGATTAGCAAGCTGAAGTGGCAGTGAGTTGGGCATAATAATCGCAGAACCGACCACGGTGGGAATAAACGAGTTCTACAATGAACACTGCTGTCCGACAAAATATGTAGTTTATGGCGCCTTCAGACTCGGCGCCATTAATTGTTTTCGCGCGCCATTTTTGTACTGCCACTGGCTATGTATGCTTGCTTGCGTAAAATCACGCCTGTTTCCCCGAAGAGGTAGGCAGAGGCATATTATAGGCCCACGTGTAGCCAATTTCATTGTTGGTCCCACGAAATAGGTGGCGCTCCTATTGCCGCTTACCGGATTTTGTAAGAGCCTCGTCCGTTGATCGGCAGGTGTACCACTTGCAGGTGAGGTTGGCGTGTACTCTTTGGTTGGCTTTTTACTAGTTGACCTGATATGAATAATATAACCTAATAATAATAATAATATAATATAATCAACCTAGTTTTAAGCGAAATTTTGGAGCACCAAATTTGACTTAGTAATTTATTCTGAATTAACATTTGTTTTATCTTTTATATTTTTTAAAGTATAAAATTTCCCCTCTTTTGTTTCACTAAGTTGCGTTCCCGAGAGTGTCTGGTCTTTGGTACTGTTGAATACATCCTTAATCTACATATTGGTTTGCATAACTCTTTTCAAATCAAAAAGTCTTTATTAAGTTATGTAGAACATAAAAAGATAAGACAACATATATTTTTCCTCGCGTGGGAGAAAGTGGTTCACAGACAAGAGTGCAAGCGTGAAAGTGAAAAGCGGCAGTAAATATTTAATTATCTAATAGGTTGGGGAAAAAGTCTTTTCGTATTTTTGTATGAAAAGTCAAGACATTTTTTTCAAAGTTTATTTACATTTATTTACAATATATATGTACCGTTTTGTTGAATAACTTTCTGCCATTTTGTGGGCAGAGACATTATCCCGTTACTGTAGAAACTTTGGGACTTCTGATCAAAAAAACGGGACAAATAGTTTTGGCAGTCCTCTCTTGAGGTCAACCTTACAGAACCTAAAGAATTCTGCAGAGACCGAAACAGGTGAAAATCTGAAGGCGCAAGGTCAGGGCTATATGGTGGATGCACTAGGACCTCCCAGTCGAACTCTCTTAATTTTTGCTGAGTGGCTAAAGATGTGTGTGGTCTAGCGTTATCGTGATGAAAGACCACACCCTTCCTGTTGATCAATTCCGGCCGTTTTCTCTCGACTGCTTCCTTTAATCTCATCAGTTGCTGGCAGTAAAGATCAGAATCGATGGTTTTGCCGGGCGGTAAAAGCTCATAATAAACAATGCCCTTCCAATCCCACCATACACACAGCATCACCTTATTTCGTGTTAGGCCAGGTTTGGCCACAGTCTGTGAAGCCTGGCCAACTTTCGACCACGACCTATTTCGCACGTTCTTGTCGTACGTGATCCACTTTTCATCGCCAGTTATCAATCTCTTCAAAAACGGCTCGGTTTCATTACGTCTCAATAATGAATCACAAATGAGTACACGGTTCATTAAGTTTCTTTGAGTGAGCTCGTGTGGCACCCAAATATCGAGCTTTTTTGTATAACCAGCTTTCTTCAAATGGGTCAAAACTGTTTTGTGGTCAATTCCCAGTTCTTCAGCTACATCGTAACTACTAATATGCCGATCTTGCTCCACTCTTTCAAAAATGGCGTCCATTTTATTCGTAACAGGGCGACCAGAGCGAGGTGCATCTTTAACATCAAAATTTCCGGACTGAAAACGTTTGAACCAAATTTGTGCTACTCTTACTGACACTGCATCAGGTCCATAAACATCACAAATTTTTTTCACTGCTTGAGTTGCATTTTTGCTTTTTTTATAATAAAATTTTAAAATGTATCGAATTTCTTCATTAGATTCACTCATTTTTACGGAGAGAAAAACAAATGAAAAATAGCGGGAAACAACTTTTTTTTATTTTTTTCTTTTCTTTATAATGGAACCTTTTTAATGTTACCAAAACCAGCCAGACACAAATAGTACAGTCAAAAAAAATTTATAATAAGTTTATACCTACGTTATGCGAAAAGACTTTTTCCCCGACCTAATATTTGTAGCGGTGCGTCTGTGTTGTGGAGCTAATAGAATTAAACTTTATGGATGTGAGAATGAATTCTCACATCCATAAAGTATTAGTTATTTGAGCCAAGTCAATATGTAATTATCTTAAAGGCCATTTTCTTACTTCCGATTGGAAGATTACATTTGCATATGTTTAAAATTTTTTGTAAAGTTTAATTTAGTTGCAAGACGTGTCACGAAGCTCATCTGATAGGATGGATGGAGGAAACACCGGTATTACTAAAAGTCTCATAAGTTTAAAGCGCCAATAGAAGCGCCAGCGCTCTACGGAGGAAGCTTGCGAAGTTGAACTTGACAAAGTTCTGTTTTCCACCGCAACATTTAGACATGTTGGAGTATTCTTTATTAAACTGTGGTCACTAAATTGCTTTGAGTACTTTACTGTAGGTCTTGGGCTTCAGAAGAAACCTCGAAGTTACTCAATGGATAGGTCCTATGATCGGAAAGTTCTCGTGATAAAAATGAGGAAATCCGTAGGAAAACTGGCGTGACTGACATAGCGAGGCGGGTTTACAAGCTGGAGTGGTAGTGGGCGGGGCGCATAACTAAAGGACCTCTCGACCGATGGGGCGTTAAGGTTCTTCAATGGCAAACATAGTAGAGGACGGCCTCTCACCCGATGAACTGATGATTTGGTCAAGGAGACTAGAAGCTGGTGGATGCTGGCGGCTTTCTACCTTGTGAAATTTATCAGGCCTATGTTCATCAGTGGACTTCTTATGGCTAAAATGATGATGATGATGACTTTACTGTGATGGATCTTAGTCCAGGACGTAATCTGAATCTAAACTGTCTAAGTTTTTTCAAACTGTAATTGTTAATAGCATAAGCATTGCTCAAGCAAGGGCATTAAGTGGACTATCACAAAGTAAACTAATGCCTAGGATATAAACCCCTAACTGATTAGATGCTCATCAAAGTTCAAAATAGATTTTTGTTAAAATATTACGATTCGCAAATATTACGAGAATCATTTTATAATGTTTCTCTTTTCGTGGAACGGAGGAGATTAACTGGAATCAAATAAGTATTTATTGGTTTCTTGTAAATCGATAGATCGGGTCTAGATGATTGCCTTTCAGCATTGGTCTGGGTAAAGAGAAGGTGACTGCTTTTCTGATAAATTTATTACGCATATAAAGTGAAAGTCAAAATGTACTCAAGTTTGGCTCAATAAAGCTATTGTGAAAGTGAACTTACAAACTAACGCGCCGATACACTCGCAGGAGCTTGATCGTAAAGAACAGAAAATCGTCAACGTTAGCTTTTTTCCGCCAGTTAGTATAGTAATGATGAGTATTTAGACGAATAGTTTCTAAGAACTTTCAATATAATATTCGAGTCAATATTAGTCTTTTCGGTCTTGCAAACAGTGTGCGTGTGTTGTACTTAATATTTGTATCTGAATCTATCTAAAGCGTTATTAATATAAAATTGGACTTAGACAGCAAACCATAAAGGTTAGGGAATGTACGTTTCTACGTCTACGTTTGGTTTGAGCCTATTGATTGCCCACCTACTGTTTCACCATAGTGATTCCTTGATGATTATTAAATACAGTAGTCAGGTAGATCGTACTAAAATTTAGTTTTTTTATTTCGGCCGCCGTTACAGCTTTCGTTTGCCACAAAAGAAAGAATTTTAAGTAGTTTACTGTAGGTCTTAGTGTGCAATGGATAGGGCTATCTATGCTCAAAAAGTTCCTACGTGATTGAATTAGAAATGAAGAAATCCATAGGCGATCTGGAGTAACGGAGTATTTAGCTAGACGGACACAAAGTCCTATGCGATTCGCAAAACATACTAGAAACGTTTTACAATAGAAAGCGTAAACACTTAAATCGAAATCCGCATGGCAAACTGTCTGTGCTTAACGCCAAAGTTCAACACGCTTGATTTGCAATCGGCAAGACTATATCGGGTTGTACAGTCAGCGTTAAATACTTGGTAGGACTCAAAGCGCCTTAAAGTTCATGGTTGTACCTTTATGGTTTGCTGTCTAAGTCCAATTTTATATTAATAACGCTTTAGATGGATTCAGATCCAAATATTATTATTATTAGGTATTATTATAAATTAACAGGCGGGCAGTTTGAAAACTGATTGCGCCTGTATCCAATTCATCTGCATCTAGTTCCTCTTAACCGGTTGCATGTGTTTGTCCAGCTTGTTCTTGAATGAATTGACAGTGGGAGCTGACACTACATCTGCCGGCAGCTCGTTCCACTGTCTCACAACACGGTTGCCTAAGAAGTGCTTATGTGGGTTGTTGGTAGATAAGCTAGTGCAAAGTTTGAGGTGATGGCCTCTTAGGTGGGTATTGTCGCTATATGTAAATAGTTTGGCATCAAGGTCTTCAATGTTATAGTGTTTATGTAGAATCTTGTATGTTTCAACTAGATCTCCCCGATCTCTGCGATCCTTTAAGGTTGTGAGCTTCAAGAGTTCCAAGCGAGCCTCGTATGATCGGTGTTTCAACTGCCGTGGTATTTATTAATATATAGTACAACCCACGCACACTGTTTGCAAAACTGAAAATACTAATATTGACTCGAATATTATATTGAAAGTTCTTAGAAACTATTCGTCTAAATACACACACAGATTCTATCTCTCTTTACTACGATCAAATGGAGGCTGTAAACCCAAACCGATAGATACACATACATATAAGCGTACACAAATAATAATAATAATAAATAAATAATAAATATTTTTCTGACAATTACACCAATTATTTAGTTCCAAGATAAGTATCATTAAGAACTTGTGTTATGGATACTAAACAACGGATAAACATACTTAAATACTTTTTTTTTGTAAATACATACTTAATATACATAGAAAAACACCCAGACCAGAACAAATATTCATGTTCAGGCACACAAAGATTTGTCCTGTGTGGGAATCGAACCCACGACCTCTGGAGTGAAGTGTAGGTATACTGACTTCCACGCCATATCGGTCGTCAAAACACAAATACACATGCTCTTGCAATTTATTCTTGTTTCTTTATAAAAGTGCCATATTCATTAATCCTACTAATATTATACACGTGAAAGTTTGTATATGTGGCTGGATGTTTGTTACTCTTTCACGCAAAAAACTACTGGAGCGATTGTGATGAAACTTTGTACGTGTATAGCTGCAGTCCTGGACTAACATATAGGACACCATTTATCCCGATATTTTCCCGGGAACGGGGACCACGCGGGTCAAACCGCAGGGCGCTGCTAGTCTCGAATACAAATAAAACTCTGTAATCCAAAGGAAATTGGTTTCCCAAGATACAAGCTTTGCTTAGTTTGAGTACCACTGGAAACGATGTAAAATGCGAATATTTACACAGTTTAGAAACTTAGTTTTAATTTAGTGTATTAATGAGTTACCAAAAATGCATTGTTTATTTTCATTAACTTCTCTATTGTCAAGAGTGTTAGGGCGTGTTTCGATTTACATGGCGCTTTGGGTGCTTTCAACTATTTAACGCTGACTGTACCGGAAACGTGTTGGTTAGTCGGTGGGCATAATGGGAATTGCATTGGGCAATAGATGTGGTCAAGCAGCATCGTGGGCAGACGGGTTGGCATCGTCATTTGAGCGCGAATAACGAAATAATTTTATTGTGAAAAAGGGCAAAATAGTCGTGTTGGTAAAACATTGATTATAAAATTATTCTCGCGTCTTTTAAAAAAAAAAAATGCGGCTTTCATCATATTGGCCTTGTAAAGTCAATTGCTGAACATTGGCCACCCCAATAGATTACATTCTACATACATACATACACGCCTGTTTCCCGAAGGGGTAGGCAGAGGCATATTATACGCCCACACTTCGCTAGAGATTAGATACACTCTATCTATTGGGAGTATTTACCCATAGCCACTATGCTGGGCAAGAGTGTTAGTGCTCGCTGTTCAGGCTAGCACGCAGAATGACGCTGTTGCTCATCATTTGATAGGATTGCTCTTCGTCGACTCTTACGACTCCCCATGAGATGAGAAGGGGTGGCACTATTCTAGGCCGGTACCATACGGCATATGTGGCTTTAGTTTAGTATACATTCATATTTTGAACATCAATATTGGCATAGTCGTGACTGTAGTCTTAAAATATTATTTTACTTACGTATAATGCTGAAAAACACCGATTACTTCACATACCTGAAAACAAAAGACAATCTTTAATGATATTGGACGGAGAGGAACAATTACGACCATTAAAGTAAAAAGTAAAGTAAATAGTTCTTTATTTCATAAACTATTACATAGCACTTGAAAACGCCATTAGTATTCACTTTTAGATTTACATACAAGCATAGTAGGAACACAAGCATAATTGTGTGATAGCTCTAGTAATAGCTCTTACGAATCAGAGTTGCGAAGAAGGATTGGGATGACGACCGTTATGGCGTATGTACCTACACTTCACTCCAGAAGTCGTGGGTTCGATTTCCGCGCAGGACAAATCTTTGTGTGCATGAACATGAATATTTGTTATGGTCTGGGTGTTTTCCTATGTATATTACAAAAAAAAAGTGTTTAAGTATGTTTATCCGTTGTTTAGTATCCATAACACAAGTTCTTAATGATAGTTATCTTGGAACTAAATAATTGGTGTAATTGTCAGGAAATATTTATTTATTTATTGGAATGGCAAAAGAAGCCAGCTTCAAAACATATGGCGGACAAGAACATCTCCCTGAAACCCGAGAGAAATCTTGTGCGCACGGTGGTCTTCATATTGTTACGGTGTTCTTTGTATAGCTCAGAGACGTGAACCTTCGAGGAAAGCCAATCGTGACCGCATTGATGCTTTTGAGATGTGGTGCTAGGTATTCCTTGGACAGCGCAGACCAATGTATCGATCCTACAGGAGCTTAAGACCCAGACAAGGCTCTCCATCATCTGCCTTCGAAGGATTTTGGAGTACTTTGGACAGTTTGTTGGAGGGATAGCGACATCCTGGAAAAGTTAATGGTCACTGGCAAGTGGAAGGAAAGAGACCTAGAGGGAGTAGCAAGATACGTTGCACTTCTTTCCTGTACAGATATAATTAAGTAGTTAGTCCATAATTTTGGTGCTGATGAAAGACAACTTCCCACAACTTGACAAACTAATCAGTAGAATAAAGGGCTTGTCTATTGACATAATGAAACGGTTTCTCTTCTGTTGACATCTGTGGGCGTCTGACACAGACGTGAGTCAATAATTGCATTCATCACAGCGTGGCTCGGATTCAGTGGAATATATTTATAGTTCATATGAGTATTGGAGAAACTAAATTTAATATATTTTTGCCAATAAACTTTTAGCTTCTTAAGAATATTTTGACTAATAATGCAACAGCAGTGTTAGAAAGAAATAGAGAAATTGTTGTTGAATACTGGTCAGTTATGTTACCTATGTATATTAAGTATGTATTTATAAAATAAAAAGTATGTAAAAATGTTTATCCGTTAGTTAGTATCCATAACACAAACTTGTGTGATCTAAATGATTCTTATCTTGAAACTAAATAATAGTTGTAATTTTTAGACAATATTTATTTATTATTATGTAATAAATACTGATTACTTTTTGTTACATAAGTTACAAATGAAATTCTTTTATAAATATGATATCTATTTTTGTTCTTAGCGTTAACTGGTGAATAGAAACATTATTAGGGTTAATGTGTCGTTTTGATCATTACGCAGTGAAATATTCGTGAAAGCTATAAAGTTAATTATATTTTTTATGTAAGTGAATTTACGAAATGTTACGTTGAACTTTCTGTTTTATTGTTTCAGAAGCTCCCTAAATTGAACGAAAATGCTCCCATGAACACTAGATCCTCTGTAGATAACTCGCCCGCATGAGTTCAGACAGAAGTTGGCTATTCTGGCAAGTGTGGTGAAAGGCGCATTACAGGAATGAGCTAGTAGTGTTGCCCGCAGATACTGATATAGGCCGACACGACATAAGGGGGTTTTGTTCCGAACCAATGCGAGAAACGCACGTTACCATATTGCACTTCTATCTTAAAGCAATATATTATCGCAATTCTTTTAATTTCTATAGAATTGTTCTAGATTTCAGGCTTAAAGAAGGTAAATATTGCAAAACCTGTATAGGAAAATAATTAACTAAGCAACTATTTTTGATAACGTTTAATCTGTGACACTTTGTTTCTTTATTGGATTGACGATTGGGTCTAGGTGGCGGGAAGCTAGTGGATGCAGGCGTCTTAAAATTAATCGACGTAGAAAGCGGAGACTTTATGGCAGAAAATGGTGACCTGTCAAAAGTCAGTCAATCAGAAAACAGTAATAGTAGTGGCTGAGACGTAATTGTGACTTTAATAGCGTAAGCAGAAGTGTAGTTTGGTTAGTTGTTTAGTCCGTGCAATGTAATGTATATATCTAAATACTCAGAACTGAATTTAATAATTTTAAAATTGTCTTATATATTGAAGTATTATAATTTGTTACTTAAAAAAATATATAATAGTGTGCCCCTTACAGTGTGACGATCAACAGACGAGATTTGGCGACCATAATAGTTCCCGGTAAGCGGGAATAGGCTCACATCCTATTTCCAACCTAAATGAGACTTAAAATATAATTGGCGAAATGTGAGCGTAGAATTGCCTCGGCCTGAATCCCTTGGGGAAAACAGGAGTGATGTTATGGTATGTATGTATATACTCAGGTATACTATAGTTGGTTTTGAGTGCGAGATGGGCAGCCGTGTGTACCCGCGGGCGATCTGGATCGTTTCCAACTAAACTTTAATTACCTTTCTCCTTACCGATTCACTCCGCAGATATTCGGAGTGCATTATTAGCAAATGCTTGTAATTCCAGCGATCTCTCTCTGTGTAGACGATTTAAAAATAAACGCTTATTAGTAATAAGAGTACTATATTGATTTTTTTTATGTTAAATTTTTTTTGTTTTCATACTTTGATATTTTGCATTTTTATAGGTAAAGTACTTAATATAATGCAATGGTGCCGAATTAAAGATAAAAGTTATATTAATATGATGTTTTCATTAGAAAAAGTTATCACTGTAGACATACACAAATAGTTTATTCAAAAACATTTCCTTATTAGACATACTAACCATAAATGTAACTCCGTTACAAGAAAACATTGGTCAATAAGGTTCAATATTTAAAGCTTCGAATGAAAAAAATGTGAGTACACATACGCATAGATACTACATAGAGATAACAACAAAATCAAATTTGCGGTTGTAAAGTGAAGCAGTCAGGGGGGCAATCGCGCTAATGTACAATCGACTGAACCGCGACTGAACCGCGAACGAAACGCAACATTTCACTCATTTGGTATTGCGTTAACTTTTTGACAGCTAGTTGAGACGCAACTGGAACACAGTTGGACCGTTAACAAAAAGTTCAAGCGACGCTACTTTTTTTGGATCGTTCGTTGAGGTATTGTTGTAAATTAAATAAATTTTAAGTAAAAAATGTATAACGCGTACATTGATTTATTAGAAAGGTCCTATGAATACGATATAGGAGTGGCTAGAGCGAAATCGAAGAAGAACAACATTCAGGGAAGACTGAAATATAGCTTAGATAATATGAGCGACCGGCAGTTTGTAAAGAGATACAGACTGTCGAAGGATTCATTTTATTCTCTAGTGAATGAATTGATGGTACTTATGCCACCAACTCTACGGTCAGATGCTTTGGATGTAGAGACAAAGGTAAGCCAGCAAATTAAACTTTTAACCCGAAATTTATAATGTAACCTCACTGTAACTTTCTTACTTTTAACTCTATTATGTAGCATAATTAATTTATTCTAGGTTTTGGTGGCATTAGCATTCTATGCTAGTGGGTCATATCAGACCTTAGTTGGAGACAGCCGGAAACATTGTATTTCACAAGCCAGTGTGTCCAAAGCTGTCCGACAAGTGACAATGGCGTTAAATAAATCGTCCATCATTAATAAATATATTGCTTTCCCCTTTCGCCAACATGAAAGGGAACAAATAAAAAGAGAGTAAGTTATTATGTATATTTTTCTTCTCTTATTATGCAAATGCAAGTGACTAATGTAAACAGATTAATGAATAAGTTTATTTTTAGATTTTACAGTCGGTTTAGGATGCCGGGTGTGCTGGGTTGTATTGACGGGACACATGTTGCTATTGTGCGACCAGCAGTTAATGAAGAAAGATTTTTTAATAGAAAAGGATACCATTCATTAAATGTTTTAATTGTAAGTCAGACAGATTTGTTTGTTTTTTGTTTGATAGCTATATTGAAGACCTTTAATATTGTTTTTTTTTGCAGGTTTGTGATTCTAAACTCAACATAATGTGTGTAGATCCAAGTTATCCCGGTTCTACACATGATAGTGTTGTATGGGCTAACCATTCCCTAAAGCAGTATGTAGAAAGACTTCACACATCTGGAGAGGATTTATATCTTTTAGGTATGATATAATTTATGGATTATTAATAAATATTATATTATATTTAATAATCTTATCAATTAATTTTATTTCAGGGGATAGTGGTTACCCATTACGGCCCACTATGATGATACCTGTATCGGATCCACAACCAAACACACCAGAGGAACACTATCAAAGTTTGCACCTGACTGCCAGAAGTACAGTTGAACGATGCATAGGAGTTCTAAAAGCCTGCTTTAGGTATTACATATTTTAATTTAAAACAACTGAATAAATCTGAAGAATTTCTTAATAATGGATTAGTCCAACTTAAATGTGTCTAAGGCAATAGAGCTTGAATGATAATAAAACAAATATTTTTTAAGTTAATATATTATTATGTATAATATTTGTCAATCTATTAATATACTAAATCTATTAACATTTTTTTAGGTGTCTACTGGTTGACAGAAAGCTGCATTACTCACCAGAGGTTGCAGCCGGAATAACCAATGCATGCTGTGTGCTGCATAATATAGCACATAGAGCCAACACGCCGTTTACTCCACTTACGGCAGAAGAGGCGGCTCGCGAACGCGGGCTGACTGATGGGGCCAGTGGTAGTGGTCGTGGGCCGCGTAGGTCTCTCGCTCTGACGAATTTGGAGCTAGGCCGTGCGCGCCGACAAGCTCTTATTAACCGTTTGTGGACAAACAGGGCAATAGAATAGTAACAAATGCATTTAATGAAATATATTTATTTTTAACACCTGTCATACTACATAGATAACTCAGACTTACAAATAATTAACAAATAATTGTTGAAATACTTTTCAAACTACATAATTCTATCTTACACAATGCTTAAATATTATATACTATTTTTGGTAATACTTTTTAATGTTTGTTTCTAACTTATCCTACTTAACTTTAAATATCATCAGTCTTCTTGACAAACCTGAAAAAAAATTAGAAATGTGTTAACTTTCAGAATTACTTTGAACTATGCGTGAATATATAATTCACTTATATAATATTTAATTGAATATTTAGATTTATTAAATTAGAAATGAATACAAGTAGTATACATAATTCGATTAAAATTCGACTTCTAAAGTAGAGTGGGTAACATGTATAGTTTGGCGATGCTCGATGTCTCAGAAGTCCCAGGTTCAATCCCAGATGAATGTCCAATCAATGAAAAAATGAACTTTTCTTTTTGTCTGGGGTCTGAGTAGGTTTGACATTAGACGCTTTCGCGTCGTTGTTTCCGATTTCCATAACGGCTATTATGCAATTTATATGATGTTGTCCACTTTAGTTATTATTAAACAATATTAGCAGAAGACTTATAAAAATACCTTTCGACTTATGCGATCTACACTCTCGGCAATTAATTTGAATGATTCAGCCATCATCTTAAATGCCTCTGCATTACGCATCATCGCCTCAGCTTTTATGCTCTCAATAGTGAGAATCATTGACCTTGACTCCTCTAAAGCTGTTCCTGAAAAGAAAAACAATAATTAAGTACAATTATTTTAGTACTTGCAGGATAACATTAGCTGATAAGTTTTTATTATAATAAATTAATTATTCTATCATAAAGTCCGTTTGTATAATATTAATAATGCAATTGAAAAATCACAACTTACTCATGATTGGTCGACTCGGGTTTGGAAGTTGTGTCCTTCTGCGTTCTCTGCCTCTACGCCTAACTGTGTATAAAGTAAAAAAAGTATTATGTTATAGAATAAATAAATAATATTAGACATAACAATAATTATAAAAATGTAAGTCTGTAAATTGCATTGAATTTATTGAATTTATTTTTAAAATCAGTTAATAAAATAGTAACAATGAAATTTTTGTGTACTGAATAACTTTATATCTGTGTAAAAAGTGTGTAATAATAATAGGATTTTTTAAAACATTTTTTATTTCTTTCCCATTTGCCAACCATTGTTTCTGAAACCCTGGGGTAACTCCGGGACAATGTAGATTTTTTTATTATCTTGGTTTGGGGTAAGATGGTCTTGGTGTCATGACAAATTATTTGCAAAATGTCTTATAATAATAAATGTATTATGACTTTTTCTTATCTTACCGGGGCCAGGAGGTGTTGTTGGCACCTGTCCTGTCAAACTAGGTGATGGAGGAAATGATGCAGCATTCTCCGTTTCATTTATATTTAAGTTTAATCTGCAATAAAAAAAATTACATAAGTTTCAAAATAACAATAATGTTTAAGTAATGCAAGTCAATGATTTTGTTTAATATTTTAGTCTTACACAATTGGAGGTGAAGTATTTTGCAATTCATGCACATTATCCTGCACTTCGTCTTCCACCACATGCTTCACAATGATTTCACCCTAAAATATTATCAATAAAACATTTTCAACAGTCAATATTAAACTAAAATTTTCTCTGCATAATATTTACTTAAAATATCTTACATACCAATTGGTCTTGGCTAATGTTTGGCATAGGACCTACATCCCTGCCTAAAATATTTGCTACTCTCTCCTCCAAAGCTGTTAATGATGGAGCATTTGAAGGTCCACCCCCTGTTGCCCTCTGGTTGGCATTAATCGTGACCAACTTTCCTCGGACTTTACACTTTTGGTCATTCCAAACCTACAATTACAAGGTAATGTTAACAATTATCTTATGTAAATTTTAAGGACATGTAAGTACCACCTACCTTAGACCACTCCTTTGCGGTTCTCGCAGGCCCCTCCGCATTTAATATTTCGGCGCACTCACGCCACAGTCGCGATGCAACCGATCGAGCTTCTTTGGATCGCACTCTCCCAAGGGCGAGGTCTCTACGTTCCTCGAGGAACTCCACCAGCAGTTCCAGCTGCCGGACAGTTGTAACACGGCGGCGCTCTTCCATTTTCTTAGGACGAAGTTTTTTGTGAAACAAATTCACAAAACAAAGTGAATTAATTAGTTTGGCTAAAATATTAGAATTTACACTAAAATACCAAAAAACTTTACTTACCTGTTAATCAATCCTTTGTTCTAACTTTATTATAATAGAACACTTGCTTTCCCACGAAATGGCACGAAACTCATAAGAGTTTGAAACTTGATCGTAATGTAAACAAACAATTCAAACAAACATCGCCCGCTATCATCTGTCAAATAACACGTAGTGATGTGGTAAAATGGTTTAGTCGACCATCGATTGTACTCAAATAGCAGAATATCAACAAAAATACTATGATCACATCACTATCGCCTCAAAGAAGGATTGGTCCAATTCCGGTTCAACTCTGGTTCAGTCTTGAAGTTTAACGCGATACGAATTTCCTGCCCAGCTGAGTTACAACCGGAACACGATCAGAATTGAAACACGAATGAACCTAAACATTTTAAAATAACGCGATTGGCCCCCAGTTCACCTTATCTTATCTATGGCAATAAAAACCTTTTTGTTCTTTACCAGCCTCGAGGGCATATCATAGAGAGACGAAATAGGAGTGTATGGAAGACAAACGACATAGGACTTAGTGAAATGTATAATGCCTTATTTAATTTCGGCTCGATGGTGCACTTATGACTGTCGATCATCATCATCATATCCTAGCATTATCCCAATTGCCCTAGACTTAAGATTTGGGCCCAGGGCTCACTGGTTGTACCAGATTGACTGAATTTCAGTTATTACGTGGAGCGACTGCCGTCTGTCCTCCGCAACTCAGAGGTCGCAATTCTCAAACTCCGCTGTTCAGTCTGTTAAAAGGCACTGACTTCCTAATAATGACTGCCATAGATGTTCATGACAGCCGGGACCAACGTCTTAACGCGCTTTCCGAGGCACGGAGCAAGCAATAATTACGCACATGACTTTGAAAAGTCATAGGCTACCTATGACTTTTACCTACCAGGGTTTTAAACCGAGACTCTCTGAATTTAAAGGCAAAGGGTCTCGCCACTGAGCTATCGCCGCACTTATGACTGTCGATATAACGTAATAACTAACACGCCCATTCACTACGGGCAGGAGCTTGAGAGAAGGAGACTTGAGCAAGAAACTCGTCAAGTTTGTCATCTCGCCAGTATAGACCGAATTACCAGTGCCATTGAATCAGTATTAGAATAAGCTACCTACAAACTTCAGAGCATAGACCTCCTCAGTTCATTTTCACGTCGTTCGACCTTGAGCATTCGGTTCACTGGTATGCTGGTTAGTGGTCGCCATTAAAATATCTTAACACCCCATCAGTCGGAGGATTTTCGAGAAAAGTTGTACCTATTAAGATGTACGATAATGTATACGTATTTAATTAAAATAAAAAAACAGAACTAAAAGCATTTCTCAGTTGCAAAATTCAATTCGCTTGCATTTTCAGTAAAAATATGTGTTTTATATGGTGTACCCTGCTATGCGCGATGGTTCAAAAATGCTTAAGCCTTATTGTTTTGCAATGACCACCACCACCAGCTTATTTAATATCAAAACTATAAATGACAAACATTTACATCTGATTCAAAGTCAAACGGAAATAGATGAAGAAGGTTAAAGTTTTTTTTACACTTATGTGCAGACAGAATGCAATGACCTTATATTGCTACTCTAGAGAGTGAGCGCTACATTGTATGATGTAACTTAGTCGCTTGCTTTACGGTCGTATTTTTGATTCTATATTCAAAATGAGACGAATATTATGTTTATTGGAAAATGTTTTGTATATTCGATGTTCTAGGAAGTTAAAGAAAGAAAAACTATTACTGATCCCTATAAAACTTCAATTTTTTTTATATTGTTGTGGCGGTATTTACAGTTACTGCTGACTGAGCAAGGAGGACCCTTGCTACGATTTATCTTGTGTAATTGAGTTTAGTTAAACATATATTTTCAGATTTATGTAAAGTGGTGGATTTTGATATACAATTAGGTATTAAAAGCTATAAAATGAAATGGACTATTGAACACTAGGACAAAAGAAATGTAGGGAATAATCTTACGTTGATTCCAATATCTTACACCTAACAGCAATTGTTGTTTTATCACAGTCCTCATATCGTTATGAAACAATGTATTGTCTTACTAAGAGGTAAAATTTTGTTATTTTTTTAAGAAGGAAATATCTTAAGTATATTACTGAACCGATTTTTAAATTTGCTCTATTAAAATGCTAACCGCTGCGGTTGGATGCGAAGAGCTGAAGAGCGAGCTTATTGGCATGCCATTGGATATCCTTTTTTAAGCAGAGGACGATTATAAGCTGATGATGGTGATATAAGACCACTCTATCCCTGATTTAAGAAGTAATGCTAATACTTGACGACCGATATGGCGTGGAGGTCAGTATATCGACACTTCACTCCAGAGGTCGTGGGTTCGATTCCCACACAGGACAAATCTTTGTGTGCATGAACATGAATATTTGTTCTGGTCTGGGTGTTCTCCTATGTATATTAAGAATGTATTTACAAAAAAAAAAAAAAGTATTTAAGTATGTTTATCCGTTGTTTAGTATCCATAACACAAGTTCTTAATGATACTTATCTTGGAACTAAATAATTGGTGTAATTGTCAGAAAATATTTATTTATTTATTTATTATTTATTTTATTAATACTGAAGCGGGGTGCCGTTTGGTATAGGCCTAGAATACCACCCCCTCGCCTCATGGAATCGACGAATTGAAATTCTACTGAATAATGGGCAGCAACGGCTTGAACTGCGATCATCAACCCGCCTGCCCAGCATGGTGATTTTGGTGCAAGTACCCCAATATAATGTAATCTATAGGGAAGCGCTCGTAGCTCTGCGGTGTTCGGTGGTTGGAAACGATCACCAAAGTACAGCAGCGTTTACAGAGGTCAGTCCTTGGATGGGTGACCGTTTGTGTGGCATTTGATATCGAGCGCTTCCGTGCTTCGGAAGGCACGTTAAGCCGTTGGTCCCGGTTATCACTAAAATGTGGTAGTCGTTAAGCCATGATAGAGGCCTCATGGGCGGCTTGAAAAATTCTAACAGCAGGACGCCATACACCTGCCTCCGCCAATCCGCACTGGATCAGCGTGGTGGAGTATGACCCAATACCCTCACACCTTGATTTGTGTGAGGAGGCTCGTGCTCAGTAGTGGGACGTTAATGGGCTGTGATGATGATAGGGAAGGCATTATTGGGGGTTCATTAGTGGCCTTTATACGGCTGATATGATGATGATGATGACTGAAGCGGGTAAGGTTTGTCTCTAATATCATTTGACAACCGATATGGCGTGATGGCGAGTATACCCGCTCTTCGCTCCTAAGGTCGTGGGTTCGATTCTCACGCAGGACAAATCTTTGTGTGCATGAATATTTTTTCTGGTCTGGGTGTTTTTCTATGTATATTAAGCATTTATTTACAAAAAAAAAGTATTTGTGTATGTTTATCCGTTATTTAGTATCCATAACACAAGTTTTTAATGATACTTTTCTTGGAACTAAACAATTGGTGTAATTGTCAGAAAAATATTTAATTATTGTTTTATTCGTACAACATACAACCTGTGTTCACTGTCATAATTAAGTGGTTGCCAAGAACCAGTCGCCATAGGCCACTTCATTTGCACAGCTGTTCAAGTGTATAATGCTTGGAAAGGCACCTATGTTTGTCTTTTGGTATCATATTTCTTCGTTGCGTTTTGAAGCTCGGAATCTTTTCGTAAATTTAAATAATTCAGTTTATAAATAATAACATTCATACACTTAAAAATCTTATGTTTCATCTTTGCACTTAAGTCCTTTGTAGATGTTACCCGTAAATGCTTGTATCGTGGTTTGTAACCCTGATAATAACTAATTCTTTATTAAGAAATGGATTTTCTGACCTGCCAGTCTGAAAAGCTACATATCTTTGAATGAATGCATGAACACTTTATTGTACACTAAATATAAAAAAGTAATCAAATCACATAAACAAATATATGGTACAATGGGCGGCCTTATTGCTAACAGCAATATCTTCCAGGCAACCTTAAACCTTTCTTTGTTTGTAATTTTGGTTTTTTTATTCTCTCGTCAATCGGATATTGGTCATAATGTTGTTGATTGTGTTTTTTCAATGCTTGCTTTGGTTTTTCTATTCAATAAATAATTACATTAGTATGTTTTTACTAATATTATTTAAAACACACATCTATCCACTGCTATCATCACAATTTAAACAATTAGTGAGAGAACGTGTTACTTATTTTCAGGTTATGTTAATGGTTATGCCAAAATCTAAAACCACAACAGACAGACAGATGAACTGACAAACCTTGGCAAATTCTGAAAAAGAACCCATTTGCTTTTATTTCTTTATTATGGTACCGATCATATCTCTTTCATTGTTTTAAAAAAATATATCGAATTTCCATTTTGTGTGTGAATATTTGACGAATTTAAATGACCATGTTGATCTTAAAGACAGTAAAGTATATTTTATTTTATTTCAAATCTAGTCTCCACGGATCTCCATGATGAGTCAAAAAGCGTCAGACTTCTTTTAAACATTGTGATTATAGGTCCGGTCAAAAACTTAATAATAATAAACTATCATAATATGTTTATCATATTCCAAATCTAGTCTATAAAGGTACTCCGTGGGCGTCTAAATGTTGCTATTGACATTAATAAAGAAATATAAGAGTGACTTCGACTCTGCCTCTTGGTATTACCTAATATATTGTAAAGTAAAACAAATTTTAAATATTTGAGGCGACAATAGACGCAATAAGTGTTCACTTTAAAAAATACATTTAAAGAGAAAACAAATACTTAATTATAGCTATTTGTTAGTAAGTACTTTTAATATTTTTTTATATATTTGTTTGCCTTGTTACTTATATAATATGACTATAATCGAGACATTGAGGCTGAACACAATTTAGAACTAACGAATCATTAATCACAATAACTTTACAACGGTAATAGAAATAAATTAATATTTTCTAACAATGACACCAATCATTTAGTTCCAAGATAAAAATCATTAAGAACTTGTGTTATGGATAGTAAATAACAGATAAACATACATACTTTTTTTTTGTAAATAAATTATTAATATATATAGGGAAACACCCAGACCAGAACTAATATTCATGTTCATGTACACAAATATTTGTCCTGTGTGGGAATCGAACCCACGACCTTGGAGCGGAGAGGGGGTATAGTCGCCACCACGCCATATCGGTCGTCTATAGAAATGTGTTTTTCTAATGGGTGGATAAATGACCTTCATTGGTTGGCATTTGATCACCATATGCTAGCATTGTCATTAGATCCCAGAGTCTGCTCATTGTTCCAACCAGATTTGGCTGAACTTCAGTTATTACATTGGTTGCCATTTGATATCGAGAGATCTTTGAAATATAGCTATCGCCTGGCTTTGCTTATTAATAGAAAAATTTCTTTATTCGGGACTAAATATCATTGTGTCAGAGGTTTCAAAACATTTATTTATTTATCTTTTAGTTGGTTTGTTTTCTAATACTTACAATGTATATTTATATCTTACCTAAATGAGTCTGGGCCTGAAACTAAAATTTAATTATTAATGTTAACATCTATTAAAATTGAGAACTATCTTGGTATAAAGACAAAGTTCAATTTGCTCTGCGTTGTTGTGATGGAGATATTGCCAAAAGTACACGTTTTGCTAAGACGTGATAGTGTATCAGATAGGGCCCGTGATAAGGCGTTATCGGCCGTGTTTGCTCGAGCTAGGAAGTACCTGTGTCGTAGGTCCTTTAGGCAATTGGGTCAGGTTTTCTTCTATTGCAAGAATAATAAATAAATATTCTTTCACAATCACACTAATTATTTAATTCCAAGATAAGTAACATTAAAAACTTGTGTTATGGATACTAAAGAACGGGTAAACATACTTACGTATTCTTTATTTTGTGAATATATAAATAAATATTCATTTCTCCAACATATTCGGTTGCTTTTCGACACGGACATAGTGAGAAAGGCGTTTTTGTCGTGACTCATTACGTGGTGCTTACTATCTTACTAATAATGCGACTGCTGCCACCATCATTGTTTGTTTCCTTCTATTTAAGCGATTGTTATAAAATCACCAAACTATACATATTTTCCAATAAAATTAAAATTTTTATTCTTTATTTTGTACCCGTAAGTAATATGTGCACGCGGTCGGTTTGTTGAAAGAATTTACGAATATTTTTCTTGTGTGGGATTGGAACTCACAACTGCTATATAAACAAATGTATATATGTGGAAGGAAGAGCTATTTCCTTCGCCGCCCTATCTAAACAGTTTAAATATTTATGAATTTAGATATGATCTATAAACTACTGAATATTAGCCTTAATATGGATACAAGCTATTCAACAATGTAGATAACCTATTTCACAGCGCACAAACCTCCAACGCTTTACACTAGACACATTATAGGACACGCCGCACTTATCTCGACTTAGTAGGCCACTCGGCTTTGCTCGCCGCACGGAGCCACCGCGCCGTTAACTTTGTTAATTATCTGCTAACATGAGAGTTTGCACAGTGAAATACTTGCGGCCAAGCCAAATACCATTCCCACAATCTTACGAAGAGGTTTGTTTAGCCGGAATTATAAAGAAACTATGTACTCATTTTTAATTTTAAACTTCATAGACGCAGGAAGATTAGAATTGCTTTACGCAATACTTTATCGCATTGTGCAATAAGGTGATCTTGTTAAGTTAATGTTTATTTTTTTAACATTTTACATACTGTCACTGTTAGCAACTGTTGTGGACCTACGATTAAATTGGCCAAATCGTACGATATGCCTAATAATGTAAAAAATCGGTTCCAGGTTCGTTTTTAACTCATAAAATATTACTTAAAGAATGCCCTGTTCCCAGGTACAGGTTCTTGTGGAATAGAACTGCTTATTCCAAATTTTATTGGGAAAAACTTCTGTAGAACCGGCAAATCTGCGCAGAGACACTACTTTCATATATTTATTGTAACTGCATTATCTATAGACATAAATGTTAATCGTTAATCCAGATAAGATACACCGAAACCCTAATAGCTTTGTATAAATAATACACATATAGGAACAGACATTTTATCTGTCTCATCAAGTGTATAACTTCGTTTGGTAAAAATATGGAAATCATTTAGCGTAATCACAATACATCATATCTTTGACACATATTATTAAGACTGATAATGCTAATCGGTCGTGTTCATAATCTTTTTTCTTAACGTCTCATTTAATATAAAAATTTCAAAGGTTGGCATTACCGTAAATAGTGCATTGCAATGTTTTTAGTCAGACTGCCTGACAAATCGGCACGTTAAAGTCAACGATAGACTGGCGGACAGCCCTGGCGGAGAAAAAAACAACCTTGACGATCTTCTTGCCCGTTCTTTTACGATAAAGCTCCCGCCCGCAGCGAATGGGCGCGTTACTTTATTAGTGTGACCTTCATAAGTTTTATTCAGCCGAACTTGAATAAATGATTTTAATTTTAACTGACTGACAAATTCTCCTTTTAAGGTTACCGACAGACTGACTGACAAATCCCCCCGTAAGAGTCACTGACCGATTGACTGACAAATTCCCCCTTTAGATTCACCGAAAGACTGACTGACAAATCTCCCCGTTAGAGTCACCGACAGACTGACTGACAAATCCTACCTGATTCCGCCCACATATCTAGCATTGTTGTTAACATTTTCCATTTTGCATGTTAAAATTTAACGAATCTAAATGATCTTGTTGATCCCAAAGACTATAAAGTATATTTCTTTTTTGTTTTTATTTTCCACCAACTACTTATAGATCTTTATAGCAAAGTTAACTTTTAGTACAAAGGTCTTCAGATAAAACGTGTAATGGTGAGAGCTGGCTAGCTCGTTTACACCAACACTAGACGACACCTCATTCTCTTAGTCGCGTTTTACGCCACCCTTTTTTTAATTTACGTCGGTAACAAAATGCATTTACGCACTGTCTCCCGGCTAAAGGGGGACCGAGAGAAGTGTGTGGGACTCACCACCGGCAGACACGATCGCCAGCAGTAATACCCACTAAAAATCTTCCGACGACGCCCGCCGCTTGTTGAGAAAGAGGCGGGGGCCCAGTACCTGGGTTGCAGCTCTGACACCCCGCCCGCGCTCAACGTCCCCCGGACCAAAACCGGGAGGACCTCCTCAGAGAGACGCAGTGGACGCGCCTCTCCTACCTCCTTGTGCGACCATAGCGTTTGTGGCCGACTTCCCGGAGGGTCCATGGTTAGACAGCAGCGGGCCCCCTGCTCCCGTTGCCTAAGACCCTCCTGGCGCTGCTTGACGGGCCCTCCTGGCCCGCCCCCTGCGCCCTCTACAGGTCTCTCTTAGTTTCCCCCCCGGGAGCCGGTACTAAGGGCACCCAGAGTCGCCAATCTCTGGGTGTTAGCTTTTCCCTAGTGCGTTCTTAGCCCCCCACCACGACAAGGTGAAGACCAGTCGGGGTGTCTTTTACGACAACCTGGGGTGAAGCATATAGTTGCGGAGTTTTAAACTTCGAACGTGCGGTTCCAACACGAACACTACAACACTTAAAAATATATAAATATATATATATTTTTAATATATATTAAATATAAATTAATATATATATTTATAAATATATATACGTTTTTGATAATGGTGGCATCAAGTATCAGTGTAAGCCTTCGATAGGTCGCGCAAAATTCCCAGTTCTCGAGTACCGTATTTCGAGATGGATAAAATGGAACGTATCAATAATATATATGTATATATAATATAATTAATTATTTAAAGGCGCATCTAATTTATTGCTTTTTCGACCTGTGCAAAGCTCATGCAAATTTTCCAGTTCCCAAGTACTTTATTTCGAGATGGGTAAAATGAAACCTATCAATAACATAAATTTATCGGATATAATAATTAATTAATAATAGGAACAATTAATTTATCACTTTAGAGCCAGTACTATATGTCGGGGTTGGAAAAGATGGATAAAATGGAACGTCCCAATAATATGAATAATGGTTCTTTTTAATTGTTTATTTATTGGCGTTAATATTTTATTTCCTCAGAGCCTGCGATAGCTCATGCAAAATTCCCAGTTGTGAAGTACACATACTTCATTTGGGGATGGAAAAAGATGGGTTAAATGGAACGTACTATTAAAAGAAATTATAGTTCATTTTGATTTATTATTCATTGATGTAAATATATTATACAAGTAATAAATATAGCATGTAAATAATTTACATAATTAGTGTATGTACTTTTAAACCATCGATAGCTCTTGCGTAATTCCCAGTTCCCATTTCCGGACGGAAAAAGATGGATAAAATAGAACGTGCCAATAACAGAAATTATCTCTAATTTTAATCAATCAATTATGGTCATAACTAGTTTATCACATTTAAAGCCTTCGATAGCTCTTGCGAAATCTCTGCTTTTACTGTATTTTGACATAAAAGATGAATAAGATGAAACGTACCTAACAGAAATTATCGTGAATTTCGTTTGGCGTAATTAATGTGTGATCAAACCGTTCTTAAAATTAATAGTCCATAATTCATCACCATTATCATCTCAGCCCATTAATTTTCCTTAAGGTTTTGTAATATTATTATCATAATAAAACATAGTAACAATACGAATTACACAATTCTAGCCTAAGAACTTCAAAAGTTAGTTAATAAAAGAGTTGCCATGACAAAATGCTATTATAATGTCAAAAAATACTTAAACGACTTTTCTAACTCTAACTTTTCACAAAGTCCGACTTAGTATAACTTATAAAATCCATAAAATCTTTTGTGTTATATGAAATCGCAACTATTGTACGCCCATGAGGCAGACCACAGCCAGCTAGATCTAAACCTACAGGTTGTAAAACTGTAACACCTATCCTGTAACCTGTGTTCGCACGATTTGATTAATTGATTGAAAATGTATTTTTTTGGATGAATTGCAAGAGGAACAAAAGTAACCGACATTGCCAAAAGGATAAGTAAACTGAATGGGCAGTAGGCCGGTTATATCTGATAAGTGATAACCGCTGGGGTAGACAGGTCCTAAGGTAGAGACCGCGTCTTGGTAAGCGTAGTGTAGGACGCCCTCCGGCTAGGTGGAACAACAACATATGCAAAAAGGCTGGCAGTGGTTGGAGACGAAGAGCTGAAGACCGAGCGCAGTGGCGTGCCATTGGAGAGGCCTATGGCCAGCAGTGGACTAATTTAGGCTGATGATGGTGATGATGAGAAAAAAAACATAAAATAATTACAAAATATAGTTAACACAAATCAAGACAATAATAAGAACTTAAGTGAAAGAAGATCTTAACTTGTATTGAAATGGTGTCCACTCAGCATATTGTCGAACATCACAAAGATGTTGCGACGCTGATCTTCCGTGGGCACTATGGGCACATCTATTGTAAGGCAAATACAACAAGGAAGCTGTTTAATTACTAATTATATTAACTAAGGTGAATAGGGATTTTGTATGGCGCTCGTTTATATTATTTGTGATCTAAGTTTAATAAGCAAAATTTGTTTCTCAACACCTATTGTAATTCCAATGAGATAATATTAATATTTTTTTACATATTTATATAAAAAGATATTTTACTTTACATATTCCAAAATTTCTATATAAAAACTTACATGGGAACAATGAAAGGTGTTAACTATCCATATTATTGTTTAATTGCCGCTACGCCTAGTGTTAGATAGTGTGTGACATGTCTGTCATATACTTTTTTTTCATTTTTAATTCTACCTGTTCCGATAATTGTAAATAATAAAATAACATATTAAACATAGGACAACGAACCGTGTTAACTAACCATGTTATTGTTTAATTGCCTCGCCGGCCCCTATCTGATGGATATCATCATTGTATGAGGCACGCGATGTGTGCAAGTGAAATCATAATTAATCAAACTAAGCTAGATTTTTTCAAGATCTTACTATTAACATCACGAAAATTTATTACATTTAAAATTTTACTGTGGTGGTTCTGTTACAGATCATAGATTTTTTTTTATGATACAGTCGAGATTTTTTACTGAAAATCCACTGCTGAACGTTAACCTCCCCAATAGTTATTATATTGTCGGTATTTGGCTATAATCACCACACTGGGCAGGCGGGTTGTTTATCACAAAATAGCCAGTACGCAGGATGACGCTGATGCCCATCATCCGGTAGGATTTCTCTTTATCGACTTTTAAGACTCCCCATGAGATGAGAAAGGGTGGCACTATTATAAGCAGAGGTCGGAATTAGGTAGAGTTATTCATGTACTTACACTGATTTCACACAGCGAAAGAATATAGTGGATATGCCTCAAATCCCGGGATTAATTTTAAAGAATAGAAAAAATCCCGTTACTTTTTAATAAAAAGTTATTTACTTGTACTTTTTTAATTTAGACTACTGCACGCGCGACGTTGCCAAACTTACATCAATGATATTGGATGACCGAAGTTGCAAAATTCCAATACGCACACGCGCGATGTTGCCACGTTTATTGTTCGCACTACATAGCTTGTGAGAACAAAAGAATACAATAGCGAAAATGCGGAGCACTGCCATTTGAAATCCATTTGAAATTTCGGGAAGGTCCACATTAGTATCAACATTTCGATGCAAGTACATAAATAACTCTACCTAATTCCGACCTCTGATTATAAGTCACACGGCGCACTAAAGGTCTACTATTAAACGATTTCCTTCCATTCTAGATTTTTCATATAAATGTTTGGCAGTTGCAGTGATCCTGCGACTTTTATCAGCTCGTCCGACCATAGTGTGCTTGGACGTCCTTTTCTATGTCTCGTGCCACAGGGTTCCGTAAGTTCTTTGTGCATACATAAAAAACATCAAGACACAAATACTTAGAACCCACGATCTTTGGAGCAGGGTACTGAGAACCTAACCTCTTAACGTGTAGATATATTATAAAATTACGTATGAGCTAAACGCTTACTATTGTGCACGCACTGAATAAATAAAATGAGTTGGCAACAATGGCAGAGGAGTGTCGGGAACGTTTTAGCTTTTTATTTAAGTTTGTGACATCATTGTACTAAGATACTAAGGTATGACGCCATGTTTTTCATTTTATAAATTTAATTGATTTTAAATGCGGCGGTAGACTTTGCTCTTTATTGGAGGACTGGTCTTTAGAAGAATTTAACCTTTTTTTCGGATGGAAAATCATAAAATGACCTTCTCCCGCTGTGGGTGGAGCAGGAGGGTGTGTTCAGACTTTAAATGACAAAAAAGCATTTATGTTCCTTCTGGTACCTGCTATGTCCCGAAGCCCCGGTAACCCTTTCGAAAAGTCCCGCTACAAGAAGAATTTTACCTGCGGCCGAAGTCAAGGGTGGTCGCTAGTATTCTAGATACGGTTAATACACCTTGGACTATCAGTAAAATGTCTAGGTATTTAATTTTTGCTACTGCTACTGCTAGAAGCAAAAAAGGTCTTAGGTAGGCGTGGCAATGTCCGTCAAAATAAACGCCTAGATACTTTGGTTACTGATTAATGATTTTAAAGCTCATTGACGCGTATTTTTTAATGACAATTTGCATTGTTTAGTGCCTTGCATACAACTAATAACAAACCTCAAACTCTAAGTAAAGATCAAAGTTATATTAACCAGTATATAAAATCAAGATCTCGATATAAGCTCGTTTTGGGAATTATTAGGGTGTCTTGCACAACGGTCACCACTCCTGTTTAGTGCCCCACTCAACTTTAAACAAATGACTGAAATGCAATGACATTCTAAATCGAACTAAGCTTAAATCAAACTAATCTTAAATCGAACTAAGCTTAAATCAAACTAAGCTTAAATCAAACTAAGCTTAAATCAAATTAAGCACTGCTGTGCAAGCCGGCCTCCATCATCATCATATCAGCCCAGATAACACTATATTGGGGTATTAGCCGGCCTTAGTGTGCAATAATTGATTTTGCAGACGAATCATAACTTAGCACATTAACCGCCATGGGGGGCACCGGTGACCGGCATGCTACCCTTCTTAATTAGCTTGGCAGTTAATGTGTTAAGGAAAACGATATAAGTTTGATTGAGACAAATGTCAGGTGCTCGACAATGTATTGAAATTTCCTTATTTAACTACATATTATATGAATATCAATTACAAGTGTCTTGCACAACGATCACGAATTTTAATTAGAGCTTAATCTTTTTAAATTTCATAAATATTAAATAAATAAATAAATATTTTCTGACAATTACACTTTATTATTTATTTAGTTCCAAGATAAGTATCATTAAGAACTTGTGGTATGAATACTAAACAACGGATAAACATACTTAAATATATATTTTTTTTGTAAATATATACATAGAAAAACACCCAGACCAGAACAAATATTCATGTTCATGCACACAAAGATTTGTCCTGTGTGGGAATCGAACCCACGACCTCTAGAGTGAAGTGTAGGTATACTGACCTTAACGCCATATCGGTCGTCAAATGACTGAAATGCAATGAATGACATGTGAAGTAAAATTTAGCTGAAATATAATTATTTAGAACTGTTATGCAAGCCGCACCAAATCATAAAAACGATAAGTTCGATATGAAGCTGTGATTATATAATTATCACTATTATGTATTCTAAACGAATATTCACACACCCACTTTTATACTAATATTTGTATTGGCTAAATTTACATGCAGTTTTGGACACTGTGCCCTAGCAGCTTAAGTTACAGCAGGTATTTGCAATCTATTTTTATATTCACAATTGGATGAAATCATCGATTTGTGCGCCGCACGTTGAATGCAGCACTCAACTAAAGTGTCGGTCTGGAAATGATGGATATTGTGGAAATACATCAAATATTATGCAATATCTTTCGTAGGTAGGTAATCTATAGTAGTGCACAGTCCTTTGGGTCTAGCTTTTATAACTCACGACTGAGAATATGCTTAACAGTGACAACCGATATGGCGTGGAGGTCAGTATACCCGCACTCCGCTCCTGAGGTCGTGGGTTCGATTCCCACACAGAACAAATCTTTGTGTGCATGAACAATAATTTTTGTTCTGGCCTGAGCAAATATTTATGTTTTTAGTCATCCAGACCTGATGTTACATACTTCTTACAGCATTATTATTCTTAAATTTTCAGTTATATCTAATATCTTTGGATATTTCACACAGCGCCGTCAAACATAGCAAATCTTTTAAGATGTGTCCTAGGCAATGGATTAATATACTTAAACACTTTTTGTTAAAACACATAACTATAAAAAGTATTTCATCATCATCATCTCAGCCCATTAACGTCCCACTACTGAGCACGAGCCTCCTCTCACATACCAAGGTGTGAGGGTATTAGGTCATACTCCACCACGCTGACCCAGTGCGGATTGGCGGAGGCAGGTGTATGGCGTCCTGCTGTTAGAATTTGTCAAGCCGCCCATTTAGGCCTCTAACATGGCTTAACAACTACCACATTTAGTGATAACCGGGACCAACGGCTTAGCGTGTCTTCCGAAGCACGGAAGCGTTCGATATCAAATGCCACACAAACGATCACACATCCAAGGACTGACCTCTGTAAACTCTGCTTCAGTGATCGTTTCCGACCACCGAGCACTGCAGAGCTACGAGCGCTTCATCAAAAATATTTATTTAAGTATAATTGTGTATACCTAATTTGGTATACCTATACCAAAAGCAAAACCATGTTTATGCACACAAATCAAGTGTGGGAGTAGAAGCCATGACGGAATCTCCTTGCTTTATGTATACCTCGTCATTTGAATATGAATTTTTAAATTTTAGCTGGGCTTCGCATAGAAAAGGCACATTTATAGGTGTGTATGAGACGAAACGATTTCTTAGAAGTCATTTTCGTCTTCAAGTATTCTCATGAATAGTAATAATCTCTTACTTTTTATGACCTTCTGGGAATGAGTAATACATACAAATTTTGACGGCAGACATTATTTAAATTTTGCAGTACGTTTTTTATTATCTACTGCATAAATTGTGGAATAGAAATAAAAATATTCATGTCGCGAATTTTTATTATACAGGTTTTTGGAACTATTATTTAAAAGTCTAATTTATCGTTAAAGTATGAAATGACCATTACATTATTAATAAGAGGAATTACTGAATAAGTGGTGAAATAACATACTTTATTTTAATAAACTTTTATCGTTTAATAAAAATATTTTATATAGATAGGAAAACACTCAAAAAATATAAATGTTTAAATTTATGCGTACATATATTACGAGTATGTCCAGTGTGAAAATCAAACACCAAAGCCGTAAGAGGAGAGTACAAACCTTCACGCCATATCAGTTTATTTGTAAATAAATATGTGAGGTTTAAAACCGAAAAGTTTGAAATTTTTATGTTTTTTTAAGTAAAAAAAATACTTGGATGAAGAACATTTTTACATCACATTTGTGTCCCGTTCATACTTTCTGTATTTTCTACATAATTACGCGTGTAAGTCCTATTGAGAAATAGTTAATCTCAACGCTAGCTTAGTCGGTCGGGGCCACAGGGCCAAAAGATCCGTTACACCGTCTAATGTAGCCGGGCTGGAAATTATGTACGTTTGCGATCCGATAGGGTTATGTTTTGCCTACCTTGCTCCTCCCTTTCTTCAGAACTTTCCGTTGCCCATTTCGGTGGAGCATTCTTGGCATTAGACATTGGCCAGAATCTGAACCCAAAATGTGACATCGAGAGTGTTATTTTAACTGCCTCCCGTAAATTGGGTATCCTCAAAAATGTGCGGCGGATTTTCACTCCCAAGCAGCGCTGTTTGTTATACAAGACTCAAGTGCGATTGAGTGTAGAGTATAATTGCGCTCATAAGTCCTATTGAGGTATAGTTAATCTCTACAATATCTCAACATGGCCGTAGGGCCAAGGATCCGTTACCCCGCCTAATGGTTGTGGCCGAGTTGAAAATAACCCACGCTTGCGATCCTATGGGGTTATCTGTTTTGCTCTTGGCTGTAATTGAAATTAACTAACGGATTTCAGTAATATTATATGATTTTAGGTATATATCTCTATTGCTCTCAGCTGTACTTGAAATTTACTCACTATTGTATAAGTTGAGTTGCCAGTGGCTTTACGTATTACAAATGAGATATAACTAATGATTACTTAGATATGTAGGTATATGAAAATTATCAATAGTAGGAAGGAATTATCAGCATAACCAATAAAATCTGGAATTCGCTGCCGGCTCAATGTTTCCTAGTTCCTATAATCCCGGGTTTTTAAAGCGGGGCGTGAAACGGCATTTTAGCAGGTTATGAGTGGGTGCGTATAGATAGTTCAATCTACGATGACAAATGTATTGAGAAATATTGAACTCTATAGATAGGAGTTAAGAGCGTCGCCATGCGTCTTCGCGGAGTGAACTACTCCACGAAATCAAGCGCCCCAATTTTTTTGACTGCATTGACTGCTTATCAGTCAGGTTGTAGTCATTATGACGAGACACATACAAAATAATATTTACCTTCATGCTCTTTAACTAAGTCTTATTGAGACATTGTTAATCTCAACTATAACTACATGTAAAAGGTCCGTTACACCGCCTAATGCATGAAGTCGAGTTGAAAATAACTCACGTTTGCGATCCTTGGGGTTATCTCTTATGCTCTTGACTGTACTTGAGATTAACTCACTAAAGGATTTCAGTAATGTTATATGATTCTATTTTCCAGTGGCTTTGACGATTTACAATGAAATATAAGCTTTATTGATTAGGGGTAGGACTTCTATGTGAATTAATTCAAATTTAGAATCAAATTATCTCGGTGCCGGCCTAGAATAGTGCCTCCTACTCTTATTTTATCGACGAAGAGACATCCTACGGGTTGATGGGCAGCAGCGTCATTCAGCGAAACTGATCACAAGCTGGCCTACCCAGCGTGTTCATTATGGGCAAATACCCTCAAAAGGTTGTAATCTATTGAGGAGACCAATGTTCAGCAGTGGACTTTATAGCCCTGACATGATGATTAAATTATCTCGACAGTCTTTTTGACCTACGTTGTAAATCAGTATATAAGCCTAGCAAACTAAAATGCCCGCTAACATATAAAACTCTTAAGTAACAATGTAAGAACTAAGAATTAAAAATAATTCGTTGTTTTGGTAGTACAACAGAATAATTCCATCCCTTTTAAATATTTCTGGTCTTATTGCTCAAAAATACTTTCATAACGAGCTTACATATTCAAATAAACCGTTTTAAACATAATTGCTTAATAAACAATCAAATGGTATTTTTATTACAAAATCATATCTTAGCATTTTTATTATATTTATTTCAAAATACGCCATAAAAACTTTAGGTCAATTCAAGATTGTGAAATCTACCATCAGAGTTCATAAAGAAAAACGGCACGTTACTTTTGACACGTTAATTAAATCCGTCGAAAGGATACGTGGTTCTGTGATACTTTCACCTTAATTATTTATATAAAAGTCAGCTTTTGTACGCCTATCGTAACTTGGTATCAAAGACGACGGGACCTCCGTCACCACGTTACTTGCCAATTAAAATACGTTCAAAATTTGTGGCTAGGGTTGTCAAAAACCATCACCAGCTATGTTAGTATTTTTTTTATTAATGTTAATATAATGTGAACCAGTTAATTAATTAAAAATGTTCCGACCAATAAATGATTTTAAAAAATCTATAATAAAAAAATTTTTTTTTCTAACTACAGTAAAGCAGCGACCCCGTTATGCGCGGTTTCACTATAACGCGAATTTTAAATGTCACGCTCAAACGCAATATACAAAACATATAATATAAATGACCGTGTCTTTACCGTGTGTCATTAAATTAAAAACAGCGTTGGGTGTTATGAATGTATTTTACAAGAACGTAAAAAAAACGCTTTCCAAAAGACAATAGATGTATTTTTCCATTAAAATTATTGATATATTGCACAAAGTATTCTTAGAATGAAAGTGGTTGATTAAAATTATTGATATTTTTTACTTTAAACTTGGACCATGTTTAATCATCATAAGTTTCAATATACGCGAATTTCAGTTAACGCGATTTTATCCGGAACGTTTCTCTCGCGTAAAGCGGGGTATTACTGTACATTATTTCGAAACATTTATATTACCTAGGCGTAAGTCCGAGTGAATGTAGTTTTTACTATAAACTTGAATGATTATTCTACGTCAGTAATGCAAGCTTTGTGATGCGCCTAAGCTCCATGATTGGGTCAAATACGAATAAGTTTGTTTTTATTCATTTATTTATTGATAAGCCTCTGCTCCAAATAATTTTGTTTATATGTATTTTTTTTATATTTATTTATACATATAAATATCCTCCATAAATATGGAGGCTCTGATAGTTTGGTGATTATAAAATAAATTGTATTTTGTTGAATAGTTTTTTGGAAATTAATTTTGTTATCTTAATAATTAATGTGGCGTAGCGTATTGATTGGTAAACGTATCGGTGTAGAACCAGTTGATTCCAAACACAAACCTAGACGTAAAACAAGCGACTTAAGCTTATAACGAGAAAAGTAATATCATATAAATAATCATTAAGACAAAAGTAAGCTTATTAAATATTGAACTTTGGCAACCCTATAGAAATATTTACATAAATAACATTGTCCCGTTGAGTGAAAATTAATTTATTTGGGTTAAAACCTTTCGACAAGGATTATACCAGTTTTAAAGGGCAAATGTGAAGCAACTGATATCTTGGGGAAAGTCAGAGCAGATGTAAATGTGGACGAAATGATTGAATGTATCTCGCAATGCAAATAACCGAGTTATTACCAGAATTGTATTGATTTATGTTGGTGTGTGAAGTGTATGATTGTGGGTGTGTGTTGTCGGTGTGAATCAAAGATAGGGCTGGCACAAGTTAACCTTGATCTACAAAATATTCCTGATTGCAATGATGCAATTATAGTAAGTAGTTCTTAGACTTTTTAATTGCAGGCAACTGCATCATTAATTTATCTTTACTTTTAAAAATACATTAATTCAAAATACAAACTTTTTACTAGATAAAACACAGGGGCAGTATATTTCACATACAGGTATATAATACAAAATTCTAGCATTATGTAGGTACATTCACTGGAGTGTTTTGGTCGAATATCTTACGCCTGTATTAAATGGGTGTCCAGTTGAGCATTGAGTCAGCGGTAAGGCTGACGCTGATTTTCAACTACTAAAAATTGATAATAATAATATGAATAGTTTAATAATACCTGAATATCCCTTACAGTCTTTATACATACATATATTCATGCTTGTTTCCCCCTACACCTTGGTAGGCAGAGGCATATTATACGCCCACACTTCGTCAATTATATAGTTGGTCCCACGTAATAGGTGGCGAGCCCATTGTCGCTTACCGGCACTGTTATGTTCGCCAGAGCCTCGTCCGTTGATCGGCAGGTGCATCACTTGCAGGTGAGGTTGGCGTGGGCTCCTTTGGTAGGATCCCTATACACCCAGTCTTTATACATACTAAATCTACCAGAAAACACCTACATGACCATTTAGAAAGCCGCTATCCGAAACACTTGTAGATCTATGAGAAAGCCTCTTCATGAAGATTTCCTTTATATAATTTTCACTTGGCTTAGGTCCGTGAGTCTCATTAAACACCAGAATGTAAAATTAACAGATACATAATATTAATATAAAATATATATTTACTTTTATTATCATCAATGTCCACATTAAAGAAACGTTATCAACCAATAATTCTCCCATAAAGATATAGAGTTCAAGTATTAATTAAATGTAACTAAACTTACTTTACACATTGACCTTTAACGCAAGTCAGATTATCCTATCTACACGGAGTATTTAACCAACTTTCCACGTTCAGTCCAATACACAATAAACCAACTATATATTGAAGGATAAAATCATGAGTTTAACTTGGCCCATTTCTATTCTGACCAGCTAGCAGATATGCAAAGTCGTGACCGCTAACGATAGACAACGGTGTATGGAGATATTTAAACAGATAGGTTATATCCAGGGCCGGATTTACCATAGCAGGGTTTATTAGGCCAAGTCTTAGGGCCCCTTTACTCTTATCTAACTAAATGTGCTTAATATTGTCATGAAGCGCTCGTAGCTCTGCGGTGCTCGGTGGTCGAAAACGATCACCAAAGTACAGCAGAGTTTACAGAGGTCAGTCCTTGGATGGGTGACCGTGTGTGTGGCATTTGATATCGAGCGCTTCCGTGCTTCGGAAGGCACGTTAAGCAGTTGGTCCCGGTTATCACTAAATGTGGAAGTCGTTAAGCCCGTTGTTAGAGGCCTAATGGGCGGCTTGAAAAATTCTAACAGCAGGAAGCCATACACCTGCCTCCGCCAATCCGCACTGGGTCAGCGTGGTTGTGTATTACCCAATACCCTCACACCTTGATATGTGAGAGGAGGCTCGTGCTCAGTAGTGGAACGTTAATGGGCTGTGATGATGATGATGATGATGGTGATGAATATTGTCATTGATAATTTGTTACATTATCTTAACCCGTTCAAGTCCCACTACTGAGCGCAGGTCTACTCTCACGGATCAAGGTGCGAAGGTTGAGATCAGACTCCACCATGAGATTTGTTTTGATTTGTACCCCTATGGGTACATCTCAAAAAAAATTGTTTCTTTATGATCGATTTTGTGAAAATAACCAAAAATCTTTCGACACGTTTTCCCAAAAACCATTTTCATTTTTTACCATTTTCGAATTGGGCCCCTATAGTAGGTGAAGGTGCGATATAGTGATAACAGAGACCAGTACTTTCATATGCCTTCCGAAAATATGAAAGCGCTCGATATTAAATGTTACACAAATGGTCACCCATCCAAGGACCACGTTTGTGAGCTATGCTATACTGCCATGATCGTTGCCAGCCACGTAGCGGAGTTGTAAAGGCTTTAATTTTAAACACTAAAATCATTTTCTATAAATTTTAATAAAATAGACGACCGATTTGGCGTCTTATACCTGCACTTTTTCTTTCTTATATCTGCACTTCTCTTTCTTGTACCTGCACTTCTCTTTCGTATACCTGCACTTCTCGTTCGATTCTCACTCGGGACAAATCTTTGTGTGCATGAACATGAATATTTGTTCTGGTGTTCTGGTGGTTTTTTCTATGTATATTACATATGTGTTTACCAAAATATAAGTTCGTAGTATGTTTATCCGTTATTTAGTATTCATAACACAAGTTTCACAATTATATCTTGAAACAAACAAATGATGTGATTATATGAGAACTAATTATTATAAGCAAGTGATGGATTAAAAATATCTTTGTAACAATTCCCGCACTACTATAATTTCCCGATAAAATCGAGAAACTATTCAACACGACACGTGTTTCGCCCTTACACAGGGCATCTTCAAGTAAGATAGGAGCCTCAGAACAACGATGTCATTACGACCAACGCTGAAATGAGAGAAATTATTATTTAAATTTCAAGTGCGCGGGATCTTAGCTAATGCGGGGCACCTGAATATTAGCTTATTCTGCGTATTGGATAACCCGGCCCTGGTTATATCCAAAAGGATAGTTTAGTGGAATGCACAAAGCTCAGTTCGGTAAAGATTGTAACGAGATAACAGCTCGCGTCAGGATTGCAGATTGTCGATAACCTTTATGTAAGTGTCTGGAGTGAAATGTTGAAATATTCATAACGATTGCTATATTTAATTTTTATATACGGGATCTTGGTGTGTCTGTCTTGCCATATCATTTGATGATCAATAATGTGCAAAGGTCAGTATTACATACAGCTCTTCGCTGTTATTGTCGTGGCTTGGATTCTCACACAGAATAAATATGAAATATTTGTTATGTTCTGGGTTTTTTAAGTATATAAAGAGTATATTTGTAATTATATACAAAAAAAAAAATATGAAGAGTCCCATGATAAACCTCGTTTCAGAACCCAAGAAAACGAGGCAGAAAGATTCAAACGCGCCGTACGCCTAAGCACAACCCTTATTTCTACAATGTGAGGATTAATTAGTGGTGCGATGATGGTAAGAGGTCATTGGCATCATTTTAAAAACACACCTTATTGTACAAGCGGTAGAACACACAATAAGGAAAAATCTCACAATCGTTTCAATACCGCTTATAAAACTGGGATCTTCAGCAACACCCATTCTGGTATTAACTAATACAGAGTATAATAAATATAAATAACACATACAGTTTTATCACAATCAAACCAGCGGCGATCCCTTAAACTGTTGCACTGCATGATAATCATAAATGAAAACATCTGATTGAAGCGTAAGAGATTGTTTTCGCAATGTGTGGCATGCTTTGACGCCCGTGTAATGTGATGACGAATGACTATCTTGATGGGCAGAATCATCATGCTTCATTGAAGCGTTCAAGCGAGTGAGTAAATGAGGCTCGTGGTGTTATCTTGAAATCGCTAGAGATTGTATACCACTTGTATAATGGCCAAATTACAATTTAATTTGTAAGGATTTTTTCCGAAGCAAATGTTAACGTCTGTTAAATTTAAGAGAGCAACTTCACTATACGGGCTTCAAGAAAAAAGCTATTTTTTCATATTATTCTTTTGGACATATTGAATGAGCTGGCACGTATGTTTTATTTAGAAACATATTTACTATTTTTAAGGGTAAGTATTATTTACAGCACAGTTATCAAAAACTAACATGTAAGAACGTTTAGACAAACGGCTTTGACCAGCTTGTGAGCGATTAGATGTCTCTCAACATAAGGTTCCAATAGAGAAAAAAAAGTAAAAATGCACCAGAACAGTTGCATTTTTGGATACTATATGAGCCCCATGTGCATTATCTATCTAGGTAAGACAATATACTATATAAACTTCATTTTCTACCGATTCTAGAATTGCTACCTCAGATGTCACGTGTGTGGCGGTCCATGCGACTTGATGCGACATCATTAGTCCAAACTTTGGAGCAAGAATGATTGATAGCATCTAACACGGTCATACAAACAGAATGTGTCGGCGCCATATTAATTTTAATCTTCTATCTCACTTAGAAGACAACATTTGTGCGTTCTGATTTGTGGACTCGTTTACCTGTCTTCTGATTTACTAAATTAGATAGAAAAATAAAAGGGTTCGGGGTCTTAAGTATACATACAATAATTAAAACAGAATGGTGTGGGCAATGTCAAAAGTTGTGTTTTTTTATTACATGAAAATATCTTAGGTCCTTATAACAAAACAATACTTATGGCGTTTTCATCTGTATCTCCTTAGTGTGAATACTCTTAGAAACAGCTGGACCGATTTTGACGAGCTTTTCACTGGTAAATAGTTGATGCTCTAAGAAGTAACTTATAGATTCTTTTAAACAACCAAAAAAGGACAAAGTATCTTTATGTCACGCCTTATTTATATAAATCACAAAATTAGGAGTTCTATACATACATACATACGTAATATCACGCCTGTTTCCCCGAAGGGGTAAGTAGAGGCATATTATACGCCCACATTTCGCCAGTTGTATTGTTAGTTCCATGTACTAGGTGGCGAGCAGTGGCGTAGCTAGGGGGGGGGGCGGGGGCGGCCCTCCCCTATACCTTTTATTTATAACAATACGTGAGAGAAGTTTCAGCAAATTAAAAATTACTTGCTATCTACAATGACTATAATAAATAATCTTATCTTATAATAAATAGTCTAAATAATCTTGGTATTTTAACAATAGAACATGAAGCAACACAAAATATAAATATTAGAAGACGTGATTTCGGAGTTCGCAAATGTCAAAGCTAGAAGAAAGAAATTTAATTTTTTATTGTTTATTACTTTTTATTTTAATACTTTCGATTGAGTTTTGGGGTGACACCCACAATATCCGCCCCGGGTGCGACCTATACTAGCTACGCCACTGGTGGCGTGCCTATTGCCGCTTACCGGGAACTTTGATGTTCACCTGAGCCTCGTCCGTTGCACGGCAGGTGCACCAGTATAGTTAGTATAGCACCGGTAGAGTTATTCTCACATTATTTTCTATCGCCTCCAGAATTCGGTTGTCACGTAAGTTTCCAAACTGTGGATCATGATTTATGGCATCCAACTCCGACCGTTTATGCAGATTGTATCGCAGCCATATTCCATATCGATTTTAAATCTTTATCTCCCATAGAGACAATTTGCATGATTGAGTTTATCTAGTAGGACGAGATAGCTTATCAATTTACGTAGTGGCGATTGCTGGTATTGTTATGCTACCGGGTTGGATTAATTGGAACTATTTTTTACGACTTTACTATTTTGATAATACGAACCACATGTTCATGAGAACTCAATAAAAATAACACTATTTTAAACAGAACTGTAAAGGCATTAATTCATCATATCCTAGCATTATCCCGGTTGCCCTAGACTTAAGCTTAGGGTCCAGGGTCAGCTCACTGGTTCAACCAGATTTGACTGAATATCAGTTATTACGTGTAGCAACTGCCGTCTGATCTCCACAACCCAGAGGTAAACATTATATGGTTAAACCAGCTGTCAGTCTGTTAGAAGGCACTGACTTCCTTATAACGACTGCCATAGATGTTCATGACAGCCCGGATCAACGGCTTAACGTGTTTCCGAGGCACAGAGCAAGCGATAATTACGCACATGACTTTGAAAAGTTATAGGTGCGTCACCAGGATTTGAACCCGAGACCCTCAGAATTCAAAGGCAAGGGGTCTCGCTACTGGGCTATCGCCGCTCGCGATTGTAATTAATCATTAATTAGAAATCAGATGCTACTATTCTCGGAGTATCCCTACGTAATTAATAACAATAATAAATATTTATGACACTTTCACCAATTATTTAGTTTCAAGATAAGTATCTATGTTCAGCAGGCGGTCTTGGGCTGATAATGATAAGATGTCACTACGAAATTTAGTTGACAGATATGTTTGATGTCCGTGACTCTCGCTATGATAGTAAATTACATGTTATCTGTACGACATTATAGATAGATAGATATTCACCAACATAATAGATAAACACTATTTCAGACTTTCCAAAGTTTCTAACTTTATTTGTGTAAAGAAATACCTCGACAGAAAGAAAAATGGCCTCAATAAAGTTTTAAGACTTAAGTTACTTATGTATACTGTGGTGTGTTGGTAATATAGTTAGTTAACGTAATCAGAATAACAAAACTGTACAAATTCTGAAAAAATAACATTGATCCAATCTTAAAAAAACTGTTTTAATTAAAATATTAATCTCATTTTTCACTTGCAATCAATTTGTCAAATTACGTAGGTACCAAAGTTTAAACAGTTACACTCTGATTACTAAACACTTGTCTTTGTCTTATTCTAAGAAGTGCATTGTGTGGCGTCATCCTTCAATAATGCAGCTACATGTAGGTCGATAGTAATTATTTATAAAACACTTCATATATCCCAGGAAATGGAACTGATGGCTTAATGCGGAGCTCTGCAGGAGCGGTGAATGAACTCACTGTTTATACGGTTATATCAAAACACATACATCCATAATCTCACGTTCATATATCCTATTTAGGGTAGGCACAAATCTAGTTACAACTATTTAAATCTATACCAGCCTGCAAATTTCTTATCATCATCAACTCAGCCCATTCTGCCGTCGTACGAGAAAAGGGCATATCTATCATTTTGGTCAAACTGAGATAATTGAGATTAAAGTTTTTACCATATTCTGCTACATAGTGTGGAAATCTATAGATTAAAAGAAAAAAAATTAAGATGAAAGATGCGTGAAGGTTAGTACTATTATATATTTTACTTTTTAGTTGTTATATATCATTAATTATTTATTAAATTCAAATTATTCCTTTTAACTTAAAAAATAATAATAGGTTGGGGAAAAAGTCTTTTCGTATTTTTGTATGAAAAGTCAAGACATTTTTTTCAAAGTTTATTTACATTTATTTACAATATATATGTACCGTTTTGTTGAATAACTTTCTGCCATTTTGTGGGCAGAGACATTATCCCGTTACTGTAGAAACTTTGGGACTTCTGATCAAAAAAACGGGACAAATAGTTTTGGCAGTCCTCTCTTGAGGTCAACCTTACAGAACCTAAAGAATTCTACAGAGACCGAAACAGGTGAAAATCTGAAGGCGCAAGGTCAGGGCTATATGGTGGATGCACTAGGACCTCCCAGTCGAACTCTCTTAATTTTTGCTGAGTGGCTAAAGATGTGTGTGGTCTAGCGTTATCGTGATGAAAGACCACACCCTTCCTGTTGATCAATTCCGGCCGTTTTCTCTCGACTGCTTCCTTTAATCTCATCAGTTGCTGGCAGTAAAGATCAGAATCGATGGTTTTGCCGGGCGGTAAAAGCTCATAATAAACAATGCCCTTCCAATCCCACCATACACAGCATCACCTTATTTCGTGTTAGGCCAGGTTTGGCCACAGTCTGTGAAGCCTGGCCAACTTTCGACCACGACCTTTTTCGCACGTTCTTGTAGTACGTGATCCACTTTTCATCGCCAGTTATCAATCTCTTCAAAAACGGCTCGGTTTCATTACGTCTCAATAATGAATCGCAAATGAGTACACGGTTCATTAAGTTTCTTTGAGTGAGCTCGTGTGGCACCCAAATATCGAGCTTTTTTGTATAACCAGCTTTCTTCAAATGGGTCAAAACTGTATTGTGGTCAATTCCCAGTTCTTCAGCTACATCGTAACTACTAATATGCCGATCTTGCTCCACTCTTTCAAAAATGGCGTCCATTTTATTCGTAACAGGGCGACCAGAGCGAGGTGCATCTTTAACATCAAAATTTCCGGACTGAAAACGTTTGAACCAAATTTGTGCTACTCTTACTGACACTGCATCAGGTCCATAAACATCACAAATTTTTTTCACTGCTTGAGTTGCATTTTTGCTTTTTTTATAATAAAATTTTAAAATGTATCGAATTTCTTTATTAGATTCACTCATTTTTACGGAGAGAAAAACAAATGAAAAATAGCGGGAAACAACTTTTTTTTATTTTTTTGTTTTCTTTATAATGGAACCTTTTTAATGTTACCAAAACCAGCCAGACACAAATAGTACAGTCAAAAAAATTTTATAATAAGTTTATACCTACGTTATGCGAAAAGACTTTTCCCCCGACCTAATATGTTAAAAAATACCAACTTTTACAAAAAAAGGAATAGTTAACCAAATGTGACCTTTCTTTTTAATTTTTTAAGCAAAATGGTCACAAAGTGAAAAATTTAATCTGAGAATCTGCCCTATTACGTGTCTGCCTATAAATTATACCATCTAAGGCTATACGGAAATCCCAAGCTAACTGCATTGTATACGATTGGTCACACCCTTCCCTGTTACCCTTAGGCTGCGTTTCTACCAGAGATGTGCAAGGATGCGTGTCTACCAGAAATGTTCGTGGATGCGTGGCGAGTGTCATGTTTGTTAAGAAACAATAAAATCGCTACACTAAACAAGCTCTCTGGTGGAAACGCACCCTAAAACTTAAGTTAAGGAGTATTTTCAGTAATTATTTAAAAACAAATCACTTGTTACCGCTTGCCTCACCAATTCTACATCCTGATCCTTTTCTAATTCACTATTAATATTCCGGTCGCGGGCGCTCGAAAGAGCTGATGACTGGTCATCATTGTGGAGTAACTGTTTCTCCGAAGTGATTCATCAGGACTCATTGCAGCATTCTTCTCATGTCCTTATAGGTGGTAACAGTTAGTGTTTAACGATTCCTAGTCATGTCATCACGTTTTTATAGGTTTGTATGATTAGAATAAGCATAGAAGGTCACAGAGTAAGGTATAATGGTTTCTTATTATCTTACTCTGCGAGTATTCCGCTCCTGAGGTCGTGGGTTCGATTCCCATACTGGACAAATATTTGTGTGCATAAATATGAATATTTGTTCTGGTCTAGGTGCTTTTCCTATGTATACTAAAAAAATATTTACAAAAAAACTTGTAAAAAAATTAATGCACTTGCTAAGAAATGACTCCCATAATTGCCTAGGGCCCCTTTATAACATAGATAATGCTTAGTACATGAGTAATAAAAATCTAATCGAAATATTTCCATCTCGTAAGATTTTCTAAGACATATTTTTCGTTTTGTTACCTTATTTGACAAGATTTCTGCTAAACGTTATTCATTGTGTCAACAAGAGGCAACTCATAAAGTAAACTATAAGCGTTATATGACACTGGTGCGCGTTAGGTGCATAAACATGTTGAGACGTGACTGATATGGCTGACTTCAATGCTGAAGTCATCAGGTGACAATGTTACACAAATTAGGTCACGATAAGCCATGTTGGTTATTCGTGGAACCTAACGTTTCATCTTAATGTCGACCAAATCTGACGGCTAATATAGCGAGGAGATTGGTATACCCGTTCTTCATTTGTTGGGTTCGATGTCATAACTAGATAAGTTCTAAGTTCTTTTTGCATAACTAGATATTATTGCGCAATTTTATTTATGACAAAATTGTGAGAAGTGATATGATCGAAAAGAGCGTAAAAGATTCCATGACAAATGACCTGTGAAAGAAAGAATTTGCTGTCCCCCCATGAACAATATGATACAATTGTCTGTGTCATTTACCAGAACTACTACGGTGAGTGCTCTGAGGAGCTTTTCGATCCTATCCCAACCTCTCCTTTCCTCTCCCGAACACACTGATTTTAGAAACCATCCACATACTGTGCAGACTATCAGCACTCGAACCAAGAGTTCCTGTGTAATACCACTAAGATCCGGAATTCTGCGCGCGCGCGGTGCGCTTTGTACCGTGCTTATTCCACGGTATAAAGTGCCTTAATTGTTTTGGACTGCATCGACTGCTTACCATCAGGCAGGACGTAGCCATTATGACGTGCCACATAAAAAAATACGACAATAATACCGATATACTTGTATGAAAAAGCCTGAAATTAAATGTATTATTGTAGCCACTCCGTGGAATTTGCGGTATCATAGGCGCAGTGGTTTTGATAGCTTTTAAACAATTAGCATACCAACATTGCGTTAACCTTTTACCATGAGATCACTTAAAAATGTACCAAGCACAATTTACGAAGAAAACTATTAATCAAAAAACAAACGTTTTGTATTTGTAAAGCCTCAATAAAAAGACTTTATAAATAATATTCTCAGTTACAAGATCTATAGTTATCAAGCCCACCTTTTACGCCGACGATTTCCAATGAATTCGCCACATACAAAAAATATTTTCGAAGTATACCAAGCGTGAACATGTTGAGATAGCAATTACACGGTTTTATTACAATATTGATGGTGTTTTTATTCTAAAGTTCCCGGTAAGCGGCAATAGACTGGCCACCTATTACGTGGGGCCAAAAATTTTACTGATGCAATGTGGGCGTATAACATGCCTCTGCCTACCCCTTCGGGGAACCAGGCGTGATATTCTATATGTATGTTTTCAATTCTAGTTTGCTATTCAGCCCACCAATTCTTTAGACACTTACCAGAAATATAGTAAACTGTTCTGTTCTACTTTCGTTCTCAAAACAATTGGTCTTACAAATTTGTTAGAATGTATACTGTTAAACTTTTAGTAAGGCTAACAGCATAAAATAAGCTTGCAAGAAGCGCTTATAGCTCCGCTCGGTCTTTGTAAAAGATCACTAACGTAAACCTATACTCAGCTTTCTAAAACTGAGAAGGAAGTTCTTGGATGCTTCATCCAACCAACCTTCTTGAATCACAGCAGGACGTGGCCTCCTCATGACACCGGCAATAAGCACTAGGTCTGTTGTTGGAGTATAATCCGAATCTCCCTCATTTTAGTTCGCTTAAAAAAATCCGTGCTCAATAGCGGAACTTTAATTGGCTAAGGTGATGAGCTATGCCCATAAGCGCTAGCCCATGAAATTGACAACCAGTAATACTAGTAAGGTTTTAAATAAGTAAACACGTAAATGTATGAATAAGTAATTACTATGTAGCGTTTTATAAAGCCTGTTACAGTAATAACACGCTTATTCCACCTTTGCTGCTTGCTATATTTATGGACGATGATATCATAAAATTAGATGGTCTTGAAACATTGAAATTTTATGGAAAATCGTAAATTAATAATTTGTCAAATCGTATGGAACGTAAATGGAGTAACATTTTTAACACGTTTAGCTCAGTTATACTGTTCTCTAGCCTTAACAAAGAAATTAAATATAATAAAATTGGGAATTCTCTAAGGTTAAATACCAGTAAGATGCTAAGTGATATTAACAAAAGAATGCTTGATAATGATAAGTGAAATTAAATTTATTTACAATCATAAAGTAAATATCACTTAACTCTTAATACTTTACATATAGGCACGTATATTTAAATATGGACATACAAAATCTATTTTCAATTACAATAACTCAAAAAACTTAGGCTTGCAAAAACGTAAAAGCTTTATTATGCTTTACTTCTGTTAACGTACTGCAGCTCAGTGGACATATAAGATAAAAAAACAACGATAAATCTTTTCATAAGCAATAACATAAAAGGAAAGGTTTTAATTAATGACTGTTGCCATTAAACAACTTTGATTGATTAAGAAACGTACCGACCACCAAGTAGGCAGAGCCAAGTGTGAAAGTGATTTAATCTCACTCCATTATGTCTACAAATCGCTTCCATACACGGAGCTCGATTTGATCGTATGTAGACCGCTTAGGAACTTGTTTTCATACGTGAAATCGCTTTAGGACAGTATTATGATTATCTTTTATGTCCCGTCAGTATTGGTCATCTAACGACTGCAGTGAAATTTGCTTACTTTCGGTAATCCTTTTCGACCAGAACTATACCAGAATATCAGAAAAAAGGAACACAAAAACAGATATTTATAGGTAATATATTGTTTGTAAACTGGTACTCAATCACGCACTCGTTTAATGGACGTGTATATCTTTGAATGATACGTATGGCCTATTAAACGGCTTGTACAACCACTAATAGGTTACAATAGTGACACAAAAACGTATTTTTTTGTAGTTCGGTGTGAATGCTCCCTCGACAGCATTCAAGACACGTGCGCAAACGCATCTGTCACGGTGTCGTCATAGTATATTTAGAACAGCTAATTCACTATATATTTAACTTCTTTTTTTGTACATTTTAACTTTAATAAACTATTTTGTCTCTAAGCTTTGCTCACTCATTTTGGCAAGTAAATACATCTAACGTAATGATGAAAAAAATTTAAATTGCACCCTCAACGCTCACATTTTACACAGTATTGTATTTGATTACTTAAATCACGAAGAAAATAACAACACAGCAAGTTTGAACAGAGCAATTATGTAAATGTAAACTTCAGTAAAATATTTTACACATTTTTAAGGTAAAAATAGCGCATTGGCTCGTAAAAATATTGAAGGTCACATAACAATCCCGCTGATGTTTCTCGACTATGTCGCAGCGGCGGGCGGCGCGGGCGCAAGCTTATAAAAACGCATGCGCTGTGTCACAATTATGTAATAGCAGCTCTTAGATTAATCACCCCGATACGACGCGCCCGTGTTGAATCATTCATGGATCAGTCACTATTCGCAATGCAGTTTCTTTTTCAATTAAGTTTACTCTATTATTATAACAGTAAGAATTTAATGTCGTGCTGAAAGACTTATGACATTGTGTGGAGGATAAGTTTTACATACTAATTTGTAAATGCGAAAGTAACTGTGTGTTATATTTTCACGGCGCTAAATGGATTGACATAATATAGTTTGAAAAAAGAAACTTTTTATGCCGTAAATCGTTTATTTTGGAAATGATGGAAGTTTGAATGGGTTAATATTTTTTTTAAGAATGAATGGGTTATTGAAGTTCGTTTTAAACTGTCCGTCACGCGATCGGGGTCCATATATTTAGTAGGTGGAAAAATCAAATGAACTTTATCTCTAAAATCTACTGTTTGAAAAGATATTTCTATGCACTTAACTATTTTATATAAAAACTAGCAGCGCCCCGCGTTGTCTCCCGCGTGTTCCCCGTTATCCGTGGTAATACCGGGATAAGAAGTACCTATCCTAAGAAACTTTTTTTTTGTAATTCAAAAAAAAATAGTAACAAACGTACATACCTAGTCACAAACTTTCGCGTTCATAATATATGTAAGATAATTATTTACTTAGTAAAACTTTTTATGTGAAACATCGTCAAAATTGAAGTGGTTTTTCAGTTCGTAATCGCAATTCGATACGATGCAATGCAGTCAATTAGTTGGTATGTGAGTATGTATTTTGTTATTATGTATGAGGAATGTTTATTTATAGGATGCGCGTGGATCGCGAATGTGGTCGTTGTGAGGGTTATGTGTTCTCAGAGCCGCTTGGTGCACGCAGTGACGTCATCTATAGTGGGTCACGGTCCGCCGTGGGCCGGCCGAGACGACCGCGATAAATCATTTCTTTAAAGCTGGCTTTTCACTAAGGGATCTAATATACTTTGCCGCTTCTCGCAATCGCAAAGTCGTAATCTTCACTTTTATCCAAATTTTCATCTTTACGAAATTTCTATACGTGTAATAGTTTTTAATATACACAGTGCCAAAACACATTATCTTTACAACTACATTTACACTACTCATCGGAAGTCGAAACCAAATCAATTTCGTTAAGAAGTTTTTTTTATGAGGTAGCATTGCAAACCGTAACCAAACTAAATCGGGTGGTTTATTCTCTCATTAGGACTTAATCCACACCACACTGATCTGAACAGAGCCAATTTCTTTAGGAATGATCCAAACGTGAGTAAAAAGTCACTTTAAATCTTTTCTATAAACTTTCACCAAAATCATAGGCAAAAGGATTTGAAGGAAAATAGTAACGAATTTTGTATTTTGTCAGAGTAATTCAACGTTATATATTCGAAGTGATAATATTACTGTATGAGCTTATCTATTATTTATGTTATAATATTAATATGAATTATCACATGTTAATACTAGGTTTTTTTTTGTTTTATATAACTTTGAACCGTCCATTAGTTAAAACCCGTTTAGACCTATTTAGTGACTTTTCGCTCTACAGCGACGATATTACATCTCTAGATATCTAGATGATGATGATGAGATGATGTATTACATATATAATACATCACGACAATGGCCTTCATACTGTGATATATATATTTTTATGCATTTTTGTTTGGAATACGGACACAGCAAAAGCGGAAAACATTTTGCGGGGACGAGAAGTACCTATGTTGAAATATCGCTGGGTTGATCGGAACTATATTTATAACTTGAGATGCAGTGTAATTATGTCAAATCTAATTGCAAACGGTTAAATTTATAACTATGTAATATATATTGTATCACATCCTGTAGTGAAAAGCTAGCCTCATAACGACTCTCAGACAGAAACCGTTTGGCTGGATTTGGTAAAAAATACAGGACATCATAAAGCCATTACAGATGCTTGCGAAGCTTTTACATTCTAGACCCAAACTTTATGGTTACAGAACTGCGCTATTTTTGTGGGTTGAAAAGTGGCCTAAGTTGAACTTTGTCACATCACCTTATGACATAAGGTCCCACATAAGTAAACTATTGATAGCTGATGAAATATCTTCCAGTGTCATATCATCATCATACATACAAAAAAAATCTGCGCTATTTTTGTGGGTTGAAAAGTGGCCTAAGATGAACTTTGTCACATCACCTTATGACATAAGGTCCCACATAAGTAAACTATTGATAGCTGATGAAATATCTTCCAGTGTCATATCATCATCATACATACAAAAAAAAAATATCGTAAGCTTTTAAATAAAAAACTCTTATTCTGACATTACAAAGGACACTTCAGTTTTGTTAATTCTGATTGTACCTCACATGTAGATAGGTACCTACTATATTTCTGTAAAACAACTGCAGTATGCTAATGTACTAGCAGCTTTTTTACTCGCATTTTGTCTAGAGCATGAGATTATTTCTATACAGTCTGCACACTTTTGCCTAGTTCAAATTGCTACATTTTCTTCTTTTATTTATCGTTTCTATTTAAAGATAATTAATCAACACACGGAATCTGCTGACAAATGGTGCGCATGTTGAGTTGGTGACAGAGCTGTCAGAGTGACAAGTGTGACAGCTACGAGGGATTATGGCGCGAGAATGTTGCTTCATTACTCAAGTTTAGTAGATCAACAAAATACAATTTTATGTTTGTCTGTGCCACTTTAAAGTACTGGACGGTTCTTTATTTGTATGTATTTCAAAAAACTTAGGTAATTTTATAATTAAATTAAAGTTGACTGGCTGTTATGGATTTAATTTATTTATATGTTCTTCCTTTTAGCAGAATAACTTTGAGCCTTTTCTATAAATAATGTACTGTTTATTACTTTTGAAACTTCTATCTGATTCTATAGATTAGTTCATATGTTTTCTGGTTCGTACTGTTTCATACTTTTCTGTTAACCCACAGCTTAACTGATACCTTGTTGCATTAAGTTAGCCTTTTGTATAATTATATTTATCTGATAAAGTTTAAATAAATAAAGTTCTATAATTCATATTATTCTATAAAACTTAATAATACTAGAAGTAGAAATATTCATACAATTAATTAAACTGCTTGCCATTAAAGTAACATCGTTGCGCAAATTGATTCATAAATTTTATGACGTTTCGCGTCATATCCAATTACACAATTGTCAGATTGCATCAGAGTTCTATAAGTGACACCTGATGTCACGTCATGCGTAAGTTACAGTAATATGTTTATAGCTCGTTCTGATTGAGGTAGGTAAATATTATGACAAGAATAATGATGGATCGAAATCAGTGAAAATATGAGAAGATTTCCTAAATATAAAACAGTACATAACGGTCACTAATCCGGTTTAATGCTTAATATATTGAATCCCTCTTAAGTTAAAACAAATGACTAAGCTGTTGTGCAAGCCACCGCAGAAATATAAAATATTTAAAAACGTAATTATTAAATTTTGCCCTACGACATAATTCCTATTGCATTCGTTTTCCTATAGTTCATATTTCTTCAATCGTATTAGATCTTAAGACATAATTTGGAAAAAGCCGAGATGAGTTTCTTGAGGCATTCTTCTCAATCTCGTTGTCTTTTGGAAGCCTCGTTAGAGTCACCGACAGACTGACTGGCTGACGGACAATCCCCTCCCTTCTTTAGAATCACGACAGGCTGACTGACAGATCCCCCCGATAAGAGTCACCGACAGACTGATATATCTTGAGAAAAACCAAAACAGACAGATAAACTGACAAATTCTGACAAAGATCACATTTGCTTTTATTTCTTTATTATGGTATCGCTCATATCTCTTTCATTGCTATTAAAAAATATATCGAATTTCCATTTTGTGTGTGATGACGAATCTAAATGATCATGTTGATCTTAAAGACAATAAAGTATTTTTTTTAAAATTTTAGTTCTAAATATTAAATAAGAGTAAAAAGAACATAAAACAAATTACTAAAATAAGATCCGAATACTTCGTATACGATCGAAGACTCGTATTACATGCAAACAAAGTTGTCAATTTACATTTAATTGGGTTTACCGCAGATTGTATTACACAATTAAAGTTTGAAATATCACACTCGATATAAAAGAGTCGTATTTTCCGGAAGTCAATTGATGACTAAGTAATATGAATCTAAAACTGTTAATTAACTCATTATACCTAATATTTGATATAACACATAGGTGTAAATAGTGAACGAATAAAACCTATGAGCAAATAATCAAAGTGTTACATCACATATCCTTCCTGTTTTTTATAGAATACGATGTTTATTTGTTAAATGTAGTCACCTTCTACCACCTTAAGCCTTCGGCAAATTTAAGTTTTATATTAATGTTTATGTGGTGGGCTCAATCTATAATTTCTTAAGTTATTTGTATAAATCAATTTAATAAAAAAATACTAAAGATATGGGTAATAAGTTCATGAAGAATTTGGAAGTCGTTTTCAGTATGTATTTTTTTATATATTGCATACGTATTATATGTAGTTGCTTTCCGTAGATTCACAATTAGTTTATTTAAGTTTCTATTTGGGTACAGGAAAAGTATACCTAACCTAGGCGGTTTATATATACGCAATTGTAAGAGTTATTTTCATTTCAAATAAGTAAGTAATGAGACGTTCACTTGAGGATTTCTGATTTATATCCACATAATCACACCGTTTATTTTTAACTATGAAAATTACGGAACATAATAATTATTAATAATATATTATAAATATATATATATTGTAACTTTACACCTTTGAAATGCTAGGTGCTGCACATTCACCTTAACATTTATATCGTAATTAACAATGGGCATATGAAACGAGTAAACATATTAAATTACTTACAGAAACAATACAATTATTATTTTGGTACTAAAATTCAAATAAAAATTCAAACCTTTAACAATAATGCATAACATTTTACAGTAAACCATTAGTTTTTAGTAAACAATTAAATATTCCAGCGTTGGATCAGACGATGGCCTTCCAAATTTCAACAGGCCGCCTTGAAAGGTGCAAAGCCTTTTCTGTTTGCTCTGTCATTGTATTCACGTTAACACTATAACAGATTAAATAAGTGTTACGGGTAAACGAAATAGTGGCTGAATAACTTAGTTTGCGGCCATAGTGATAACGCGGTGAAGTAGAAGCTACTAGAGCGTGTAGCGGACGCGAGCGGCTTAGGCGAGTCGCACGTTTTATTTCTTTTTTTTTTTGAAATTGTTCGTATTGTTCGTGTGAAAATTTTCTTTGCCATAATTTCAGTATGTGGTGCAAAAATATAACAAGTACTACCGCCACCGTAAGTACAGCAGAGTTTACAGAGGTCAGTCCTTGGATGGGTGACCGTTTGTGTGGCATTTCATATCGAGCGCTTCCGTGCTTCGGAAGGCATGTTAAGCCGTTGGTCCCGGTTATCACTAAATGTGGTAGTCGTTAAGTCATGTTAGAGGCCTAATGGGCGGCCTGAAAAATTCTAACAGCAGGACGCCATACACCTGCCTCCGCCAATCCGCACTGGGTCAACGTGGTGGTGTATTACCCAATACCCTCACACCTTGATATGTGAGAGGAGGCTCGTGCTCAGTAGTGGGACGTTAATGGGCTGAGATGATGACTACTGCAATTTCAGCTGCAGATCAAGATTTTATTTCAAATATAGTGCGGCCTTAATGAGTATTTAGGACCACTTAAATACTACGCGCGCTGTCCCGTTCATCTCCGTTCGTCGAAACCTTAGTGCAAATGTTGCACGGTGGTATCGTAAGTTTGATAATTCGCACACCTCGTAGCAAGCGCTAAGCTTGCGATGTGACGACGAGCGTTTTGCTAAGCCTGCAATGTGGACGCACATTTACATTTGAAGGCAGGCGACGTCATCGAGACAAACTTGGCACAACGTGGGAATATAATCATCGAACCGCTTTTATAGATTTGATATGTCGAATATTAAGGTAATAAATTCAAACAAATTTGGACATTATTATAAAATCAACGAATCTTTTTGCAAATACGAATTTTTTTACAGTTATCTTCTTTAAAACTTAAACGTTTTGTTAGCGAGCTATAATAAGATCTTGATCTATAACACGTATAAGATCTTGTCATCGGCCTCTTCGTTCATATAAATTATGAGAAGCAAAGCCTAATAATTTCCTAACGAACGTGTCAAAATGCACCTGCACCAAAGATGGACACGCCCACTTGTCACCTGTCTTCACTAAGTATGGCGGTTACGTCGACAACTAGATAAGCTAGTTTAAGCTGCATGTTTCTGTGTTGACAACTTTGTGAGATAATAGGGATTTCGACTAGGGAAGTTTCTGAATATATTTATTGTATATATAATATCTTACAAATACAAAAGATCAAAATAATCGATATGTATGGGACTTATTACAAAACCAGTGCTGTCTACCTTTTATCTTTAAAAGTGATCTCAGTTTTCTAATATTCGAATTTATATTCTATTACACTCTGACTTAATGTTAAATATCAGCATTAGTATATATTATATAACACAAATAATAATAGCGCGAATCAGAAACTGATGACAGTCGTACAGCGTCATCTATTAACAATTATTAACAAATGTAAACAAAATTCAAACTTTAACGAAGAAAGGGTATTTCAGCATATCACAAGTGAATCGAATTATGTGTATAGTACTAAGTAATAGTCTATTGTTAGAAATTAGTATTTTTTTATAAATTGGGTCCTGCTACTAGACCCTACTTATTACATGTTGTGTAACTTACATAGTTCTAACATATTAAATGTCGATTCTGGTCTTCCGTACATACCTAAATACTACCACGCCTGTTTCCCCGAAGAGGAAGGCAGACGCATGTTATACGCCCACTTTTCGCTTCTATGTATAATGTTAGATAGTAAATTTAATAGAAAAATTAAAAGTTTTTTAATATCAAAATGTTATTACTCATTGCAAGAGTTTTTCAATGAATAACCTGAACAATATTGATTTTCATATGGAACTTGTCTTGACTTACTTTGCTACGATTTTTATTTATTTTTTTATTTACTTCGGTGTTGACATAATTTTTAAAACTTCTTAACATATGATTAACGTAATAACTAATTTACATCTTTTGTGATCGGCCGACTTATAAAATTTAATGTTGACAATTATATAAATTTATGCTATTATGTGTATTTGCCATTATTGTAGTGCCCTTTCAGGGTTCATGTGTCGGATAATTTTATGTAAACATCTTTATAACCGCATGAAACAATGAATAAATGAATTATGAATTATGAATTAGACCCACCATTACCGGCTGTTAATCTGCCGGTGCGGTTGGTTTGGGCTCCTAAGGTTTTGGTAGGAACTCTATACACAAAATAGACTGAAATTTAAAAAAAAAAACTTTATTGTCTTCAAGATCAACAGGATCATTTAGATTCGTCGAATTTTTATTCATAAAATGAAAATATCATAATTTTTCTTCTTAACAACAATGAATCATATCGCTATATAAGCGATACTATCAGGAAAAAAAACAAATGGATTCTTTGTCAGAATTTGTCAAGGTTTGTCAGTTTATCTGTATATTGTGGTTTTTTTCTCAAGATTTGTCAGTCTGTCGGTTACTCTTATAGGGGGATCTGTCAGTCAGCGTGTCGTGATGCTAAAGGGGGAGGGGATTGTCCGTCAGTCAGTCAGTCTGTCGGTGACTCTAACGAGGCTTCCAAAAGGCAACGAGATTGAGAAGAATGCCTCAAGAAACTCATCTCGGCTTTCTGTAAATTATTTCTTAAAATTTAATACAATTAAAGAAATAAAATATAAGGTAGACTAAACTAAACGTTGTCACTAGCAACAATATTACACTAAGAATAATATTTACCTGGTAACAGTTTTCCAAACACATCCTTAGACAGTGATAGATTTAGCTAGCCTTGCTAGATTATGACAGAGGTAGTTTGTACTTGTAACAATCGGGAAACGGGGTCAATGTGACTATTAAATGGACAAAAACCAAAATACTAAGTATGGTGAAATGCTACACAAATGTGTACGTCGAAGTAACGATAAGAGTGGAGTGAAAGTAAGCAAATTTTTGCGAATATTATATAGTCTTTTGTTATTACAGTTCTATGCGGTCGAGTGGTCTATGGCCCATATCCTTTTTGTTTTCTAGACGTAAAGTACGTCTTATTTTGTCAGCACAGCACAACCATGCTTTTCTTCACTACACTTTAATATTTTTCGATAACGTTAGCTGTTAACTAATATAACGTCGAAGTAACGATAAGAGTGGAGTGAAAGTAAGAAAATTTTGCGAATATTCTGTAGTCTTTTGTTATTACAGTTCTATGCGGTCGAGTGGTCTATGGCACATATCCATTTTGTTTTCTAGACGTAAAGTACGTCTTATTTTGTTGCAACCATGCTTTTCTACACTACACTTTAATATTTTTCGATAACATTAGCTGTTAATATAGTCGATACTAGTTAACTAATATAAGTATCGATACTAGAGTAGATAATTTACAAATTATTCTATATTATAAACAAATAAAGAGTACCGCTTTAATTTGTGTAAAAAGACGTATTTCTCATACGTATTTTAGAGGCAGTTACGTAGTATTGACACAGATGCTCCGATCCAATATTGTCAATGAAACAGTATAGTTAAATAATAATGTAAGCCGTGTACTCGCGACCTACCCGCCACAAAGGTAGTAGTATCAATATTCATCAGGCCTTTTCTTCCTGACGCGTTCATAATTTGGTATTCAAAAAACAACCGTTGTGTTTGTTCAAATATTGTGGCTACAGACATCCATACAAGCTTGTCACTATGGCACCACTTCTAAATGTGAGATTATCATGGTGGGGCCGCTCGTCTGACGTGGGATAATGTCTATAGGACCATAGACTACATGAAAAAAAAATGAAAAAGTGTTTATTCAGATAACAAAATGCTGGTACAAAAATTTTACACTTCTGCCAAAACTGCACGACAGTTTCTTGGTAGACGTAGCTCCTATTTAATTACACTTTAAATTACAAAAATATTAATAAGGATAACACTTTCTCGAATTACAAAGTTTTAAGCGTTAATCAAAAATTTGGTCAGTACCCAACTATTACTTAGGTACTGACCAAATTTTCATTAACTATGTCTATAAAAAAAGATGTTAATTTATACATAAACGAGCAAGCGTTCTCCTGCAGGAGCGCCGCCACACTCTGAACGCAAAACTGTGTGATAACTTGTAAAAAGTCGCAAAGTTGCGAAGACAGGCAAGAAGAGAGTAGTATTAATACTTATTTTAATATGGTGATTGCATTGACACGCGTCAGCGGCGAGTATTCTCATTTTGCTTAGAGCTGAAGATGTGTGAGAGGCGCACGAGTCGCACGAGTAACTCTGTCGTTTTACTTTCCGCTCGATGTGCATGCGGCTTAGCCATAGCTTTATACTAGTCATGACATATCTAAAATCTGACCCCTTATGAAGCATCGTCCAATTACCTGTGAACAAATAAAAACTAAGTCTTAAAATGGCATTTTTATTTATATAGTAAAAAAAATTGTTTGGTCAATAGTACTGACTCAGTACATTGGTTGATATAATAAAAATATTGCAAAAACTTATATTGTTGGTTATTAAAGAGCTACTTCTGAAAAAGAGTACGTTAGCCTTGAGTTTGTATTTAAAATTAATCGCAGCAAAACCCAAAAATAATGACTCCAGATCGCGCTAACCACAAATCGCCAGAAAGTACTACAATTGCGGACTGTGGCTGTCAATCCTATAAACTCTTTAAGGTTTGATCTCGCTATTGTTCGGATGAGTAGATGACGTCATAACAGTCATAAAAACTCCACTTCTGGCCTCCCCAATAGATTACAATCTAACTAGGGAATTTGCCTATAATCAACTCCTTGGGCAGTCGGGTTGGTATAATACCAATACTGACTTAAACTGAGAATACCAATGGTATTCTCAGTTTAAGTCAGTACGGAGTTTTTCTTCGTCGTCTCTTAAGACTCCCCGTGAGTGCTACTATTCTAGGCGTGTTCATCAAATGAAGTGAAAAACCATAATAATTAGGAATAAAAGCCCTTCTTAAGTTATGTAAAAAGGAGTTATGTAAAAACTAAAGAAATTACGATCTCTTTCTTTTGGTTCTTAATTTTTAACGTTTTCGTATTTTTAAAGATCGATTAAATTTTTTTGCTTAGTTTGACTTGAATGATAAAATATAAAACTGTATACAAAAGTATACATACTTAAATAAATTGTTAAACTGACTTTTAAGCATTAAGTAACCAAACTCCACATTTTAATGCCTGCTTTGCGACAGTCAATAGCATTCCTCGTACTATTTGCATAAGCCAAAAGACATTTTCGCGAAAACTATTTTCTTGGCAGTTAGGTATATCACTGTCTTTATTGCGCGTGTTAAAATTTTAGACTATGAAGTAACATTATTTAGTCTTGTCAAATAGATAATGAATCATTCGAGAAAGCGTACCTACAAAGATTTGAGATATGTCTCAGCTCATGTCCTACTTCTGGGATCTAAGCCAATTCTAAGACCAAGGTTACATGTGATGAGGTTTTACTCAATCTAGTACGGTTTGGTAAAGACTGAGGAATAGCGTCAACGTGGCGTAGTGGCTGTCTTCACAACTTTAAGCTATTTAATTGTTGTTAAATTTAAATAAATTCTAAGACCAAGGTTACATGTGATGAGGTTTTACTCAATCTAGTACGGTTTGGTAAAGACTGAGGAGTGACGTCAACGTGGCGTAGCGTGTCTGTCTTCACAACTTTAAGCTATTTAATTGTTGTTAAATTTAAATAAGTCGTAATCTGTTTTTCGATTTCCAATAAAATTTGTTAGAAAAGAGCATGAACTACTTATAATTTACTTAAATTTTGATGATATACGTCATTCTAGACAGGCGCAATCAAATGTAGATAAGTTCTCCAAAGCAAAACATATACATAACTACGACCACGTGACTTTTAGGTACTTTTTTTTAAATCGCGTTTTCGCGTGAATATAACAGAAGTTAGCTTTATTTTAAATAAAGTCCCGTCAAAATTAGGCTAGCCATTTCAGAGATTTCATCACTGCCCCGATCCGGCATTCCCGCGGGTAAATAAAAAAGAATTTAAAATAAAGAGTTTCCGCCCTTTTTATTTTTCTTTTTTAAATAAAAAAATACTGTGAAATTCATGATTTTTCATACAAAGTTACACCTTATAACCTTACTACTTATAAGACTTATAAAGTCGTGAAATAGGGGGTGTAAGTTTGTATGAAAAACCATTAATTTCGCAGTATTTTTGTATTTCACAAAGAAAAATAATGGTGTATAGGGTTCCTACCAAGATCAAAGGAGCCTAAGCCAACCTCACCTGCAAGTGGTGCACCTGCCGATCAACGGACGAGGCTCTGGCGAACATAACAGTGCCCGGTAAGCGGCAATAGGCTCGCCACCTATAACGTGGGACCAACTATATAATTTGCGAGGTGTGGGCATGTAATATGCCACTGCCTATCCCTTCGGGGAAACAGGCGTGATTGTATGTATTTGAAAATATTGCTACACACATTTTAATTTCTTTATATAAGAAGTATGTATTTCCTAGGTTCCTATTTCATTACCTTGTCATTTTACCCCCCCTATTGAGTAAATTTAGCAAAAGGGCGTTTTTGTGAAAAGGGGGTTGATATCTAGAGTTTCTGAGATTTCGCGGTTAATTAATAAGTGATATTTTGGCATTAATATTCGGAACATATTAGGATTCTTTATCAAGTACAGGTTATTTCTCTATATACGATAATAGCTCTGAAGGCATTCAGTTCCATTCGTGTGACATTTCATACAAATATCGTAACGTTACTGCAATTGGCATACAGTTTCACTTTTTATGATTCAACGTACAGTCAACACCTTGACAAATGTAACACCACAGTTCAACACTGCCTCCTATTACAAATCGTAAAGGTGTTGTGTACCGTCGAAGTGACAAACTTGACATGAAGCTGATTGTATTAAATCAACGTTATTTTTATAGCGAACGTGAGCAATGAAACTTCATTTTGCAACACTAGTTTTATAGTGAATTTTAGTATCATTTCAAGGCGCATACTTAACATTAAGAGCCTCTCATGAATACTATAGCACTAGTCTAACTAACGAGGTCTATAGCAACCAGATAAAAGGCGAATGACTTGCTGTAAAATTATCATGTTTCATTATATATTCTGTATTATATTGGTTGTAATTAGAATATTATAGTTACACATCATGGGGATTAAGGACATGCGTTTTATAATAACTGTTAGACCAGATGGTGACCAGGATAAAGAGAATTTCTATTTCTACCTGTTTGCCGGCAGACGACGCACAGATTGATAAGAAATTTGTAGATAAGAACTAAATGTTAAGGCTTGAAATCGCGGTATATTTAACAATTTCTTGGTTATGTTTTGTATCTCTATAATCTCATAAATAGAAGGAAATACGATTAAAATAGTATATGTGTGTTTGGTTTGAATTAGCATTGACATTTTCAAGAAAATTCTAAAAAGTTTAGGTATATAAAGGTACAAACTGAAACTATAAAAATAAGTAGAAAGGTATTGTAAAATTAAATTGATTACATATGACATTTCTTTTAGCAAATGAATTTTGAAAGTGAAATGTAAGTTTCATATGCTCAGACTATGTCGTCTAATGTAATTAAAAATGTGTTTTCAGACACATAATCAATAATCATACTAAATGAAGATAGGAAATATATATCTTTAACCATGTCAACCTTTAATAAATTTGAAAAGATGATTTGAATAATCAATCATAATTAAGCACAGCTGTCTTTTATTTTTGACATTATTTATAATCATTGGGCGTTTCATCGAGGTTGTTGATGGTATATTAAATGGCCGTAAATCTTAATTGGTGACTATGTGATTACGATTGTACGGGTTCAGTAGCAGATGACAAGCTATAAAATAATACACCCCACTGTTTTTTTTAATCGTTAAAATATGTTTGGCATTAATTCTCAACTAATTAATGTGGTGGTTCACTACATCCTACATCATCATCCTAACATTAACCCGGTGGCCCTAGACTTAAGTTCAGGATCTAGGGTCAGCTCACTGGTCTAGTCAGATTCGGTTTTGATTTCAGTTAATACAAATTATTCTAGGGTTTTAACCAACAGTAGTGAACACTATATCCATCAAAAAGTTTGAATCATGAGAAGAAAAAATATTACTAAAAAACATGTTTCGGTGGCAAGCAGAAAGAAATAAAAATAAATAAATATAAATATTTCTGACACTTACACCAATTATTTAGTTCCAAGATAAGTATCATTAAGAACTTGTGTTATGGAGACTAAATAACGGATAAACATAAATAAATACTTTTTTTTTGTAAATACATACTTAATATACATAAAAAAAAACACCCTAATAACTACCCGATAAATGTGTAGTTACGTGAAATTTCAGAAGTATTTATTTTCCAGAAAGTAATGCGACGAACGTCACGGTCTTTGCTGCATATAGGTAAACAGAATTTCAACTAAACAGCATTTTTAAGCAAATACTACTACAATAATTCGTAAAAAGATTTATTTTAAAACCATTTGTAAATCATTTTCATTCACCGCGCACACAATGTTATCCGTTGTGTTAATTATTCATTGACACTGGTTTTGAGTTATCTACTTCTGAATGAATTATTTTTGAAAACACATCGCGTGAGATGTTTTTTTAATAAAAACAAAGTCAGTTACCGGTTTCCATATTTATTTCCATGTTTCAATGAAATATTACAACTTAAAGTAAATTCTAAGCCAAATATTATAATTTTTTTAACTCTGAGGGAAAATAAAGATTGCAACGTACGCAAATAATGATCTTAAGGTAGTGGTAAAATACACTAGTATAAAACAAAGTAGCTTTCCTCTATCTATGTATGCTTGGATCTTGCAAACTATGCTATAAATTTTGATGCGGTTTCTTTTAATAGATAGAGAGATTCATGAAGAAGGTTTATTTGTAGGTCGAGTGGACAAAGTCACGGGTGGTCTCTAGTTATAGATAAAAACTTATAAAATGAAAATTAACTTGAACACATTACTATTTCTCATAGATATATGTGTATTCATACTGTGTGTGTACATGAAATTATTATTTTTTATTATGAGGAATACATACATACACACATACATTTACGCCTTATTCCCCGAAGGGGTAGCAGAGGCATATATACGCCCACACTTCGCCAATTATATAGTTGGTCCTACGTAATAGGTGGCGAGTCAGTTGCCGCTTACCGGGCACTGTTATGTTCGCCAGGGCCTCGTCCGTTGATCGGTAGGTGAGGTTGGTTTGGGCTCCTTAGGTCTTGGCCTGTACACCTTAGTAAAATATACAGCGGCAATATAAACGACATTATGACTCCATGCATCCAATGATGTTTCTGCAGTTTCCTCTTTTATGAAATACTGAAGTTGTCAGTAAATAACTTTAATACTTATCACCCTTGCATTACCCCGGTTGTGTCCTAGACCTAGGCTTAGGGTTCAGGATCTGCTTACTGTTCTCACCAGGTTTGGCTGAATTTCAGTAATTACACGAACGGACTGCCGTATGACCTCCACAACCCAACTCCAAATAATTTTAATTGTAACATCTCCTAATTAATCGACTTCTTGCAGCCCAGCAAAAATGTTATAGGCGTCGTAAATACCATGCACATGAATACTTACTCGTACAAAAACACGATTACTTTTTGTTCAATTTCACGTATCCGGTATACGTTTAATGACACCGGATCTGAGAGGCTACCGGATTTATTATTATTTATTACAGTTCATATAAAAAGTTTAAAGCCTTTTAAAACAATTTCATGGTGAAATGCAAGTGCATGCTAATTAAGTAATAATAAAATTATAACATTTAAGCAAATATTTATTGCAATCCTTAATTATATTTAACTAAAACTAGAATGGGATATCAGACATAGCGCTTGTAGCTTCAAACTAAATAAAACTTAAGAAAGCAAATAAAGCTAACTTGAAGCTGGAATTGTATATGTCACCGTAAAATTGTAAATAACGTTAAATTATAATCTATCCCGCGATATTGTAATCTGTCGAAAAATTGTGATCCGAAACAAACTGCTCACAATTTAACGCATTATTTTTAGATAGATTATAATCTATCGAAGACAAACCGCCAGATTGTAAAATGACATGCGAAAGAACGTACCTCGCGCTCTCATTGGTTGAACTTCATGTTCCCCGCTCAGCCACCCGTCGTCGCCATCTTCGGTTGTTATTAGTCAAATTCATTTGTTGTGTTATGTAAACAAACAGTGTTTTGGTGATTTAAAACAGATTTCGTGTTAATAATAATAACGCATTGTATTATAATAAGTTGTAGAGAGTGTTACCGGACCTGTGATAACCTAAAGAAGTGCAGTTAAATAATAAATAAGAGAGTGGTTGGCTGGTCTTGATGGCAAGACCAGCCAATCATAGACAGGCTTTAAACAGTCGACATTTTAACGCGCGACAGATTGTGATTTAACGGTTTGTCTTCGATAGATTATAATCTATCTAAAAATAATGCGTTAAATTGTGAGCAGTTTGTTTCGGTTCACAATTTTCCGACAGATTACAATATCGCGGGATAGATTATAATTTAACGTTATTTACAATCTTACGGTGACATATATATAGTTTCACAGACAAATGAAGATTGTATTTCTAGTACCAAACTAATGGACATATTTAAAAGAGCAAAGCCTGTGAGTTTCTTGCCAGTTCTTCTTACAGAGCGGTGGCTCGGAACTGGCACTTAGATTCACTTACACTTAATTATTTTTTGTTTTTAAATTGTTTTGTTGCATGTAAGTGAATCTAAGCTTCGTGATTTAGTGTAATATTATTTCGATTGTTTTTTTTTTTCATTTGTAATCATGACGTTTTCAAGTACTATGTATAATAGTTTATGAAATAAATAATTTTTTACTTTTACTTTTATAAAATAGCGATGTAGAAAGTCCATTGAATCCATAACTAAATCGGTAATAAAATAACGGATAAACACACAAAAATATTTTGTTTTGTGAATTGTAATCCAATCGAATACCCTTGAAAGCTATGTTTGGAACTAAAACACTTTATGAACTGTTTGTACATATTGATACTCATTTCTATTTTATACAACAACCACAATACAACACAATCTGTAACGACTCGTATACTTGATTGGAATTATAATTGCATTCAAGTTCTCTTTGATCTACCGGAGAAACAGCATCAGGTATAAAAATAGGCACATCAAAGATGTCAGGGCGGGGTGGAGTTGGCTTGGCGCTGATGAGATTGTTAGGATCTCATTAGTATTTTCTAAATGAATACCTTTTTTATAAGGAATTCCTTATAATCAATCATAAATAAATAATTTTTTTTTTAAATATTGTGTTGCAGGAGTTTTGGCGCCATCTCGCGGGACATCGCGGTTTTATGAACAATGAACATCGGTGAGCTCGATAGACGATAAAGTGAGACCCATAGACTTCTAATTCAGGGGGTTCAAAACCTATGACTTTTCAAAGTTATGTGCGTAATTATCGCTTGCTCTCTGCCTCGGAAAGCACATTTAGCCGATGGTCCCGGATGTCATGAAAATCTATAGCCGTCGTTGTTAGGAAGTCAGTGCCTTCTAATATTCCGACAACTGGTTTAACCATATAATGGTGATTCCCTCTAGGTCACGGAGCTCAGACGGCAGCCGCTCAGTGTTAACTGAAATTTAGTCAAAGCTTAAATTAGACCAGTCAGAAGACCCTTGACCCATGGATCCGAGACCCTCTGAATTACAGTCTAATGGTCTTGTCACTAGGTTATTGCTGCTATGTGAAGTATAGCATACGCCGGGTGGTCGCATAAGGAGGTAGCGGGCGCGACACACTGCGCCTTCCTGAGGAGGTACTCCCGGTTCTGATCCGGGGGACGTTGGCCGCGGGCGGGGTGTGCTTTATACTTTTGGCACTAGCCCCCCGCCCCTTTTTCAACAGCGGTGGGCGTCGTCGGAAGATTTTTATTGGGTAGGACTGCTGACAGTCGCGTCTGCCGCAGTGAGGCCCACACTGCTCTCAGTCCCGCTTTGGCCGGGAGGCAGTGCGTAAAGGAATTTTGTTACCGAGGTAAATCACAAAAAAAATATGCTATGAGAAGTATGATAATGTAATCTCAGTAAATATCGCCGAGGTGATTCCCGGTGCAATAATCCCTAGTGTCCCGTGCTCATGTTCATCCCGCTGAGTCGGACTTCCCGTGTCAAACTGTCATCCCGATAACATGCTCAGATTTATTTTTATCTGTTATCTGCATATAAAAGGAAATAAACATAATTGAATTCTATGTTAATAATCGATTTGGCGCTGATTAGCTAGTATATCAGCATCGTGCTTTCGTGGTTACGATTCCAATCAAGAAATAATATTTGTGGGCATAAATTACAATAAGATATATCAAAATTAAGTATTTAACCAAAAAAATATGTAGTTATTATCTTCTTTTGTTTCCTCCTCAATTATAGTATAAATAAAAATTCTCACAGAATTATACCAATTATTTAGTACTTTCATAATTTAAAACTTGTGTTAAGGACACTAAAGAACGGATAAACATACTTTTTTTTTTGTTAATAAATCTTTAATATATATAGGAGATACCCATACCAGTACGAATATTCATGTTCATGTACACAATGATTCGTCCTGTGTGGGATTCGAATCCACGCTCTAAGGAGTGGAATCCTGACCTCAACGCCACATCGGTCGTAAGTAGTGTGGATCCAACACAACGATTTACTATAAAAACAATCGTAGGCCGACTTCAAAAATTACACAATAATGCAATAAGAATATGTCTATTAGTTAGTCTTTTTATAGAATATGCATTACAGACCTTAAAAAGATGTTGCATTCAATTGTAAGTGTTAGAACGAAAAAATACTCTTTACTGTTCAAGATATCGCTTTTCTGTAATGACACCTGGCCGGGGGCGGAAATCTGCATAGAGGCGGTTTGATAGGTCTGTGTGGCACCCATCTGTCCCGGGTAACGATCTGTGTTTGATCTGTGGTCACAGTAGAGACAGGGACACCAGTAGGTTCACCCCGTCAAGAACTTGTTGATTAAATAGTAATAAGTTAGGTCATCGTAGCTATGAAGCGCTCGTAGCTCTGCGGTGCTCGGTGGACGGAAACGATCACCAAAGTACAGCAGAGTTTACAGAGGTCAGTCTTTGGATGGGTGACCGTTTGTGTGGCATTTCATATCGAGCGCTTTCGTGCTTCGGAAGGCACGTTAAGCCGTTGGTCCCGGTTATCACTAAATGTGGTAGTCGTTAAGCCATGTTAGAGGCCTAATGGGCGGCTTGAAAAATTCTAACAGCAGGAAGTCATACACCTGCCTCCGCCAATCTGCACTGGGTCAGCGTGGTGGAGTATGACCTAATACCCTCACACCTTGATATGTGAGAGGAGGCTCGTGCTCAGTAGTGGGACGTTAATTAACGTCCGTGACGTGATGTCATTAATGACATCTTCACGAACGATCATAAGAGATTTATAGAGCCAAACTTAAATCAAATATTTTGTCTCTGACTCTGAACGATAACTAATATATTTCAGTGTATTTATTATTATTATATCTTAAAGAAACTTATATAATATACATTAGTCAACCTGTATAAGAGAAATGAGCCATATAAGTTATCTTTATAATGGCAAATTGTGAGAATTAAACTATTATAAATAAACAAATAGCGGGAAGTTCGATATACCAACGATGACGATTTTCTTGCCCGTTCTTTTATAATCAAGCTCCCGCCCGCAGTAAATGGGCACGTTAAATTTTAAGTTTGACCCTCATTAGAGCAAGTGATGGATTAAAAATATCTTTGTAACAATTCCCGCGCTACTATAATTTCCCGAAAAATCGAGAAACTATTCAACACGACACGTGTTTCGCCCTTACACAGGGCATCTTCAGGTAAGATAGGAGCCTCAGAACAACGATGTCTTCACGACCAACGCTGAAACGAGAGTGACTCTCAATGCAATGGATTTCCGCAAAGTAACGCCTGAATCAACAAATTACCTCATTAGAGCTCTATTGAGCCAAACTTGAATAAATGATTTTGACTTTGACCTGACTTTGTAAAGTCGTCGGCATTCATTAAATGTGTGCATAAACATAGGTATATCATATAGTAAATTTAAAACTTACTGAACTAGCCTTTTGTGCCGAGTGCCAAGTACCAACACGAAAAGCTTTTTTAGAAGCCTACTGCACCTTAAGCTATGAAAGTTAAGTGTTTTTATCACGTTAGAAGGTTTGTCTAAGTCCTTATAATACATCCTTGTAATGCTCGCTCTCCATTTATTTTTCACTGTGGCAACACTAAATCTCTTTGATGTTTTATTGCGGCTGGCAACAATAGGAGTCGTGACCGTGTACCGGGAATTTAATGCGGTTCTTTGTTTTATGTAGCTCTCACTATTTTTGGTGACAACCGAGCTGAGTGGATGTGGTTTTACAACGTGTGTTTTGAAAACAAATTAAACACATAATATGGCTACGTTACTATGTTGGTTTTGGTCATAAAGCTAGCTAAATAAACGGTTACAAGTTTGACCAAATCAGGATAATATGCTTGTTGTTGTTATTGCTGGTTTTGACTTAATCATTATTGTCTATTAACGTACCGCAACTGAATATGCTTCCTCTCATAAAAAGGGCTCTCTCCTTTTGAGAGAGAAGAAGGAAGAATTCAAGTTCATAAAGGTGAGAGGGATTCAGGTAATCCATACTACACGCGAACATAGAGCGTATTGAGGCAGGTAACGTCCTGCTCTATGCCGAAGGTTCGAGGCGCCGTATCCTCGAGGCGGTCGGACCCATCTTAGAGCGATGGGTCGGCCGTCGGTGGGGGTCGATGACTTTCCGGCTCACACAGGTGCTTTCCGGGCACGGGTGCTTTGGGAAGTATCTGTGTGACGTCGCCGGGGGGGAGTCGACCCGGTGTTGCCACCACTGTGACTGCGCGGAAGACACCGCGCAGCACACTTTGGTGGCGTGCCCTGCGTGGGCGGGGCCGCGGGCTACGTTAGCCGTGGCCCTGGGTGGAGTGGCTCTCTCGCTGCCGACCATCATGCAAAAGATGGTCGACAGCGAGACGGCGTGGGAGGCGACCCCCCCCCCCCCCCTCGAAGTCGGCCAGTTACGCCATGGCCGCACAAGGAGGTAGGGGGGGCGCTGCAAATTGCGCCTTCCTGAGGAGGTCTCCCCGGTTCTGATCCGGGGGACGTTGGCCGCGGGCGGGGTGCCAGAAGCTACAAACCCGGGCACTGGTGGAGGCAACCCTTTTCAACAGCGGTGGGCGTCGTCTGAAGTTTTTTAGTGGGTAGGACTGCGGTGGTCGTGTCGGCCGCAGTGAGCCCCACACCCCCTCCCGGTCTCCCCATTTTGGCCGGGAGACAGTGCGTAAGCAGCATTTTTTTACAGACGATAATAAAAAAAAAAAAAAGGTAACGTCCTGCTCTCCCCCGTACAGGCGTGGTGGGTGGCTGGGTACCTCTCGGTAGGGCGGAGGCCGGGAAAAGACTCTGGGACTCTGGGTGACCTAAGTACTAACCACCGGGACGGAAACCAAGAGAGAACTTTGGAGGGCACAGCGGGCGGGCCCGTCCAGCAGCGCCTTAGGCGGCAGCCGTACAGAGGGCCCCTGTTGTCTAACTATGAACCCTCCAGTAAGTCGGCCTGTCTCGCTGTTGTCGCACAAGGAGGTAGGAGGGGCGCGTCCACTGCGCCTCTGTGAGGAGTTCCTCCCGGCTTAGTGCCGGGGGACGTTGGCCGCGGGGTTTCAGACGCTGCACAGGTACTGACCCCCGCCTCTTTCTCAACAAGCGGCAGGCGTCGTCGGACGATTTTAAATGGGTATGGTTTTGGTAAAGAGTGTCATAAATGTTGTGTTGATCCAGATAACAAGCAGTCTTAAAGAAAATTATATTCTAATTGTTGAGCCGTGTTTGCGCGGTTGAGCAACAAATATTCCAACAACATTTACATAAAACTTACACTCAAAAACTTTATGTGACCACTCTCTTGGCGTAATTATTTACACTCACGCATTCATACTATTTACGCACCATTGTTTTGGTAGAATCTTTATAATAATGTAATGTTATTAACATCATTATGTCACCAGATTTTTGCGCCAGTGGCGAGACCCGTTGCCTTTCAATTCAGAGGGTCTCGGGTTCGAAGTCTGGTGGCGCCCCTATGACTTTATATTATGTGCGTAATTATCGCTTGCTCCTTGCCTCGTGAGCTCGCTGTCATGAACATCTATGACAGTCGTTAATAGGAAGTGCTGGTGTAACCATAGTTAGATGTTTCCCTGTCGAGGTCAGACGGCCGTCGCTCCATATAATAACTGAAATTCAGCAAAATCTGGATAAACCAGTTAGCAGGTCTGGGTCCTAAGCTTAAATCTAGGGCAAACGGGATAATAGTAGGATATGTAGATTCTAACTAATTGATGATTTAAAAGAGCATAGCTTGTGAGTTTCTTGCTATAAGCATTATTGCTTATGCATTAATAATAGTTCTTCTTTCAGAGCGATGGCTCGGAACCGGCAATTAAATTCACTTACACTTAAATATTTTTTGTTTTTTAATTGTTTTGTTGCATGTAAGTGTTGCATCTAAGCTTCGTGATTTCAGTTTTTTATACTTATATTTAATTTTGACGTTTTTGGGTGTGTATAGGTCTTTTACCAAGATCTGATAAGCCCAAGCCAACCTCACCTGCAAGTGGTGCACCTGCCGATTAACGGACGAGGCTCTGGCGAACAAAACATTTCCCGGTAAGCGGCAATAGGCTCGCCACCTATTACGTGAGACCAACAATGTAAATGTCGAAAAGTGGGCATATAACACATTATAGGCATTATAGGTGTGGTGGTGTGCCCCTGCCTACCCCTTCGGGAAATAGGCGTGGTATTATGTATGTATGTAATAGTTAATAAAATTTTAAAAAAATAATTGACAGACAGACAGACTGTTGAATCCTCATAAACTGCTATGGAACCAAGTCACTCATTAAAATCTAAGTTCTACATTAATTAACTATAGTGACCACTCTACTCATTATCGATGACCCATTTAAAATATAATAAAAAAATATCTTAATGTCTTATTCAAGCAATGGGCCAATTGAGTAATTAGCTTTCATTAAAAATCTGTACACAGTTGATTACACGAAACAAGAATTTTGCTGTTTATATCATAAAAATATATCATATTAACTATATAATTATGATGTTTCTTTCTGGTATAGTTAGCATCACTATATCTAGAAAAGTCATAGGTGCGCCACCAGGGTTTGAACCCGAGACCCTATGAATTTAAAGGCAAGGGGTCTCGCCGCTGCACACTAGGCTATCGCCGCTCTCAGGCTGATATGATGATAGTCGATTTAAGTCAAAGTTACTTCATTTCGTTACTCAATTCTAAACACCAGAGCGCTAGCAAATAATATTTTAAAAAAATGTATAGTAAAGTTTTATACTTTGAAGCTAGTTTAAAACAAACGTTAAGTGCAAGATCAAAAGTCAATATGTTAGCTATAAGTAACAGTTGTCAATATCGACCAATGAAACGGCTTTAAATTTTATTACCCTCAAACAAACTTTAACGACTTTCATTGTATAAATTGGCTATGTGGAGCCCGGATAGTACTTGTACACTGTTTACAAATATTGTTTAATATATTATTTATATATTATTTCTTGGCTAGAAAACAATTGTCGAATTCTTTTCTACCCAAACTCCAGCCCGCAGTGAATCGGCGTAATAGTTTTTATATTGACAGTCATAAGAGTTATATTGAGTCACATCTGAAATTAATAATTTCAACTTCATTTTTCATTCTTCCAGGCATGGCATTCTATTGTTTTCTGTCCAACTCGTAGTTTAAGCGTAGACAGTTTATTTGGATATTACATATATCTTTTCTGACAATTACACCAATTATTTAGTTTTAAGATAAGTATTATTAAAAACTTGTGTTATGGATTAAATTTTTTTTTTTGTAAATACATACTTAATATACAGGTAAACACCCAGACTAGACCAAATACTCGTATTTATGCACACTAAGATTTGTTCTGTGTGGGAATCGAACGCACGACCTCAGGAGTGGAGTGTGATAATACTCACCACCACGCCATATAGGTCGTCGAAATGTAACTACTCTGGAATCAAGCAATAGGCCAACATAGAAGAAAACATTAAAGAAAGAGAATATTTCTGGCTCAGTACAATATCCAGCGGTAAATTTAGCACATCGTGCTTTAAAATAGGAAGTACATACCTAGTTTTAAAGCTATATCTTGTTCACGCGGGAATCGAAAAAAACAACACGGTGTTATTTCTTAGAGTTAGTAGATTCGGGCGATAAATCAAAAAAAATTGAAGCCTGGAAATTAGCATTGATTTTTGTTCTATCATATTTTCAGAACTATGAAAGAGAATTTATGATTTTTCTAACATCATATAGACATCATTGTACATAATTTGTATAGATCATTATGTAAGTTAGTTTATGACGTGTTGTGACATGTTTTTCTTCCGTTAACCTCTTGGCTTCCAATGTTGTTCATATTGTCTGCTGTAACGTGACAGTGTTTTGTCTGTAAGCCATGCTTTGTATATTGAATACACGAGTAAACCACAAGTACAAAAAGGTTTTTTTGCTATATTTCTTGCGTGTCGCTGAAAAAATACGAAGCATAATATTTTTCAAATTCCTTAATAATATATACGAATATAGGTTACAATTATTTACTCATTTCTAAAATCACACACATTCTCAACTATATCCACGTAGGATTTTGTTATGAATTTAGTTGAAACTGATTTACTGATTAATTAATCCAAATCTTGATTAATTTACGTGAATATTTGTAATCGACTTAAATATATTGTAGGTAACTGTTTATTGAATAGATGCAATGCTAATAATCTTTTTTAAACAATTGAAATACTTAACACCTGGCAAGAAATGAGGTAACACCTAGATCTGTGGGTGAGTTGAGACAGGTGATTAGATCCGATTTCTCCAAAGAGACGGACTCCTGAGCCACCTGAACTTGATCATCTGTCCATCAAGAACCTATTTCACCAAAATGTATCGACTAAAATAAAAAAAATCTATCGCGCATCTATTTGCGCTTACGCCCATCTCCACAATTCCATACCAAAATACATTGAATAGGGATAAAAACGTAACCGACTTATGGACTAATTTATACCACCAGATTAACAGTACATATACACTGACATAATCAAGTGAATTATACAATTAATCTGTTATGAAAACAATTAACTAAAGAAAAAAAGTCTACACGTTTTAAAGCTAATATTATCAGCTTATAGGAAGATCATTGTACAAAATTTAACTCTTTTTCAATTTTTTTTTTTATCTTTAAAAAGTCTTATGTCTTATGTCTTTAAAAAGTAATCACAAATACTTACGTGTGTTACTTAGGTTTGCAGGTCAGTGTAGTTTAGCCATCGAACTCAACGAGGAAATGTCATCTAAAAAAACAGATGCCATCTAAACAAAAGCTAAGCTAAGCTATCTATAAGTTATTCATTTAAGTTAGGTATTGTCAGAGGCGTCAGTGCAACTTATCGCGGTCCTTTAACAATACAAATGTGCAATTTCACGGTGGAACGACCGCCTTTGTTGTGTATTATCGCGATGTCTCTGTCGCGAATACCTTGTGGAAATCGGCAATTGAAATAATAGCTAAAAAATATGTTAATATTATCACCAATATTATTAATATTATATCAAAAATATGTTTATATTATTCAGATAATGTTTTCACCTAGTGTTGCAATTAATAATACTAATTTTTAAAAATATCGAATTATTGTAAACTATTATTTTAAAACATTAACATTATGTAGTAACTGGGAGACTGATATGGTACATTCCTACTACTTATCTATTAAAATTGTGATTTTGTTTGGTTTTCATAGCCTCATGGATACGTATCATATCAATCAATATCAAAGCAATTCCAACGATAGGGTTTATCGAAGGTACATAATGCATCACAATAGAATTTATTGCTAAAATAAAGATCTATTCTATTCTATAGATTTGAGTCACCTCAAAAATCAAAACAAAACACTGGCAATATGTACTGTAATCATCCCCCAAAATATCTTACTGATTAAAACTTAATAAACAAACTTAAACGAGTGACGCGACCAGTCCTTGGATTTAGTTATATGTTGTCAGACAGCAAAGCTTTTGTTAGATAGCTAAGCTTTATGCCAGAAGTCAGATCATTTGATTTGACAGCGACATAAGCACGAACATTCGACACCCGGGACAGATGTGCGTCGGGCCAGCTAGACCCATTCACGTCGACGCCTCCGCTATTCACATTGTTGAAATATTTGTAAATAAACCGCTCAGCTCAACGTAGCCCAAATATACACAGTATTTGTTGTTAGTCTGGCTACTTTCATAGAAAGAACAATGGCAATAGAATTTATTGCTGTTAATTTACAGCAGCTGATGACCGCAAACTCGCTACAGTGACACTTTTTTTTATGAACCGTGGTAATTTTTTACATAGATATAATTATAGATCAATTCTCGTACCTATTGGCTTCTATCTAAGACTATCGAGCACTTCCATTTATATTTTTCATAATTTAATTTTTGCGCGAAGACAAACCTGGCGTTTATTGTCGTTTTGTTTTCTTCTCAAGCTCCTGCCTGTAGTGAATGAGAAAGTCAAGTTGTCAAGAGGATTAAGTTGTATAAACAGTCTTATCGTCCTTTAGAAGGAAGTACTAAAGAATTGTAACTTAATACTTGCCAACTTTTAACTTTTAGCTTTATTTTCTATAGTGAGTGAGTAACTTTCAAGTAGATAAATAAATGGTTGAGCTTAATGCCCAACCATTTATTTATCTACTCTGCCCAGGCACAGGGCGCAGACCCTGGATAGGCGCAGAAATTACCAGACTAGCATCTAGTTTTATCTCATGCATGGTAGCTAGTAGGTACATTTTGTTTTATTGCGAACATGGTAAAGACGCGCCCTACTGTACCTGGCCTGTATTTTCAGAGCCTGGTCGGAGCATTTTTCAAGGGCGCAGTTTTGAAAGCTCGCACCGGGTGCATAAAAGGCTAGTTACGTCACTGGTTGGGCTATTACCCCACCACCGTTTAGTAAAGAAACAATTTTGAAATTCAGGGATTTCTCATAATGAATATATTGTTCAAAAGAGTATAATCATATTCATTTAATTCTACTAAATTTATAACATTAACATTTATATACATACAAATGTTTGGGTTCAAAAATGTTTTTATATGTTATCATTTTACCTTTCAAAGGTTTTGTGATGTTAACAGATGACATAAATTTACGCATAATAATTAAACAAACTATACATGGAAAACAAACAATGTAAACAAAACGTTAAACATTATAATTTTTTTCTAAATATTCTTTATATAGAACATATGTTACTTTTAATTGTCGTCCGTTATGGCGTGGTGGCGAGTATACCCGCTTTCCGCTCCAAGGTCGTGGGTTCGGTTCCCACACAGGACAAATATTTGTGTGCATGAACATGAATATTTGTTCTGGTCTGGGCGTTTCTCTATGTATATTAAATATTTATTTACAAAAAAAAAGTATTTATGTATGTATATCCGTTATTTAGTATCCATAACACAAGTTCTTAATGATACTTATCTTGAAACTAAATGATTGGTGTAATTGTTAGAAAATATATATATATAATTGTAAAACAAATACCGTTGCTTAAGTTATATTCGTATTGTTCGACTTTCTCCGCATCATAAAAAACTTTTTATTTCAATTAAAATATATAAAACTCATAAATTACAATAACAAATTGATAATAAAACTAACGAAGTATAAAGTAATTAGATAAAAAGAAACTTTTATGTATTTTCTAAAGTATTTCGAATGAGAAGAGGTAAGCAACGATCATTGAAGTTAAACGTATGTTCACCAAGGTCAGTCCTTGGATGGGTGACCTTTTTCAAGGTATTTTATGTGACACGTCATAATGACTAAATCCTGCCCGAGGAATGCACTTTCAAAAAATTAGAGCGCTTCGTACCATGAAAAAAGCATTCCACTCCAATGCCATAAGTACATAAACTTAGGTACCTAACTGAAAGATTTATTTAATAAAACAATTATATGGTAATGTTAGAAATGATCATAGCAGTTCACCAAAATGATTCAGCAAATCTATAATTGTCTACAATGAAGACATATGACAGGAGCACAGAACTGTCAAATCATACTCTCAAGTGATTTATTCTTAAACTCATTGTAATGGCACAACATAAATCTTATTTACAAGACGACGGGTTTTTTTTTGGTATTTAAATAAATAAATTATGATTCTCTCCAGCCCGTTTGTCTGTGTGTCCAATAGATAATACGATGAGCCTTATTATGCGAATAAATGCAATGTCGGAAAAAACTCAGTAAAATACGAGTAGGCTTTGAAAATGGGTAAATTATATTCGCGAGTTTACAGCTCGCCTCGAGTCTGTTAATTTACAGAATGAGAGGTTTTTCTGGTATGTATAATGGATGACCTGGCATTCCTTTCTAGCAGAATATCATTGTGTCTAATAGGTAAAACAGTAAGTAAGTAAGGCGAGACCCCTTGCCTTTAAATTCAGAGGGTCTCGGGTTCAAACCAATGACTTTCCGAAGTTATTTGCGTAATTATCGCTTGCTTCTATGGCATTACATCTATGGCAGTCGTTATTAGGAAGTCAGTGCCTTCTAACAGACTGACAGCTGGTTTAACCATGTAATGATGTTTTCCTCTGGGTTGCGGAGGTCAGACGGCAGTCGCTCCACGTAATAACTGAAATTCAGTCAAACTGGTTGAACCAGTGAGCAGACCCAAGTCATCACGAAATAGGTGGAGAGCCTAGTGCCGCTTACCAAGCATTGTAAGCATTTGACTTTGATCAAGAAGTTTATTAGCTAAGCGAATCATTTGTTAATGCGACAAAGTCACTAGGATTCAAATAACAATCAGATTTAGACGTGACAGAAGAGCATTGAGACACGAATTCTATTACGAAAACAAAAGGAATATAAATTATGATTTAAATTATTTGTAGAGTCATAAAGTTATACGGGTGAGTCGTATGCATTTTGTGCAATAAATTCTTGTACTAGTGCCAGATGAAATTCAAATCCCCGTGCACTTGCACATATTTGTCATTGACTCTTGCAGACGTAGGCTAATTCTTTCAAGTCGTGTTTTGTCTGGTGGTCTTATAATCATGACTGCTGTGATCCACATATTGTCAGAGCTAATGCTATATATTTATCAGTTGCAGTTTTCGTTCTAACCAATATCATCATCTCAGCCCATAAAGTCTACTACTGAGCATGTGCTTCCCATAACAAACCAAGGTGTATTCTGGTGTTAATCCACCACGCAGACCTAGTGCGGATTGGCGGAGCATCCTTATTATATTTAGTTTTCTTACCTTGTTACTAATTAGATTTTGTATGTTAACTGCAAACTTTTAATCTCTATTTTTACTCCTGAGCTTGAATTGTTTTTTTATTAAATTTCAGATAATTTAAAATATTGATTTAAAATATAACGTATATCAAATTTTACAGTTTTCAAAAATAAGTCGAATATTTATTTATTTTAGAGTATATAACATAATTTAAAGAACAGTAAAGTTCTTTGACGTAAAATTTAACACCCAATTTTTTTTGCTCTTAAATATGAACTCACTCGTTTAGAGTATTTGGAAGTGCCAAGTAATATAATTTATTTATCAAGTTACTTGCATAAATGCATCATTTTAGTATCTTCTTTAGTATCCATAACACAAGTTCTTAGTGATACTTATCTTGGAACTAAATGTGATTGTAAGAGAATATTTATTTATTTTCGTTATTCAGTACTGTTAAACACAAGTTTGTAAGGTCTGTCATAGTCGAGTCAAGTCAGTGTCATACCCAAGTAAAATAGTGGAGACCTTACTAAAGGCTTCTAGAGATTTTTTGAATCAACACTGAAAATCACATTTTACTGCAATTTATCACTTTTCTACATTGCCAAAGAAGTCATGTCTAAAAAGCCACTATATTTACACTAGTTTCGGAAAATAAAATATTGCCGCTATATATCTTTACTTGCCTTGGCGCCAAAACTTATTCATATCCTTCTTTTAATTTGGATCAACGGAAGAGGCTCTGGCGAACATAACAGTGCCCGGTAAGCGGCGATAGGCTTGCCTGGCGAAGATTGGCGAAGTGTGGGCGTATAATATGCCTCTGCCTACCCCTCCGGGGAGAACAGGCGTGAATGTATGTATGTATGTATCTTTTAATTTGGACTCATTATAAGTTTCCTTGCATACAATAAACGATGCCATAAATAGTATAGTAGTAAAAATAGATATAGTTAATACATAAACAAACATCTTTCCTTTACTCTTTTTCGTATTGAAAAGCAGCGAATCTTGGAATTTGCTTTCGACATAACTTGCACTACGATGATAGAACTGTATGAATGTGATCTAGTATGTGGGATGCGTGATACGGAACGTGAACTAAAACAGATGAAAGTATGTAAGATAAGATTTGAATTTGGAACATAAACACGTAGTAAGTAGACGAACGACGAATGATTTCTGTTAAAAGCTTCTTTTAAAACCTTTTTGATGTAGCAATGTTTCTAACAAATTTTTTTAAGAAAGCAGGTCGGTTACAATTAGGATAACAATAATCAAGAGTATTCTATTCTTACTTCTTTGATATGGACGCACTGATTAAAAGTATTATACAGTGATAAATAACTTAATTGATCAAGTTATTTAGTCAAGTAAAGTCCATCACGCTGAAGTCGAATTGCAGGAAAGTAGGAGACATTAGATGGTTCTAAGGAGTTTTGAATTTAAAGTTAATAAATAATTTTTTTTTTTTAATCAGATTTTGAGAACTTCTTGATATTTATGTCTCTTAGACAATTCTAACAATCAATCGATCTAGAGTGTATATAAGCGATAGTCTATGTCTTGTCATCAGTCGATTGTTCTGCTGAAGTTACGACAGTTGCATACGAGACGTTCATTATAGCTCATCTCAATGGTGTTGCCATTATTAAATGTTAAAGCCATAAGAACTTCCATTTTTTTATTATTTGTAAATGTACAACGAATTTTACCGACGTCGATAGTTAATATTCATCAGATTTTTTAAATTAAAATTATTTATTATGTTCAATTAATTAATTTTGTTGCAAAAGGAAGAAATAGAAAAGTTTCTTTATATATCTTATTGATTAATTTTATCCTAAGATCCTGAGTATTTTTAACGGAGCCTGAATTAGAGACGTGTGGGTGCTTGTTATCGTGTTTATTGTACTGCATGAAATAAGTACTCTATTTTTTGAATTTCATAGACTGCTTTACATCAGGCAGGATGTCGAAATCATAAGGAGTCATATTAAAAAAAATGCTTCAATAATAAAAAAGAGCTAGTACATACATACAAGCTATCAAGCCTGTTTGCCCAAAGAGTTAGGAAGAGGCATATTATACGCCAAAATTTCACCAACAATATTTTTAGATACGTACGTAATAGTTGGCGAGCCTATGGCCGTTTATCGGGGACTTTTATGATTGCCAGAACCTCGTCTCGGTTGGTCGGCAGATGCACCGAATGCAGGTTAGGTTGCTTTTGGCACCTAAGATCTTTATAGGATCCTTATACACCTAATAAGAACACATAGCGTTTTTGTAAAACAAAATTCGTGTGACAATTTGGACAAGTTTATATTTTTTTAGATTGGCAACACTGCCCATGTTCTCGACTATCAGCGTATTTGAAACGTCGCGTCGCGTCGTTTCGCCATTCTCAGAATTCAAACGGAATTCAAATAAGACCGTGCTCGTGATTTACGATTGAGAAAAACAAAAAGGAAACGACTCTCAAGGAATGCAAACCAACCACCTTCTAACTACATATACATATAAAGATTACATACATCAAATACACGAAATGAGTCTCCAAGGAGGTCAATGGGTATAGGTAATATATGCTTATATGTGTTTCCTAGTTCCTATAATCCCTAGGTCCTTTAAGCGGGGCGTGAAACGGCATTTTTGCTAGTCGTCATGAGTGGTTGCGCTTATTATCGTGCGTACTTCACGGTATGAAGCGTCCTTATTTTGCGAGACTATATCGACTGCGTTTCATCAGGCAGAAAGTAGTCATTATGACACGTCACACTAAAAAAAAACGATTTGTACAACAACCACGACCATGACCAAATTCAGGAGGTTTTGATGATAAGGCAGGTCAAAAGTAACCTAAGCCGACGGGCGCATATTTATTTATTAAAATGATCACCAACATAACAAACATTAATAATACCAAAAAAGACTTAACCATAGCAGTATTTAGCTCAATGCCATTATAATTATAAGTGAAGCAATTAAAAACGAAAATTCCTAAGTAAAGTTATAGTTTAAAAACACAATAAAAACACATACTATAACAAATTGAATTACAATAGTTAAAAAGCTAAATTAAATATGTCATGAATAAGATAAGATAAAAATGTCAATCGTACAAATTGCAGTCAAGTCAGGAGAGACTTTTTGAGAGTATGAGAAGGTTAATGAGTTTGAATGAAGCTAAGACTGTGTGCCGGGATCGGATGTGTCCATAAACATAAATATTTGAGATGGTAACTAAAAATTATTTAAGAGTCAGTACTGTAAAATTTGTAGCTGCTTAATGGACATAATAGGTTGGGGAAAAAGTCTTTTCGTATTTTTGTATGAAAAGTCAAGACATTTTTTTCAAAGTTTATTTACATTTATTTACAATATATATGTACCGTTTTGTTGAATAACTTACTGCCATTTTGTGGGCAGAGACATTATCCCGTTACTGTAGAAACTTTGGGACTTCTGATCAAAAAAACGGGACAAATAGTTTTGGCAGTCCTCTCTTGAGGTCAACCTTACAGAACCTAAAGAATTCTGCAGAGACCGAAACAGGTGAAAATCTGAAGGCGCAAGGTCAGGGCTATATGGTGGATGCACTAGGACCTCCCAGTCGAACTCTCTTAATTTTTGCTGAGTGGCTAAAGAGGTGTGTGGTCTAGCGTTATCGTGATGAAAGACCACACCCTTCCTGTTGATCAATTCCGGCCGTTTTCTCTCGACTGCTTCCTTTAATCTCATCAGTTGCTGGCAGTAAAGATCAGAATCGATGGTTTTGCCGGGCGGTAAAAGCTCATAATAAACAATGCCCTTCCAATCCCACCATACACACAGCATCACCTTATTTCGTGTTAGGCCAGGTTTGGCCACAGTCTGTGAAGCCTGGCCAACTTTCGACCACGACCTTTTTCGCACGTTCTTGTCGTACGTGATCCACTTTTCATCGCCAGTTATCAATCTCTTCAAAAACGGCTCGGTTTCATTACGTCTCAATAATGAATCGCAAATGAGTACACGGTTCATTAAGTTTCTTTGAGTGAGCTCGTGTGGCACCCAAATATCGAGCTTTTTTGTATAACCAGCTTTCTTCAAATGGGTCAAAACTGTTTTGTGGTCAATTCCCAGTTCTTCAGCTACATCGTAACTACTAATATGCCGATCTTGCTCCACTCTTTCAAAAATGGCGTCCATTTTATTCGTAACAGGGCGACCAGAGCGAGGTGCATCTTTAACATCAAAATTTCCGGACTGAAAACGTTTGAACCAAATTTGTGCTACTCTTACTGACACTGCATCAGGTCCATAAACATCACAAATTTTTTTCACTGCTTGAGTTGCATTTTTGCCTTTTTTATAATAAATTTTAAAAATGTATCGAATTTCTTCATTAGATTCACTCATTTTTACGGAGAGAAAACAAATGAAAAATAGCGGGAAAAAACTTATTTTTATTTTTTTCTTTTCTTTATAATAGAACCTTTTTAATGTTACCAAAACCAGCCAGACACAAATAGTACAGTCAAAAAAATTTTATAATAAGTTTATACCTACGTTATGCGAAAAGACTTTTTCCCCGACCTAATATATAACATACAATTACGCCTGTTGCCCCAAAGGGGTAGGCAGATGCATATTATACATCCACATTTCGCTAATTGTTTAACTGTTTGGTCCCACGTAATAGGTGGCAAGTCTATAGCCGCTTACCGGGAACTGTAATGTTTGCCAGAGCCTCGTCGTTGATCGGTAGGTGCACCACTTGCAGGAGTGATTGGCTTGGCTTCCTAAGATATTATTATGATCCCTTTACGCCCAAGTGTCTATATCGTAAACTAGAAGCAGCTCAAAAGAGCCTTTTGTTTAGTTTTTAAGCCTCCATAATGTCTGTTCCATGGACTTTTTTTTTCTTTCTGTATTGAAAATAATGCAGTACCAAAATTTACATAATAACAGATAAACAGTACCAATATATTTTTATAGCTGTCACTATAATACAAGCTATTTTTTTATCGAGTAAATAAGTTGATAATATTTTATTCGTGTACATTCCGTTATGTAATAAATGGGAAGTGATAGCAATGTAATGCGATTAAAACTTTAGTGCAGGTAGATAACCTACTATATTTTTGTTACACACACACACAGGCGTGACCGAAATGACTTGCGAGAGTCGTCTCGCGACAGACCGCAACGACTTGCAGTGAGACCGTTACGCCTCTCGCTATACAGAAATGACTCGCAGGAGATCGTTACGACTCATAGTGAGACCGTTACGACTCAAAGCGAGACCTCAACGGCAGCCGTATCTTGTATTTATTTACTTGTATCAATGTTATTTTGACAAAAATTATAAGATTTCAGTTCGGTGGTAGGTAAGAGCAGAATTAATATTTTTTTATAGTTCTTAATTTTTTTTGCTAGTGATTCAGGCGTGGTATTGCGTCTAGAAGAGAGTGTACTGAGAATATTCTCCCTGCGTAAACTTGATTTTATTGATATAGGTATTTTATTTTATACGCATTTTTAAATCAAGTACAAGACATTATATAAAAAAATAGATATTTTACAAAATTGTTAATTCTTTTACACGCAATACAATTAGATATTTATATAGTTGTATATATTATCGCCACGTGAAGAGGTGCACTAGATTAAGCAGTGAAAGAATACATGATACACCTAATTTTAATCTTCAGTAGATATAAGTGGCACGACTGTTATCGTTGTCGCGATAAAATATCTCGTAACGGTGACGTTTTGTATTTTTATTTGAAGCGAAGGGAATAGGTGTGCAGCCCCGGCCAACAGTAGGATTTATAGGGAGAAGAATAAGACCTAACACGGAAGGTTGTAATCTGTTTATTTCTGTTAATCATTTAGTTTTTCATATAATGTATGCTAAGTATATATATAAATGAATAAATATGTTTAAAGTCGGTGTAGAGTGTCAATGTTGCTGTTGCCACGCTGGCGCCGAGTCTATTTTACAAGTTGCTGGCTAGGCTTAATGATCGCAGTTCAAGCAAGTACGTCGGATGACGCTGCTGCCCATCATCCAGAAAGATTCCTTTACGTCGATACCTAAGACTCCCGTAAGGTGAGAGGGCACTATTCTAGGCCGGTATACTACACACGGGGACGAGTTTTTAGATTTACTGGAAATAAGTAAATTGAAGCAAGGCATGTGTAGTAGCGGCATCTTCTATCAATTCTATAATTCCTTGTCTGGCTCAAGGATGTCGTAGTAGGCGACTGAGGGAATGGGATCTTGTCTAATATCAATGAGCTCTAAAAGCTCGCGAGTAGAAGATTAGACACGTTTCATCTAGTAAGTGAATTTTGTTACAACTTCTCTCTCTTTTTTATAGCTTCTAACATTTGTACCTTGATTTCTTTCTTCTCTAAATGAAATATCATCATCGTGAGCATACATTTGTTTACTGCTGGCCATAGGCCTCTCCATTGACACGCCACAGAACTCGGTCTTCAGCTTGTCGTCTTCAACCGCTGCTAGCCGTTTTGCATATCGCACCTTTTATACTATAGGGGCCCAATTCGAAAAAACATGATTTTTGGGAAAACGCGTTTAAAGATTTTTGAGCCCCTATATTTTTACAAAATCGATCATAACTAAATTAAAATTTGTTTTGTTTTTAAATTGTTTTGTTGCATGTAAGTGAATCTAAGCTTCGTGATTTAGTGTAATATTATTTCGATTGTTTTTTTTCATTTTTAATCATGACGTTTTCAAGTACTATGTATAATAGTTTATGAAATAAATATTTTTTTTACTTTACTTTACTTTAGATGTGCCCCTATAGTAGAAAAGCTGCGATTATGTCGTAGCTCCACCTAACCGGAGGGCGTCTTAAACTGCTTTTACCAAGACGTGGTATCCACTGCAGAACAAGTCTACCCCATCGGTTATCGGTCTTACGGTATATATAAAATATATGGGTGCATAGGGATCCTAACAAGACCTAAGGAGCCCAAGTCAACCTCACCTGCAAGTGGTGCAACTGCCGATCAACGAACGAAGCTCTGGTGAACAAAACAGTGCCCGATAAGCGGCAATACGCTCGCCACCAATAGGTGAGGTTATTACGTGGGACCAACTATATAATTGGCGAAGTGTGGCCGTATATATGCCTCTGCCTACCTCTTCAGGGAAACAAGCGTGAATGTATGTATATGTATGTATGAAATATGTGGCGTGAAAATATAAAATTATGTATGTAAGAAAAGAAAAGATTACGCTTTAATCTCTTAATATTAATCTTAATTATTTTAATCTTTCGCCGTGGCAACCTGTAATTAAGTTGACACTTAGCTTTGAGTTTATGATTGTGTCATTTTAGTTTTCATTTTGTACACGTGTTTTTTTTGTTGGTGGTCCTAATAAATAAATATCATAAAATAACCCTTAGATAATGGCGCGGAGGTATACCGAAAGGTCGTGGGCTCGAATCCCTAAATGTTTTGTGTAAATGTCTTCATCATCTATCTAATGGTAGGCCATTATCCTGGTTGTGCCCTTGACTTACACTTAGAGCCCAGGCTCTGCTTACTGGTCTAACCAGATTTGGCAACCAGATTTGGCAACCAGATTTGGCTGACTGTCAGTAATTCTTTAAACGTCTTACTTATTAATAACAAATACATGAACCCTAAAAACAAGTAAACACTGAGCAGTCGTGTATAAAAACTTTCTCAAGGTTGCGAAATTCTCATGTTCCCTGCACTTTGCATAGTGAGATGTTGTTTTCGTAAAAACAATTTAAGATTTTCATGAATGTGTTTATGTAGACCTTGAACTGGGAAGCATAAGCATACTGTTTTAGTAAAACACAAATTTTATCTTACATTATATAATCCTTTTGGGGTTTTGTATACCAGCTGATTTTTAAATCTATTTTTATTGTAATGTGACACGTCACAATGACCCCACCCTGCCTGATGGTAGGCAGTCGATGATGTCCAAGTAAATAAAGGCGCTATATATCGTGAAAAATCACTTAACACGCATTCACTCATATTATATCATAATTATACATGTCTCGGTTTTTGCAGGCCAGCTGGAAGACATTTCTTTATAGAATACTAGCGGCCTTGGCTTACATATAAACCTTCCTCTTAATTTTTCTAGCTATTAAAAACAAAACGCATTAAAATACGGTGAGTAGTTTTCAAGACCTACAGGGACAGATAAGGGAAAGCGACTTTGTTTTATACTATATATAAATAGCTTATATAAATGGCTTATCTCACACACTTTTTACACAGTTAAACAATTTTTAGAGCACAAACTTTGTGATTCTTGTAGTGTTTTTACCCTAAGAGGTTAAAGTTACTATCTATGTTTGGTTTGACTAATATTTTGCGCATTTGTGACATGATTTCGATTTTATTATTATTATTTTTGTGATTGTACTTATGAATGACTTGTGGGTATCCGTATTTTGACATCAATAATGTTTAGTTGCTAATTCGCAATTTTCACATTTAAAAATTTAATTATGTCTAGTTGATAACTCCCATTTTTGACCTTTTAATGATTTATAAGTATAGTTTTCTTTTAAAAATTGATGTGTTAATTTAATTATAATATGCATGCTACCGTTGTTGGCTGAATGAGAGGAGCTTTATTTTATTGTACAAGAACTGTAATGTACCTCAATCAAGTGCAAATAAAAATATTCTTCTATTCTTCTTCTTCTATGCAGTTATAGAGAACTAAACGATTTTCAAACGCTGGTGACACACCTACAACTTTCTTAGTTATGTGCGTAATTATCGCTTGCCCCATGCCTTGGAAAAAACGTTAAGCTGTGGTTCCAGTTGCCATGAACATCTATGGCAGTCGTTATTAGGAAGTCAGTGCCTTCTAACATCCTGACAGCTGACCATATAATGATGTTCCCCGCTGGGTTGCGGAGGTCAGACGGCAGTCGCTCCACGTATAACTGAACTTTAGCTAAATCTGGTGAAATCAGTGAGCAGACCCAAGTCCCTAAGCTTAGGTCTGGGGCAACCAGGATAGTGCTAGGATATGATGATGATAAAGTTATAATGAAGCAGTGCCCTTTACCCAATTTATCAACTAAATAAAACACTTACAATATATATACCTTAGTGTTTTGTTTTATCTGTTTATGTTTTTGTACTAAGTAAATAAAATAATACATATGACGATATCTTAGGTATGTATAATTATTAAGGATAATGTTTTAAAATTCTGAAAGAGTTTAAACTTTCTTTGTCTTCTTTCTAAATATTAGGATTACAATAATAGAGTAGCTTTTGATAAAGAACCTTAATTCATGCTTTATATATCCGCCCATTATGCTGATTTTTTTAAATAGAAATTTAATCTTTATTAAAATACAAAGAAACGTATTCAGTATAATATTATATGCCGAAAAATGTAAGGTCATCAACTGCTATTTAGCGAAAAAATTGCGAATCCGGTCTAAACAGACCAGCACCTACATAAAATAGGTATGCAAATTTTTGGTAACGGCCAACAGAATGCCGATATAATAATAGTTTATAGCGAGGACTCCGTCAGGCTTCATACCTAGCTAAAACTAAATGTTTTTTTAAAGATAAACGAACTATAATTGCTAGTAATATCAATATTATAATCAATTTATTTGTCTTAAATTATTCAATAATGATTTTACATTGTACACTTCTTAAACAATATACTTAATTTCAGACATAGCGGTTTGTGACTCAAAAGTCGCAAAAAAAACGACAACCCCTGCTATTCTGTCACAACCTTTTCCACACATAGCATTCCTATTCAATGAAATCGTGCAGCAATACAATATTTTAAAAAAATATACAAAAAAATGCACACCAGAAAATAATAGACATGTGAAAAAAATTCTTAGGAAATAAATAACCGTGCATATTTAATTCACTTAAATTCTAATTTATTCATAAAAGAATAATAAAATATACCTTTCCGGCTACCGTTAAGGAAATTTAAAAAAACATTTAACAATGGGAGAGATGTGCCAAGGATTGTCTTTCAAGCAGCCAACTGCGACATTTATTAGAAAGAAAGAATAATATTTATTCCGTACTATTTATTATTAGAATTTACTTTCTTAATTAATTATACGGGAGAGTATGTCTTGACCTCGTAATGAATGACATCAGCCTTATGAACTTTACTAATTTCAGCCTCCTCAATTGATTATATTTTTGACGACTGATATGGCGTGGAGGCCAGTATACCTGCACTTCACTCCAGAGGTCGTGGGTTCGATTCCCACACAGGATAAATCTTTGTGTGCGAGAACATGAATATTTGTTCTGGTCTGGGTGTTTTCCTATATATTTTAAGAATGTATTTTAAAAAAGTATATACGTATGTTTATCCGTTGTTTAGTATCCATAACACAATTTCTTAATTATACTTATCTTGGAACGAAATAATTGGTGTAATTGTCAGAAAATATGTATTTATTTATATGTAAGCAAATAAGCAAGTATGTGTGTACATACATACCTATGTATGTACATACATACTTGCTAATTTGCCTATGTTGCCTATGCTCAGCAGTGGGAGTCTTTGTGTGGAAAAATTTTCGTCTTTTTTTTGTATAATTAATATACTCTTTAATTATATTTTTAACTTATATGCTTGTAAAATTACTCACTGAGTTAGTTATTGTAATTGGGTTAGACCCGTGTAGTTAATACATGAATGTAATAAATAAAATAAAATAAATTAATACAATTAAAAAAAAATTGTGCCTATTGCAATTTTTGTAATCGTTAATATGAAGCTCGTTAATAAGAATTTTTAGAGGTAATTTTCTGAATGAGTTATTTTTTGTCTGTCTAACAAAATGTGTTTTTGAAATGGCACGTAAATCCATAGGTTCTGGTTTACTAATGTTGGTTAATTAATGTGGAAGTTCAGAAACTTAACAGACCCTATTGAACATTTTTACAGTGGGATGCCGCCATTCGCCCTTGGTCCACTGAGAGGCAGAACACTTCAGACTTTGCTTCGCAAGAGTTGCCAATGCCCAGTAGAACAATGTTATTGCAAATTTTATTGCAGGTAATGCAAAATGATTACAAAAAATTTACTCACAAACTGCCATACAGTGCCTTAATGACACTACTCTAAGAACTTAAATTTTTGTACTGAGAAAGAAATTTCGGAAATTAGATAAGGTTTCATTTTTCGAGAAAATATATTATAGGTACAGGTCTAGACTTAGATTTGGTTGAAGAAATTTTATTGCCAACGGCAATTAAAAATATAAGTGTTAATTTTCAGTTATAGCATAGTTCAACTTCCCTTCAATAAAACATACCGTCCTTACTCCTTAATGTCTTGTCAGCTATGACACATATGTGTCCACATAAATAAAACACACATAAAACTAATCAAAAACGTGTAGCAAGCAAACCCAGACAACTTTTAAGATATCCTAATTCCGATAAACATAGTACTCAAATTTACCTTTTTTTATCACGTGCTCGAAGATTGATCACAAACACGTAAACACTGTTTAATAAACTGGCACAATTACTTTATAATCTCTTGATATTATTATACTGTCTGATAGGATAGGAGTTCGAAAATTCGTACGTAAATATCGCGAGTTCGGTCGACGGGAGCGCGTGGTGCTTGGGCGATGGCTGAACCAACACTGATCGGCTCAGTGCTCGCTCAATTGCTAGCGATTTTGAGAACTACGGGCTAACTGTTGAATGCCGGCCGGCTAGTTTCAGTGTCACAACATGGAGCGAGGCCTCGTGGAAACGCCTTTTCAGTTGTGTAATCTAATATACGCGGTAAAGACGAATTTGTCGTACGAAATTAGTGGCTTGAAATGAATATCGTTATATTTATGATTTATAAGCCTGAAAGAGATCGCTCTTTAAGATATAGCCTTTGCCCCTATTGCATTTTTATTTTTAGCTTTTGTATAGTCTGTATGTGTGTGGATAAAAGTATTTACCTTATCAAATAATTACGTCATACTACATGAAAACATACAGTTTTTACAATCCCTGCAAGAATTTTTCGTTACTTACTAACTTAGTTTCGCTTTAGGCGCAATTTTTTTAAAACTAATGTCATGCAACTAATTTCATAGTATGAACGCGAACTAATTTAACGAAAGACCATGCTTCGAGTGGAAATATAACATAATTATAATGTTACCTTATTTTTGTATGGCAACATTGTGCACTGCATAAAGTTTATATTTTAATGATGTCATATTCCCAGTGATATTGATATCATGACACTGGTATTTTTACGAAGCTATTTACACTAGTAGGTACTGCATTAAATGTAAATAATTTAATTATATGATGTATGTATTTCACTTATTTCCGTCAGTTTTTGCTGTCATGAGTCATTACCGTGCTTGTTACACGGTACGGAGCGCTCTTAGTTTTGGACTTGGAATTACGTGGAGCGACTGCCGTCTGACCTCCGCCATCTAGAGGGAAACATCATTCTATGGTCAAACCAGCTGTCAGTATGTTAGAAAGCACTGACTTCCTAATAACGACTGCCATAGATGTTCATGACAGCCGGGACCAACGGCTTAACGTGCTTTCCGAGGTACCGAGATACACATAACTTTGAAAAGTCATAGATGCGCCACCAGGGTTTGAACCCGAGACCCTCTGAATTAAAGGCAAGGGGTGTCGCCACTGGGCTATCGCCGCTCGTGCATCAAAGTTTCTGATTTATAGTTAAAGGAAGAGGGTGATAATTTTAATACGATTTTCAGGGTTTTGTTGGGGCTCCCACGGTACTGCAGCGCATTAGGCATGTTTTCCAAAACTAATGTATCTACAATTATGCGAAAAAGGACTGCCTCCTTGCTGCTGCGAGTGCAGGGGAGTGCCAACACAACTCCCCCGGACAGGTCTCCACCTTGGCGTGGTGGGGGACTGAGTACCTCCCGGAGGCCGGGAAAGGGTAACACCTAGAGGTTGGCGACTCTGGGTGCCTTTAGTACTGACTATCGGGAGGGAAACTAAGAGGGACCTGTGGAGGAGGAGGGCCCGTCAAGCAGCGCCAGGAAGGTCTTAGGCAGCGGGGGCAGGTGGCCGTTGCTGTCCAGCCATGGACCCTCCAGAAAGTCAGCTACACACGCTATGGTCGCACGGGGAGGTAGGAGGGGCGCGTCCACTGCGCCTCTCTGAGGAGGTCCACCCGGTTTTGGTCCGGGGGACGTTGGCCGCAGGCGGGGTATCAGACGCTGCATCCCAGGTACTGGCCCCCGCTTTTTTCTCAACAAGCGGCGGGCGTCAACGGAAGATTTTTAATTATTTATATTTGATATTTTATTTTGTGTGCCTGTTCCATGTTACTAACATAGCTTATAAGTTCAATTGTAACCAGCAGATAGATCAAAGTCAGAATACCACTCATCTCGGTCCCAGTCGCCGCGGTGGACGCCCGAGACGTAAGGAGCCGCGAGACGACTCTCGGCCACCGTAGGCGCTGGCTTGTGGGTGGCGAGTAATGGGTAACTCACCGCCCGCCCGTCTTTGATAGACGACAGGCCGCGTCGATGGCGCGTTCGTGTTTTACGCGCGCCTCAAGGAGATGTTAGCACAGTAAGGTGGCCAAGCCTGCCGGGGTTGCGTGACAGTTCGCAAGGGTTACTGTGAACTTGGTACGTAGCAGGCTCAAAAGAAGGGAAATGGATGGTTTTTAGTCGTCCCCGCTCCACCCACAGCTAGGGAAGGTCATTTGATGATTTTCCATCTGAAAAATAAAACGTATCAATGTAAAGTCTGTACAAAATATTTTGTTTCTGTTATTATTATAGTAAGTTTTTCAGTTTGTTTATTTGTGTACAAAGCCAGTATAAAGTATTAGTATAGTATAAACTAATAATTTAGGCAAATCTATTCAAAGGTGTAAGGTCTCCCTCCGTAACTCTGTGTAGTACTGTAAGATAATATTATTCTTCTTCCATTAAAATTTAAAATTGGATTACGTATGAATTCAGTGTTCATTTTATTTTGACATTTAGTCTAGCAAACGTAGTATAGGGCGGGCTTCCACCTTATGGACGATGATCTAGTCAAGGCGGCGGGTAGCCGGTGGATGTAGCGGCACAAGATCGATCGACGTGGTAAACAATTGGGGATACCTATGTTCAGCAGTGGTTTTCAAATGACTGAAATTATGGTAATGATAACGATGAGCTCTTCGCTCTCCGGAAAATCATTTAATAACCGCCTCCCTGTGGGTGGAGGGGATGCGATGTGTCAGACTTTTACTGACTAAAAACCATCCATGCTCATTCTTGAGCCAGCTTTGTCCCGGGTCAGCGGTCACCCTTTCGAACAGTACCGCAACCAACCTATATATAATAGCATTATGCTGATGTATCGCCCTTTTTACAGGTAACATTACCTATGTTATTGTTATTAATAATAATAATATAATAATTTATTTAATATTTGTTCTGGTCTGGGTGTTTTTCTATGTATGTATTTACAAAAAAAAAGTATGTAAGTATGTTTATCCGTTGTTTAGTATCCATAACACAAGTTCTTATTGATACTTCTATCTTGGAACTAAATAATTGGTGTAATTGTCGAAAAATATTTATTTTTTATTGTTTTTTTTTTAAATATTTTTGTTTTGTTTTCTGTGTACGTTTTTTTGTAACTGCTTGATCTATTTGTTTATGTAATGTTATTTTGTCAATAAAAAATATTCTTATTCTTATAACAAAGAAGCAAGAGAGCAAGAAGGCGCTCACACGGCAGCTGTCGCTGACTTCGAGTAGGTTTGCATAAGGCGTTCTCTTTACTTATCCGCTTTACTGCCCCTCTGACTAGTCTTCTCCTGATATTGTACAACAAGACCTCGCTAAAAGAAACAAGCGCTTCCTACCCTCACTTTTGAACATGCTGATGAGCGCACACTGAAGCAAGACTAACATACATACATTCACGCCTTTTACCCCAAAGGGGTATGCAGAGGCATATTATACGCCCACACTTCGCCAATTATATAGTTGGTCCCACGTAATAGGTGGCGAGCCAATTGCCGGTTACCAGGCACTGTTATGTTCGCCAGAGCCCACCAACAGAACCAAGACCAACTTTAATGTTACATAAAAGACGTTAATGTAATTTTGTTAATATTACAGTATAACGGTTATTTATTTTGTCATAACCATGATATGCTTGGCTTCGTGATTTTAATGTAAAGACATTTTAATTGCTTTTTATATTTATATTTTGACGTTTTCAAGTGTTATGTAATAGTTTTAGAAATAAAAATATTTGAAACTTGTCAACATACTCGATTTGATGTTTGTCATTCTCGATAGAGAGACTGTTGTCGAATTACAAAAGGATCTTAAAGCACTCAATGCATAAAAGTAAACTTGTGGCATAGTTAACACAATTAAGTTTATTTTGACATACACTTTGAAGAACTAGATGTGCCATACCTTGGGGCTGTTACAAATAATACATTGTTCAATATTTACAACGCTGATAATACCTAACCAATGAAAATCTGAAATCTTAGACAACAAGAGACAAGATAACTTAGTTTAAGAACTACCAGTGTGTCAATGGTGTATGTGCTACATTTTGGCAATGTATGTTTTTATTGTTAGTTCCAGACCGAGCCCAGCAGGATATTCAACAAGAAACCAAACCTACCGTGACCTTTTCTGGTCTGTCCTTACCTGCCCTCAATGTTTTAACCCGAAGGTGCAAGTACGCTTAATATGCAATATGTTATAGCCGTATTATTATATATTTTTAACAAATTGTACGTTTAAGTGGTGTTTTGCCGTTTTACGTATGCAAAATTTTATATGTTGAAATGTTTAACTTTGGTGCGCATAGTTTTAAGTTTATCCTACTTACGTAGTATTTACGTTTAAGTGTAGGTACGTTTAAGTGGTGTTTTGTCGTTTTATGTATGCAAAATTTTATATGTTGAAATGTTTAATTTTGGTGCGCATAGTTTTAAGTTTGTCCTACTTACGTAGTATTTACGTTTAAGTGTACGTTTAAGTGGTGTTTTGTCGTTTTATGTATGCAAAATTTTATATGTTGAAATGTTTAACTTTGGTGCGCATAGTTTTAAGTTTGTCCTACTTACGTAGTATTTACGTTTAAGTGTACGTTTAAGTGGTGTTTTGTCGTTTTATGTATGCAAAATTTTATATGTTGAAATGTTTAATTTTGGTGCGCATAGTTTTAAGTTTGTCCTACTTACGTAGTATTTACGTTTAAGTGTACGTTTAAGTGGTGTTTTGTCGTTTTATGTATGCAAAATTTTATATGTTGAAATGTTTAACTTTGGTGCGCATAGTTTTAAGTTTGTCCTACTTACGTAGTATTTATAGGCTTGTACGGAAGACTAGCGCCGCGGGGCCATAGTGACCCCTCGGCATATGCTGAGTATAAGCCTTTTCGGTGCCACATGTGTATATTATTTTTGTATATTGTAAACCAATGTATCATGTGTCACAGAATAAATTATTTTCTTTCTTTCTTTCAATACAAAGTATTGGTGACGACCAGGAATCAAGGCATTTGTCATAATTCTTAAAATAGACCTTAACTTTGTACTATCCAAGCTTAGGTATGTATTCTAGCCTAATTATATAGTTAATGCATAAAATTATGTACACGTATATGTTTTTATGCGTGCGCGTTGGATAACAATCTGTCGTTCGGCAAAAAAGTGAGATTAGAATATAAAGTGCGACAAGAACATACATCAACGCAATATGAAAGTGAACATTAATTCCAACTGCTTTCATTAAAACTTAATAATAATAACTTAATGCTCCATTACTGAGCACGGGCCCTTTGTCACGAACCAGAGTAGCAAATAAAGGGACAGGAGGGCTCAGCGGGCGGGCCAGGAGGGCCTGTTCAGCAGCGCCAGGAGGGTCTTAGGCAGGGGGGGGCAGGAGGCCCCTGCTGTCTATCCATGGAACCCCCGGGAAGTCGGCCACACGCGCTATGGTCGCACGGGGAGGTAGGAGGGGCGCGTCCACTGCGCTTCTCTGAGGAGGTCCTCCCGGTTTTGGTCCGGGGATGTTGGCCGCGGGCGGAGTGTCAGACGCTGCAATCCAGGTACTGGCCCCCGCCTTTTTCTCAACAAGCGGCGGGCGTCGTCGGAAGATTTTTAGTGGGTATTACTCCTGGCGTCTGCCGGTGGTGAGTCCCACATCCTCTTTTGGTCCCGTGGCAGTGCGTAAATGCATTTAGTTACCGACGTAAAACAAAATAAAAAAGGCAGGTTTGTGAAAAACTGTTGTCACAATTTGCAAAGTCGATACTTTACCGATATAGGATATTATAAGATACCTATAGGGACCTCGGGCATGAACACATCGCACCTTTCATATTTTAGGGGCCCAAATCGAAAATCATAATTTTTGGGAAAATGCGTTTAAAGATTTTTGAGCCCCTGTATTTTCACAAAATCGATCATAACTAAAATATTATTTTTGTGAGATGTACCCGTATAGTAGTAAAGCTGTGACATGTCGAACCACGGAAACGCTCGACATTGATTGCTTCACAATTGATCACCCATTCGTACTATCCAGTATCGCGGATATACAAGCGTATCTTTTAGTCATCAAAATGCTATTTGTTTACAAAAGTTTTATGCAATAGAAAAGTAATGTATTGCCAAAAAGTTTTTATTCTTGTTACTCTTTAATTACATTCATAATATTATGTGTCATTAGTAATTGGCCCCTTTAATTTTGTATATCTGCGTAAACTTTTTGAAAATTTTATAAAAGAACATTGCTAAATATATTGGTTGAAACGGTGAGTGTTAAATATAGATATAACAGCTTACAATTTTGAGTAGTATCGTCTTTTTAATGTTTCATGTTATAATAACCAAACCTTGCCTGATGTAAGAAGTCCAAGTAGTCCTGTAGTCCTGTAAATATAAGTGTCCAAATATAACCGCCTTCTATATCGCGGTACAGTCACAGTAAAAAGTGCACTCACACGTCTGTTTAAATGAAATTATACGTCCCGGTTAAAAGACCTGGGACTAAAAGTTGCAAGCAAAGAATCGTCTGACAGATGACCGACTTATTTAATTTTCTGGTTTGAGCAAACTTCAAACTTCAAATATTTATTGCGATCATGAGTAGACATAGGACGTTATAAAATGTAAAGGTACATACATGATACCCTGTTAGGGCGCAGCAACACAATTTTAATATAAAATTACTTACATACTATTTAATTAATCTTATATTATATTATTTATCTATTTATATATTATTATACTCATATATACCTCTATTATTATTTTTCCGATATATTTATACTATTTACTTTAGCACAGGTTTGAGTGCTACTAAAAGTAAAAAATAAAAAGTTCTTTATGTCATAAACTATTGTATAGCACTTGAACACGTCAAAACAAAATATAAGTATAAATAAAACTTAATATTACGAAAACTAAAAATTGTAGTCGCCTGAGAGAATGGTTTGCAAAGTGCATACGCCGACTAACGTCATTAATGTGAGGTATCCAAGAAAGAGTGTGATCAAGAATAAGGCCCAAATTCCTAGTTTTATCAGTAAACGCAATATTTGCACAATTTTTTTAAATTTAAATTTTTAAATTTCTTTTTAAAAAATTTTAAACTAACACAATTTTTCATAATCGCTGGTAGGGAATCAACGGCAAGCCTCCTGTACATTCCACTACTCCCTATAATTATAGCTTGGGACTTCTTGGGGTTTCAAGCAACAAGAGTTTCGATATTTTATTGCGTAATTTAATTTGTAGATTAGATAAGAAACCATTCCACATTGAGCGATCCTCAGTCGCCTGCATCCACCGGTTTCCCGCCGCCGTACTCGACTACGTTTGGCGGTTCGCGGTCGCTATTGAAGAACATTCTCGCCCCATCAGCCGTCAGTTCTACTAAGTACGAAGTAAGCTTGATTGAACCCTGGAAAAAGACATAACAAAAGCAATCTTAATGTCATGCTAAAAAAACAGGCGGCTAAGGATCGATCGTCGAAGAAAAAAATTGATAAGTCTATGTTATAGAAGTGGCTCAGGTGATGCTAATGATTATTATAAAACTTACCTGAGTCCTCGCGAATTAATCTGAAAATATAATTCTGTATAGATATCAACTCTAAAGTGGCCCCAGACAGAAAGTACTGATATTTTCGGAGAAAAACAAATAAAAAAATTGTTTAGGCGAAACCGCGATCGATAGCATTTAAGAAATGTCCTGTAAACAATTGTACTAATAACACAATTATGTATATAAATAATTTGTGTCCCATATTACAATTGAATTAAATATAAAAAAAACTATGTACGATACAGCGCCATCTCAGTTTGTTTGTGCACAACACCGCTAAACTACTCGTCGCTAGATGGCGCTAATAAAAGTATGCTTCATTAGTTCCCAGAATTATGCATAGATAGAGCTAGGACGTCGGAAAACAATTAACTTATTTCCCAAGCTTGTTTTGTGTGCACCAGTTCCTCAATCCAGGTGCACATCTTCATTTTAATATAAAATAATTTAAACCTCAATGCTTTTATCACAGCTATAGCAAAAGCAACAAAAAATATAAATATGTAACCTTGATAGCATCTCTAATTAGAATTTAATATCCTTTTGTGAAAAGCTTTTCAATTATATTATTTGACAGAAAATTAATGTTGTTATTACTTTATCAATTTTATAAGACATTGTACCTAAAAATTTCTATTTTCTTTACTCAGACTATCACGGCACAATTATAATCATTAACAAGGAGGCTGATAGGTACCATCATTTTACTCCACCACACGGTCCCAGTTCCTGCCCTTTGTCGAAATCACGTTTGTGGCGTTCTGCTGTTACTATCTACTTGTATGTTTTTCTAACACATGTAGGGATAACTGAACGGCATATAACTGAACTGACGATACCCATAGCCTTCAAACTCACAGGTTCATACCCCGGTGGCACACCTATATCTTTTCGAAGTTGGTATATGTATATACATTTTAATGTCAAGGGCACTGGCTCTGCATAGCAAGCTTACATATAACTTACAATTCCTGATTAGACATAATACAGGATACATCGGGAGGATTTAATGTACTTTACACGAAATCCAAAACGAGAACCTAGCAAATTTCTACCATATAAAGTGGCGCTTCTAGATATCAGTGAAAAATGTTTTTGCATAGCTTGAATAAACGAATATTAAATGAATAATCGGTGTAATTACAACAAGTATATATTTATTTGTTCCACTTATCTTAAAATATTTTCTTATATGGCTGATAAAAATGCTTGGAATTAAGCTGCCGTTTCATACAGGCTATTCTTATATGAAGACTTAAAACATGAATATTGTTGATGTTTTATTATAATGCATTGTATAGCGTCACAGACAAATGAAGATTGTAACTAACCAATTGATAATTTAAAAGAGAATAGCCTGTGAGTTTCTTGCTAGTTCTTCTTACAGAGCGGTGGCTCGGAACTGGCATTTAAATTCACTTACACTTAAATATTATTTATATTTTTAATTGTTTTGTTGCAAGTGAATCTAAGCTTCGTGATTTCAGAATAATTATATTTTGATTGTTTTTTTATATTTGTTATAAATTTTGACGTTTTCAAGTATTATGTAATAGTTTATGAAATAAAAAGTTTTTGAAATTTGAACATTTTTCTGCCACGTAAAATTGCGCTTCTAGATGTCAGTGCCGTTCACAAATGCTTAGGGAAGAAGCATAGCCGGAATAAATGAATAATGAATCAGTGCACCGAATCGTCATCGCTGTAAGACCAAATCAGCGACACAATGATGCATGACCATGCACGATAGCTCGATTATGCGCGCTGCAGTATCTAGTGGCGATTAACGACACCCTCGCGTATAATTCCACTTATTTATCGTCGCGAGAGGAGCCTGGGGAAATGTAGACTCTTTTATTAGTCGCAGGTATTATTTGCTATGAAGTGCATGAAAAAGCCGAATGCACGGCTTTTTATTATTTAGAGCAAAATAATTAAATTTATTGTTATTTTTCTTTGTAATTGTGCTCTAAATTATTATAATAACGATTTATAATCACTAAAACGTATTTGTTTGTTGTTTTTGGTAGTTAATCTCGTTCAAGTGCTGTGTCCCAACTTGTGACCCGCTACAGAAAACAGCTGTTTGAATTTCAAATTTACTTTGAGATATCAAATTATTGTGGATTTTTTAGCATAAACCCGGGGAGTATTTGTTTTATATTACTATCCTACTCTTATCAACTACAGTGTAGCTATTCATACGGTGTAACCAACCATTTATTCATAAATTGTACTAAAGTGTGTTAACTTAATTACACACATAAATTGACTTCAAAAGCCTCTTTGCCATCATATTATTTGATTGTTAAGATTTAGATTATCTCTCAACACAATAAACAATAAATTTTGTTAAAAATTGTTTCTTTTGAAAATAAATTTGAGTAGTTTTAAAACAACACTTACCCACTTAATTAATTTTCTAAAACCAAAATAAGTTTTCTTTAAATTTTTACTCTTAAACTCACTAATATTTCTCCAATGTTAATGGGTAATACAGGTTGTGTATTTAAAGTTTAAGATATTTAACATAAAAATCAGGCACAATTTCTAATGATTGAACGTGAAATTGGATAATACATTTTATAATATCCTTGAAATAGAGCTCCGTGATGCTAATAGGAAAATTGCAAAAATGACAAAGGAACAAAAGCATCATGAAACCAAACAGCCTGAAACTTTATTCGATGAACTTGTTGCATCACCCGGTGGATATCAAATAGATAATTCTAGCATTATAAACACAAGGATGCCAGACGAATGCCGGATGAACAACAAAAGTAGGAACAAATCAAAAAAGATTATAAAAATTAATAGATGCATAAAAAGGGCAGCAAAATCATTAAAAAATTATAATAGGTGTATTTTTAAAAATGTTGCACTAACAAAAGAAAGGAAAGATTTCATAGACTCCTTAGAAATTTATGACTCTAAACTGCAAGAGAGTAGGAAGATGTATGATCGGGACACGAAACAGTTGCAGTTAGATATAAAGAACTTGCATAATTCCCTAGACTCAATTAATAAAAAATATTTATTGGCACAGAAACAAATTGCTGAACATATATTGTCAGCAAATGAATTGATTGACCTATGCAATTATAATGAAGAAAGGTTTGACTCATTAGTAAATAAGACATGTTCAAATTGCCTTTGTGACCCTGTCACTTTGAGACCAAAATGCAATGTTAAACTCACCGACCATACATTGGCCTCACCCTCGCAGGAACTATTATTAAAAACCTCACAGAATGTAAAAAGTAGTGCTGAAATATATGGATCAATAATGTTTTGTGATGGTTTGGGAAAAGGTTTAGGTTCCCTTGTTAGTGGTAAATTAAATAAAAAATTTAAAAACTATTGCACACCAGGCAAAAAAATTAATGAAATCATAAGTAATATAAAAATCCAAGACATTATTGATGCAAAAAATGTTATTATATTGTGTGGTGACAGTCAGTTGGTAAAAAAGAGAGATATTGTCCAAAGTATTAGTGATCTGACTCAGTTACAAATGGATACTAATTGTAAATTTATTATAAGTGCATTTCCTTATGCACAAAACTTAACCTGGGAACAAAACCAGAAAATATTTAATTTAAATTTATTAATTTATAATTTGACTTGTTATAATTCTAACATTTCATTTCTTGAAATGAATAATTTTATTAAGAATTTTCAATTGACCACAGATACTATGTACCTACCATGGAGGTATAAAAATCAGACAGCTACTCTGTTAGCTTATACTTTACAAGATTCTGTTATACAGATGACTAGTTCTAATATTAATCTTATACAAAATGTTAGTACTGTTACTAATAATAATTTTTTGACTTCTCCCATTTTAAACTGAGAGGCAAGACAAAGGCCAGGCCCTTGGACCTAAACATAATACACCAAAACATCCAGGGCCTGACTGGCAAAGACCTTGATTTTGAACTGTTTTTGGAATGTCAGGATACATCTGTCATTTGTATTACTGAGCACTGGCTTAAAAGCAGTGAATTAAATTTTAACATAAATAATTTTAAATTAATAAGCTTTTTTGTACGAAAAACCGCTATTCATGGAGGATCCATGATATTTGTCAAGAACAGTTTAAAATGTAAAGATCGATTAGACATTGTAAATCTTTCTATAGAGCGTAATATTGAATTGTCATGTGTGGAATTGGAAAAATTTGTTATAGTATGCGTGTACCGGCCACCATCTGGCAACTTTTCTACCTTTGAATTGGCTATGGAAGATGTATTAAAAAAATTAAAATCCAAAAGTAAACACATTATAGTTTGTGGCGACTTTAACGTTAATCTTCTTGAAAAAACAGTGACAACCACACGCTTAATTTCATTATTTCAAAGCTTTAATTTAAGAAATCAGTTTTTAGAGCCAACCAGGATAACAGCACATAGTGCAACTTGTCTAGACAACGTATTTTCGGAATGTAACCCGTCTTTTAAGGATCTATTGAGTTGCCTACCGTCTGACCATTGCGGGTTATTAGTGTCATTTAAATATAATCAGCCGGAAGTTCCTAAGTTAATAAAATATAGACCAATAACAAATAATCGTTTGGAGTACTATCAATACAGTATAGATAAAAAAATAGGTTCAGTCCCATTTTCGCACAGCGATCCGGGTGTTCTTTATGCTAATGTTTTTGGTTTAATTAAAAATGAGTTTAATAATGTTTTTACCCTTAAGTCTACTAAACGTTTTGAGAAGATTCAATTTTGTGAATGGGCTACAACAGGTATATATAGGAGTAGGCGGCGACTATATGAATTGTACAACTTAAAGAATTGCAATCATAATCCAGGTTTTATTGAATATGTTAAAAGATATTCTAAGACATTTAAAAGGGTATGTATTGCAGCAAAATCCGATTTCATAAAAAATAAAATAAAGTCGTCGGATAGTAAGATCAAAACAACGTGGAATATTATAAACCGCGAATCTGGCAGGCGTGCGCCCAAAGATGATACCTTTGTCCTTAAAGATAATGATATAACTGTAGAATGTAAAGCAGAAGTAGCTAAAATATTTGGCGACTTCTTTGCGAAAATACCAATAGAGACAACTTCAAGTCTAAATTCGTCTCCTTTAGTTGCTGTATCACTTCTTTCGGAATATGTACCAGTCTGCAATTCCATCTTTGAATTTAGATATATCACATATGTAGATATTTTAAAATCCTTTAAAGAAGTAAAAATTAAAAATACGGGTGATTTTTGGGATCTGTCCACTAAAGTAATTCAATCAATAATACATTCTATTGCCCCATACCTTGCGTTCATATTTAATGAATGTATTAATCAAGGGTCCTTTCCGGACTTAATGAAACTGAGTAAGGTTATTCCTTTACATAAATCCGGTTGCAAAGAGGACAAAAGTAACTATAGACCTATTTCAATCTTACCAGTTTTAAGTAAGGTCTTTGAAAAAATTATTCTTAATCAGTTAACATATTACTTTAATTCACAAGATCTTCTACATAAAAAGCAGTACGGTTTTAGAAAGAGCCGTTCTACGGCAGATGCTGGTGCAGCTTTAATGCAGCATATTTTTGAAGCTTGGAAGTTATCGCAGAATGCTCTAGGAGTTTTTTGTGATCTGTCTAAGGCTTTTGACTGTGTTGACCACCAGACTCTAATTCTTAAATTAAAATACTATGGTATAGGAGGCTTAGCCCAAAAGTTATTGTCATCATATCTTTGTTCACGAATTCAGACGGTAGATATTAACGGAACTGGATCACCCGGGTCGTCTGTGCGTATGGGGGTCCCTCAGGGTTCAATTTTAGGACCATTTCTCTTTTTAATTTATATAAATGATTTGCCATTTTTTATGAGTGGGCGTTGTGAGATGGTATTATTTGCTGATGATACTTCTTTAGTATTTAAACGATGCCCTTGCAGAGCTGCTTCGTTGGTTTACTGTTAACAACTTACAGCTAAATGCTAAAAAAACGAAATGTATTAAATTCACTGTTCCAAACGTAAGGAAACTCGAAACAAATATCATTATTGACGGTCAGAAACTAGATTTAGTAGATTCTACTGTTTTCTTGGGAATAACTATAGATGAAAAACTTCAGTGGGGTCTACATATTGATACTCTTGCTGGCAAACTTAGTTCCGCAGCTTATGCTATTCGCAAAATTCGCCAATTAACAGATGTTGATACGGCAAGAATGGTATACTTTAGTTACTTTCATAGCCTAATGTCTTATGGTATTCTTATGTGGGGACTAGCAGCAGATATAGAAACAATTTTTATTTTACAGAAACGGGCTGTAAGATCTATTTACGGACTAAGCTCACGGACAACTCTTAGAGAAAAGTTTAAAGAAATAGGTATCTTGACTGTTGCCTCTCAATACATTTATAATAGTATAATATTTATAAAACGAAACATAGAAACCTATAACAGGCGCTGTGATGATCACAGTTTTAATACTAGAAATAGAAATAAATTATTAAATCCATTTTTACGCCTGCATAAAATTCGAAAATCGTTTATGGGGCAGGGTATACAATATTATAACAAAATTCCAAAAGATATTTTAGATTTGCCTTTTGAAAAGTTTAAGCAAACCGTTAAGACATCACTTACCAAGAAAGGGTATTACACGGTTAATGATTACGTTAATGACAAAAACGCTTGGATGTAACATTTACAATGATAAAAGTTGTGTTCTGCGGCCCTCTTTACAATATAACGATTACTTACATACATTGTCTATGTAATTTTATAATTTTATTAGTTCTGTCTCCCTTTTTTTTTCAAATCTTGTGACTGCAGAACACAATTGTTTTAATATTATGTATTTTAATTGTGACTGGCGGGAGAAAAAACCAACCTTGACGATTTTCTTGCCCGTTCTTTTACGATCAAGCTCCCGCCCGCAGTGAATGGGCGCGTTAGTTTATAAGTATGACATTCATAAGAGCTCTATTGAGCCAAACTTGAATAAATGAATTTTTAATTTTAATTTTTAATTTTTAATTTTATGCAACGATGGGCTTTCAAGGAAACTACTTTTACACAAGGTTAGTGATACTCATTACAACATTACGGACTTCTATTCGATGTTTTTTTCTGACATTTACACCAATTATTTAGTTCTACACTAAATAACGGATAAACTACATATAAACTATATAACTAAATACATACTTAATATATATAGGGAAACACCCAGACCAGAACAAATATTCATATTCATGCACACAAAGATTTGTCCTGTGTGGGAATCGAACCCACGACCTCTGGAGAGAAGTGCAGGTATACTGATCTCGACGCCATGATATGATCAAAGTGTCGGAAAGCTGGTGTATACAGGTGACTCAGATTCGCTCAGAAATCTGTTGGGGAGGCCATGTTCAGCATTCACACTGCAGCCGTATTAAATGTGACGTGCTGTAAATTTGATAAGTATGACGTTTTTTTGTTTATTAACTAGGTATCTTGCTTTTAAAGCAATCTTTTTCATGTATCTTTGTGGTATGCTAAAAGCGTTTGTGTTACGAGTGGGTTCACATCGTGAGGTTGGAACGCAGTGTCCGCTAGTGTGTGGTACCCTAATAAGAATGCTCAACCCATAGGCTACTAGTGTGTGGTACCCTAATAAGAATGCTCAACCCATAGGCTACACTTGTCTCGGACGGGTGCCAGAAGCTATAAACCCAGGCACTGAACCCTCGCCCGTTTCAACAGCGGTGGGCGTCGTCGGTAGGACTGCGGTGGTCTCGTCTGCCCCACACTCCCCTCTCGGCCTCCCCATTGGCCGGGAGGCAGTGCGTAAACAGACGATACATTTTTTTACCGACGATAAAAAAAAGCTACTCTTGTCTCGAAAAAAATTCTTGACAGTCATCATAATGACGTCTCTTATGGGCTCGGGATTGAAGCAAAATCATCTAATACACCATCAACTATATTTTATATAAAACATTAATTTTATGAAAATGGCACAGGTTTAATCTTATATTCAAAGCTATGGATTTATAATTCATAATGTTGAAACTACACTAAACTTCTCCTCCGCAGCTTAATCATTCTAGAGAAAGCTTAACAAGTTTCTAAGATTTTCCCCAGTAAAATCTGAGTGAGTTAAGATTGATTACTTACCTACATTAAAAGTATTTACATAGTAATTTAGAAAAATCTTGCTAAATAAGTGTATTTTTTTGTGTTGTTTGTCAAAGTTAAGTAGCTCGGTAAGCAAAAGCAATCATAAAAATTAAGCAATGTTTATATTTGTTTGGATAGGTGACCATTAGTGTGCCATGAAATATCGAGCGCTTCCGTGCTTCGAAAGGATCGTTGTGGTGTGTGTCGGTTATCACTTTTTATCTATAAGAGAACTCGAAGACTTCTATGGGTGACTTAAAACATTCTTACGTCAGGACCTCACACACCTATCTCCCCCAATCTGCAACGGATCCGTATGGTGAAGTTTGTGGGATATATGCCCTTATAGTAGAGTGACATTGATAGGCTCACATACTATGATAATCAATTATATAACACCACACCAAGACCATAGTTCAAATTCGTCAAAACAAATATGTGGCTTGCGTGAGAATTGATCCCAACAAATCTAGAGCGATAAAGCAAGCTCTTCGCCACATCAGTCTTCAAGTATAATATATAAAATGTGATATGGTAGAACACACGTTGAAGGTAAATGACGCACAGAATGCATCGGCCGAACAGACAGGTATCTAGTTTCATTTGAATCTAAAACAACAGCTCAAAATAAACACCATTATCTCATCTGAGAGCACTTCACCGACAACTATCCTACACTCCAGTATATTATTAAGCATGTTGTTGCTTTGAAATTTAAGCAGAGACTGCAGCTTCGATATAGTTTTTTATGAAACTCTTATCTGTACTGGCAAGCATAAAATTTAGCTACACGTTATACAGGCATGATTTTTACAAAAAGTTTGCATTAGGTTCAGTTTTATTTTCTATAGATTTAGCATGAGATTACTGATTCAACTATTCTACACTCCAGTTTATTATTAATCTGGTTGTTGCTTATAACTTAAAGGAGAGACTGAAGTTTCGTTTTTTTTTAATAAAGCACAAATCTTTACTGGAAAGTAATATCATTTCATAATACTTTGTATAGATATGATATTGCAATAGATTTATGTCAGGTTTCAGGTCTTTTTACATACATACATAATATCATGCCTGTTTCCCTGAAGGGGTAGGCAGAGGCAATTATTATATGCCAACATTTCGATAACAATATTGTTGTTACCACGTAATAGGTAGTGAGCCAATTGCCGATTTTATGTTTGTCAGAACCTCGTTCGTTGATTAGCAGGTGTACCACTTGCAGGTGAGATTCGCTTGGGCTCTTTTTGAGACTTAATGACCTCTATTTCAGGGAATTCTAGCTCCAGTACCATTTGGACATTGTCTTTCGTTGCATTAAATCAATCAGTAAAGAACAATAGCTAATAGCTTAATTACTCTGGTGCATAGAAGTGGGTGCTGTCATCTCACGGCCCCCTACCTTTTTCTTCAACTTTAGAGTGGATGTTGATCGCTGCCTACTAAGCAGATCTGATATGATATCACGGTCTCTCTTGTTCAATAGTAGCGTCCTTCCTACCCTATTACACTACCTACCCACTGGAAGTATATTGGGATAGCAAACCGCAGGCCGGCCGGGTACGCGTAATAGCATTTTTTGCAAAAAAAAAAACTTTTATCAGTTCAAAGTCTTAATAGTCCCTCTTCCATCATCCTAGCATAATTCCGGTTGCCCTAGACTCAAACTCAGGGCACAGGGTTTACTCACTGTTCTAACCAGATTTGGCTGAATTCAGATATTTATCCGTCCCGGTGTCCACCCAGAAGGAAACATTTTGTGATCAAGATATTAGAAGCACTGATTTACTAATAGCGACTGCCATAGATGTTGATGACAGTCTTTCTGAGGCACCTCCACCGTCGCACTTTAAAGCGACAATAAAAGATTTTATTAATATCCAGTAATTTAATCAACTTATTATTCACAAGCTCCGAAGCTGTAATAACAAAAGTATAATTACCGGTAGAAGTGTACGCTAATTAAGGAACGCCACGTTATCGCTGAATCTCGACAAACTTTCTACGAAACATTGCCGACGTAATCCGTATTTTTTTTGGATACATTTGATTAAAAATGTATGCACCAATTAATGTCACCCGTTCTGCAGTTTTGCTGCTAGCATTTAGCTAGTATTTTTCAGATTTCACCGGATAAAAGTAGTTTAAGCACCTCATCATCATCAACATGATCACATCAGCCGTAAGAGGCCACTGATGAACATTGGCCTCCCCGATAGATTATATTTCCCTGGGGGTATTTGCCCATAATCACCACGCTAGGCAGGCGGGTTGGTGATCGCACTTTAAGTCAGTATGAAAAATGACGTTGCTGCCTACAATCCGTAGGATTTCTCTTCGTCGACTCATACGACTCTCCGTGAGATGAGAGTACCCACTCTAGAACAGTGCCACCCCACACGACAAAAAGCACCTTTATTAATGTATTTTATGCTCAGTCGTGGGTTTGATATCCATATTTACAAATGTTCTTCATCATCATCAGTCCAAAGACTGCAGTGGACTGCTGAACATAGAACTGCCCTGTAAACTTCCAAAGAGACAGATTGCGAGGGCCTGCATCCTCATCTCACGCTACGTTTCGGGTCCCTATCGGATCGCCTAATGTTTTGTACGCCTAATTTGTAATGGCACCCAAACGAAAAGCCTAAAACTTTTTCGCCTAATTTCACTCATCAGAATCGTGTTTGCCCTAATTTCACTTCGCCTAACTTTTTATCGCCACATTGTCATTTACCAAATGCGTCATTTGGCAGATCCCTAAATATTAACTCGCACAAAATTAAAAATCATAAAGAACAAAACGCCTACTCATTTTTATAAGTCATGCAGCATGTAAGCGTGCAATCAGGCATGCAGCATGCAAGCAGGCATGCATGTAGGCATGCAGCATGCATGCATAGTTTCCGTCACGGCTTCGGCGCTTCGCCAGCCATATTAGGACAAACAATTTTAGGCGAACCAAAGGGCACCCCTACGTTTCTTACCAAAGAGTCTCTATTCTATATATATCTGTTTCATTGTTGTTAAAAAAATATATCGGATTTCAATTTTGTGTCTGAATATTTGACGAATTTAAATGATCATGTTGATCTTAAAGACAATAAAGTATTTTTTTTAAATCCTATTCCAGGGCAGAAACCCCAGCGGTTTTGAGTGCTATGTGCCCTGTCCACTGCCTCTTTCATATTTCTGGTTCTATGAGCTACTATAAGTGTGCATTATTACGAATCTTTGTTTTAGTCGTATGTTCTATATGTTTTGAAGTACGTATTTATCAAAAACACAAGTATTTATGTTATTGTATTTATTGATTATTATGTTATTCTATAACCCATAGTATAAGCTGTTTCAATCATATTTCTGATATAATATATGACAAGCGATATGGCGGTGGTGGCGAGTATACCCTTACTCCGCTCCTGAGATTGTGGGTTCAATTCCTGCACTAGACCAATCTTTCTTTGCATAAAACATAAACATTTGTCCTGGTCTGGGTGTTTTTCGAGGTATATGAAGAATGTATTTACAATTAAAAAAAAAAAAATTTATTCGTTATGTAGTATCCATAACACAACGCATGCTTAATGAAATAGTGACTTAACTCAAAAAGACGATTTTTGGGACATCACATAGAGTTTTTTGTTTTTTTTTCAATTATATCAAATAAATATGGTTTTGATTCTTTGTTTGATTGTTTAGTAGGTATGAAGTAATTCTCTCACCTTGATTATTGCGAGGAGGCCCCTGTTTGGTAGGGAGAATAAATGTATCAATTCGAAAACCGCTAATGCATATAATTATGTTTGTTACCTTAATTTGTACGTAGTGTAAAGCTGTTTTATTGATATCGTTGGTTTAGATGTAAGTGCTCGTAAGCTTCAAATAGAATTTCCGCTGATAGCGCGCAAATGTCTTGAGCATTTTAACATTTTATATTTTCGATTTTTAGTACAAACAAGTAGTAAATATGTAATTCTTTTACAATCACACCGATTAATTCGTTCCAAGACATATACATAGAACATAGATATTACAAAGAATTGTTACGATCGTACTGCCATGGCCGAATAACGGCAAAAGTTTCTTAAAAATATTCAAATAAATAATAGATAAATGTAATTAAGTACTTGTGTTATAGTTACCAAATAACGGAGATACGTACGTATGACATACTTTTATTTTGTAAATACATAATTAATATACATAAACAACACCTACATCAGAACTAATATTTATGTTCATGTATTCATTTATTGAATGAATGTGAAAAACGTTCCTTTATTCTTTAGATATATTTTTGGACAAAAAAGGTTGATGTTGTAAAGAGGTTTTCTTTGCAAATTACTCCAATCACAAGTTTGTTTGAAGACTATTTCTGGCCGCCCGGGGGTGAACGCCCGACCTTCCTGGCCCACCTCGCCTATGATTCCACTTAAAATAATTGCTTAATATAGACGAATTCGTATGGTAAGTAATAAAAGGTAAATTGAGAGAAAATGTTATGGTACTGATTTGTTTTTACATAGTAAAAAAACTTGTAAGTACCTATCTATATATTCTCGAGGGGTATGTAAGGAGGCCAATGTTCAGCAGTTACAGCACCAACCTTAGAAGAGAAGTGCAGATATATTGACCCCCGCTATATCGGTCGTCGAACTTGTATCGATTAGATAGAATTACATGTTTGATAGAATTATATTTCTTCTACACGAGAATCGAATGCAGGACTGTGGAACTGAAGTTTCGGTTCGGTTTATATGCCAAATAAATAAATATTTCTGCAGTAACACCAATTTCTTCACTTAGATTCAATTGCACTTAAATATTTTTTATTTCTTAATTGTTTTGTTGCATGTAAGTGAACCTAACTTCGTGATTTCAGTGTAATTATATTTTGATTGTTTCTTTTTACACTTATATCTACTTTTGACGTTTTCAAGTACTATGTAATAGTTTATGGAATAAAAAGATTTAAAGTTTGAATTATTTAGTTCCAGGATAAGTTTCATTAAGAACTTGTTTTAGCAATACTAAATAACGGATACATGGTACATACATATTGATACATATAGGAAAACAGACAATAACAAATATTTATGTTTATTTTTACACAAATATTTGTCCTGTATGTGAATCGAACCAACGTCCTCAGCAGTGGAGTGCGGGTATACTCGCCACATCGGTCGTCAAAAGCCTATGTCGCTTTAGTTTAAACATGTATATGTACAAACTTTAATGTCGATAAATTTCTGCGTAAAAGATTTCACTCAGCCAAGTAAACGGTACTTGCTCTGGCGAGCTGTCGCGCTCTACTTGCGACCGAGAACTAAGTAGCGTAAGCAATTCGCTCAAACAATCTGTATGTTACTTGATTCGACCAATTATTTTGTAATTTACGACCAAATTGGTTCGAATGTACATACTACGTAAATTTCTACGGCTTGAAAATAAGAGATTAGACCAAATTTGTAAAACGTGTTATATGACAAGGTTCATATAGTTATTGGTAAAAGTATACAACTGACTAGTGGATTATCTTGAAATTAATTTAAAAAGATATTTACAAACTTACAAACTAGCTGTTACCCGCGACTTCGTCGGCGTGGAATAGTATCTTTGGGTAGCATTTACAACCCCCTTTTCGCAATAAAAAGTAGCCTATATCCTTTCTCAGGGTCTAGACTATCTGTATACCAAATTTCATTTAAATCCGTTCAGTAGTTTTGGCGTGAAAGAGTAACAGACAGACAGACAGACAGAGTAACTTTCGCATTTATAATATTAAGTAAGGATTGGAATAAAAGTTTGATGAAAAAAATAAGAGACACTTTTAAATACCAATTTTCGGCTTAATTCTAATTCAAATTATTAAATATACAAATGTTGGCAAATCTCTAACAAATTTTTACAAATAGAAAAAACAATCTCTAACAAGCAAGCTAAAATTGTCTAACTTCGAACTGATCAATTAATTTAATGATGTCGTACGAGATCAAATGTAGATAATATTTACATGCGTCAGGATGTATTTTACATTTGATTAATAAATAAATAGCAGTATAAAGCAGTCTATATTTATTAGATACCCCTATATATCTCTGTCTATATTATAGATACCCCTGCCTACCCCTTCGGGGAAACAGGCGTGATTAGTAAGTTACAGTTAAGACTGCTTTATCATCATCATCATCTCAGCCCATTTACGTCCCACTACTGAGCACGAGCCTCCTCTCACATACCAAGGTGCGAGGGTATTGGCTCATACTCCACGCTGACCCAGTGCGGATAGGCGGAGGCAGGTGTGTGGCGTCCTGCTGTTAGAATTTACCAAGCCGCTCATTAAGCCTCTAACGTGGCTTAACGACTACCACATTTAGTGATAACCGGGACCAACGCCTTTACGTGCCTTCCGAAGCACGGAAGCGCTCGATATCAAATGCCACACAAACGGTCACCCATCCAAGGTCTGACCTCTGTAAACTCTGCTTTACTTTAGTGATCGTTTCCGACCACCGAGCACCGCAGAGCTACGAGCTCTTCTTTTATCTGATTGGTACATAGAATTGTTACGATGGGACTGGCATGGTCGCGCATAACGACAAAAGTCCCTCAAAAAAGATTTAAAAAAAAGAGGTTTTTTTCTAAATACGCCTCAGCGCCTGTGGTCTACAAACACACACAAACTTTTTGTGGATTATTCAGAATTTGCCAATGTGATGATTAGATGTTGAGAATACTTTAATACCATGGTAGGAGGTATCTAGTTCAGCAATTAAAAATGAATGAGCAGTAAGTTCAATGACCCGACAGTCGCCATGCCTCTTACAAAGTTAACGATCTGAAACTCTGTAGGTAATAAAAATACGTTTATTGATGCAGGAAATTATTTAGATTAACTTCACTTTATTTTGTACTTGATTGAGAATTTCATGGTTAGGTAAAATTGTAAATACCACATTATAGAAGTTAATAATTCAGTCGAATATAAAGCCCAAAACAGAAGTATTAAACAGTTCATAAAAATCAGTTCTTAGACAAATAACAGATTTTTTAAAAAGTGTATAGTTGTCCTTCCTAGATATGAGGAACCCTTTCTTTTTTTTTTTGTTTTACGTCGGTAACAAAATGCATTTCGCCTTCTGCCTTTCGGCCAAAGGGGGACCGAAAGGGGGTGTGGGACACGACTGCCAGCAGTAATACCCACTAAAAATCTTCCGACGTCACCCGCCGCTTGTTAAGAAAGAGGCGGGGGCCAGTACCTGGGTTGCAGCTTCTGACAACGTCCCCCGGACCAAAACCGGGAGGACCTCCTCAGAGAGACGCAGTGAAGGCGCCCCTCCTACTTCCCTGTGCGACCATAGCGTGTGTGGCCGACTTCGCGGAGGGTCCTGGCGCTGCTGAGTGGGCCCTCCTGGCCGGCCCGCTGCGCCCTCCACAGGTCTAGTGTTGTTGCGATAGCGATAGACTATCGATAGTATCGTGATACTATCGTGACCTCGAAATTCAGTTGTACTATCGATAGTCCTATCGAAAATATCGGCCTTCGACGATAGTTTCGATACTATCGATAGTATCGATAGTTTTGCCCTATCGATAGTCTCACATTTTACGATACTATTACTTGCATTTAAAAGATTACTTGATGGCTCATTTACATTCGTTAAATTCAACTACATCCGTAATATTTTACATGAAGAGGGTAACTGAAATATGGGCGCGACAAAGTGACACCTACGTACCTCAGAGTGTGTGAGTTGTGAAGAGTTGTGTTGTTTTGTATCATCTTCGGTAAATAATAGTTGCGTTTCGTTGTCACCCATATTGATCATCTTGTAAATGAAACGTAACCTGGTGTTACCAACCAGGTTACGTTTTATTTTCAGTCGATAGTATCGAAAATATGACGATAGTAACTAAAACAAAACTATCGATACTATCGATACGCGACGATATATCGTCGATAGTTTGATACTATCGTTTTTTTTACGTAATACTATCGATACTATCGATACTGTCGATACTATTGTACTCCAATAGTATCGATAGATTCGATAGTATCGACGAAATGCAATAATATCGCATGTTTTTTACCATCGATACTATCGATAGTATTGCAAAATGTCGATATTTTCGATAGAATAGTCGCGCTATCGACGTTTTTTCAAGGTCAACTATCGATAGTGAAACTATCGCAACACCGATATGGCGTGGAGGTCAGTATGCCTACACTTCACTCCAGAGGTCGTGGGTTCGATTCCCACACAAGACAAATCTTTGTGTGCATGAACATGAATATTTGTTCTGGTCTGGGTGTTTTCCTATGTATATTAAGTATGCATTTACAAAAAAAAAAGTGTTTAAGTCCATCGTTTAGTATCCATAACACAAGTTCTTTATAATACTTATCTTGGAACTAAATAATTGGTGTAATTATCAGAAAATATTTATTTATTTTATTTGGAAAGCTTACAGCTGTTTTTACAAAATAAAAAACTTTTAAAATAATTATAGGCTAATTACAAGCTTCCACATATTAGCTTTAAACAAATATGACATACTAGCTTCAAATTATCAATTTTTAATTTTTAATAAGGCCATTAACTTTGTCTGGTGATCCAAAAAAGAGATCCAAGTCAAAATCATTAGACAACTCATTAACAGTTGTAGAGGATCTAACCATATAACTGTTCTTTCCATAATTAGTATGTGAAAATGGGGTGTAAAGTAATCATTTTCTAGAACGTAGGTTACGCAAGGGGACCGAAAGACAAATTATTAATTATATTATATTAGTCTAAGATGTAATGTTAAGATATTAGTGCTTGTGCTAGTTATTAACTGCAATTTGGCACACAAATAGATCGTAGGTTTGCATAATACATGGATACTTCTATCTCGGGATTGCTGGCCCATAGAAGAAAAGTTTGGTACACTAATAGATCATGTTTCATTAATACATAGGATACTTTTGTTCCGGTAACGTTCGTTTTCCTGTTTTAAATAAAAAATATAAATACCATACAGTTAATTTACATCATCATCTCAGCCCATTAATGTCCCACTACTGAGCACGAGCCTCCTCTCACATATTAAGGTGTGAGGGTATTACTCCATTTGGATTGGTGGTTGATTGGGTCATACTCCACCACGCTGACCAAGTGCGGAATGGCGGAGGCAGGTGTATGGCGTCCTGCTGATAGAATTTTTCAAGTCGCCCATTAGGCCTCTAACATGGCTTAACGACTACCACATTTAGTGATAACCGGGACCAACGGCTTAACGTGCCTTCCGAAGCACGGAAGCGCTCGATATCAAATGCCACACAAACGGTCACCCATCCAAGGACTGACCTCTTTAAGCTCTGCTGTACTTCGGTGATCGTTTCCGACCACCTAGCACCGCAGAGCTACGAGCGCTTCCATACATTTTATTCAATATAAAAAAAATATGAATGCACGCATTTAAAACACGCACAGAATTGATGTCAAAGTCAAATCCATAATAGTTTATTTAACTGGGCTCAATAAAACTACAAGCATATTAATTTAAAAACTAACGCTCCTATTAACTTTGGTTAAGGAAAAAAGAAAATATTTAATAAAACACGGTTTGGCGGTAATAGACAACTGACTTTATTTTTTTTCTTTAATCACCATAAAGTTATAGATTATAGACAATAGGCAAAGCATTCTGACTTCAAACTAGATGGCGTTACTAGTATTTCAAATATATATTTTTATACATTAACAATATTGTGTTCGCCAGCAGGTACACAAAGATTTATTATAAACCACAATATCATTAATTTGGGTTTCGATAAGTCTGGAAAAATAATTAATGTGTACGTAATTATTGTATATGTCTAAAATTATAGAAAAAAAATAAGGGTTCTTTCTTAAATATGACACGACATGGTGACCACATCCTACCTGATGGAAATCAGTCGATGCAATTCAGAAAATTAAGAGCGTTTTTTATCGTGGAATGAACACGGTACCAAGCGCACCTACTGGCTAATTCCACTGCTGAATTGTCTTCTACGGGAACGAACGACTTACCAGACATTGCGTCTCTCAGTGTCTTTTATCGGAACTACTAGGCGAGTGTTCTGAGGAGCTTTTCGATCTCATCCCGCCCTCTCCTTTCCTCTCCCGAACAACACGTGCTGGTCTTAGAAACCATCCTCATACTGTGCAGACTATCAGCACTCGAACCAAGAAATTTGGGAAGTCGTTTCTGAGCAAGACCACTAAGCTCTGAAATTCGCTGCCGGCTCATGTGTTTCCTATTTCCTGTGATCTCGGGTCTTTTAAGCGGGGCGTGAAACGGCACTTTAGCAGGCCGTGATGAGTGGATGCGCTTTATACCGTGCTTATTTCACGTTATAAAGCGCTTTCATTTTTTTTATTTGGACTGCATCGACTGCTTACCATCAGGCAGGGTGTAGTCAATATGACGTGTCACATTAAAAAAAAAAAATTACGTGTGAGATTATATGAGATTTGATGACTTGCTCAATTCGACCGGGTTGAGGCGACTGCTATCGAAAGCTTTATCTAGACGCTAACTCAAAAGCGAACTATTGAATCCCAAACAGGTTTACAGTGAAAGTACTATAGTATCTTTCATTTCGCCTTTTACTAGCCGTCACACGTTCCGCGATCCGATCTCATCGTGAAACTAGTCGAAATGCTTACTGATTTGACCGGCCCCAGAGTAAAGTTTAACTAACGTCACTACAAACTCACTTCACTTTTTTCTTTAATATTATATTATATATTATTGACGACCGATATGGCGTGGAGGTCAGTATACCTGCACTTCACTCGAGAGGTCGTGGGTTCGATTCCCACTCAGGACAAATCTTTGTGTGCATGAACATGAATATTTGTTCTGGTCTGGGTGTTCTCCTATGTATCTTAAGTATGTATTTACAAAAAAAAAAGTATTTATGTATGTTTATCCGTTATTTAGTATCCACAACACAAGTTCTTAATGATACTTATCTTGGAACTAAATAATTGGTGTGATTGCAAGAGAATATTTATTTATTTATTTATACGCAGCCAGTGTCGAGACTAATAAATAGATGCATGAAAGAATTTTTTTCTTAGAAGTTACAGAATGTAACCTCATTTAATTCTAACAAGTATCATTTTGCATTTTCTACCATTTTCGAGGTCGACCGATGTATACATTAGATTTAGGGCGAGATATCACAATTTGTATATGAATTCAGTAATAGCAAGAATAATCATCAAAATAAAATATGCTTTGTTGTCTTTAAGATCAACATGATCGTGTAGATTCGTCAAATATTCTTACACAAAATGGAAGTTCGATATATTTTTTTAACAACAATGAAAAAGATATGTGCGGTACCATAATAAAGAAATAAAAGCAAATGGGTTCTTTGTCAGGTCAGAATTTGTCAAGGTTTGTCAGTTTATCTGTTGTGGTCTTTCTCAAGATTTGTCAGTCTGTCGGTGACTCTTATCGGGGGGATCTGTCAGTCTGCCTGTCGTGATTCTAAAGAAGGGAGGGGATTGTCAGTCAGTCCGTCAGTCCCTCAGTCCGTCAGTCCCTCAGTCCGTCAGTCCGTCAGTCAGTCTGGCACTACCTTCTGAAAGCGCGGAATCAGAAAGATTTTGACATAATTATTGTATCTTTAAAGGTACAAATGTCTGGTTCGGGGTACAAATAGCACATATGTGGCATATATATTCTTATGTAAAACATTTGAAATCGGAGGCTTGATCCCGCCATCTTGATGCTCACGAAATGCCCGAGGTGAATTGGGGGAAAATACTTGCTGCACGGACCTTAGAAATACTAGGAGCAGTACAGAAGAAGGATGATGAAGATATTCAACGATATTAGAAAGGAAGCAGAAAATGTATCATAAATGTATGTGTATCATTTTGTAAATTAAATGGTTTAGAAATATTTAACAGAAAAAAGGCGCATTCCTCATATCTGGTTCTATCTATATAATTATATTATAACTATATATTTTGACATTTTTAAGTACTAAAAGAAAAGTAAAGAATTACTATCCCTTATACTCCGAACATAGCATCTTCATCATACGCTGAGAGACCTTGAGCGTTCTTATTAGATTATCAAATTTAAATAAAACTCCTTTAGTTGATAGTTGAATGCTGTTTCCTTGAAGAGTTACGCTTATTGCATTGGTGTAGTTGTTTGCTTAGGAAACGCTCTTTAGTACAACACAGAAGCACGTACTTGTTTTATAGAGTACCCATTGTCGATAACAAACGATAGCAACAATAGACTATAAAATTGTCCGTAGTAGTGTAGTTGAGATTGTATAGAGTATTCTAGATTCATTGTTGTATGTTTTTAATATGTATATTTGCATCCTGAATAACGGCTGTGTCTTAAAAACGAAAAGTCTTCGGTTATCAACGCATGTTGTCATTGGTAATATATGGATGCGAATCGTCTTATTTTACTCCCTATTATTGCCCTCTGATGATATACCCCCCCAAATGGGCGGTTCTTACCAAAATACTTTCTAAATTTCTTTATTGGCGACGTAACTTCCCTACTAAGAGTACTGATAACTTTATAAAGGGAAGACAATGAATCACACCTGCACAGGGTCGGTATTTATATTTAAGGAACGTCTACTACGTCTAAACGTTCATTCAAAATTATACATACATAGATATAATCACGCCTGTTTTCCCGAAGGAGAAGGCCAGAAGCATATTATAATCCCGCATTTGGCCAACATAAATCAAACCAGTAAACAATTTTTACACAGAAGCTTACATATAGGTAGTATGCCTAAAAAGGACTCCACTCAGCATGTGCTGCAGTGGAGGACCACAACAGCGCTGGTCTTCCGTGGAGACCTTATAACTTTCGTGTGCAACAGCCACACAAAAGGCAGAAACTTAACAATAAAACAAAATATTTAAAACCACAAAATACAATAAATGAAAAGTTTAAGTAGTGCGTTACAGCAGAATTACAGTAGAATTTAATTGTTAGTTCTTCAAAATAGTGCGTTACAGCAGAATTACAGTAGAATTTAATTGTTAGTTCTTCATAAATCGAGCCGTATTGCTGCTTATCGGGAACTTTTATATTCGCCAGGGTATATCGCTCAGCAGCGCCAGGAGGGTCTAGGCAGTGGGGGCAGGGGGCCCTTGCTGTCTAACCATGGACACTCCGGGAAGTCGGCCACACACGCTATGGTCGCACGGGGAGGTAGGAGGGGCGCGTCCACTGCCCCCCCCGAACAGGTCTCCACCTTGGCGTGGTGGGGGGGCTGAGTACCTCCCGGAGGCCGAGAAAAGGCAACACCCAGAGACCGACGACTCTGGGTGCCCTTAGTACTGACTACCGGGGGGGAAACTAAGAGGGACCTGTGGAGGGCGCAGCGGGCGGGCCAGGAGGGCCTGTTCAGCAGCGCCAGGAGGTTCTTAGGCAGTGGGGGCAGGAGGCTCCTGCTGTCTATCCATGGACCCTCCAGGAAGTCGGCCACACACGCTATGGTCGCACGGGGAGGTAGGAGGGGCGCGTCCACTGCGCCTCTCTGAGATCCTCCCGGTTTTGGTCCGGGGATGTTGGCCGCGGGCCGGGTCTCAGACGCTGCAATCCAGGTACTGGCCCCCGCCTCTTTCTCAACAAGCGGCGGGCGTCGTCGGAAGATTTTTAGTGGGTATTACCGCTGGCAGTCGTGTCTGCCGGTGATGAGTCCCACACCCCCTTTCGGTTCCCCTTTGGCCGGAAGGCAGTGCGTAAATGCATTTTGTTACCGACGTAAAACAAACAAAAAAAGGATCCCTTCCCACCCAGTTAAAATTATGTAGGTGATAAAGCATGAGATAATGATTTCGTCAACTGCGCATAATGCGTCATTGTAACGGCATCTACCTAGACGTCTTCAATTACAAAGAATGCCACTTTCTAGTAATTCGACTGCAATCCAGCTAATATAAAGGTGATGAAGTAAGTCTGGAACGAATGTGCGTGGGCTCGGCTTTGTCTCGAAGTGTGGGTGTCGAGTTTCATACTGTTTGGTTAAAACTGCACTCAGAAATGTGTGATGTCATCAGCTACATTGCATAACTGCGACGAGATAAGGTGTTTTACGAAAAGATTGTCCCGTGATTCGCGCTTAACATTTAGGTTTCGCCTATTGAAATGTTTAGATAAATATACACAAATTATTTAGTTCCATGATAAGTATCATTAAGAACTTTTGTTATGAATACTAAATAACGGATAAACATATATAAATACTTTTTTATGTAAATACAAACTTAATACATAGGGAAACACCAAGATCACTACAGATATTCATGTTCATGCACACAAAGATTTATCCTATGTAGAAATCGAACCCACGACCTCTGGAGTTAAGTGTAGATATACTAATATAATAATATGTAATATGTTCTGCAGTTACACTTATTATTTAGTTCCATGATTAGTATAAGTAAGAACTTTTGTTATTTACTTAAACACAAAACAAGTTGCAACTTATGCTAACAAAGTAAAACTAAATTAAATAAATTTATAAACTAAGTTACACCTCAGACTATGTGTTCATACATAAAAACCATATTTCAGACGGGTAGATTAACAATTTCTTTCAAGAATAATTTCATTAAAAATATTTGTCTGTATATAAAAAAAATAAAAAAGAATAAAAGAAGGACGACCTACTAATACAATAAAATTGAATTTTGAGGAATTCAAGTACCTGGGCTGAGTAAGCATTTCCCCCATGGAATATACATTTGACAGTTTTTCTGAAATGATCCAGTTTTGGTCGAAAAATATCAAAATCTTGATGTATTCATGACATGTTGTTATAAGTTTGAGCCATTCGTACCAGTGGGTTGAAATATGATATATTATTTTTTTGGATACCTCAAACATAACCTAAAATATACTAAATACTGGATAAACATACATAAAAACTTTTTTTTTGTAAATACATACTTAATACATAGGCAAACACCCAATACAGAAAAGACATTTATGTTCACGCACACAAAGTTTTGTCTTGTGTGTTAATCGAACCCGCGACCTTAGGAGCGGAGTACGGGTATACTCGCAACCACGCTATTTCTCTCGCCTCAATTTTACAACAACTTTTTCTTCTTTGACAGTAGGCAAAGCATATCTTGAAGAACCGAGGACAGAGGTGACATTTTGGCCCTTCAATGGCGAACGTGATACCAGCAAACCTAGTAAAGGACCGCCTCTAACCAGATGAGCAGATGCACTGGTCAAGAGACTGAAGACAGGCCACGGGAAGTAGTTTATACAGGCGGTTCGAGATTCATTAGCATGGAAATCATTTGGAGAGGCCTTACTGAGCAGTGTAAAATTAATAATGGATGTTTATCTGTTGTCTTACTAGACAACAGATAAACATCCATTATGAATTTCACGCGCCCATAGCATAAGCTTAGCCTAATCTAGGGCCAGGAGTGTGAGATGTTCTGGAATATTTATTTATAATCATTAATAATATTTTTTACCAAACAACTGTAAAATTTACAAGGGCTGTTACCGGAATGGATTTTTGATATTTTTAACAGTGCTTTTGAAAAGTAATACGCGTATCTTGCAAAATTAAGATATTACATTGTTGCCAAAAATAACCTGATATGGCGACAAAACTAAGCCAAGTAACGGTCACCAGGTGGCGCCTCTTACAATTAATCGACTCTGTTTTCGAACATTCCAAAACTGCATAGCTCACGACTGCTTTAACTACTGCTTTAACGACTTCCAAGTATTTTGATATATTTTACACACATATTTATTATGTTGAACATACATTCACGCCTGTTTCCCCGAAGGGGTAGGCAGAGACATGTTATACATAGTAAATACACGCAATAGGTAGCCTACTGCCACTTATAGGGAACTATTGGTCGTGGGTTCGATTCCCACGCAGGACAAATCTTTGTGTGCATGAACATGAATATTTGTTCTGGTCTGGGTGTTTTCCTATGACATTAAGTATGTTTGTACAAAAAAAAAGTACTTATGAATGTTTATCCGTTATTTAGTATCCATAACACAAGTCCTTAACGATACTTATCTTGGAACTAAATAATTGGTGTAATTGTCGGAAAATATTATTATTAATATTATGTTCGCCAGAGCCTCGTCCGTTGAACAGCAGGTGCAGGTGAGGTTAGTTTGGGCTTTTTAGGCCTTGGTAGGATCCCTATACATCCTATTATGCTTTTATTTTGTACTTTATACCTATGTGTTCATTGTACTATCCTGCGTCTCGTGTCTAGTAGTCTCTCGTATCCATAGTCTTTACGGGCCATTCGAAGTATAGCAGCGCTATATGATTAAAAAAGATTACATACAGCTTCATATAGTATAACTAAAAAATACATACATAATGCCAGGTCTATGTCCCATTTGAGATGGGCAGGATGTTACATTACATTTACATTAGATGTACTAAAGTTCATTTTTGCATAGAACTCTAAGAAATAGGTTTAGTAAAGACTTATGAACATACTTCATCATAACCTCTCCTCAGTGTACTGCTTCCAGCAGTGTGGTGTGTGCGAGTGATGATCAGCAGATTAGATTATTATGATTGAATTATTATTATTAATGATAAACTTATTAGATGAAGATAAAATATACGCGAACATGCAAACAAACAACATAACGAAACCAAGAAATCGTACCCACAACTTTAGAGGCGGAATGCAGGTATATTGTCATCTACGCAATGTCAATCGTTAAAAAAATAACCTGGGTCAAGTTCTTGCATCAATTAAAAAAAATACAGTTATGTTACCCTTGAGTAAGTGATCTTTTAATTTTTTGAGGTTGTTTTTACTGACCCAGTTTTTAAGTTTTACAAGTTATATGTACAGGTGAAGTTCATACGATTAACTAACTAGTCAAGGAGGCAGGAAGCCGGTTAAGATCGACATGGAACTCAATTATAATTCTGCACCCCAAGATTTTTTATACTAACAAGTTTGTTTTATTTGACGACCCATATGGCGTGGAGGTCAGTATACTTACACTTCACTCCAGAGGTCGTGGGTTCGATTTCCACACAGGACAAACTTTGTGTGCATGAACATGAATATTTGTTCTGGTCTGGGTAATACATACTTAATATACATGGGATAACATGTATATTAAGTATGTATTTACAAAAAAAAAAAAAAAGTATTGAAGTATGTTTATCCGTTGTTTAGTATCCATAACACAAGTTCTTAATGATACTTATCTTGGAACCAAATAATTGGTGTAATTGTCAGAAAATATTTAATTATTTAATATTTAATTATAAAAATATTTATATTTGAGTATTTGTTATATAGGCCTTTGTTGTTATCAAACCATTTGTTACATTATAACCTCAAATAAGACCTGTGTAAGACCTTTTACAATAAACTACCAAATAGCTTCAAAGATCTCAATATTGGTAGTTTTAAATCCTCCCTGCGTAGGTGGTTATTGGATAAGGCGTTCTATTCGATTGACGATTTTATAAAGTAAACACATCTCATGATTTGCAAATGTATGTAGGTATTTGACTATGACTGTTAGTTATTTGAATAAGAATTTTAACCCTTAACCATAATATTTGACTTTAACAATAAAATTAAATTTTAACAATAATTTTAAATTTAACAATTATATTTAATTTTACTTAAGATATTTTATTGATAACAATGATATTTTAATTTTAATAATAATAATCTAATTATGTTTAAGGTTTGCACGCTTTTTTATATGGCTAAATAGGATAAGCTCCTGAAATTGTAATTTTAAGACCAAATTTGTATACCTACCCTATTTAAAGCAAATAAAGAAATTTGAGTTTGAATAAATGATTACGAGTATTATTATGTAATGGGTCTCTTTGTTTCTCATTAAACTATTTAATTTAGCATAAAGCTTTATATTAAACTATTTCTCAAAACATTCCCTTACCCTATTTTACCCCGTTTACATAAAAAATTACAAGTTGAGTTGATAGATAGCTTTAAAGTTTATTTGCAATTTTAACAAAAACAATAGAACTAGTTTCTATACCGTAAGAAAATTTTATGCAAAATACACAAAGAAAGTTTCAAAACAAACCGAAAAGTATACAAAAACTAAAGGCGGACGTTTTAATTTTATTCCGCGATTGTTATTATAAAGCTATTGAACTTTAAATACATATAATACAGCGATGGCTGGGTACTGTCAGCGTCATGCAAATGGTAACATGAGCCATTAGGATCGAAAAACGTCTCTATTGGCAAGAGAGTTAGGGCGTGTTCCGATATATCTCACGCTTAAAGGAACATTTACCTATCAGTACATTTAAATATCGAACATATATCGCATCTTTAGAATTGAAGAGGCCTATCTCAAAAATACTAGTTTTTGGGAATCAGCGAATAAGAATTCTCATAATTTTTGTACATAATTAGAAATATTGAGATTTCATATCAGTATTAAGGTATGTCTCTACACTATTCAAACGGATTAATTCCTCCAAATTTTGGATTAGGTCTTTATAATTCTGAAGGTGGGATACAGGATTTACATTTTTTAATGAGATCTCATCTATATTAATTAAACGTTAAAGTAACAAGCAGCATGGTTAATTAATAAATCAGTTTTATTTTTATGCGTCAACAAATTGGATAAGTCCTCTTAACAAGATCTTCTTTAAGGGTTTCCCCAAATAGTCTATTTTATTTAATATTATTTATGGGGTCCATCAACAGCACTATATTTAGATACATTTACCAAAATAATATAGATAAAGGTTATGTTCTTACACGTATGCAAATTCTAGGTAGCCTAATATACACAACTTTGACAATTAAAGTAAGAGATTAAAAAACTAAAACACATATGTTATATAGTAAGAAATACAGGTATACTAAATGTATATTCGAGTTAAGTCGGTGTTCCATTAAGCATGCGATCTATGGCGCTTTGAGTGTTACCAACAATTTGTCGCTGACTGTACACCGCGGCCCGTTAGCCTCTCGGCTCATTAGAATCTACAACTGGTTTAATTCTGACCAGTCGCCATCGTGCAACGTGAGCACGCGAAAATGTGCGCCCGCGCAGTCGTTCACCGCAGCTAACCCCGGCTTAGCATAATTCTAATTCATTTACACAACCTGGGCTTTATTCCGAGGCATTTGTTAACATCATTCTTGTTCAGTAGTCAGGCCTAGAGTGAGAGATAGGCTACGAGAAGAAGTTGGCAAGAAACTCGACAAGATTCGACAGAATTACCTATGATACTTAGATTCTGTAGAAATAATAAAGTGTTATCTTAGATACCAACCAACCAATTATGTAGCCTACAGGGAGTTGCACTAAACTGTCTAAATCCTACAATCTCTATAAATTTGATGCAATTACACGGCAGGGAATATAATGTTGAACATGTTATACGTACGTCATGTATGTATATATGTATACCTATATGTAATATCACATTTATAATTTTATTAAAAGGTATAAGCATAACAAATAAACGTTAAAAAATAAATTTAAACCTCCAACATCACCTGCCAGTGGTTCACCTGCCGATCAACGGACGAGGCTCTGGCAAACATAAAAGTTCCCGGTAAGCGGCAGTAGGCCCGCCACTTATTGCGTGGGACCAACTATATAATTGGCGGAGAGGGGGCATATAATATACCTCTGGCTACCCCTTCGGGGAAACAGGTGTGAATTAATGTATGTGTGTCAGAGTGTAGTTTAATGATAAGAGTGATTAGAGCTCAGCACATTTACATCCCACTACTGAATTCATGCCTTCTCTCACGAACCAAGGTCAGAGGGAATCAGACCATACTAACACAAACCCAGTGTGAATTGGGGTGTGTGGCGTCTGCCTATCAGAATATTTCAGTGGGGCCGCTAAAATGGCTTAACGGCTATCAGATATTATATACAGATAACCGGGACCAACATCTTAATGTGTTTTCTGAAGCACGGGGAAGCGCACTCACTTATGGGTGACCACCCGTTCAGGGACTAGTTTCTGTGAGCACTGCTTTACTTCGGTGATCGTTTCCGACCTATGGCCACTTCACTTACTTAAGAGGTCGAAGGATGTTGGTGACCGTCAGAAGCCTAGCAAGGCGTCTCCGCGCCTCTGGCAGAAGATTCCAGATGGATTTCGTGCATCGATTGCATATAAAAGTTTGTCAAAAATAATAAATGAAGAAATTGTCATAAACAAACAAACGGTCTATTCGGTATTCAATCTACTAATAACCTGGAGTCATTATAAATATTTGTGATTAATAGCTTAGGAGTAGAATGGCCGAAAAGACGAGACACAAATTTACTTATTTAATATTGAGAAACTGAACGGGTTATTTTATTTTTAACCACATGTTGTGATGTTATATGATGTAGATTTATGTCTATTTTTTTTCATATTTTTTCCATACAAGATTCCAAAGAACAATCAAATTGAAATAGCCCAAATTTTGCGATCTCACATAACTCCCCACCATAATGAATATTTTTGAATTTACAACTATGTGTAGTTGCAATTACTAATGAACAATTATTTAATTCTATACATGCGTTCATGCGTTCAATTTGATGAATCAAGCGCTGCTCGAATGCTTAATGTAAGTGTTAGTTACGTGTGAATTGAAATGAATCGTTGCACTGCTGACAAGACAAATCTTTCCTGCAAAACTTATGGTTTTTGTGGATAAAAAAAAACTGGTTAAAACTAGTTTTTTGTTGCATTTACATTGCGATATTATCCTGTTTAATAAGAGCGACTTCTTTCGCGTGCCTTACATTTATAAACCTTCCTCTTGAACCACTTTAACATTAAAATCTGTTGCGTAGTTTTAAAGATCTGAGCATATAATATAGTGACCGACAAAGAAAAGAGACAAATAAAATAAAAATAAAATATACTTTATTGTCTTTTAGATCAACAGAATCATTTAAATTCGTCAAATAAACATTGTTTATTAGTCAAATAGACATTGTTTTGTACTAATAGGTTGGGGAAAAAGTCTTTTCGTATTTTTGTATGAAAAGTCAAGACATTTTTTTCAAAGTTTATTTACATTTATTTACAATATATATGTACCGTTTTGTTGAATAACTTTCTGCCATTTTGTGGGCAGAGACATTATCCCGTTACTGTAGAAACTTTGGGACTTCTAAACAAAAAAACGGGACAAATAGTTTTGGCAGTCCTCTCTTGAGGTCAACCTTACAGAACCTAAAGAATTCTGCAGAGACCGAAACAGGTGAAAATCTGAAGGCGCAAGGTCAGGGCTATATGGTGGATGCACTAGGACCTCCCAGTCGAACTCTCTTAATTTTTGCTGAGTGGCTAAAGATGTGTGTGGTCTAGCGTTATCGTGATGAAAGACCACACCCTTCCTGTTGATCAATTCCGGCCGTTTTCTCTCGACTGCTTCCTTTAATCTCATCAGTTGCTGGCAGTAAAGATCAGAATCGATGGTTTTGCCGGGCGGTAAAAGCTCATAATAAACAATGCCCTTCCAATCCCACCATACACACAACATCACCTTATTTCGTGTTAGGCCAGGTTTGGCCACAGTCTGTGAAGCCTGGCCAACTTTCGACCACGACCTTTTTCGCACGTTCTTGTCGTACGTGATCCACTTTTCATCGCCAGTTATCAATCTCTTCAAAAACGGCTCGGTTTCATTACGTCTCAATAATGAATCGCAAATGAGTACACGGTTCATTAAGTTTCTTTGAGTGAGCTCGTGTGGCACCCAAATATCGAGCTTTTTTGTATAACCAGCTTTCTTCAAATGGGTCAAAACTGTTTTGTGGTCAATTCCCAGTTCTTCAGCTACATCGTAACTACTAATATGCCGATCTTGCTCCACTCTTTCAAAAATGGCGTCCATTTTATTCGTAACAGGGCGACCAGAGCGAGGTGCATCTTTAACATCAAAATTTCCGAACTGAAAACGTTTGAACCAAATTTGTGCTACTCTTACTGACACTGCATCAGGTCCATAAACATCACAAATTTTTTTCACTGCTTGAGTTGCATTTTTGCCTTTTTTATAATAAAATTTTAAAATGTATCGAATTTCTTCATTAGATTCACTCATTTTTACGGAGAGAAAAACAAATGAAAAATAGCGGGAAACAACTTTTTTTTATTTTTTTCTTTTCTTTATAATGGAACCTTTTTAATGTTACCAAAACCAGCCAGACACAAATAGTACAGTCAAAAAAATTTTATAATAAGTTTATACCTTACGTTATGCGAAAAGACTTTTTCCCCGACCTAATATGTAGTAATAATATTAATAATGCTTTATTGTTCAAATAATACATAGTTAAAACATATGTCACTCGCCTCGACACTAGCTATAGTGGTTAGTAAGTTTGTCAGTATGTAACGCAAAAACTACTGAACGTAGTAACATCGACTAGAATATTTAAAACTGACTAGATTGTCTAATACTATTCGATAATTCCTAGATTAAAACTAATCACTTACTTACAATGAGGGTGTATAGGGATCCTATCAAGAACTAAGGAGCTCAAGCCAACCTGCAAGTGGTGCAGCTTCCGATCAACGGACAAGGCTCTGGCGATCATAACAGTGCCCGACAATAAGCTCGTCACCTATTACGTGGGACCAACTATATAATTGGCGAAGTGTGTGCGTACGATATACCTCTAGTATTACAACTAATCGGACTGTGCAGATATCCAGGATTTCCAGTACGTGTTATGTGCACTAAAATTGAAAAGAACGTTTTGTGACTAAGCCATCTCTTCAATAGGACGCAGAATATCCTATTTGCAAATTGTACATACATATTGTCACACCGTATTTCCATAGGGAGGTGGAGTATGACCCAATACCCTCTCACCTTGGTATGTGAGAGGAGGCTCGTGCTCAGTAGTGGGACGTTTATGGGCTGAGATGATGATGATTTCCATAGGGATACTTCGTATGGAGAATAAATAGGTCTAGAGGAGCCATTATGTGTATAAAGTATGAGACGTATGTTTTTTTTTATTTTGTGGATATCAAACGCAATATAAATGTATATAATTTTGTTAGAAAATGGATAATTATTTTTAAATCATTGGATTTATTTAATATTTTATCAATAATTTGACTTACCACTGAAAGGTTATTTTTAAATAATTTTGCTCTCTACAATGAAACTGCAGCCATATTTAACTAGTAACGTTTTACGAATACGACGATCTGAACCTTAGAGCCAATTTAAAAACTAACGCGCCCAATCACAGCGGGCAGAAGCTTGAGTATGTATTGACAATTTGGAAAAAAAACACTAACATTCGGTTCTTATTCCGCCGCTACAAAAATTATTTAAAAATATAAGCAGTGTCAATTAGGAATTCGACAAGTCTGCAAAAGAGTTATGCTGACACTACAATAAAAAACGATTTTAAAGTACGTGGAACATATCAGTTCATTATCTATATTATATAAAACAAAGAACTTTTAATTCAACACGTGACAAAGCCTTGTGTAAAGTTCTCGTTTAACTTGTAAAAGGAGTCTCTATCCAAAACTTCATGTTCCAAGGCCGAGAACTTTAGGCTGTACAGTAGTCAGCCAGTCTAAGTTGACTATATAACAGATTCTTGCATAACCAAGTGTCTACTGAACTCTCTTAATATAGCAACTGAACCTAATCTTAGCTATGACATAATATTAAAAACACTCCCGCACAACCGGTTTAAATCGAATAAAAAACCAAATAGCTATCTAGGTATATAGCCACTTATACAAGTAAGTAAATACTGTTTATAAATACGCTCACTGCAGTACAAGTAATACCTATAAAGATAAGAATCGTCTCGTAATAATTGTAATTCTTTTGTTTGGAGATTAATCGTGTCACACCTATGACGTCACAGTCGCTAAGGATCACTAAACATAGAGAGCACCTCTTCAAATGACTCACGGACACGGCGGCTTTGACCAAAAAAGTTACCTGTGACCTGACTGCATGTGGCATGAACTAAAAGGTTAACTATACTGGTATTTTACAAGTGTTTCTGAATTTAATTTAAAAAAACACCGCAAAAATAATTAATGTCGTCGACGTTATCCTTGACCTGTTGACTCTACAATCTCGTTTCCATTAATTGCTTTGTAATGTTAAATTTGTAATTTCGATTAAAATTTGTACATACTGAGAAAATAATTAAAATAAATTTGTTTGACTGAGAGCATTCAAAACATAACCTCTAAAATGTTAACCCATTGTTAGTGACGGTAAAAAATGCAGGCATGTTGCTCTCCGGGTGTCGGGCGGCCGGCCGACCGAGCCAGTCAGAAACTCACCGCGGGCCACGCACCTCGTCGCGCCCGCTCCGCACTTCGCGATAACTTATCAGCAAATAATTGTATGAAATCATCGATTGAATTAAGTGGGAGCCAAAACAACTGCCGCCTGACCGCGAGTGGAATACGCGCGAGCGTTCGCCTCACAATTTGTGTTCAACTTGGACAGCTGTTCAACTCCACAAGTGTCCGTGAAAAAAGTTTGGTGGCAACGGCCGATTTTGTTTTGTTTTTTGTTGTGTTGTGTTTAATTCGGAGATGAACGGAACCCCGGCGAGGAGGCCAAAGAGCGCCTTTTCTGAAACGGTAAGTAATTAGCCGCAACTATTAAAAACTTTTTTCAAGTTCAAGACACAAGTTAGACAGGGAGAGAGTGTTAGAAGAGAGCGGACGAGAATTTCTAAACGCAAAGTGGTTTGACCGCGCAAATGGTTTTGCTTGCATGCATCTGTGAACTATGTGGGCCATAAATAGTTACATTAGTTTCACATTTACCGATCATAACTTTATATTATATATACGACACAAACTGAGAAATCGAGAATCAATGTAAACAAAACACCACATGTGAAGTAATAAAACTATTCATAGTTAGTTTCAAACTGCTATTGATATATTTTATCATTTAATTTTAATTACTCTCTTTAAGAAATATCATTTATGTTATAAAATTCGTTACAGTTCTAGCTGTCAGATTTTGAAACATAAAAGTGTTAAAAACTTAATTTACACTGCGAAAATGTTTTTACTAAGGATTATAACAAGTTTTACAAATAAATATTATGTATGCCCACACTCCCCTCCTGAGGTCGTGGGTTCGATTCCCACACTGGACAAATCTTTGTGTGCATTAACATGAATATTTGTTCTGATCTGGGTGTTTTCTTATGGATATTAAGAATGTATTTACAAAAAAAAATAGTATTTGTATATGTTTATCCGTATATTTAGTATCCATAACACAAGTTCTTAATGAAACTTATCTTGGAACTGAGGTAATTGGTATAATTGTCATAAAATATTTATGATTTATATTTCAAAAGAAAATATAGTAAAAATTTTGTAATTAAAATCTCGAACTACATAATTAATATTTGTTCGCGTCTCTACCCCTATTCAAAGTTTTAAAAATCTGTCTAGGCTAAAAGTTTCATTCATGTCTCTGCAAAATAAGAAGATTTTTTATAAAGAATATTATAATATTATTATAACATTACATACTAGCGGCCGCAAGCGACTTTGGCCGCGTGAACATAAGGATCAATGCAAAACTGTTTAAAAATCATGTAAAAGATATATCACCTGTGCACTTGTTTTATTGTAACTGGCGGGAGAAAAAAATAACCGAGACGATTTTCTTGCCTTTTTTACAATCAAGCTTTCGCCCGCAGCGAATGAGCGCGCTAGTTTTTAAGTTTAAATTTTGACTTTCATAAGAGCTCTATTGATTTCATAAAATCATTTTTTGTCTTTGACTTTGACTTTCCGCCAACCTTAACAGGAGTTAAAGCTCAGTTATGCAAAGTTCAAACAATGCACATGTTTAAAAGAATAAGCTCCAAGACGAGGTTTTGTCTCCAAATTACAGCACGGGACTCTTAAATAATTACAGGAGTCGGTTTTTGAAGATTCAATTCAAGAATAAGGTATACATTATGGTGTTATTAAATATCCTTGATGTTGAACAACCTACCTACCGAACTAATGGAAAAGCTAAATAAAAGCATTATCAAAGAATACTTAAATAGTATTATCTGAGCTCAAATAATTAATATCTACACTACATACCTATATTATACTGACAACATATTATTTTTAATCTTAGTTTAAGTGGCCTTAACTTAACAAATAAACCGCTGTGCGGTTTCCATTGAGGTTATATGAATGAACCCTATCGTTTTGTATTTTTTTATATTATACAATAAAAGAAAACAAAAATAGAAATAAATTTCGGCAACGCGCTAGTTTTTTTTCTTTTAAATAATGGCTTTGTGCGTTTAGCACATTTAGCCAGTGCCTAGGGATCTGTCGATGGGATATATTAATACCATATAAATCATAGTAAATGAGAATAAGTGGTGATAAAGATGGTAAATGGTAAATGAGATGCCCTCCCCTAAACCACTTGAGTCCTCAGTAAAGATATGGGACTAAACTGAGATCTCACAAGGACTTCTTGAGAGAATTTGAAAAGTGATTGTTGCACTGCTTTTTTTGAACAATAAACGGTTAAAAATCCACCGTACACATTAATATTCGAAATATCACAAATTTTAGAAAATAAAACAAAACTGCAGACACGACGCTTTACTTTCCCGCCAAGAAGTCGAACGCGCTAGTTGTGTTACAAGCGTCCATAGACATAGCGATGACCACTACCTTTTAAGTAGGTGTCATGCTTGAGAGCCCCCTGTTTATTAAACAAAAAAAAACAAACTTAGCAGCGCGCTTTTCACTCCAGATCAGTGAATCCTTTAGTCTTCTATTTTATAACTATTGGAATACAAATGGACCAACGTCATACAGAGCTGATAAGATCTTAGTACTTTAACACGGCTTCCGACAGTTCTTTGAAGCTTTTGTTTATTACCTTAGTTTTTAAATAAAGTTCTTTCTAGAACAGTAACTCAACCAAATACGCGTACAAAAGGGCAAGTAATAATGTTTTAATTAAGTTAGTAACAAGCGAAGTATCATCTTCAAAAAAAAATAATTTAATAAAACCTACTTGCGCATTATCGAAACGGTGTAATTTAAACGGTGACCAGGGTATTATTGAATTAGTGTTAAACCAGACTCGATTAAATCACCTCTTAAAAATCTTTATATTTCTGCGGTCCGATGCTACTTTGCCACAGATTTGAAACTAAAAGCAATTATTATTATTAATTGTAATTATAACAAACTTAGTAATCTATAATTACACATATCACAAACATTACTCACAACATAACACACCCACAATCTTATACACAAATACATATTATTATATAACATTTTTAACCAAACGTTCACAATAAATAGTAACAGTAAATACCATATAATTCCTAACATTATTATTTTTATTTATTTTCTTTTTTTACTATTCTCACACTATGTTATTACCACACATTCTACTCACTTTACTTAATAAGGGGTCTCCTAACATAGGTACCTATACCATACTTAAAAAGAGATTCCAGCGATTTGTAGTGTTAGGGATTTTTTTTCAATTACTTAATTTATGAAACAAATAGCGGTTTCAGCATGGAGAATACAGTAGTCCCATAAAACTATTTGCGCAGTTTATCTATGGAATCAGGAGTGTCTAACTTACATAAATAAATACTTCAATATTAAGTTCAGTGAGCTAGAAACGGCGAGTTATCGTTTTTAGTATAGACAAGGTTTGAACTTTAAGAGGTAAGAGACGAAATTTTTTTTCTACTAAAAATATACTCGCGGTCTGTTAAGATAAGAACAGTTGACTAGTTCTACAATCGATTCGATTCCTAAAACAATATCATCGCATAACTATTTATAGCATGGCTAAGCATGGCAAAAAAAATGTAAGAGATGTTTAAGAATATTTATGAATTCATTTTATACCTACGTATGTTTATCACCGCGGTGTAAATTTTAAAAGAAAATGCAAAATGAATTCCACATTTCAGCCTCGCCCGTGATTAAACAGCTCTGGGATATATCAAGGTGTCGCTAAATGGTTTTTCTGAATAAAAGGTTGTCATGTTCTTGTCGTCTGAGGTCGGTGGTCTCGGGCCGGGGCCCTCACAAACAACAACCTTTAAGAAGCTTAACATATATTACAATACTTAAAATATATTTTAGCGAGATATATACAATCGAGCGGCGATAGCCCAGAGGCGAGACCCCTTGCCTTTTCATTCAAAGGGTCTCGAGTTCAAACCCTGGTGGCGAACCTATGACTTTCCAAAGTTATTTGCGTAATTATCGTTTGCTCCGTGCCTCAGAAAGCACGTAAAGCCGTTGGTCCGGGCTGTCATGAACATCTATGGCAGTCGTTATTAGGAAGTCATTCCCTTCTAACAGACTGACAGCTGGGACGGCAATCGCTCCACGTATAAACTGAAATTCAGTCAAATCTGGTTGAACCAGTGAGAAGACCCTGGGCCCTAAGCTTAAGTCTAGGGCAACCGGGATAGTGCTGGGATATCATGATGACTATATATTTTATTAACTGTACTGAGGTTTAAAGACCAGCGCTGGTGAGCCAAGTTATTTGCCAATGCAATGTCAAAAGGGTTTGTTCTTTGATGTTCCTATTTTAAATGTGGGCAAGCGTGTCAATTCATATATGGTGGTTTTCCTCGTCACTAATTTGGTATAAAAATTTAAATCACATTTTTGGAATTAGGGCCATACAGAGTAAAAATATTTCTATTAATAAGCACTGGTAAGTAAGGTAGCTTGCCATATAAATGTTTGCTATATTGGATTGTAGCGTAAGCTATATACTTGACGACCAATATGACGTGGAGGTCAGTATACCTGCACTTCACTCGAGAGGTCGTGGGTTCGATTCCCACACAGGATAAATCTTTGTGTGCATGAACATGAATATTTGTTCTGGTCTGGGTGTTCTCCTATGTATCTTAAGTATGTATTAACAAAAAAAAAAGTATTTATGTATGTTTATTCTTTATTTAGTATCCATAACACAAGTTCTTAATGATACTTATCTTGGAACTAAATCATTGGTGTGATTGTAAGAGAATATTTATTTATATATTTATTATTATTTATACTCTTGCTGTTAGTGCATCGTCACCATCCCAATGACGTCCACTGTTGAACATAGGCTTTCCCAATAGATTTCCAATGTAACGGTCGCATTGCAGGCGATCCGCATCATCTTGTAGATAAACGCCCCAGACTACAATCTCAACGCTGTTCGGGTCTAAACATTCTCATAATAGGAGACTAGTTACTTGTCCAAATGATACACATTGATTAAAATCATTTATTCAAGTTTTGCTCAATAGAGCTCTTATGAAGGTTAAAACTTAAAAACTAGCGCGCCCATTCGTTCTCCCGCCAGTTACAGATTATAGCCGGTTATAGATTATCGACTTCAAAGTACTGAGAATTCACACCAATATATGTGGGACAGGAAGATATTGTTTTTAGGGGACACTCTGATCCACTCGCATATATAATTATGATATATTATTGTCGCAGACATTTTTTAATTTTATTGTGACACGTCATAATGACATGTCTGTCTGATGAATGAATATCAGAATGATTATGGATGCAGTCAATGCATCCTAAACAATCAGAGCGTAAAGTAAATAATAAACCAAAAAAAAATCGTTGTGAAAAATCCTACTCTTTAGTTCCCAATTTTTCTTTACATTCTTATTGGACATAAACTTTACGTGTGCCCTATTTATTATATGTTGGTTTTCTTATTTATGGGAATACAATGAAGGATTTATTTAAAATAAATCCTTCATTGTATTCATTGTAAGCCTGTGCGAAACCCACATGCACGGCAACATAGAGAAAGTCAAATTTTGAACAATGATCCTACTAATCCTACTGTTATTATAAATGCGAACGTTTGTAAGTATTTTTATATAGATGTTTGTTAATCTTTCACGCAGAAACTATTGAACAGATTTTCATAAAAATTGACACACAGTTAGTTTACTAGTATCGCCCCGCGGTGTCATCCGCGTGGTTGCCGTTCCCGTAAGAATAGCGAAATAAAAAATCGCATGTGTTTTTCCAGGACTGCAGCTATACACATACCAAGTTTCATCATTATCGGTTCAGTAGTTTTTGCGTAAAGAAGTAACGAAAAAACTCACTCACGAACTTTCATATTTATAACATTAGTAAGTTTATTATATTAGTGTTTAAAAACTATTAGTAAGACAACCTGGATTAACACATTAGTTTTTATCCTGGTATTTCCACGGGCACAGAGATCACGCGGATGACACCGCGAGACGTAGCTACATTATATAAAAAGAGATTCATAAAGGTAGATAGAGATACACTAGCCTCCAAAACTAATTACCGCTTTTAAAATTGTAATAACTTCTTAAGCACACAAAAAATTATCATATAATCATCATTCTGGGGCAGGCGGGAAGGACACTGTATAACGCAGCTGCCCATTATCCGGTAGGATATCTCTTTGTCAACTCTAAAGACTCCCCGTGAGATGAGAGGGTGGGAGGGAGGGAGGGCACTATTCTAGGCCGGTACCACATGGCACAATCTATATACCATGGGTATTTGAAAATAATAAATTCTAAATAATAATTTATATATCTACATGGTAAGCATTTTTTTTAAATAAATATTTGTATTTGTACTCGAAAAGTGTTAGACCCAGCGAGCGTATGAAATGCGAAATATTAAATAATTCTGTGTAAATAAGTCACATTGTTTTTGTTCCAATGTGAAAATAAAACGAGAGCTTATCGAGCTTAGATAAGATATATTTTTGCTTGCTTTTGCTTAAAATAACCAGCAGTTCCCATACATATTTTAAATTGCATTGAGGGATAAGCTAATTGCTATAGCATATAAATACAGTACAAGAAAGTGCTCTTAACTTAATATGCAATCGGCCTAAATTTTATGTTCAAAACTTTTGTATATTTGGCATATAACATTAAGTGATTACACAAGTTACCCAAAAGCTAGACTCGCTGCCGAGGCAAGTTTTTTGCTAATTGACTTATTAAAATGAATGCTTTTAAAGCGCAGATAAAGCTAGCACTTCATTTAGGTGATATCCTGGGTTAATAAGTCATTTCTAATCAGTTAAATTACATTTCTTATCTGCCTGATAACTAATTCCAATTTTTTATTAAAATTTGAAAATGCTATCGTATTGTTTAAATGATATTCTAAGTTAATAAGCTACGTTTACTATTTTCTGAATAATTAATAGTAATAAATTTTCTGAATAAATAATAATTACAAATTATAAAATTGTTTTGCCGTTTGCAAAAATGCTATTACAATCTTTCCATAGAGAGATAAGTAGGGTCTATTTTAGAATTGTTTAATAAGTTCCCATAAGAGCGTTTAATTGATAGTTGTCCGTATAAAACTGTCAAATATCCCTCCTTAAGGCTAGGTTTCCACCAGTAATAAGGAGAGAGAGGCGAGGCATGTGTTTAGGAAGAACTTATAGAATCTAGACTAATGAAACGATTCCATGTTTCTTAACAAAAACGTCCTTCACAACTTGGGCTTAACATAATGTATAACTTGCGGTAGAATTGTTAGTTCTTCGATGAGTCTATACTCAGTGAGTGTCTTGCCAGTTCTTCTTACAGAGCGGTGGCTCGGAACTGGCACTTAGATTCACCTACACCTAAATATTATTAAAATTTTTAAGAAAGCTCAAAACAACTGAAAATAATTACATTCTGAATCACAAGATTTCAGTGTAATCATAATTTGATTGTTTTTTTATTATTTTTACGTTTTCAAGTACTATGAAATATTTAATGAATTTTTTGACTTTTGATGTTTTCACTATTAAAACGGTATTTATGTATAAAATGAGGGAAGTCATAAATAAAATTACTTTTTAAAATCAAAGATACCTAATAATAACTTTGGTATATTTTCTTTTTAAAATCTATAAAAAAATAATAATTCATACAATCAGGTAATTTTTAGGACTCCTCCCATGGATTTCCTATTTTGGATTTACGACCACATTTTGCTAATCATATTGTTGGCCCCACGTAATATGTGGCGAGCCTATTGCCGCTTATCGTAAACTTTTATGTTTGCCAGCGCCTCGTCCGTGGATCGGCAGGTGCCCCACTTGCAGGTAAGGTTGCCTTGGGCTCTATAGATCTTGGTAGGATCCCTATGCACCGATATTTATGATATTGTATCATTTAAAACGAGTAGTAATTTTATTTTATTTTATTTGGGGGGCTTACAGCTAACACTGTTATATAATTATAAAACATATCTTCTAAAAGCCAATAACAAGCCTCCACATATAACAATTGACTAACATTAACCAGAAATGTACATTTTAATTTAGATTAATAATCAATTTACACAGTTAACATACAAATTTACTAACCTAATACTAAGTGTAAGTCTGCAAACAGAATTTATTTTAGTAGTAATTACTGCGCTCATGACGGCCTGCGTATATGCCGTTTCCTCGCTGTGAAGACCGAGACTAAGTAGAGAAGCAGGATAACACAAGCGCTGGAAGAGAACCCCAAAGCCGGATGGTCTGATTAAGGACTGGCTTGCCAAATTAATGCGAACTAAGCTTTTGTGTGTACGAGCATGTCGTTAAAAGAGGTAGATTATAGATTATAAATATGCAAAAGTGAAGACTCGTCCGGTTCTAGTGCGTTTTCAAAATTTTGAGCACAGGCACATGGTATGGGACAGTAAGACCTCGCTGAAGGGTTCAGGAATAACCATGTCTGAGTTCTTGACGAAGTATAGACATCGCATTTTTACTACTGCACGTAATCACTTTGGATTAAGACAGTGTTGGACGTCTGAGGGCAGAATTCTTGTTAGTCTTCCTGACAAGAGCAGGCGCAGAATTGAAACTAACACAGAGCTTCAGTCTATCATTACGGAGTTTCCCTCAGCTGCATCCGTCGCCGACCCACCGGAGGCTCCCGCTATCCACAAGGGCGCTGTGGCGAGAGGTACGCGGTCTACTAGACGGAAAAATTAATTAAGTGTGTGTAGTTCTCCGCTGTCTCAACGTAGTCTGCAGTGTACGTTATGTTAGTATTTTTACGGGCACTTCGATATTTATTTAGTATTACTCTGAAAGCAGGTATATAGAACTATTTGTCTTTTTTTGTGTTCCGACTTCCGAATCTACTATTTGACATTTCTATATTATTATTGTTACACAGAGTACGTAGATATGTTAAGATTCATATAGTTAAGATTGTTATGCGGGACTGGACTCAACTTATCTCATATACATTATTATTTTTGTATTCAATTCTATTTTTTGTACTTGTGTAAAAACATACAAACACTTATCTGTATGTTTTCATTGTGAATGACATTGTTCGTGAATAATGTTTGTTATATGTATTTTGTTTTTAAACTGTTATCTTTTTTGTTCATAGTTCTGTTTTTGTTTGAGTGTTGTTGCTTTTATATGTTGTGGTGTACCAGTGCAGCGTGGTTGGCACTTGTTGTATTCTTGTTTAATTAGATTTTTTTACTTTTAAAGTTCTTTATATATATATATATTTTTTTTTTTTTTTTAATTTTCCTTAGTGTTACTTAGTTTTTTTTTTTTTTTTTTAATAAGCTCAAGTTTAACCATTACATATACTTTTTATTTTAGCTGTTGATTCTAAGCTTGGTGTTGTATTTTTGGCTGATGGATCTAAATGACAGTTATTTCTCATGCTCTTCTTCTTCGGGTAGCTATGTGAGTGCGAATGGAGACTCTGAGGACGGGTCAATCCTGCATGATCAGATATCCTCTCTTTTCCTCGGGTCTCGTAACTGCTTAAAACTGGCGCATATTAATGCGCAGAGCATACCTGCGCATTACTCTGAGTTGTTGGCGTCATTTAGTAGTGATAATTTGGATGCTCTGCTTGTTTCCGAATCTTTCCTTAAGCCTACCTTACCTTCTAGTCAATTTGCTTTGCCCGGCTTTGTTATCATACGCAATGATCGTACTGGAAAGGGTGGTGGTGGAGTTGCTATTTACTTGCGCGCTGATATCCCTTTTGTGGTCGTCTGCTCTTCCCCTTCACTGTATTCTCGATCTGCTGAGTATTTGTTTGTTGAAGTTACATTGCGCCATACAAAAATATTACTAGCTGCATTTTATTGTCCAAATCTAAGCATCGACTATTTCGATGACTTGGAAAGGGTTTTAAGCATTTTTCGCCCATTATATGATAATGTGATCATAATGGGTGATTTCAATACCTGCATCCTTAAAAACAATTTCCGATCCCATAAACTTTTGTCCTTGATTACTTCCTATAACTTGAACTTATTACCTCTCTCTGCGACCCACCATTTTCCAAACTGTGTTCCCTCACTGCTAGATTTAATATTAGTTTCCTCACCAAGTAAGGTGGTTTCGCATGGACAGCTAACCGCTTGTTTTTCATATCACGACCTTATTTTTATTTCATATCGTATACGTCCGCCTAAATATAAGCCTTGTTATCTCCTTCGTCGGAATTATAAAGACATTAACTTAGAGGCTCTGCAACAGGACGCGGCTTGCCTAAAGTGGGACATAGCTTTGAGTAGCGAAAATATTGTGGAGAAGGTACACTTTTTTAACACATGCATCCTTAATGTCTTTGAAAAACATGCTCCGCTTAGACGGATTAAAATTAAACATAATCCTGCCCCTTGGCTATCAACTTACATTAAAGATCAGATGGTAATTCGGGACAAGGCAAAAAGAAGGCTAAAACGTTTTCCCACTGAATTTAATTTCGTAAATTACAAAAGGTTGCGTAATCGAGTGGGTCGCTTGTGCAGGGATGCGAAGAGGCAGCATTTCCACGATTCCCTTAACAATCGGGGTACGGCAGATGTGTGGAGGTTTTTGAAATCTGTGGGTATCGGTAAGCCTGTAAAGCAGCTATCGCTGGGATGCGACGTTAATTCTTTAAAAGATTACTTCTCTCAATCTCCGGTTGCGTTAAATTCCTCCGTAAAGGGTGCCACATTAACGAGCTTGTCCAATTGCCCGAAACCTATTTGTCCGCAGTTCCAGTTCAGGGGTGTGGCGGAGACTGAGGTCCGTAAATCCGTGCTGTCCATTTCATCTGAGGCAGTTGGTGAGGATGGGCTGTGCTCGAAAATGATTATCATGATCCTTCCGCAAATCCTTTCTATTCTCTGTCATATTTTGAATTACTCTCTCTTGAATTCCTCTGTTCCTGCAATTTGGAAAATGGCTCATATTATTCCTTTGCCTAAAACTTCTTCTTCTTCCACTCCAAGCGAATATCGCCCTATTTCCATCTTACCTTTCCTATCCAAGGTCTTAGAGCACTTAGTCCACCAGCAGTTGTCATCATATGTTTTGAGACATGGTCTTATTAACTCTTACCAGTCAGGATTTCGTGCGGGTCACAGTACGGTTACTGCCCTAGTCAATGTCACCGATGATATACGTTGGGCTATGGACAATAAGTTACTTACTGTCTTAGTGCTGTTAGATTTTAGCAGTGCTTTTAATTCTGTGGATGTTGATATTCTCTTAGCTGTTTTAAAATCTATCAATATTTCTGATCAGTCTGTCATGTGGTTTGATTCTTATTTGCGAGGCCGCATGCAATGTGTTCGTCAAGATGATTCTATTTCGGATTGGTGTCAGGTGTCATCGGGTGTGCCGCAGGGTGGAGTGCTATCTCCTCTTCTTTTTTCTATTTTTATAAATTCTATCACAAATGTTATTTCCTCTTCCCGCTTTCATCTATATGCAGACGACCTTCAAATATATAGTAATTTTTCTGTGGATAATGCTGCCTCAGCTTTAGCTGAACTAAATGAAGACCTATGTCGTATAAGTGGGTGGGCTGTGGCGCATGGCCTTGCTTTAAACGTTAGCAAATCTCAGGCTATCATAATTGGTAGCAGGCACTTCACATCCTCTACATCCTTGCAGCAACTGCCCTCTGTGTCTTTGAACGGCACTTTAATACCGTACTCTAGTGAGGTCAAAAACTTGGGCATCTACTTAGATACCACCCTGTCCTGGAGAACTCAAGTTAATGAAATAAGCCGTAAAGTGTACTTCACTTTACATTCTCTCAAATGTTTGCAAGGATACTTACCCCAGGCTACTAAGATTTTGCTTGTACAGACACTTGTTTTTCCTATCATAGATTATGCTGATGCGTGCTTTCTGGATGCTACCGAGGAGCTTCTTAGTAGACTTGAGCGTTTGCAAAATGCGTGTATTCGTTTCGTGTTTGGCTTAAGAAAGTACGATCACGTGTCTTCCTTTCGCAAGACGCTTAATTGGCTTCCTATACGTCGTCGTAGGGATTCCCGTATCCTGTGTTTGTTGTTTAATTCCTTATTTAACCCATCTTACCCTTCCTACCTTCGGGAACGATTCTCCTATATTCGTCCTCCCGACGCTCTGTGTCGGTCAAATGTCCTCTTTCTTCTTAAATTCCCCTCGCACAGTTCCGACTTCTTCTTCTATTCCTTTTCTGTTCATGCAGTTAGACTGTGGAATGCGTTGCCTCCTAATATTCGCACTTGCAAAAATGTGGGCCTGTTTAAGAGAGCTGTAAGATGTCATTTCTTACATGACTGATGAATAATATCAAGTCATTGAGTTTTTAATTAGTAAATTATATAAAGCATTAAGTACGATATACGTGGTAGGTTAATTTAATTATTATACATATTGTTTATTTTGTTTCCTTTTATTTCAATTGTTTTTTACACATGTCGTCTACTATTAAATGTTTTTTCCTTATTGCGGACTGCTGGAAGAGATTCCTTTTGGAATAAGCAGCTCCATTGTACATTGTTTTATAATTATTTTTTTCCTTTATATGTTTTGTGTGTACATAAATTGTTAAATAAATAAATAAAATACTGTCCTGGGCGTTTTATAAAATGTCGTTTTTAATAGATCAGGACCGACAGATTGAGTCCACCTTTTCGAAAGTTTTGTTTGGAAAGAGGACCAGATTATTTAGAAAACTAACCATAAGATTTTAAAGGAAAATCTGAACAGAAAATACTAGTTGATTTGCAGTAACTTTCTAAGACATATTATATCATAATTTTTTTTTAAATCTTCCGGCTCTTGGTCGTCTATCTTTCTTCTGATAACGAACGAGCGCTTTAGTATTAAGCTATATATATTCTTTATTGCACAAAAAACACAATAACAAAAAAAAAAGCCTTAGCCTATCTTGATTTTAAAACTCTCTATCGGAACGAGAATCGAATAGTGTTTTTCAATCTCAATTCGTAACCTATTATTCCTATGAGAGCAATCAAACTGTTTGAATAGGTTTCCGTTGCTAATTATTCGAATAAACTCGAAGACTAACATTTGGTTTGAAAGCACTGGGGATATCGACGTGATTTCTCTCGTAACAGTGGCTAGTATGAATTTACGCTATGAACAAAGCTACGAAGTGCGCGTATCTCAGCGGTATTTGTTAACGATTATCATATATTTAATTGTAACTGGCGGGAGAAACAACCAACCTTGACGATTTTCTTGCCCGTTCTTTTACGATCAAGCTCCCGCACGCAGTGAATGGGCGGGTTAATTTATAAGTATGACATTCATAAAAGCTCTATTGAGCCAAACTTGAATAAATGAATTTTGATTTGATTTGATATCAGCCTCATAAAGTCCACTACTGAACATTAGCCTCCCCAGTAGATAAGATGGCAGTTCCAGCCAGTACGCAGGATGACGATGCTGCCCATCATCCGGTTTGAATTTCTTTTCGTTGACTCTTACGACTCCCCGTGTGATATAAAGAGGGTGACACTATTCTAGGCCGTAGGCACGGTAATGATCACTGAAGAAAAATAGATATCGCAGAAGTTAGTCCCATTGAAGTCTTTTGGCTAGATTAGATTTCTACCAGCAGGATACCTCGAACCTGCCTTCGGCATTACGCAATGGCGCCGTATGGTGGAATATGACCCGATTCCCCTCACCTCAGTTTGTGAGAGGAGTGGGACATCAATGATGATAATGATTATTTAGACATGACTATGATATATTTATTGTAGAGTCATATTTAAAGTGATCTATGGTTACAAGAAAGTGGCAAAAAAATGTTAATAACCGTAACTTCTATTTGTGTCCCAACCTATTTATTTATTTATTGAATCGTCAACATAAGAAACAGCATATAAAAGTAACAAGTAAAATCTATACATAAACATGTTGTTCTTACAATTATAGGTAATCACAGCATGCATAATAACATAATATAAAAAAAATTAACAAAGTGAAACAAACAGTAGTGATATATAAAAGAAAAAAAAATTGTAAGAATAACCTGGAAATAAGTGTCACATATTTTCTTTCTTTCATTTAAATAATGGCTTCGTGCGTCTAGCACATTTAGCCAGTGTCAAGTAAGTGATATATTAATTATATATAATTTATAGTAAATGAGAATGAGTGGTGATCAAGATGATAAATCGAAGATGAAATACCCTCCCTTAAACCCCTTGAGTCCTCAGTAAAGATGTGGGGCTATACTGAGATCTCACATGGACTCCTTGAGAGAAAATTTGAAAAGTGATGTTGCACTGTTTTGTTTGATTTACCAACACTCATGTATATTCACAAACACTTGACGGTTAATAATCCACCGTTATTACACATTAATGTTAGAAATATCACAAATTTTAGAAAATAAAACAAAACTGCAGACATGACGCTTCACTTTCCCGCCAAGAAGTCCTGTCACATATTATTTATCTATATTATATTGTTAATTACTTTATAGCAGCAAAGAGGCGTAAGCTCAGCCCTTGATGACACTAAAAACTATACTTTCAACTTTCCCCCAAGTGAGTGAAAACAGCACGGCACAGTAGGCACGAACGATCCCGTTAGCAGCGACAAATTGACCTATTTTATATTATTAAAAGTTCTAAAAAGGAAACTCTTTGATAGGACGCGTAGCGTGGGACACCCACCTGGAACATGGACGGATGACTCGACAAAGGTCGCAGGATCCCTGTCCAAAGCGGTACCAACAACAACGCATAACTTAAACATAACATAAAACATATACAGTCCACTTAGTTTATCGTTAAACCTTTGTTTATAACTTAGTAAAATAAAATCAAAATTAATAATCATTTATTCAAGTTTGGCTCAAACGAGCATTTATGAAGGTCAAAACATAAAAACTCGCGAGCCCATTCACTGCGGGTGGGAGCTTGATCGTAAAAGAACGATCAAGAAAGCCAGTTACAGGTAAATGTATTTACTAGTAAAACAGTTTGACAAGTCTACAAAAATCTGTGATCTGCAGTCACAAGATTTTAAATAAATGAAGAAAATAACTTTTTTTATGTTATACGAGTATGCTTACGAAAAAACATATTAGTAGACATGAGCAGACCAGTCTCGATTGGGCTGGCGGCACACGTTCACGAGTATGACGCATGAACCAGCCATCGTTTCGCTCAACCATATTTTAGTATTAAATCATATTTCAAAAGAACCACACGTCTCCTTATTCAAAAAACCCTCATAACCAAAAACACACCTTATCGCCGTGAACAATCCCATTGCATGCAGTCCGCCTACAATCGCCTAGATTACAGCATGGAGCTCTTCAAGAAGGGCGTGAAATGGTTTTTAATGGGTCTGCAACGTGCTACTGATGACTGTGGTGTTGCCAGCGTCTTTAGGCTGCGATGATCACTTACCATCAGGTGGGCCGCATACCTGAGTGCTAGCTAGTGGTATAAAAATACGTGTGGCACTCGGAGACTGCCGCGGTAAAGCTTAGCATTTTTTATCAACATGTGCATTTATAATTATTTATTTATTTTATGCAGTTTTTTTTTCTTCGATATTAATTCAAGTTACTCTTTGAGCGTGGTGACCGATAAGAAAACAAATTAGTAAGTACTTAGCGAAGTCAATGAGTCACCAGATTGCGGGGCGAAGAAGGAGATTACGCATGCGCAGTAACGCCGGTACAACCAATGCCACCTAAAGGCGGGTTGCTGAACTAAAGAGACAAGTGTGATATTCCAAAAAGTCATTAAAAGTTCTGCTATTTATCGATAGATGGAAAACTAAAAAGTATCACCGCTGTGCCGGTCGTAGTTGGGGGTGTTTTATTTTTGTTATGGAATTTCTGGATTCGGTCTCTACACTCAAAGCACGAAATAGAAGCTATGCAATAGCTTAAAAGTATCACCGCTGTGACGGTCGGAGTGGGGGGTGTGAGGTTTTTTACGTTACGGAATTTCTGGATTCGGTCTCCACACTCAAGACCAGCTATAGAAGCTATGCAACAGCTTAACAAAACAGTAAAATTTGAAGTGTAAGCAGTGGATGTTCTTGGTCTGATGATTATGAAATGATGCCTATTTTTCTATCCCGAAGTATGTTATAAAAAAGGAACCTAAAGTCTACAGGAACGAAGTATCCGTATGAAATTCGTAAAATGCATTTTATCCTAGATCTTATTTTTAAGTACATTTTAAAAACAAAAGACACAACTGTAAGCTTATCTCGACGATATCCTGAGTGGATAGATCTGATACTTAGTAACAAAGAACTTGACTTGATTTATAGTGTTACAAGTTAGCATCTATCAAGGCGGGAGTTAGCCTTTTATTATGCAACTCAAAATCTGTTGCGATCGTATTCACTATAAAGTTTTACAGTATCCATTGAACCGTCTGTACCTTGACACGTCCAATGCTTTTGAATAACACGAGCGATGTATATGAAAGTAAGTTAAAGTGAAAGCGATTGTTATAGATAGGTTACTTGATAAAGCCCCTGGACGAGCATAGTATCCTGTTTCAGAAACGTAGTTTATAGCCTGCAAACCAATTTTGCAGCAATAGTTGATCGGGAAACGAATTTAAAGTCGTTTACTGCTTGTCACTCTTTGATATCACAATAACTGCCACTTTTTAAATGCTGTCTAATTGATTGTGCATCACGATTTCACGCTGAAACCGTGCTCAAATACTAATATAAAAAATACATATCTCCATATGTGTTATACTGTGCTGTGTCATGATATTACACACTTTGTTAAATTTATCGCCTATTTGTAATGTGCATACACTCACATTCTGAGACACAACTTGTTGTAAATATTTTGTTAATACTTTCCTTATTAAAGTAATTTGGAACCAAATAATAATTTAATTGCATTCGTTTAACAAACGTGATAACCGATTAAGTTTGGTGTGATTATGGTTCAGACGTCTGCAAAGCTTAGGATTATTTCCTTGCAAGGATGGAAGCTTTTATGAGAAATCAATATTTTTTTAACACACATAATATAATCGGTATGTATGGTGACCTACCTTGTTCTCGGGGTAGTTAAAGATCCGTTTGATCCTTGCACTTGCCATCCTGGCAGCCTGAGACACACTTTTAGCTTCACTCTCGCTCACAAATTATTTCTTTTTTTTTTCAAAGTAAATTTGTTTCTCTTTATGTATGTAAGTTTTTCGAAGTCGGGTGGGTGATTACTCTCACGAAGGCTTGTTCAAAACATATCATAAGTATTCATGAAATGTGATAATATTAGGTGGTTACCAATTTCTTACACATGTTATAATTACTAAAATATTAAATTTATAAAATTACTTAAGGTAAGGTCTTACAGAACCAATTAACAGCGTTATAATCATACCATTTAAAAATTCTAAATTTGGTTTTTCAAAACATAGGTACATTGGTTAAAAAATTATGTATCTGGATTGGGCACAACAATATTGTGATAGAAAGCAAATTGAATTTTTTACCCTGTGGTGAATTTTGAATATCGACTTTTTAAAAAGAACGTAGGATGACCGACTTGGAAAAAACCAATCGATTAACGATGTGCAATAATAACCGCCGCGTACAAGTGCATAGTTCCGTCTATTCGCAATAAAAAGTGTGTCAAACCAGGAACCAAAAAACAACACTTTTTCCCATACGCCATAGGCGAGCTTAGAAAGGGATTTTTGGAATTCCAAACCCCTTTCGGGGTAATGGTCCTTCGAGGCCAAAGCCACTAGCACCCTCTAGTTAAAATAATGAACACAGAGGTACAAAGGAAATCACGCTACGAAAAGCAAAGTACCCATAAGATTATGCACCGAGCTTTACGCCTTTTTTCTTTCTTAAAGTATGGACTTATTAGATTAGGATCTGGGATTTGCCAGTTTCAAGTAATTTGATAATTCAAGTAATTTGTCTAAGTAAGATTTCGTCATTTCGTCACTGTTTAAGTTAAGTCAAGTGAAGTTCGTCACAGTCCAGTCAAGTCAAAATCATACTACCCCAGTTAAGTAGTGGGGACTTTACTAGAGGTCCTTTGGAGTTTTGGAATTAATGTCGAAAATGACAATTTACTGCAATGCAGTTATACCACTTTCCTATACTTGCGTACATTGTCGAAGAAGCTATGTCTATATTTACACACAAAAAGACGAATTTACACTAGTTTCGAAGTTTGTTTGTTTTGTAGTATTTCCGTGTTGGAGTTATCTCTTGCTTCATGCTTTCTCGATATAAGAATTAAAAGACAATTTACCATAGTGCAGAATGTGGCAGTTATGACGTGTCACATCACATGACAATCACATGTTATGACAAGTTGTCAAACTTTAAAACACTCCATAATAAATTTGTAATGGCTAATGATTTATTTAAATATTTGTATGTTATATGTGATAATGTAAAAGTGAATCTTAATTTGCAAATGAATCTTCATTTGCAAACATGCAGTATTTTCTGAAGAAACTGTCGATAATAGAAATTACTTTACCACAATCACAATTTATCTTTAAAACAACTCTCAACCGAATAGTATGCCTTTTTTACTAAAAATAAATGAATGAAGATCTTAATATCCACAAAACCTTCATCTGCTCTGTGGTGCACATCCTTTCGTGTGGGAATACAATAGAAATTTATGTTTGTTGGACTTTAGCCAATAGCCTTAATACGGCTACTGTTTTAACTTTAAATAGGTAAGTAGTTCTTTTCTATGGCTCTGCGCTTTTTTATCTGATATACGGTGCTATGCTGGTTCTAATAAGCTTAGTGTTAATGTACCTATACTATTTGTATTGCTAGTCTTCTAAAAAGAAAGGAATTACAAAATATAAGCAAGTCTAAATAAGCATTTTAAGCCTTTAAATTTTGCAATGACCACATTTTTGCAGATTATTGTACCTATATATTTAGCTTTAAATTATGTTTTGAAAATAAACATAGCATTTAAATTGTATCCTAGCAGTGTACGGAAAATCTCTATATGGGTAATTATATACACACTATAAATAAATTGACGAATATCTAGTAAGTTAGATAAATAAAAAAAATGCAATACGTTTTTCATTCGTACAATCACGAGAAAATATGTACTATCTATGGACATGGTGAGAGAGAAGAGATTAACTTTATAAATAGGTGTTCTCAAAATTTATAAATTGCCAACATAACCTAACCTTTTTGCACTTCAAAAATGTTAAACTAAGTTAATGTTAATGAAGGCACCCAAAACCCTATTTTATGAATGAAATGGGTGCATGGGGATCCAACAAAGATCTGAAGAGCCCAAGCCAACCTCACCTGCAAGTGGTGCACCTGCCGATTAACGGACGAGGCTCTCCATAAGCACCTATTACGTGGTTCCAAAAATATATTTGGCGAAATGCGGGCTTATAATATGCCTCTGCATACCCCTTTGGGGAAACAGGCGTGAATCTATGTATATAGAGAAGATTAGTTTTATATTTCATATAAGTATTGAGTCTGTGTCTTTATTTAAACTTTCTACAGCAAATTAAAATTTTTCGAAATTGGTGATAATTCATCGTAATAGAGTTATTACAAAAAAAAATACACGTATTTAAAACCAGTGCCATCATTGCACGTTTTTAAGACATTTAATTTCAGAGAACTCCTTTTTAAAGCAGTCGTTGTATAAAAAGAAAAGCAAAAAGACAGAATTACTCGGCAGTGGCGCACTGTCTGCATATTATTTAAGCACACATAGCTTATAAACATTCAAATCGTTTGACATCACCAAGCGCAAAAAATAAAAGAGTAATAATTTATTTCTTTTTTTTTCATTTGAAATTTTACTGTTATACTTTTCAAATATGGTTTATTGTCTGATTTTATTACGAGATTTCCAAAGGTACAGTAAATCCCACTATACTAGGTGATCGGAAACGATCACTAAAGATAAGCAGAGTTCACTTGGATGGGTAACCGTTTGTGTGTGAGCGTTTTCATGTTTCAAAAGGCAGGTTAGGCTGTGCGCAAGGGGCCAATACACAAGGTGTATCACCTATTTATTCTTGTAACTACAGTAAACAACTTTTTGCAGACTTGACTATAGAACAGGTTTTTTCTAAATCGATTACTGTGATATAATATAAAGTAATTTATGTACTGGCAGAAAACAAAACCTGACAAGCTAGTTTCTTGTCCAATTCCACTCTCCTCAAGGTCCAACTCGCCGTGGATAGGCGCATTCGTTATATGTTGACGTTAATAAATGTATAGGGACCCTTCCAAGACCTAAGGAGCCCAAGCCAACCTCTCCTGCAAGTGGTGCACATGCCGATCAACGGACGAGGTTTTAGCGAACATAACAGTGCCCGGTACGCGGCAATAGACTCGCCACCTATTACGTCGGACCAACTATATGATTGGCGAAGTGTGGGCATATAAAAAGCCTCTGCTTACCCCTTCGGGGAAACAGGCGTGAATGTATGCATGTATGTATATATGTATGTTGACGTTAATAAGAGCTTTATTGCGCCAAAGTAGGAGCACGTAGCTTCGCGACTAGGAGGAAGGATCGTTCCCTGTAGTTAAATAGAGTTAGGTTAGTTAGAGAGAGGAAGTATTTGATTTCACGTACTTCCGTGCTTCGAAAGGTACGTAAATCCTTCGGTTCTCTATCTACATATCTACTCGTATATACAGGTCCTATGTAGTCGTTAAATGTGGTCACCTTTTGCTCTGCCACTCCATGTGCTGATGGAGCCATATTTCCAGTGAAACTGTTAATACCACGACACTGTTATTTGTTACGAAACTAGATACACAGCTACTGCAACTAGTTTTATGAAATAAATTTGTAAGTGAAGTTCTTTTTTACTTGTTTAGAATTTTAACTGATGTCATGCTTTCGACTTACTAACCCCTTGCAATAATCAAAAACTTTCGAGTTTTGAATAGTTGATCTTATGATGTTGATACCTTAAATGCTGATATTGTGAAAATTAAGTACATACCCCCAGACACATGTGTGATATAAGATGTCAGTAATTAATTTAAATCATAAAAGAATTAACTTTCTAAGCTCGTAATAATGCACACAAAGCACCCGTAACTTAGAATATTGCTTTAAGATTATAAATCCTTACAAAGGTAGCACGGGTCTGGCAAAGCTTATTATAGGGGAATATTCACTTGTCAAGAATGTTCTTTTATGAAAGATCCTTGCCTCCTGTGTGGGGCGTAGAAGAAGTTTTATAATTTGAAATTACCGGGCCATGTCTGAATTAACCATTACCTAACTAAAAAGGTTTTTGTTCAAACGTGTTTAAAGTAACTTAAATGTGTTTTAGGATATATTAATGTCCTCGAAACATTTATGACTATTATCGCAATCTGTACTTTTTGTTGTTGTTATATATTTACGGAGTATCTTTTAACTAACTTATTCATTAATACTATCTCTAAGGAACACTGGAAAATCGACAATAAATAAAAAATAAAAAAACTGACAATTACATCAATAATTTTGTTCCAAGATAAGAACATACATAAATGCTTATTTTTTTTGTAAATACATACTTAATATAAATATGAAAACACCCAGACCAGAACAAATATTCCACTCAAATATTTGCCCTGTGTGGGAATTGAACCCACGGCCTCAGGAGTGGAGTGCGGGTATACTCGCCAGAACGCCATTTTGGTCGTCAAAATTATGACAAGGACAATGAATGACAATAAAAGGAAATAGACAAGGGTAAATGGTAAATTGAAAGAGTATATTTATAGAATACATTTATCTTAGTGTAAGTTGTTCGGTAATTTTGGCGAAAGACGATTTTCTGCTCCTGACCTAGTCAAGAGGCGCTCTTTTATGTGACGTTCACAACTGAGAAAATTTCTAGCTTGCATAAATTCATTATGGTTATAAATTAAAATTTAGCTGAACATAATCAAAAACTAGTTTAATAATAATAATTCGTTGAATTTACCACCAAATCTAATTCTAAATTCAATTCACTACTAAAACTGTTGTAATGTGGCCCTTATCACAGGTGTAATATTAAATGTGTAATTTCAAAATTATCTCTTATTACTACAGCATTAAGGTGAGTCCATACATGAAGGTGGTACGCTTGACCCGCGGCTGTCGGTACATTGCATAATACAAACGTGATCCGAACTCAACGCTAGCTAATCTAACAGAAGGCTCATTAATTTATGATAATACCTACCCTCATAGAAGCGAATTACCAATGAACTTCGAAAACGGGCTTTGAACTAGAATTTCTGGGATCGAATAATTGAAAACACGTCAGAGGTATACTTTTCGGCTGTATATTTCTCTATTCATTCAGTCACTTTGGGGGCTATCCAAAAATTACGGACGGGAGGGAGGGGGTTGACGAAGTGGGACATGGTGTGACAAGGGGATGGGAGAGATCCAAAATTTCGTGACGCCACATTTAAGAATCCAGGTCCTATAAACATTTTGGAACTACTGAACTGCTAATGTAGCTGTTTTAATGTAATCATTTCTTGCTGTACAATTGCAAAATATGTGACATCACTCTAAGGAGGAGGGAGTCTCACAATTGTGACCAGCTGTGAAAAGGACGGGGGGTCAAAAGTTCACGAAGTTCGTGTGACGTAGATGATTAAGCCATCATTATGTCCATTAGGAGACCAACCAATCACGAACTAAGGAAGAGGGAGTTATGTCATTCTCTAAACGCGGACCCAGTTCAAAATAATGAAGGCAGAATCGTGACTTTCTATTGTTATCCATAATTTATCAAGCAACCCGATGGGACCTATATCGTTGCTTCACGAATTATTCACGTATATACTAGCAGCCTTACTAATAAAGATAAGCTCAGGTGTATATACCCGTTATACAGGTGATGCAAGCCATCGGGCTACCAATAAAAATAAATCTGGAAATCGGTTGTATACGTCTGTTTTAGCGTAGACGAAAAATTACACAGGGCTTATTCACTCATGAACCGTAGTTTAACTATTGTGTAAGTGTATGACAGGTGTCCATTTTGGGTTCGTATCTTGGTTTTTAATATTTTTCGCTTTATACGGTTTATCAAATTTACTTAGATTTGCAATAGAGACCTCAAGTTACGAGCAATCGAAAAATATATAAAAGTTTCTCGTCAATTATAACGAATCAAAATTCAATATTATATTTTCCAAAGACAATGTACAATATAGTAGTGCATAGTTGACTTGTCAAAAAAAATATTTTTACATTTTTCTTTATTTTTTGGTTTGTAACTTTATTCGCCATTGTTTAAACATAAATTATAAAATGTATATGTAAATTAAAGCACTGAAAAATAAATAAAATAATTAGACATACACACCGAAAGTAACAATTATTGACAGCCGCCTGGCTCATAAACAAAACAAGGAAGGATGACGTTCGTTTTGAAGTCTCCCATACTAGGTTCGGGTGAACGTTCAACAATAATTTTATAAATTACTATGTAATATATCCAAAACAATAACAAATATAAATATAACGAGTTATTTGTATTCTTGATGTAGTTTTATCATTAAAATAGCATTATTTGCAGTTCCATGAACACATCAAACAATATGGTTTCTAAACGTAACGCAAAAATGTTGCCAATGCTATGTTTAAACCATGTAAAGTAGACGTTTAACTATTCAGAGCTAATACAATGTTTATTGGTAGGGTCTTTGTGTAATTCGTGTATAACTTTACTCAAAGTTTATTCACTGGGTAACTATTCAATCGTTAAGTAGCGGTTTAAGCATTTTTTATTAGTAAGGCTGTAGATGTAGAATGTCTTTTTTGCAAAATGTCCCTTGTATGACATTTCTATTTCTCAAATCTTAGTAAAAATATCATTAAATTATAAAACTGACTTGCTTTCACTTGGTTGTAAAATAAAACCTTAACCTACTAGGCTCCTTTTAAACTTTAGACCGGTGGTCATTTTGCGAAAAGGACTTTCTGCAAGTAAACTTACTATATAGAAATAACCTAGACCAATAGATTAACGTTACTTCCGAAGCACGGAAGTGCTCGATATTTAATGCCACATAAACTCATCCAAAACTCTTACCTACTATACTCTGCTTCACTCCAGTTATCGTTTCTAACCGCGGACACACATAACATACCACAACTACACTACACATAATTAATTAAGTAAACTTAATTTCATTTTTAATTATCAATGATAATATTTATGAGTAGAGGCCTGTATGTATTATGTAAATCGCGGTATTCATATTTATATCCCGACTATTATTTCGATACTTTGGTGATTCGTAATCACGGGTAGACTAAGATTACAGGTGTCTCTAAAGAAATTGTCAGAATTAAAGAAAAAGCTTATCTACGATCATAAATTTCCAACTTATTCTATTTTTTTGGACTAATTTTATGTTATCTATCGGGTTCCTAGTTGGTAATCACTCCTTTATAGAATATTCTGCGATCAATATTCGCCAGCTCCTTTATTCATCCTTTCCATGTGACCAGATCATGATATCAATAGACTCGGGTCTATTTCAGCCTACCTAAAGGTCATTGAGCAAGTTCAGTATGCGTGTGAACAAAACGACGCAAAAATGCCACTGGGCAATGATCGTTAGGGCGCAATGGGCCCCTAGGGCAGCCTGGGTCTGCCTCCTAACAGGCCACATATTTTTTTAACAAAATTTCATTATTACGTTACAACTTTGTTCCCAAAATTGTATGATATTGCTGTGAAAGTTTTAACATTACTTTGATGCTAACTGTATGGATTAGCGCGTTAGGAAACGTGCACTCCACTTTAAGGTTGGGAGTTCGAACCTATCACAATATGAATATTTCTAAAAAAAAATATGTAAGTACAGTATTTATAATGCTTAGTGTAAGATGTCCAAAAATATTTAATACTTACGTAGAGAACACAATTTGTCTAGGTATCCGTAGCTTGTAAGATTAATATAAAGAGATGCCCGCACTATTAAGAAAACTTTACATAGATTGCAAAAGCGTTTTTTTTAATAAAAAATATATTCTCACTTCGAGATTGAATTCAATCTTGAAATGATACATAAACACAATTTGTTATTACACTTTCGCACAATTTATAGCGAAATCTTTGAACGTTTTAATGGAATGCAAATTATATATTTTTTGTTTTAAACTGTCTCTTAGAATCTTGTATAAAGACACTTTTAGTTCCTTGCAGATTTTACAGAGGTCACTCCTTGGTTCGGTCGCCGTTTGTGTAAAATTTAAGTTAAAGTGCTTCCGTCCGAAAGGCACACAAATCACAGTTAACACATGTAGAGTCTTTAACAGTAGAAGGCCTCTGCCTTCGCCTATTCGCATTACGTCGGCGTGGTATACTCCATATGATCTATGTGAAATGATACCAAAATTTTTATTAGCTACGTTTTTGCCTGATCTTCCCACATACTCGTGCCAAAACTTTGACACGGCAAAAATGATGTAGTTAGATAGAAAATTCTTTATTGTACACCAAATTAAAATAAAACAAGAAAACAATTACAAAAGAAAAGCGATACAATTAGGGGCCTTATCGCTTACAGCGATTTCTTCCAGGCAACCTTAGAATGGAGAGTAATTAAAATTAAAAGAAAGCCGGGGGTGTAAAAAAGAATAACAAATATATAATTATATTTCAATAGACAAACACAAATAAATACTATTACTTAAATAACATAAAATAAACCTACATACAAAATACATACATTACATTGGAGCATTGAGCAGCAGGACATTACTTCTGTGAAAGGAAAAGCTTCTTTACTCCAATTTTGAACCCATTTAGTGATTGCGCTTGTCTAATAGTGAAGATTAACTCATCCACAAACAATACATACTAAATGTTCAACTTTAGAACGACGTTCTTGCTTAGAACAAAAAATAATCAAATTTGGTTACGATATTTTGGAATGAAAGAGGAACTAAAAATAACTCCTGTTCGTATTTATAATTAAAAGGGAAGGTTAGTGTTGAAACTGTCCTTTGCAAACCCCATTACTTTCCTTTTCATAACCTACCAGGCCACCTCTAAAACCCTTAACTAATATCAATAGTATCAAATATCAAAAAGGCCTTTTGCTTTGAGCATGACAATTAAGCGCTAATAGCTCTGCGAGACAAGGTAGGCCACATCGGCAATGTTAAGCGGAGTGCCTAGAGCTGAGATTTTGGATGGAAGATCGTTTAAGTGTGGCAGATTAGAATGATATTTCCCTCTGAGTTAAGGAGGGCAGGCGGCAGTCGCTCCATGTAATAACTGAAATTCAGCCAAAATCTGGTTAGACCAGTAAGCAGATCCTGGGCTCTAAGCTTAAGTCTTTTTTTTTTTTTTTTGTTTTACGTCGGTATCAAAATGCATTTACGCACTGCCTTCCGGCCAAAGGGGACCGAAAGGGGGTGTGGGACTCACCACCGGCAGACACGACCGCCGGCAGCAATACCCACTAAAAATCTTCCGACGACGCCCGCCGCTTGTTGAGAAAGAGGCGGGGGCCAGTACCTGGGTTGCAGCTTCTGACACCCCGCCTGCGGCCAACGTCCCCCGGACCAAAACCGGGAGGACCTCCTCAGAGAGGCGCAGTGGACGCGCCCCTCCTACCTCCCCCTGCGACCATAGCGTGTGTGGCCGACTTCCCGGAGGGTCCATGGTTAGACAGCAGGGGCCCCCTGCCCCCGCTGCCTAGACCCTCCTGGCGCTGCTGAGCGGGCCCTCCTGGCCTACCCGCAGCGCCCTCCATAGGTCCCTCTTAGTTTCCCCCCCGGTAGTCAGTACTAAGAGCACCCAGAGTCGTCGGTCTCTGGGTGTTACCTTTTCCCTAGCGCCTCCTGCGCCCTACCGGGAGGTACTCAGCCCCCCCACCACGACAAGGTGGAGACCAGTCGGGGGGGAAGCTTAAGTCTAGGGCAACTGGGACAATGCTAGGATATGATGATGATCGTTTGAGTGTGCTTCAGAAAGAATATGAAGCAGTTGGTACCCGTTATAAAGACGGCAGTCGTTGAGAAAAATCAGGGGAACTTTTGCTTAATAACTATTGCTTATTGGGTGTATAGGGATCCTACCAAGACCTGAGGAGCCCAAGCCAACATCACCTGCAAGTGGAGCACCTGCCGACCAACGAACGGGGCTCTGGCGAACATAACAGTGCCCGTTTTGCACCTATTACGTGGGACTAACTATTAGTTGGCGAAGTGTGGGCGTATAATCTGCCTTTGCCTACCCCTCCGGGGAAACAGGCGTGAATATATGTATGTACTATTGCTCAAAACAATCAGAAAGAACCTTACAAGCCTGCCTTCACAATACGCTAAGAGTCTGCGTGGTGGACCTGAATCACTATTACATTGTAAATTTAGGCCTTTGTTGCGGGACTGTTCGAAAGGGTTACATAACGGGCTCAAGTAGGAACATGGATGGCTTTTAGTCAGTAGAAGTCAGTGACACGCCCTTTCGCTCCACCGATAGCATCGAATCGATAGAAAGTCATCAAAAGATTTTCCATCCCAAAAAAGTTTTAAAAAAATGTTGTGTATGCCTGAGCGCTGTAGGACGTTAATAGGATAAGAAATGAAGAACGATAATTACCACCAATACAATTATGTAAATGTGCTAACATGTGTAAGGATATGTAATGCTTAGTACGTCTGATAAGGGCTTACTCATATGAAAACTGCTATTAAGTTGCTGGCTAAATGTCTCTGTCACGCTTGATAAAGTCTAAGGACTGCATGTAACAGACTTTCATATTTATAATACTAACGTAAATACGCTTAAAGGCTAAAAAAATCCTTTTTTTTAGCCTTTAAGCGTATTTACGTAGCAGAGAGGAATTTTGTATAGTGAAAAATGTTAAAAAAATAGGATTGGACAATGATAAAATTATATATTTATGACAAATTTGATGATTTAAAAGAAAAGGTTTTGAATCTCTGTGGATAATGCGTGTTTTAATTTAGTTTTTTATATCATATTAATGTCACTACGCCACTATATATTAGGTACAGCAAACTTTGCTGTAGTAGTCTTGTGTATCTATCGGCAAACAAAAATTTACCTCAGTAAATTGTTATTTTGATGTCTCTCGTCATAGTAAACACATTTTACCTAATGACAGGCAATCGTTGCAGTCCAACCACATACGCACATCTAGCTCTTAAAAGACGTAATAGTTATTTTGTCAATTTGACAGATGAACGGTTAAAAGTTTTTTTTCTTGTCATAAATACGATAACATACTCGATTTGGTGTTTGGCTCTCTTTATCGGACAGTTGTCGAATTATAAAAAAAAAACTTTACGCACGCAATGCATCTACGTATAAGGAAACTTGAGGCATAGTTAACTCAATTTTGCAGTTTTTTTTACATTTAAGTCCTTTAAGAACTAGATGTGCGATTATTTCACACTTGATCGTACCTACTTGAGTTTTGTATAGCAAACGCTGTACGGCAGTGAAAACCCGTTTCAAACGAAAAAACTGTTATGTGTGATGATATAGTAAGTTCAACAGTAGGGCCTGTCGTCTTTTAAAACCTTGTCATCACAGTGTTTCTTTATTCGCTGAGTCTTTACCTACAGATGCCACGAGACCGTACGATTGAAGAAATAGAGCTAAACAAAAGCCGCCGATGTCTTGTTGTGTAGAATTAAGAGAATGCACAAAGAGGGACAGAATATAGATAAATAAGTTGTCGAGGGGACAACAGTAGGGTTCGCAATTCAGAAAATGTGAAGGACGCGGGCGCTACTTTAAGGAATGTTGGTCATTATAACCGGAAAAGGTATAGGATATATATAAAGGTATTGCCATGGCAAGATGGTGTTGTTAAATGTTCTTAAATCATATAACGGTACTTTTACACTATTCAGCACAGGCCCCCTCCACCACGCGGACCCAGTGCAAATAGGCATTTGATAAAAAGCCCTTGTTTTAACATTACAAAAAGATACTTTAATTTTCATTGTACAGATATAATAATTTTGTTCCTTAACGTTATTATTGCCATTCGTTATAATTATTCTATTGAATCTATATAGATGCTTACAAAAATAATTCTTATAAAATCACACCCAATAACAATAAAGATAGCATTAATTTTTTGGACTGCATCGGCTGCTTACCATCGGGCAGGATGTAGTCATTATGATAATTATATCACACTAAAAAAAAGTATGCAATTACAATTCAAAAAAATTAATTTTATTAAGGCGCTTCATACCATGGAGAACGCACGGTAAAAAGCGCACCCACTCAAGACGGTCTGCAAAAATACCGTTTCACGCCCCACCTGAAAGACACAGGAATTACGTGATAACATTATATATTATATTTAATTACATAGAAAACATCCAGACTTGAAAAAATATTTATGCTTTTGCACACAAAGATTTGCCCTTTGTAGAAATCGAACACACCACCGGAGAGTACTGCAGGTATACTGACCTCCATGCCATATCGGTCGTTAAAACCTGCATAAGTCCATAGGAATCTGATATTATTTAAACAAAGCGATTAATATATCAGATGAGTTAATAGGAAACATGAGGTGACCAGTAGCCGTTATAAAATAGTGTGGTCAGCGGGTGACCGGATGACGAATGTCTGCTGGCCTTGTGTAATCGTAAACAAACTGCAATCGTGTGTTAAGTTGTCTCTGAGTAAGCAGGCGTATAAAAGATGGCATCTTTCATCCTATCCTACTAATGATATAAATGCGAAAGTTTGTGAGTGTGTATGTTTGTTACTTCTTTACTTTATTGGTTACAGCTTCGGGGGACCCTTTCAGTATCATCAAATTTACACTGTGTGTGTTTTGTTTAAAAGAGCATAGCCTGTGAGTTTCTTGTCAGTTCTTTTCACAGAGCGGGGGCTCGGAACTGGCACTTAGATTTACTTACACCTAATTTTTATTTATTTGCATGTAAGTGAATCTAAGCTTCGTGATTTCAGGGTTGATATTAAAAAAAAAAATTTCATGTATATTTTGTTTTGACGTTTTCAAGTGCTATGTAATAGTTTATGAAATAAAGAACTTTTTATTTTACTTTACTTTACACAAAAACTACGGGACCGATTGTGATGAAACTTGGTATGTATATAGCTGCAGTTCTAGAATAACGCGGGACGCAGCTAGTTGTGAATAAACCTGATTAAATTAATTTAAAATAATAGTAAGACCATGCAATTATATTATGGTGTCTCCTATGTGTTATAATTATGTAGTACGTCAAAAAAATAATTAAAAAAGTTAAGCCCTTCTCTAGTACCCATGGGTCTAAAAAAAAAATATTTATGTGTATATGTTATTTCATCATACATATTTTTTTTTAAGAACTTTGTTCTGACTGTATTCTGTTAATAGGTGCACACCACCATAAAAAATAAACAGTTTTACAGCCCTGTAGAGTTCACGCGGAGATCTAAACAAAACAACAATTTCTTCTGAATATAAATACTGATTAACGAAAAATCTACTAACATCAATGGGGAAATCTAAGGACATGGAACTAAGCATTCGATTCGTTAGTATTAGGCAATGCGATGATGCCAACATGGAATATGTAACCGGCGGGTGCTGTAAACTAGTATCTATGGACTGTCAGCATTCTAGAACATATATCTCCAATTTCTCGACGTCGCTTCACGGCAGCGATGTTTAACTAGACCGATCTGTGAAGCGTCAGTCATCGGATCGGATGCATCTATGTTTACCGATTTACTGAACGTGAACCGTACCGAGTCCTATTAAGTAAACACTGCACTGAGTAGGCAACATCATATTTTTATTAATTAATCAAGGTACAAGACTATTGAGACGTTGATCCTGAATGACGGTGGTTCATTCTCATTCCTTTATGTTTTCTGTATATGTAGGTACTAATATTTTTATGTTATTTAAACAAACGCAAGATAATCAACTTTTTACATTGCGACAAAATAGTTAATGTTACATAAAGCAATGGAAGTATTAAATGTATAAAATGTTAATAAATACAATAGAAAAAAGAATACCACAGTAGAAACAAATAGGTGGGCAACTCGAGCGCAGAACAAACGATAAAAGCCTGAACACGTAGGGCTGTCGCTTATAGTTTATTCAATCGTCAAAATCACATAGCCAATAGCGACAGCGTAGCCACGACTAGCGCACCTACGAGTGGGGCAACATTAGCAGCGATAAATTTTGTCAGCGTGTGCGTGTGACTTGTATACTTTTACGGCGCTTACTTTAAAAGTGTTCAGTGCATATGTTTGAATGTATCGTACTTTTGTGTTTATGTAACTTCGAGTCGAATAATATGAAGATATTTTAAATTATATATATACATTTGATATTAAAGTTATATATTGGTTTTTTTTTTCTTGCAACAGTACAAGATAGAAACCTACGTTCACTAAGATACATTTCTTAGTGTCTTAATAAAGAAATTGTATGATAAAGTTAAAATTAATAGGTCTTTTCGCAAGGAGATACGTGCAATAAAGATAAAAATACTTTACTCCATGATTAAGCTTACATAACTGTGCACTGTAATTATCAACTAGAACTTGACATCAAAAAACGACGACATAAAATACATATCAATCAATAATAATAACAACTCCTCTCAGTCTCCGTGCTTTCCCCTAATTATCACAGTGCTGGTTTAGGCACTGATTAAGTCAATGACCATGCTTACAGAACCCGGCACCCTTCCCTAAAATGACGTTCTCGTCTAATTGTAGCGGCACAGCTAGAGAGCCATATTAATGCACCATCATGCCTCCAAGCGATTAACAAAGTGACTGCGCTTCTCAACCCAAGTGATCTCAAGCAATGCTATGTTAGCGTAAAGCGCTGCTATTTACCGGTAGAATATATGGCTCAGCGGTGAAACCTAACTGGATGTCTTTAAACAGAATGACAACTTACGTTTTACAACCATTGGTAAACAAAGCGGCAGTAAAACATGGCCACGGCATCAAATTCCATCTCCTGTCTGGTCTGTGATAGAACTTTGACGGACCAGCGACTAGGTGGCTTACAGTTGGTGCAACTTTTATGTACCGACAACAAAAAGTATAAGACTAGGTGTTGACAGTCAAAACAGATTTTATAGATGATCTGAAGATATTGCCAAAACAGCGTGGAAGTCTGTGCTTTGTCTGGGAAAGTCCAGTATCGAAAGAAGGGCCCCTACACCTAGCAACGGGTAAATATAAGGATACAGAAGAGTAATTGCATTACGTAAAAAAAGCGTATCATTTTTGTGTTTTAAATTACAAATAAGTATTTTTTTTTCAACTATAACCGTCATAAAACGATTTGAGTACCAGTAACTTTACACTATGATCATATTGTTTTCTTCAGAAATTATTTCAGCAAAACTTAAATTTAAATTATATTCTGTCTGACTTTCCGTTTCTCCTTGTGGGAATGACTCGGTATCTTGCATATGTAATATTCTTGCATACATACTTATCGCCCTCTTTCCAATTATATTTCTCCAGTCTCTTCACTGCTATTTTAACTCTGCGAAATAGTTTTCTTGTATAATTACTATTGAAGACTATAATTTGCGAGCCGACAAGCAATCTCTTAAAATAACATTTGGGTTTGAAGTTAGTATTTTTCTTTTGTTAGCAGCTATGATTTTCATTTAGTACTAATGTTGAAATTTAAAACTGGGCAGTCTGAAACGGGATCTGTATATTTGTTCATTAGATCAGTTTGTTAAAGTACTGGTCTCAAGCCTCCGCAAGAGCCAAGAGGGACTCCGTAGGTCATACTCGACCTGGAGGACCCGATGTGGTTTTTTTTTCAAGTAACACGTTATAATGAGTACGTCCTGCCTGATAGTAAGCAGTCGATGCAGTCCAAAAAAAAAGCGCTTCATACCGTGAAATAAGCACGGTACAAAGCGCATCCACTCATGACAGCCTGCTAAAATGCCGTTTCACGCCCGGCTTAAAAGACCCGGGATCATAGGCAATAGAGCCGGTAGTGAATTCCAAAGCTTAGTGGTTTTAATATGTTATGTTTTTAAAACGACATTACAAATTTTAGAGTAGCTTACATATTGATTTTCTACACAATCTATATTTGCTTAAAAACCATTTTATTGTTCGCTAATGTTGAAAAAGAAACCTTTATGCTAAGTTTTAAGTTTCAAGATCCTGTGTTCAGTAGTTGGGTTTTATATTTATAAATATATATAGATTACCCCCCGATTCTCTAATAAGGTATGATTCAAGACAAGTAACACGCTGCCTATCTCATACGTTCTTATATCAAAGAAAAAGTTCTTATTAGTGTAATTTTGTTTATGCATAACCTCTCAAGTGTCGCGGCCATCTTGGCCATAAATATCTAATGACTATGTTAGATGCCAAGCATTCAATTTGGACCAAAGAGATATGAATTGAATGTTATTAGATTATTATTTATTTATTATTTTATTATTTATTTATTTACTTTAATTAAAACGGTGTACAAAACCAATTACAGTAATAAAAGATAACAATCAATTTCAAAAATACAATTCAACACTTACAAAACTAAACTCAGCAACAATAATTAAATTAATCAGATTAAATGTAAACAAATTAATTAGATTATATTAAAATAAAATTAACTATAATAGACATAAGTTACATAAAGATATACACGCACACATTCCACATTACACATTAGATTCCTTAGAAGAATAACTCTTACCCTATTTTTACTTCGTCAAATGCAGAATTTTGCAATAAATTGCAATTTTCACCCCACATTTTTGAGTATAAAAGTTTCTGAAACCTCGTTTTTACTTGCACGCTTTCTACTCATATATTTAATATGTCATTTTATTACTTTATTTTCTGATTTGATAATAATCTGTGTTTGTGTCAAAAATCCCTTTATAGAAAATCATATAAAGTAAAACAATTAATAGATGTTTATTCTGTTACCAATACATTAAAATATGTAATAATACGTCAATCGTTACTAGAATTTTATTTACTGGAATGTATTTCATTTCTCTATGAAAACATTTATTCATAATATTATGACTCATTAAGTCCTGTACCTATTACATTATTTACATACGTAACTAAATTATAAGTACTTGTTAATAATTATTATATCCTCGAATATTTCAGATAGTGTAAAGGTTGAGCGTTCGATTTAAAACGAGCTAACATCAATTTCAAAAAACGCCTTAATATTGAAACCACTCGTGCGCAATAGCTAAAATCCGAAGGAACATAGGTTACTATTTGCAGTGTAGAATGTCTATTGATTTGACGACTGGTATGACGAGGAGGAGCTCAGTATACCTCCACTCCGCTTCTGAGGTCGTGGGTTCGATTCCCAAACAGGACAAATCTTTTGTGTATGGACATGAATAATTGTTCTGTCTGAGTGTTTGTTACGTATATTAAGCCTATATATACAAATAAATAATATTCACATATGATATTATTACCAAGTGAAAAATATAACAACTTTGACTCGTTTTAGCGTTGTTCGTGAAGACATCGTTGTTCTCAGGCTCCTATCTTACCTGAAGATGCCCTGTGCAAGGGCGAAACACGTATCGTGTTGAATTGTTTCTCGATTTTTCGGCAAATTATAGTTGCGCGGAAATGTTACAAAGATATTTTTTAATCCATCACTTGCTTACAATGGATTTCCGCAAAGTAACGCCTGAATCAATAAATATGTTTTATAAGTTAATTCGTATCCATGAGTTCCATAACACAAGTTCGTAGTGATACATATCTTGGAACGGAAAAGGAGTGATTGTCAGATACTTAAATTAAAAAAAAAAAAATTGTTATAACTATACGTCACACAGACCAAACCGCAGGAGGAAGCTTATCAAAAACATTCGTATCTACAAGAAGTAGATAACTTGATAGAAGCCAAAACTAGCTATCTAGAATCTGCCTAGAAACTTTACAGACAAGTTAGGTTCGCAATAATTGTCTACAACTAACTTTACTAAGATTCGTAGTGGTACCCACATCCTTTAAGCTTTCTCTTAATAAACAACTTTTTAGGTACTTACTTCTAGTCTTTATGAAGAAGTTATGACTTCATGAAGCACTACGTGAAGATGGTCGTGAACAATCATCGAAGTATCTCTGCCGGCGCATGCGTTTTCTAGTCCCGGAGGTATTAAGCGGGGTATAAAACGGCAATTATACAGATCAGCAGTCTGACACGTAGTGGGTGCGCCATGATATCCCATGGTACGGGAAACATTAATGTCCGTAGTTATCAATTACGTTGACGACCGATATGGCGTGGAGGTCAGTATACCTACACTTCACTCCAACGACGTCTGGTTCGATTCCCACACAGGACAATTCTTTGAGTGCATGAACATGAATATTTGTTCTGGTCTGGGTGCTTTCCTATGTATATTAAGTATTTACAAAAAAAAAAAATGTAGTATGTTTATCCGTTGTTTAGTATCCATAACACAAGTTCTTAATGATACTTATCTTGGGACTAAATAATTGGTGTAATTGTCACAAAATATTTATTATTTATTACTTTTTATTTGTGTTTAGTCTGTATACTATATTCTTTATTTTATTTTTTATTTATTACATAGATTTGTACAACTATCATTACAGATAAGTTCCCAATGCGATACTGTAAAATTAAAAATTACACAGAAGTTTTAGTGTCATTATTTCGAATTCACTCAAAGAACATGTAAGCAAATCAACAATTTCATGGACCTTATCATATACGTTATTTTCTTATATTATGTATTACAAAAAATTCCACTGTGAATCTACAAATAAGTGTATATTTTTTTTAATTGTTTTCATTAGTTTAAGATTAAGATACGCCATCATTCGTATTATACAAGTACAACGGTAACACATGACGGCAAATTTATTCCTTCGTATATATATATATTTTTCTTTTTATAATAATAATAATAAAAATCTTTATTTCGGAATAACATCCATAAAAGTTTATTAGTAACATTGAAAGACTTAAGATCTAGTGTTAGTAAAAAATATTCTATCTTAACTAATATAATATAATATAATATAAACGTACCGATGGTTACTTCACCGCATGTAAATGCACCCAACGCTCTAGCAGCGGCGAGTCCCACCGGTCCGCCAATACGCACAGGATGCTATTGGTGCTGCCCCGCATCCTTCCAAGCATTGAGGCGCAACGTTTACGCATTATTGCAGAAAAGCTATCTACGTTAGCTTCCGCAAACATGCCCGACGCGCTACAGAACCGTGGCAGACCCATCAGCACCCTGTACGCATTGTTGTATTGGACCCTCAGGTCGCTGTATGCCCGCTGGGTATAATTGATCCATAGGCTGCACGTGTAGAAAGACTGACAGTATGCTTTAAAGAGCGTCTTTTTTACTTGATCACTACACCGTGCAAACCTACGAGCAAGCATATTACAGCGGACAGCCAACGACCTACGCTCCCTTTCTATGTCCACATTATCCCGCATATCATCCGTGACCCAGTGGCCCAAATACTTAAAACGTTCTACTCTATTTATTAAAGTACCACACAAATGAATGTCTGGTACTACCTCATAACATTTATTTCTAGCTTTGAATACCATAAACTCACTCTTCGTTGGATTATATTTGAGCCCATGGGCCACAGCGTACGACTCACAAATATGAAGCATTCTTCTCAATGCACCGATCGAAGGACTCAACAGCACCATATCATCGGCGTAACTTATGTTATTTATACACAACCCATCAATATGACACCCTATCCCTGTGCTGCTGAGTTCCCGGATCAAATCATTGATGTACAAGTTGAAAAGGCGAGGGGAGGCCAACCCACCCTGCCTTACGCCACACTCTAGCCTGTACTCATCTGAGAGAACCCCAGCCCATTTCACGTTATTTCTTTGGTTGTCATACCAATACTCTAAAACAGACACTATCTCCCCGGATACTGTAGTATTTTTATGCAAAACAATAATTAACTCAAAACTTATTCTGTTACAGGTAAAAAAACAAATTGACGGCACAAGTATGTATATTATTGGCAGGGAGATTGTCCTCGCACCTCAAAAATAGTAACTAAATAAATGGTAATCACTGAAATGATGCGTAATTATCGTTTGCTCCGAGCCTCGCAAAGCACGTTAAGCCTTTAGTCGACTTCTTGGCGGGAAAGTGAAGCGTCATGTCTGCAGTTTTGTTTTATTTTCTAAAATTTGTGATATTTCTAACATTAATGTTTAATAACGGTGGATTATTAACCGTTAAGTGTTTGTGAACGTACATGAGTGTTGGTAAAGGAAATAAAACAGTGCAACATAACTTTTTAAATTCTCTCAAGAAGTCCATGTGAGATCTCAGTATAGTCCCCCATCTTTAATGAGGACTCAAGGGCTTTAGGGGAGGACATCTCATTTACCATTTACCATTTATCATCTTTATCACCACTCATTCTCATTTACTATAATTTATATGATAGTAATATATCTCTAACTTGACACTGGCTAAATGTGCAAACCGCACGAAGCCATTATTTAAAAGAAGAAGAAGAAGAAGCCTTTAGTCCCAGCTGTCATGAACATTTATGGCTGTCGTTATTAGTATGTCAGTGCCTTCTATTATTCTGACAGCTGGTTTAAACATAGAATGATGTTTCCCTCTGAGTCGCTCCATGTAACAAACAAATCTGATTTGACCAATGAGCAGAGCCTGGGCCCTGAGCTTAAGTCTGGGGCAACCAGGATTGTGTTAAGATATAATGATGATGACTAATCAATGTAAAAAACCTAGTAAATGGCTTCAAATGCATAGATTATTAAATATTAAGTTAACATAATACCCGGTGATACCGGCCTAGAATAGTGCAACTTCTCTCATGGAATTTCGTAAGAGTCGACGAAGTGAAATCCTACCGTATGATGGGCAGCAGCGTCATCCTGCGTACTGGCTTGAACTGCGATCACCAACCCAACTGCCCAGCGTGGTAATTATGCGCAAATACCCCCAATACAATGTGATCTATCAGGGAGGCCAATGTTCAGCAGTGGAACTAACAAGGCTGATATAATGATGATGATAAATAATAATAATAATAATAAATAAAACATTTATTGCCAAAAAGTGGTACAACATTGATTCACTGGTAGTCCCCAAACTAGGTAATCCTGTCTCTTGAGGACTAGAATTTGAGATTTGCATTAATTTGAAATTATCAGCGTTGCAAACATTAAACAATCATTATATTATTTTATATTCTAGACATTTATAGCCATATATTTGTGTACTTAAATGACTTTTTGCGTTAGCCTGTTTTGTGCGTGTGTATGGAATGAGTATATTATAGAGCGTGAGTGAGTATATTATAACGTGTGTGAGTGTGAGATAGCATGTAAGTGTGTGTGTGTGTGTGTCTCAGAAAGTCCACTGACCAGTAGAAGCTCTGAATTGTCGTAGTTAAGCGAAAGAAGCCACGCCAACACCTTCTTCCTGGCTGCGCATGAGCCGCTGGAAAAAATTACCGTTTATCATGGCTTATTAAGACATATAATGAGAAGAGTAACGACTATGACTGTTAAGCGGGTGGAGGGGATATTATGGATCAAACAAAAGATAGATTTTGTGTGTGAACGATGATATGATAGAAAATAAGCTTAATGTGTCGAATGGAAGAAGAAGAGAAGATACGCCCAAACCAAAAAAAAACTAACAGAAGAGCAGAAAAACTATGAGATTAAAAAGAAGAATAATCCAGATTTTACAACAGATTTGTCAGTACAATAACATGTTGACAAACATTCTTCTCTCCAATAGTACGACTGAAGCAAGCCCTTTATGGGACAAAACAAGTCTAGTGTACGATCACATTTCCATAAGATTGAGCCATATAGCAGACAAAGGCAGCAGCTTGCGACGCGTAGACAAACAAGACGCAGATTCTATAACTGTTTTGTAATCCATGAAATTAGTTTATAGCAGGTAGTATATTTACCCCTGCAAAATTGGTGCATTCATAATAGTATAGTCTAGCTATCTTATGCGATTCTATACCTAAACTAAGGTGTAACGGTAGTTACTAGATCACGAATAAACATAAATTCAAAATCATTTATTCTAGTTTTGCTCAAACGAGCTCTCATGAAGGTCAAAACTTAAAAACTAGCGCGCCCATTCACTGCGGGCAGGAGCTTGATCGTAAAAGAACGGGCAAGAAAATCGTCAAGGTTAGTTTTTTCTCCCGCCAGTTCGTTGCAGCGATACTGACCTCCACGACATATCGGTCGACACCGCTCTCTAAGGGCAAGAACTTTATCTACACACCTTTCAGGAGACCATACAATTGACAGGTTCACGAGTTTCAAAAAAAATTTTTTGCCGCGTACTCATAGATTACAAGCTCCCATGTCATCAAAAAGCGCGTTCATGGTTTTTAATGCGCTAGTGCCCCACAGCGTAATGTACGCTGCCAAATGATGTGGCAAATTTATCTATAAATAAATTTAAAACTACAGAAAGTGTAAATTGTGCCGGAAGGCTTATTATAGTGTGAAAGATTTTATAAACGACAAGGCTGCCTGAAAGTGACATGAATTGCTCCTTTCTTTTTTAATGAAATATTAGATGTTGGTAGTTTTGAAAACCACTGAGCGGTAATTTTAATAATATTATTTTTTATTGATGGTATTAGATTTTAAGACATAATTTAAAAAAGCTAAGGTAGGATTCTTGAGGCATTCTTCTCAATCTCGTTGTTTTTTCTCCAAGTCTTTTGGAAACTTTTTGAGTCACCGACAGACTGACAAATCTTGAGAAAAAACACATCAGACCGATTAACTGACTAACCTTGACAAATAATCCATTTTATTTCTTGATTATTGCACCGCATCTCTATCATTGTTTTTAAAAATTAATCGAATTTCTATTTCGTTTGTAAATTTTTTACGGATCTAAATGATCATTTTGATCTGAAAGACAATGAAGTATTTTTTTTATTATGTAAGTAGGCTGCCACCTCGTAGAATAAAAATAAAATTACCTATCTATATACAAATAAAGAAAGGAATAGCCTTACAAAATCCCAGGCTTTGTAGCCAATATCTGCAATAAACCTGCATAATTGATAAATGTGGGTGCTAAAGGTGCTTCCACAAATCACGGGCGACTGCGGAGGCCGGGAAGTAGTTCCTTTGTGAAACATATAAAACGTGACTGAAATTAAATTAAGATAGGATGTCCGCAGTGTTGATGTTGTACCACTAAATGTCTTGCTTTGCGAAATGGGAACTTAATTTCAGAGGCGCTTTGGCTAGCAGGGAAGATAGAAAGAATATATTTATTGACACAGCACAACTAAGAGAATTCTGGCTATTTTATTTTCCAAATCTGCTATAAATTCGAGGTTTACAAAACGATGTCTAAACTACCAGGTTAGACCAGGTTTAAAACTAGTGCTGCCAGTTTTAAACCTGGTCTAACTTTAGACATCGTTTTGTAATAAGCCCCTTATTAATGTTGGAATATAGTTCATTTTTGGACATAACTTCTGCTGAATTGTGATATTCTGTGTTGATTCTAAAACTCCATGAAAGCCTTTTGTAGTCTCCACATTTGAGATGACTAATTTATTGATTCAGGCGTTACTTTGCGGAAATCCATTGTAAGCAAGTGATGGATTAAAAATAAATAAAGAAAAATCGGGAAATTCGGGAAATGATAGTAGCGCGGGAATTGTTACAAAGATATTTTTAATCCATCCTTTGAGATGACTTTAATTGTGGGTAAATGACAAAAACGCTGCACTTTGTTGCCAATCACTTGAATGTAGAATTACTGTAGAATACTCTAATCGAGTGAGTATGAACTAAAAATAAAATTACAGAACTAAAACTAATACAAGAGGTATATACAAATAAAACCAAATGTAAGCTGATTTAAATTCTTACAAAAATCAAGCAGCGTTTGAGTTTAAAAACACTTTTATGTCATAAACTATTACATAGTACTTGAAAACGTGAAATAAACTTTTTTAATTGGCAGTCACATGGTTTCATACGTGTTATTAAAAAAAACATTAAGCACGAAAAATCTTGCGGGACACTTCAGTGCGTATTATATTATTAATAGTATGTGTAGAATTTCATATCGACGTCTCATGTGCTTGGGAAGTCACTTCAAACTTCTGAATACGGATATTCTGGATTTGGACACCTGCGCTTCAAACTGCAGGACGCCACGCACCTGCTTCGCCAATCAGTACTGGGTCTGCGAGGTGAAGTAACGTCTTACCTTAATTTGTAAGAGTAAGGCTAAGCCCGGGGCAGCAAGAGCAGTCGAGCATGCTCTCGTGGGTTTTCTTGATAGGTATTATTATACTCTTTTCAGTATGTGCCGACCTTTAATGATTATCATGTTATGATAGCGCACGAAAGAATTTTCTACCAAATACCAAAAGAAACATTAAAATCAGAGTACCTACTTTAAAGATTTACGTAACCTCCTCCGTTAAAAACGGTATTTTTTTCTGCCGTCGTCCGATCCGACCGCCAATGTTATCCCAACTGTTCAGACTTTATGAATGTATTTTTATCAAACCTTTTATTGAAAATTGGTTACAAAAGTAACATAAGGAGCCATTTTTTATAAAACAACGACCACCCGCGATTTGTACTCGTGACTTACAGGTTAGTTGTTATTTTTAAGGTTAAAAAATAGCTTAAGTTACTCATTACAACATTAAGTATCTGCCAGTCAGATCAGAAGACAGAGAGTCCCACTTTTCCGCAGATTAGCCGCAACAAACAAATAGACAAATTTATATGGAAAAAAGTCTTTTTTTTGTTTTAAGTACCGAATTACTTTTCTATTAGTTACTATAATTGCTTTTGGTTACCTAAAATTCAGCCAAATTTATTTAGACCAGTATGATGACCCTGGGGGCTGGGGGTGGGTTAATAACCCTGATGAGGATTATTTCTAATTTGTAAGATACTTTCTTTGTCTTTTTTTATGTATTGTAATGTTTCCTTTTTGTTTTTACATTCACATACTTGCCAACTTCGTTCAAATCCTCTGTACCCAACATTACTTGGTTATAAGTATTTTTAAATATATATTTTGGAACTAAACAAATGATACTTTCTTAAGCAACAATAAAAATCTCCTATTTTGACGTTTTAGAAAGACACTTAGAATAGAGTAGAATAAAATAATTATTTATTGGCCACACAAATACATTCCTTATTAACAATAACTTATTAGATAGGGACTTCTTGGCGGGAAAGTGAAGCGTCTTGTCTGCAGTTTTGTTTTATTTTCTAAAATTTGTGATATTTCTAACAGTAATGTAATAACGGTGGATTATTAACTGCTAAGTGTTTGTGAATATACATAAGTGTTAGTAAATCAAACAAAGCAGTACAACATCACTTTTCAAATTCTCTCAAGAAGTCCATGTGAGATCTCAGTATAGTCCCACATCTTTACTGAGGACTCAAGGGGCTTAGGGGAGGGTATCTCATTTACCATTTATCATCACTCATTCCTATTTACCATGAATTACATATTATTAATATATCACTTACTTGACACTGGCTAGATGTGCTAGACGCACGAAGGCATTATTTAAAAGAAGAAAAAAACCTATTACTTACACATTAGTAACTAAAATAAAAATACAGAACATAATTAATACTGTGGGGTTAAATAGGTGCTGCTTCAGCATAGGTCTAAGACTAAGAGACAAGTCCTAGCGGAACTGGTGTTCCGGACCCTGGCCAAAAGAATAACAAAACGCTTCAATTATTTTGTTTCTATGTATGTAATAGAAATAAACGTGTGTAATTATTACTGTGTTGGTGTTGATGATTTCATACAGGGCAATACAAAAACCATACGTGGGCTTCACAAGGCCGAGATGAGTCAATATTGGTTAAAAAACTAACATTATTTACTTACAATTACCTATCTGTATTACATGGTATCAAGGTTAACTAACTCTAATATTTTGCACTGTATTTCCTTTAACTGGTCCAAGCTAATTTGGGCCAATTTGAAATGTCAGATACGGTACCGGTACGTTTCATACAAACTTTCAGCCGTGTATTGCATACGTACCGCATATTCTTGGGCCTACAGAATAGACCGTTAGGTTTACTTCATAGTAGATATTATTAGACAAAGAACTGCGATATGTGCGTGATCTGGGAGACTGAAAAAAAAAGGAAAATTTTATAAAACTCCGCATAGCAGATGGTATAGATGGCGAAGATCCCTCCTTGATATTGAGTTTATCAGGAATCCACGTTGTTACGGGTATAATATGATCATCATCATCATCATCATCATCTCAGCCCATAAACGTCCCACTACTGAGCACGAGCCTCCTCTCACATACCAAGGTGAGAGGGTATTGGGTCATACTCCACCACGCGGACCCAGTGCGGATTGGCGGAGGCAGGTGTATGGCGTCCTGCTGTTAGAATTTATCAAGCCGCCCACTAGGCCTCTACCATGGCTTAACGACTACCACATTTAGTGATACCAACCAACGGCTTAACGTGCTTTCCGAAGCACGGAATAATATGATCATAATATCTATTATCATCATCATCATCATCATCACAGCCTATTAACGTCCCACTACTGAGCACGAGCCTCCTCTCACATATCAAGGTGTGAGGGTATTGGGTCATACTCCACCACGCTGACCCAGTGCGGATTGGCGGAGGCAGGTGTGTGGCGTCCTGCTGTTAGAATTTTTCAAGCCGCCCATTAGGCCTCTAACATGGCTTAACGACTATCACATTTAGTGATAACCGGGACCAACGGCTTAACGTGCCTTCCGAAGCACGGAAGCGCTCGATATCAAATGCCACACAAACGGTCACCCATTCAAGGACTGACCACTGTAAACTCTGCTGTACTTCGGCGATCGTTTCCGACCACCGAGCACCGCAGAGCTACGAGCGCTATTATTATTAGCGAATATCTATTAATTAGTCGCTAATTTAGTTAAGATCTACTTAATGGCCAGGTCAGCACTAACGAAGTGTTTTGAGCTAAGAGCGATCTTCAGAACCTAAACATGTACGAATTTGTTTGAAACAATACACGTTAGTCCGGTCATTTTAGACAATTGAAATAAAGAAAATTCCGACAGAGCCAAATCTTCGTAGAGACCTTAGGTTTACCACAAGGAATAAAGTGTCAAAAGTCCCCATCAGTCCCATGTGAGCTTAGGGACTTATTCGGGGCCCAAGGTAAAAATTTTAGGTTTTTTGGATTTTTCTCGAAAACGGTAAGTTTTATCGAAAAAATACCTCAAAACAAAGTTGTAGATCTTAAAATTTTATATCAAAATGGTTTCTATGATTTTTTCTCTAAGACCCACTATTTCCCAGATACTGCGCTTGTAAGAATCACGTTCTACATAATATGCACACATATGCCACGTATATACATATTTAGGTACTCAAGCAAGCAAAAATGCCTACTCGTGTCTCTTTTATGTATACATTATACTATTCTAAGAAAATTTACTCTAAAATGACCGCCGGTCCCTTACCGAATCCCCTCTACTTGAATAACATCTGCCTATTCTTTTGTCCATGTTGTGTCGTTCACGTATACCTGCTTCTTTTAGTGTTGAACGAGCAGTTCGAGTGACTATACGTATTTATTACAAGCGTCTACTATTGAAGTTAGAGCTGATTAATATTTTTAAAAAATGTCACAAATTTGCGCCAAATCGGTAATACAAACATCGTCTCCTCAATGAAGAGGGTCGTAACTCCTTTTTTATTTCCGATATGGACTCACTCGTTTGGAGTTTTTGCTAGTTTCAAATAATTAAATAAATCAAGTTATTTGCATAAATGCAGCGTTTTCGTAATTTAGTCACAGGTAAAGTCAAGTAAAATCCGTCAGTTAAATCGACTCACGGTCATCATATCCCAGCATTATCCCGGTTGCCCTAGACTTAAGCTTAGGGCCCGGGGTCTGCTCACTGGTTCAACCAGATTTGACTGAATTCCAGTTATTACGTGGGAAACATCATTATTTGGTTTAACCAGCTGTCAGTCTGTTACAAGGCACTGACTTCCTAATAACGACTGCCATTGATGTTCATGACACGGGACCAAGGGCTTAACGTGCTTTCCGAGGCTTCCCTTTCGTGGGGCCAATAATGTAATTGGCGATGTGTGGGCGTATAATATGCCTGTGCCATGTGCTGTGTATGTATGTATACAGGTATCACAAATCAAAAAACGCGCCGAGTACACTACCTCACAGGTGGTGTGGAAATGTGTGCATATTATGTAGAGCGTGATTCTTACAAGCGCAGTATCTGGGAAATAGTGGGTCTTAAAGAAAAAATCATAGAAACCATTTTTATATAGAATTTTAAGATCTACAACTTTGCTGTGAGGTATTTTTTCGATAAAACTTACCGTTTTCGATTAAAATCCAAAAAACCTAAAATTTTGACCTTGGGCCCCGAATAAGTCCCTAAGCTCACATGGGACTGATGGGGACTTTTGACACTTTATTCCTTGTGATAAACTTAAGGTCTCTACGAAGATTTGGCTCTGTCGGAATTTTCTTTATTTGATCACTATTTTTATGTCTAAAATGACCGGACTAACGTATATTGTTGCATGTTTAATGTAGAAAATTACACCACACGAATGTAATGATATTTTTATCACATAAAATTAAAATCATTTATTTAAGTTTGGCTCAATAGAGGTCTTATGAACTCATACTTTATATTTATAAACTAACGCGCCCATTCACTGCGGGCGGGAGCTTAATTGTAAAAAAAGGGAGAGAAAATCGTCGAGGTTAAAAATAAAAATAATTATATTAATGAAGAATACAAACTAAAGAAACTTGAGTCCAAGGACTTTAAATTTGAAATGTGATGTGACGAAATTTCGGACTCGACCGTTCGTATTTCTTTAATCAGGCTGTGTTAAATCAGTAGGTTGGTAGGAAGGCAGTAAGGTTGCCTGGAAGAAATTGCTGTAAGCGATAAGGCCGCCAATTGTATCACTTTTCTTATGCAATTGTTTTCTTGTTTTATTTTAATTTGGTGTACAATAAAGAATTTTCTATCTATCTAAATCTTACTGTGGAGACAACGGTCACCTTAGCCTCCCCACTCTGTAATGAATTTAAAAGGTCAAAATGAAAGCAATTTAATAATCGCGATTTAAAAAAATTAAGATTACTTTTAAATGAGAGTGGAACTACAGTAATAACAACTGCACGTTTCTATATCTGGACTACCAATCAGCGCTGCATCATGACACGAGATTAGTTCACTTTAATTAACCCCATAAATACCGCAAAATGTTAAACACTGTGACATATTAACATACAAATAATCTACACGCGACGGTTAAGTACTTAAGTTTTTATATTTATTTTGGCGTTTTCAAGTGCTATGTAATAGTTTATGAAATTAATATATTTGGAGTTAAAGTTAAAGGTAAAAGTCGATTAATTTAAATTTCAGGCCCAGAATTCAACTTACAGTTAAAGCTTTGTAAGAATTATTGTCTGTATTATAGTATATATATAGTGAATTATAAGTATTATACAACTTGTCAAACTGTTAAGGTCAGGCTGAAAATCAATTGTTCTATATTTCATGTTAGCTTCATCAGAGCATATTTCAATATAGGTAAAATATTATTAATATAATTATTGACAAGCTCGTAGCTCCGCATACTAGGTAGCCGGATGATCGGATAAGATCACTGGAGTTACAGATAATTAATACTATACTATACTAGAAGAACTACGACGACCGATATGGCGTGTAGGCGAGTATACCCGCTTTCCGCTCCAAGGTCGTGGGTTCGATTCCCACTCAGGACAAATATTTGTGTGCGTGAACATAAATATATTTGTTCTGGTCTGGGCGTATCCCTATGTATTTTAAGTATTTATTTACCAAAAAAATTTTTTTGTATGTATATCCGTCATTTTGTATCCATAACACAAGTTCTTATTGATACATCTTGGAACTAAATAATTGGTGTGATTGTAAGAGAATATTTATTTATTTATTGACGAGCTCTTAGCTCCGCATACTATGTAGCCGGATGATAGGATATGATCACTGGAGTAACAAATAATTAATACTACACTATACTAGAAGAACTATTGTCGCTTTCGATTACTGAAATATTTGTCCGAATTGGTCCAGTAGTTCCAGAGCCTATTCAACGCAAACAAACAATCGAACCTTTATCTTTAAACCTCCCAAAATTCTCTTATTCATATGGCGTACCTTCTGTACACATTGTTGAATCATGATAAATGTTTTCTATTTCTAAATACTCATTTCTGTATAAGGGCTTTAGGACAATGCCTTATGACAATACATGCCGTTCAACCCTATACATGTTGAACGACATCTATAGGGTTTACGGGCTCAGTAATTCTACCCCTGGAAGTAATCTCAAGAATTCTTAACCAAAGGTTAAGATACCTACATAAAAAATAGATATTTTCTTACAATTACACCAACTTATTGTATGGATAGTAAATAACGGGTAAACATACATAAATCCCTTTTTTTTTTGTAAATACATACTTAATATACAGACCAGAACAAATATTCATAATCATGCACACAAATATTTGTCCTGTATGGGAGTGGAACCCACGACCTTGAAAGAAAGAGCGGATATACTAGCCACCACGCCATATCGGTCGTCAAATTTAACAGAGAAAAAGTAAAATTTTAGTCTTAAAAAATTGTACGCCACTGACAATTAGGAACACAAAAAATATCGATGACCTAATTTGGTACCAACCCACAACCCCTCATTTAAGAAAAAAATATGTAAAATTGCATTGTTTCTGTGTCCTTATATACAGCAGATTTAAAGCCAAGAAAATTACTCAGCATTAATAATTCACACAACTGTAACTGTTATGAGATTTCAGATGCAACTATAATTAAATGTCAAAGGTAAAATGTAACTATTGTACCCGGTCTACCGTAAACAACATCACTTTTGCATCGCTACCCTTACTAGTTACCATCCTTGCATTAATTAAAGTATATTAATGTTTTCTATTGGACCTGATGAACTGTAAGTCTCGAATGGATGACTCCTTTTCCTTGCGTCGTTCTCCTTAGTGCTGAGGGTCATGACCTACCCTCTGTATCACTTTTTCCTATATTATTTGCCTCCTTTGACTGTGGAGTCAAGAGCTACGAGGCCTTTTCCCATCTTCTTTGCCGGTCACGGTGAGCCTTTTGAGGTTGCTACATCTTCAGACGGATGATAGTTTATTAATTAAAATAATTCTAATGTAAGAAACAGTTCGTCGTTTGTAAGGGGGATTCGGGACATTGAGCATGACCACCATTTCAGCCCATTAACGTCCCACTACTAAGCACTCCTTGACAAATTCTGACAAAAAATCCACTTGCTTTTATTTCTTGATTATGGGACCGCTCATATCTCTTTCATTTTTGGTTAGGAAAAGAATTATAATTAAAAAATCGACGAATATAAATGATATTGTTGATGTTTATTTTCTTTTAATCAATCGCTTCGTGCGTTTAGCACATTTAGCCCCCACATTTAGATCGAAGCAAGTGGAAGGATGTGATCTCTGCCTACCCCTACGGGAAAGAGGCGTGACATTATGTATGTATTTTTTTTTGTTTCAAATAATGGCTTCGTGTGTTTAGCACATTTAGCCAGTGTCAAGTAAGAGATATTAATAATACATAAATTATAGTAAATGAAAATGTGTGGTGATAAAATGATAAAGGGTAAATGAGATGTGCCCTAAAACCCTTGAGTCCTTAGTAAAGATGTGAAACTATACATAGATCTCACGTCATGGACTTCTTGAAAGAATTTGAAAAGATATGTTGCACTATTTTGTTTTATTTACTAACACTCAGGTATGTTCACAAACACTTAAGGATTAATAACCCACCGTTATTACACATTAATGTACGAAATATCACAAATTTTAGAAAATAAAACAAAGCTGCAGACATGACGTTTTCCCGCCAGGAAGTCGCCTGTTGATGTTACAGACAATAAAGCATATTTTATTTTGTTTTATTATTTTAAGAAGATCCTTCTTTCGCAAGGTGAGAAGGATGTAGTTCATACTTCATCACGCAGATTCAGTGTGTAATGGCTGGTGTTGCGGGACTATTCGAAAGGGTTACCGCGGCCCCGAGACATAGCAAGCTCAAGATGAAACATGAATGGTTTTTAGTCGGTAAAATTCTGACGCACCCTTACACTTTACCTACAGCAGGAGAAGGTAAGATAATAAAGGTGATGTCCGCCCGCTGCTACAGATTTCAAGACAATTTTTCAATAAAGCCACTAATGAAAACCGAAATCCCATTGAAGAAATGGCTTGAAAAATTTTAAGCAGGATAACCTTTTTGTTTCTGACCTAGTTTCTAGAAGTTACACGCGAATAAACAATTGCGTCATTGCTATTTTAAAACTGTAGGTACATATAAAAACATGTCGTCCGAAATAAGTATATCGCAGGTGTCTCACTATATGTATTTCTGTTATGTAATGTAACCTTTTGCTATCTCCTACCTCCTTTAACGAAATCTTATAAAAGTGTCAAAAGATCCATTCAAATTGTATAACCGTCCGCGCGTATATGAGAAGCAATTCCTTTCATAGATTACTCGGATCACGTTTTGGCAGCTTTTTTCCATTTATAGTGAAATATATATTTTTATAACATTTATTGAGGAAATGTTAAAAAAATAAATTGAAAATATTTTTTGAAAGTTAGAAAATCAATCTGTCAGTCGATCGAGGATTTAGATGTCAAGAGTTGGAATTCTCGCCTCATATCTGGTAAATGGTAGTGATTTTTGTATTCGACTGTATCTAAGTCCGTCAATCTCAAACACCCATTATTCTAAAAAAAAATCTGCCTTAGCTTGTACAGTATCTATTTTTTTATTATACGGACAACTAAACTGAAAACAACCAAAATAATAATGTTACCATTAACATCTGATTTACAGAAAGTTAGGATAAAAGTTAGAAGTATCAAATAATTAAGTAAGTAAATAAATTAAGGCACTTTTGTTGGTTTTTATTCTTTCTTTTTTTTGTAATTACTCTCCTAAATGCTAATACATAGGATTTTAATACAATATACATTTAAATATAACCGCATTTGTTTACCGTGGGGTGGGGGCCTGGTGATCTGAAATACAGGTATTTTTTTACCTAACTCAGACCAAATTTAATTTATGGATTATTAGATATAAGCACAATTGTGATATTTTAAGTCTGTCATTGTGAGGAGAAAATAAACATTATTATTATTATTAATTATATAAAGAAATAACCTCGACCTTTGGCACTAAGAACAAGTATACCGATATCCAGTCATGACGGTAGTTTAATAATATTATCTGGATGTTTGTTGTTATTAAGGTCATTTCTAGCGCACGGGCTGCGGCCTGCGGTCGGCGACTGCTGCATGGCCACGGTTTTCCGTGTACAATTACTTATTACATGTCTCTATTAGCAGGAGTTGTGTGTTTGTTTACAATACGAGACTTAAGGGCACTTACACAACAGGGGCGAAAGGGATATAAGGAAAATATGTATGATGCATCATCATCATCATCTCAGCTCATTAACGCCCACTATTAATCACGAGCCTCCTCTCACATATCAAGGTGCGAGGGTATTGGGTCATACTCCACCACGCTAACCCAGTGCGGATTGGCGGAGGCAGGTGTATGGCGTCCTGCTGTTAGAATTTTAAAGCCACCCAATTATGCCTCAAACATGGTTTAACGACTACCACATTTAGTGATAACCGGGACGAACGGCTTAACATGCCTTCCGAAGCACGAAAGCGCTCGATATCAAATGCCACACAAATGATCACCCATCCAAGGACTGACGTCTGTAAACTCTGCTTTTCTTCGGTGATCGTTTCCGACGACTGAGCACCGCGGAGCTACGAGCGCTACTGTGAGAGCGATGTATGATGCACAAAAAAAATATTTGCTGTACATAGGTGTCCACCCTTACGTTGGATCGTGAGAGAAGGCCTGTTCTCAGGAGTGGGACGTTAATGGGGCTAAGCTAACAATAAAGTCTTCTTCAAAGAGTATTATTGCGACCGGGCAAAGAGTATTATTGGCCTTCCATCCCGGTCCTCTGCAGAAAGCATACAACCAGTGCAAGCCACCTTCATCGTCGGTCCTAAACTACGTTTGCCCAAACACAGTCTCCACGCCAACACTGGTCGGTGTCAGCTGCATGGTTCATCAGTTCGTCTCGAGACATAACAGACTACTTCTACTTCAGCGTATTGATCCTATGCGCAGCGACAGTAAATTTAGTTCTTTGATTAGTTAAAAAACTGACAGTATGCATATGCCCAATTATTTATTATACCCTAGCATTATCCCAGTTGCCCTAGACTTAAGCTTGGAGCCCAGGGTCTGCTCACAGGTCTAACCAGATTTCAGTTAGAATATGGAGCGACTGCCGCCGCCTGACCTTCGCAACTCAGAATCATTATTCTATGGTTAAACCAGTTGTCAACATATTAGAACGCACTGACTTCCTAAAAACAACTGCCATAGATGTTCATGCCTGTCAACTGTTGGCCAAGTTTATCGAAGCACGATTTGAACTCTAGGTCTCGCCTCTGTGCTATCGCCGCTTAACACCATAACTTACACCCAATTATTAAACAAATACATAATTTTTTGAAGATTTTTTCCCACAACATAAACGTAGTAAACTCTTTTGTTTGTTTAACACATTACGCGACCTGTTTGGTTTCAAAGTGTGGAGAGATGGACTGATGTGCGGTGGCATGTTGTATTTGTGTTCTTTTTATGGGCCCTAATTCGAAATTAGTATTACAAGGCACGCGTGCCCTGCGTTATCACGAACCCGTGTATCATACGACAATTTAGACAATAAGCGATGGATGTGTGGTATTTTTCACAAGATGAGGCGTTTTATTTGTAAAATTATGTTTTCTTTTTTGAGCGAAATGTCTCAAACCGGATGTCTGCCTACGTATATACAGGACGTCCCACGGATATGCCACATGGAGAAAAGTATCTTGAATATTGTAGATGGAACATTTGACTAAAAGAAGACATTATTTTAATTTCAAAAACAATTTAAACTGCATTCATAGATTTTTAAATAATTACACGGTTGAAACGGAAAAAGAACCCGCTACACGAGAAAAAAAAATACCCTGCAACTTTATCATACCGATCGAAAAGCTTCATCATAAGTATTATTTTTTGCTACATACAGACAACAGAGTGTCAGAAATAAAAGAAAAACCATTAATTTTAACCCTGTATTTCGTTTCATAGATAGAAAGCGGGACATTACTGAAACCTCTGTACCATTAATGAAACACCATCTTGTGTAAGATTTTTATATTTTACTGTTCTGTCTCATAAATTTTGTCTAAAATTTTATTACTAAATTTAGTAGGAGAGTGGTGGCTTACGATTCCCATAGTTGTGATTACTGTACTTTATTTCTATGTTCCCTTAACAATTAATTATCAAATTTATTTATTATGAAAATATACGCTTACTGGCTTACAGTCAACTAATTTATAAATCAATAAAGCAACTTAAAATATAAGCAAAAGCAGAGCAAAGATAAAAAATATATTGAAATATAGACAAATGCAATTAATAGAAAAAGATAATGACGGTTTGATATATTATTTTTATATTGTATGTAAATGGCGTTCGTGAAACGTAAGGCCCTAATAAACATCTTGTCGGGAGATTCCACGTTGAATAAAATTTAAAAATATAAGCCCGCTACCGCTTGTGTCCGCTACTGCGTTAAATGAATCACTAGACGATATGCCAAGAGTGGTGCGCGGCGCATTCAACACTGTTTGCAAATTAGCCATTGTGTAGAGATGACCGGCAAACACCTAGTCGTATGTGTACCGACACAAACACTGTTTGTGCATTGGATTCATTGAGGTCATCATCATCATCCTCCTGTCCTGCTTCAAGTTTAGGTAGGGTCAGCGCAGCATCATGATCAATCTAGGCTTTTCCTTGCTAGAAAGGAAAAACCTTAATTAATGGCCATGGCCGAAATCTTTATTTAGCTTAAACAATAAGAACAAGTAATTGGCAAAACGTCAGTATATTTTTATTGTTAATACCCACAAAACACTCAATTTACCAAGGAATCACGAAAATATTACAGTTTTCCTCCTCAGCTCGAAATTCTGGGAAACATTAATTCATACTAGGATGCTTGGTCGTAAACAATTTTATTAGATAATCGTTTATTTATAGCTGCTGGTAAAATGCGTCCGTGACATCTGTCATTTAGGTATAATGGATGGAATAATTTGTTATTACACATTTTATAAACTTCGTCCGGGATTCCTTTGTAATCTGGCAGGATCAGGCGGATCGGCATGGTTCATTCCACGGGCTTTTCTATAAATCATAGGCCTCTTTACACGACGAGCGATCTCCAGCCGCCTGCATCCACCGTCTACCCGCTCATTTTAACCAACCAGCTATTTTTTTTAATTAAAATAATGGCTTCGTGCGTTAAGCACATTTAGCCAGTGTCAAGTAAGAGACAATTATATTAATAACATATAAATCATAGTAAATGAGAATGAGTGGTGATAAAGATGATAAATGGTACATGAAAAGCCCTCCCCCTAAACCCCTTGAGTCCTCAGTGGGTAATGTGGGACTATATACTGAGATCTCACATGGACTTCTTGAGAGAATTTAAAAAGTGATGTGACACGGTTTTGTTTCTGTTACCTACACTCATGTACGTTCACAAACACTTAACGGTTAATAATCCACCGTTATTACACAATAATATTCGAAATATCACAAATTTTAGAGAAAAAAATCAGAACTGCAGACATGACGCTTCACTTTCCCGCCAAGAAGTCTACCGGCTAGTTGCCGATCTTTGATTTTATGCAAAACGAAAACGGCACAAAATCGGTCGGAACATCATCTTAATCAACAATAAATTAATAAAAAATTTACATTGTTATATTTAGTTGTTTAATTACGACCAAAGACAAACTATCGAACTAATGTAAGTTTATAATATTAATGTCCGATGACCTCGAAACTGGGGCACAAATAAATTATGACGATAAATCGAATTGACTAATTAATTATTAGCGTCGCTTATTGGTGGAATATAATTATGTTATGACCAGTTTGTTTGTATACACTCCAGATAGATATAATTTAGTTGCATCCTTTTTGATTATGAACTTGTGTATATATAAAACCATTTTTTTAAACACTGTCGTGCATGTGCACAAGCCGTGCAAGCCATTAAAAGAAGTTTTGTTTTAAATTTTGACACAAAATGTAGGTCACACATAGGCCTGTGTTGTTGTAATGAACAATTAAACTAAAACAAGTTGTGCCGTATGATTGCTGCACTCCTAAAGAATTTCACCACCCATGACTAGCCCGAGGTGGCGCTAGAAGGCGACGGTGTGTCTTGTGCCCCATATGGGCGAAGAGCCATTTGACAACTTTTACCTAGAGATCTCTGTGCTTTCCTACTATTGAAGAAATAAAACGTTTAATTCCTTTACAGGCAAAAAAAAAAAAAAAGATTGGCATTTGTAAAAGATATAAATTTTACGTTATGGAGTTGAGTTAAGGTAGAAAATGATCTTCTCATCAAAGGATTGAATAGTTAAAGCAATGCCCACCACACATATGAAATTAAGATTATGCATGTATTAGTAAAACGAAGGATTCGTCTTAAAAGGTTTAAAAATATCTTATAATATCTTTTTATATAGGATAAAAGTATTTAATTGAAAATTTGTTGACGATTTTCAATTCATATTTAATGTTTGTATAATTCAATGGAGGATATTTATTACATACATACATTCGCGCCTGTTTTCTCGAAGGGGTAGGCAGAGGCATATTATACGCCCACACCTCGCCCACTACATTGTTGGTTCCACATAATAAGTGGCAAGCCTATTGCCACTTGCCGGGATCCATTAATTTCGCCAGAGCCTCGTCTTTGATCAGCAGGTGCACCACTTGCTGGTGAGGTTGGCTTGGGCTCCTTAGACGTTAGTAGAAAAAAGCATAGAGGTCTGTCTGTATACTCTCTCTTTGCTCCTAAGGTCGTGGTACGATCTGCTATAAAGGACAAGTCATCATATCAGGCTTATAAAATCTACAGCTGAACATTGTAAAAGGTTTATAAAGTAAATCACGAAAAAGCTATATAGGAAATAATGATACGAAATAAAATCTAGAGCTTACATTATGGAGCTACGGAACGGAACAATATTAAAAATACATCGAGGCAAAATGCTTCTAGGTCAGAAAAAAGATTTTCATTTTACTGTCTAGGAAAGTGTGCACAAAAAATACATCTCTATTTAAAGCTGCAAATATTGAACATCATTCCTCGGTAATTAGCTAATTCCAAGCTGCGAAGCATGGCAGGTTTAATTTTATTGTGTTTTAAAAATAATTGTATAAAATTGTAATAGCTCCGGAAATCGCAATATTAGCTTAAGAGATATCTAAGCAAGTGATGGATTATAAATATCTTTGTAACAATTCCCGCGCTACTATAATTTCCCGAAAAATCGAGAAACTATTCAACACGACACGCGTTTCGCCCTTACACAGGGCATCTTCAGGTCAGATAGGAGCCTCAGAACAACGATGTCTTCACGACCAACGCTGAAACGAGAGTAATCGTTTCAGCGTTGGTCGGGAATTGTTACAAAGATATTTATAATCCATCACTTGCTTATAATGGATTTCCGCAAAGTAACGCCTGAATCAATAAATTATTTAAGAGTATATATTTCTATTTAAATCCACCCTTGTACTTGATCTATTTGACATATTTTACAAAAATTATTAAATTATTATTATATAATATTTTGTTTATCTGTGTATTTAAAGTATTTATTTTTTTTTTTTTTTTTTGGAAAGCTTAGAGATGTTTTTACAAAATATACAAAATAATTATAGGCTAATTACAAGCTTCCACATATTAGCTTCAAGCGAAATTGAAACTAGCTTAATTTATTAATTGTTAATAAGGCCTTTAACATTATCTGGTGATCTAAAAAAAGAGATCCTAGTCAAAATCATTAGACAACTCAAACTTGACGATTCAAACTTCCGTGCTTCGGAAGGCACGTTAAGCCGTTGGTCCCGGTTATCACTAAATGTGGTAATCGTTAAGCCATGTTAGAGGCCTAATGGGGGGCTTGAAAAATTCTAACAGCAAGACGCCTCACACCTGCCTCCGCCAATCCGCTCTGGGTCAGCGTGGTGGAGTATGACCCAATACCCTCACACCTTGATATGTGAGAGGAGGCTCGTGCTCAGTAGTGGGACGTTAATGGGCTGTGATGATGACCTTGACGATTTTCATGCCCGTTCTTTTGAGATCAAGGTCCTGCCCGGAGTGAACGAGCGCGCTAGTTTATAAATAAATAAATAAATATTTTCTGACAATTATACCAATTATTCAGTTCCAAGATAAGTATCATTAGGAACTTGTGTTATGGATACTAAATAAAAGATAAGCATACATAATTACTTTTTTTTTGTAAATAAAAACTTAATATACACATAGAAAAACACCCAGACCAGGGGGCCTACCGCCGAATTCGATGGATTACCGGTAATCCATCTAGATCAAACTTTGTTTTGCCTTCAGTAATCCGTACCGGGGAATCTGCCGACAGCCACCTCTCATTCATGACCTTCAGTCCGTGACAGACCAATAGGTAAATGGAGAACGCCATTTTGTTTCGATTTCCATGAGTTCGGCGGTACGACAGAATCAATTCGAAATCCATTTTGCCTTATAATCGATTGCCATCGAACTCGGCGGTAGGCCCCCAGAACAAATATTCATGTTCATTCATGCAAAGACTTGTCCTGCGTGGACCTTAGGAGCGGAAAGCGGGTATACTCGCCACCAGCCATATCGGTCGCCAAAATATGACATTCATAAGAGCTCTATTGAACCTAACTTTAATAAATGATTGTTTTCATTTTATCATGACGTTAACCCGGTTGTAACCTAGACTCACCCAGGGTCTGCTCACTGGTCGAACCAGATTTGACAAAATTTTTGTTACTACACACTGCGACTTGCGTCTGACCTCCTAAACCCAGAGGGAAAAGTCACACTATGGTTAAACCAGTCAGGGTTTTAGAAGGGACTGACTTTCTAATAACGACTGCCAAAGATGTTCAAGACAGCCGGCACCAACTGCTTAACAACAAAGTATCGATGAGCCTGTCTATCAGGGATATAAATAAATTATTCCTTTATGATATTGTTTTTATACCTTCTAATATAGTCTATAAGTTTTATTGTTACTAACAATTTACGCATCTTTGGTCTAAAAATAAGAAAATAATATTTTATTTTATTTAATATGCTTTCCGAGTCACGAATCAAGCTATAAGTTAACTTCGAAACGTCATTGGTTTAGTACGAGAAGTGTTTGAATCCAAGACTCATTGAATTAGATGTCTAGGGGTATTACTACTGGGCTGCCGCTACTTTTTAGTTAGTTACTCGATGATCGCATGTGAAGTCCCGGTTGGGGATCACGCATTTGCATCCGGTGGTCGCGCGTGCAGGGGCTTCAAGCCACGATGTGATTCGTGACGTGACGCATCCACCCGCGCGAACATCGGTCCCACTAAGCGTCCCACGGAGGCTTCAAATTGTCGCTGCTTACAGTAAAGGATATAATAAAAGGTGGTTATTCAAACAACCTGTACGAGCAAGCTAATAAACAACCCAGACACTAACGGTGTGTCCGTTATTGCGAACTCATACACCGTACTTCGGATGGCAAGTGAAGTTGCTATTTTATGTTTCGTTTTTAAAAAATCTTTTGTAGGTCGTAAAAATATGTTTTGTTTGTTTCTGGGTCTTTGTGGAGCTTTATTGTGGTTTACGGAATGGCTAATTGAACTGCTTTATGTTTGCGAAATGAAAAATAATTAAACACACTGTAGAAGTAGAAATAAAATCTCTTTTGTGTTACAATCATCTTCATATCGTCTTTGCAAATTAAAATGTTGGCTATAAGCTATTAGCCATGAGAAAGAAAGAAAGAAAGAAATAAACATGAAAGATCCATGAGCTATTTTATTTTAGTATAAAGTTCTTTTCTTTACTATTTCCTAATGGGACTACAAAAATATTAACAGCTGGCTAGAATTTTAATTAGGCGCGTTAGTTTTAGGTTGACATTTATAAGTGCTCTCAAAAATTAATTAATACATTTTTCAATATCATTTTTTTTATTTAGTTACATATCATTTGTGAGCAATACAACCTATAGCAACTATAAGGTAAAGGGCAGGTATTATATATTGTTTTTATATAAATAATAAATTGTGCATTAATAATTACAATAAAGAAGCAGCACTTATATCACTTATATACCAGCAGCTGTCTTCGTCTCAAAAGTAACGTTATGAAAGCCCACGTTCCTGATCCTTCGACACGAAACCTGAGGGCCTACTGTATTTTAACAAAACGAAACTTCGTTGTACCTATCCCTTTCTCTCGATTACGATATACCTAGGGAGTGAAAGAGATAGGTATAACGAAGTTTCGTTTTCATTGAATTAGAGTATGGCCCAACACAAAGATGACACGACGACAGTAAAAAAGGTTTTCAGTGACTATCTCCCACACAGTAAGGGTCTAATTGATAGAGATCAACTTCCAAATGTATTATAAGAGTTATTCACACATTCTCTATTGTGAATCTGAATTTATTTATAGAATATCAACTTCCAAATGTATTATAAGAGTTATTCATACATTCTCTATTGTGAATCTGAATTTATTTATACCGGCCATTAGCTATTGTCATATAGGTGAAAATGGAGGACGTATTTTCCTGTGAAACGAAAATTTAGTACCGTTGATGTTAAACGCAACGATAATACAAGAATTTCTATATCTTTATCTCGACCTCCTTGTTATAACAGGTTTCTTTTTCTAAAATATGGACTCACTCGTATACTCGAGTACTGTCAGTTTCAAGTAAATAAATCCATACATGCATACAAAATGAGACTTCTTGGCGGGAAAGTGAAGCGTTATGTCTGCAGTTTTGTTTTATTTTCTAAACTTTGTGATATTTCTAATATTAATGTGTAATAACGGTGGATTATTAACCGTTAAGTGTTTGTGAACGTACATGAGTGTTGGTAAATGACACAAAACAGTGCAACCCAACTTTTCAAATTCTCTCAAGAAGTCCATGTGAGATCTCAGTATAGTCCGACATCTTTACTGAGCACTCAAGGGGTTTAGGGGAGGGCATCTCATTTACCATTTATCATCTTTATCACCACTCATTCTCATTTGTTTTGATTTATATATTATTGATATAATATCTCTTACTTGACACTGGCTAAATGTGCTAAACGCACGAAGCCATTATTTATAACAAACAATATATTTGAAACAAAAAAAAATACATACATAATGTCACGCCTCTTTCCCGTAGGGGTAGGCAGAGATCACATCCTTCCACTTGCTACGATCTTGGCACACACTTTTAGCTTCATTCACACTCACCTACCTACACGCCCGTCGGTTTTGGGTACTTTTGTGTTGCCCTTTCTTCAAATTTTTTGAATTTGGTCATGGAAGGTCTTACGTGGTCTTCCCCTCCGAACACTTCCAATCACTTGTCCAAAATAAATCATTGTTAATTGCATAAATGCAGCGTTTTCGTCATTTATTCACAGTAAAAGTCAAGTAAAATCTCTCAAAGTCAAGTCGAGTCAAAGTCAAGCCCCAGTAAAGAAGTGGAAGCCGTATGGTGCAGGCCTAGAACAGTGCCACCCCCTCTCATCTCACGGGGAGCCGTAAGAGTCGACGAAGAGAAATACGGGAAGATGGGCAGCAGCGTCATTCTGCGTACTGACTTGAACTGCGATCACCAACTCGCCTGCCCAGCGTGATGATTATAGGCAAATACCCCTAACAGAATGTAATATATATTAGAATATATATTCATATTGTGGAGGCCAATGTTCAGCGGTGGACTTTTTAAGACTGATATGATGATGATAAAAGAAATGTAGACTTTACTGCAGGCGTCTATGGAGTTTTGGAGACAACATGGAAACATCACAATTTTTTTTTTACAGATACACTTTAAGATTAATTGTTAATAGGTACGTTACTTACACATTTTTTTTTGTTTATAAAATTTTGACATATATTTATTTATTACATTAACATTTTAAATAAATTAACAAGTAGGTATATGTCAAAATTTTAAAAAACAAAAAAAAAGGTGCAAGTAGTATATAGGTATGTTAATTTTATTGTATTGTGTAATTTTAGCTGATTCACTTTTGATACTAAATAATTATACTGACATTCAATGGGGAATCATAAAATTATATACATACCTCATTATTGTAATACCATTTTTGGTACACATGTTTAGGCAAATAAATTATTTTGTATTTTGAATTAGCCACTTTCCTACACTTGTATACATTGGAAAAGTAGTTATGTCTAAAAATCCACTATAATATTTACACATAAAAACTCGAATGTATCCTAATTTAAAAAAAAACAGCTGCGAAGTGTCTGCATGTCGCACTGGCGCCAAAACTTCTTAAAGCAGGTGTAGGATCCAGTTTTGTGACACTTCGTAGCATTGGTTTGTATAGATGTCATTTTATCACAAGTTTTAAATATTACTTAGAAGTTCGTATACTTGCCGTATTTAGCTCAACAATGTGTGAAAAAGCCACAGTTCACTGAAACTGAAACATGAAAATAAACTTTACCTTGTAACCGAGCAGTTTCCAAGAAATAATGCTTAGTTATTGAAATTGGCACCTTGAAACTTTATCTCGAAAAAAACAGCTGGAAGATAAAAATGTTTTTGATGCCAACGACATGTCGAATGTGAAAAGAGGCATACTTGCAGTGCGCTAACTGTAAATTGACTACAAATTGGGATGTAAAGTATATTTATTATTAGTAAGCAAATCAAAGAAATCGTAAAAAGTTATATGTTTTTGATTTCAAGAAGATGAAGGTAAGACGGAGCTTATTTGCAGTGCGCTAACTGTAAATTGACTACAAATTGGGATGTAAAAAAGATAACATATTTATGATTATTAAACAAATCAAAGAAATCCTTAAAAAAAAAAAAAATAAGGCTAGACAATAATCCACAATTAGTGTACACAGCATGAATTATAAATTAACAATAATAAAAAAAAAATAGGTTGCCTGTAAAGTCGGTATACGGGCGAAAGTTTTACGTGACAACGACTTTGAGTGGTAAAATAATTTTAATGTGAATATTCATTCGTATAGTAGGAAGAAGGATGAAATAATAGTAACAATTTAAAACATTTATTTATACAAAGAATTATATTTATGTCTGTCTCTCTCGCTCTTAGGCGGGCTAACCATGCCCGAGTGGAAGGGACGCGTGCCTCTCACTCGCTCTCATTGTGACCGCATAACGTGAGCGGAGCGTAACGCAGTTTCTTGAAGTGTCACCCGGCAAACCAATTTATAAGACGTTGTCACGTCAATAATGCTAATATCTAAATCAATTAAATACTAACGGGAAATATAACAAACAATATAATACACACGGAAAAAAAACAATATCAGGAAAAACTATATAAGGATTTATGAGAGGAGGATGCTTAGTCTGTGAATAAATTAGATGTCAACTTTTTGTACTGCGCAAAATTGGGATCAAATATATCGATATCATTGCCACCACACGTTACCTCATTATATAATAATAAATAATAGTTGATTTTCTGACAAAAACATATGTATTACTAAATTATGACAGTAAGATAATAATTCTTCTCAGTGTTTGCTAGATTAACGCGAAAACGTTCTCATAAGAAATATCTAAGTATTTTTGCTCACTTCTGCATTCAAGACTCATTGTGTCGTAATAAAATAACACAATCTGTAATTCAAATGAGAGCGAAAGCTGGGATACAGAGTCTTTCTTAAAATTTGCATTGTTCTGTATTTGTCATTATGATCTCTTTCTAATTAACATTTAAGTCCACTAGTCTGTTTATAAAGAGGAAGAGTTTCTTATACTTAACAAGTATTTTAAATTGTGTGATGTAATTTGAAATTTAAATCTTTAAGGAAACTTTAGTATTTAAACAGCTTTTATAAAACACATTTTACGGATTTTAATCTCGCGATTTTATTTTAGTTTTAAAAATATGTAACCTCAAAACTTTACAGGGAAAATTAGATTTAGTGGATTATTGAAATTAAATATATGAAGCCGCATTTCAAATCTGCAAAATTATTTACATTAAATATGAAATGAAATGAAATGAAATGAAATAAAATGAAATGAAATGAAATGAAATGTATTTATTTGCCATTTAAACAGGTCATATACATATTAAAAGGTCAAGCGTGTTTTGTCGAATTTCGACATGCAAAATTCAATTAATAAATCTAATTATTACATAAAATCTAAAAATAAAATCAATTAAGTAAATACATTAGATAAATTATAAATTCCAATAAAATAAAATAAGTTTCAATTACAATAGTGATAACAAAATAATAATAAATGCATTAGCGAATGTCAAAATATTCATTTAAGTTATAAAAACATCTATCAATCAACCAGGTTCTTAGTCTGCGCAAAAATTGTATTGTAGGCAATTGTCTTAGCTCGGCAGGAATATTATTATAAATGCGTATTGGCATCACGTCACAATTTTTCTTATATAAAGTTGTATTGCATGGTGGGACGAAGACGTAAATAATAAATAATAATAAATATTTCTGACACTTACACCAATTATTTAGTTCCAAGATAAGTATCATTAAGAACTTGTGTTATGGATACTAAATAACTGATAAACGTACATAAATACGTTTTTTTTTTGTAAATACATACTTAATATACATAGAAAAACACCCAGAACAAATAATCATTTTTATACACACAAATATTTGTCCTGTGTGAGAATCGAACCCACGACCTCAGGAAGGGAATGCGGGTATACTCACCACCACGCCATATCGGTCGTAAATTACTCTCTCTATAATCTCTATAATAAGGGCGTTAATCGAACAAAACAATAATATTTATAGAAGCAGATAGCTAACAACAGTAAATATATATTGACTATCCCTAGCCATGTTCTTTTTTCTTTTGGTCAGTATGTAGTGGTCACTAGTGATGTGCCGGATCGTTAAAAATGTATATCTGCGGATACGGATCTGAATACGGACATTTAGTGTAAAGATCCGCGGATACGGATACGGATCTTTATTTTCCTATTCAGCTGCGAAGTTGCTTTTTTTGAAATACAATTTACCATTAATTTCAATTATGATTAATTACTTTTTCAAGCTTTTTTAATTTTTCCTGTCCTTACTCACTCATGTAAGCTAATGTTTACACTTTATATGACACGCAGTATTAATTTACTTAATTAGAATTATTATTTAATAAGAGTTTTTTATTTAATAATTCTACTTAATCACCTGAAAAAGATCCGTAAAAGATCCGCGTGAAAAGTAACGGACACGGATACGGATACAGATTTTTCTTTTGCCTCGGATATCCGCGGATACGGATACGAATACGGATATTCGGAACATCACTAGTGGTCACACACGACTGGAGATGTGGAGACATTTTGAAAAGGACTTTGCCCAGCAATGGGACACGATTAGGACCTGACATAACACAAATTTGGCACATAATGTAGATTGTCTATGAGTATAATCTATGATAAGTAAGTATCATAAGAATCAAAAACTTTCAAGCCGTGAATTCCAAAACTATTGTTACCTATATCCTGGACGCCGTCCACCATATCAAAGATTACGTAGCCTAATAAGCCTTTAAGGTACTCAGCGGTAAATATTGCACATCGGCAATCCGAACAAACGAATGCTAATTTCCATGCCCATCAATTATTCAAAATTACAATTTATTAATTCAAGCTTGGCTTCATTCCGAACCTCTTGTTACCGGCACTTAAATCTAGGAGCGCTTTTATCAAAACATGAATTTAGAAATAAGTACTTTTTGTTTTCATTTTGATTACCGCCTGAACTTTATAGAGCTGTGGAAATACTTCCTATTTCCAATATAAATGTGAAATAATCACCGGGTGTTGTAATTGCCTTTGACATTGCAGTGTGATGAAAAATAAGCAATGTAAACGTCACATAGCAAGGTAGTCGGCCTCGAAATGTTCGGACCAAATAAGGCATTCGAAAAGTTATTGTAGACCGTCCTTCCTACGTTCTGGCTCAAACTTGATCTTGTACATTATTCGTCGGATTATTGTCACTTCAGTAAGCAAGCGAAGATTTAAAATTACTTTGTGACAATTTCCACGCAACTTTTGATCTCCCAAAAATCGAGAATTAACATACACTGACACGTTTTTCTCGATTTTGTTTAATATCTTCAAGTAACGACAAGTCGTGCCGTGTGGGGCTGGCCTAAAATATTTAGTAGTAGTAGCTAGAGTCCTAAGAGTCGAAAAAGGCAAATGTTACCAGATTATGAGCAGCCGCGTCTTTGGGCATTTTGGCTGAATCGTTACTTGTAAAGTATCAGCCAAAATTATAGTGTTATAGTGTCAGCTCCCACTGTTATAGTGTCAGCTCCCACTGTTATAGTGTCAGCTCCCACTGTTATAGTATCAGCTCCCACTGTCAATTCATTTAAGAACAAGCTGGACAAACACATGCAACCGGTTAAGAGGAACTAGATGCAGATGAATTGGATACAGGCGCAATCAGTTTTCAAACTGCCTGCCTGTTAATTAATAATAATAATAATAATTTTCGATGTAAGCACGAAGGGTTCTGAGAAATTGTTTACAGATCAAATCGTCAGTGAAACGGACTTTTGGGGCTTTTAGTGGCTTATATGCTGACTGAAGCATATCGAAATTGACACAATAAGCTACGCTACATCCGTGAGAGCAATGGGGCGGCGGACCGACGGTATGACAACTTTTTTGTGAAATAAATATTATTAAATACTTTGTGCTCGTCGCGTTACCAATAGCTTAGCTCTTTTATGGTACGTAGCAGCCTTAGATTTTAGTGATCCTCGTAGTGGGCCTCGTATAACCAATATACAAAATAAGTTACAACAATTATATTAAAAGCATAAATTTAAAAATAATTTACATATATACTACTTGTTCGCGCTTGTTTCCCCGAAGGTGTAGGCATATTATACTTCCACATTTTGCCAATTATATTGGTGGACCCACGTAATAGGTGGCGAGGCTATTGCCGCTTACCGGCAACTTAAACATTATCCAGAGCCTCGTCTGTTAATCGGCAGGTGGACCACTTGTAGTTGAGGTTAGCTTGGGCTCCTCCGATTTTGGTAGGAGGTAGGGATCACCCCCCCGACTGGTCTCCACCTTGTCGTGGTGGGGGGCTGTGTACCTCCCGGTAGGGCGCAGGAGGTGCTAGGGAAAAGGCAACACCCAGAGACCGACGACTCTGGGTGCCCTTAGTACTGACTACCGGGGGGGAAACTAAGAGGGACCTGTGGAGGGCGCAGTGGGCGGGCCAGGAGGGCCTCGCCTCTTTCTCAACAAGCGGCGGGCGTCGTCGGAAGATTTTTAGTGGGTATTACTTGGCGGTCGTGTTTGCCGGTGGTGAGTCCCACACCCCCTTTCGGTCCCCCTTTGGCCGGAAGGCAGTGCGTAAATGCATTTTGTTACCGACGTAAAAAAAAAAAAGGAGGTAGGGATCAAAATACTTTATAATTCTAAAATATTACATAAACCCTTGCTTTTTTTTCAGTGGAGGTAGGCCAAAATCACATCCTTCCACTTGCTATGCTCCTAGCACACTCGTAGCATTGAGTTGACGATAATGACAAATAATTAAGCTCAAATCTAGACGGTATGACCCACTAATTTAAAAGAGCATAGCCTGTAAGTTTCTTGTCAGTTCTTCTCACAGAGCGGGGGCTCGGAACTGGCACTTAGATTCACTTACACCTAATTTTTATTTATTTGCATGTAAGTGAATCTAAGCTTCGTGATTTCAGGGTTGGTATAATTTTTTTTTTTCATGTATATTTTGTTTTGACGTTTTCAAGTGCTATGTAATAGTTTATGAAATAAAGAACTTTTTACTTTACTTTACTAATCATAACATGTCCCGTTTTAGGTGGGACAGTCCCTTTTTCCGCCCCGATGTTGCTCAGAAAATTCTCGGAGACGCAAAAACACCGCGCTAAAAACTGACGGACTCGCCGCGCCGGGCACTGGCGTTAATTGAAATAAAACACGGGAAAAAAACAGTGTTTTTTTTCATTGGCAACCCTGCGCGCTAGGTATTGCTATTTTATTTAGATTATGAAAATTTATAAATGAACTTACACATAGTTTCCTTTCGTTGTTTTATTACTTTTTAGTTATGTACTTTTTATAACAAATAAAGTATTCTTATTATTACATAACTTTTAGGTAAGTTACAGTAATTTGGGTTTGTGAGATGGTTTGCATTGACTTTTTCGGTCCTTACATCAAAATGATACTCGTTTAATATGGCTCCTTTAGCTCGCCAAAATGTCTAGACGCAATAATAAATTAAATAGAAGTTTAAATGTATGCATACATCAAATTCTGAGAGGTAGGCACAGGCATATTATAATTAGCCAATTTTATTGTTGTTCCCACGTAATAAATGGCTGCCTTTTGCCTCCAACCTGGAACTCTTATGTTTGCCAGAGCTTCGTCTGTTGATCGGCAGGTGTACCACTTGAATGTTGGCTTGGGCTCCTAAGATGTTGTCATGTTAGTAGGATCCCTATGCACCCTATCTTTACTTCCTATAATAATTTTACTCTCGAGAATTGATTTGTGTGAGGAAGCTTGTGCCTAGTACATACATTATACATACATAATACCACGCCTGTTTTCCCGAAGGGGTAGGCAGAGGCATATTGTATGCCCGCATTTCGCCAATTATATTGTTGGTCCCACATAATAGGTGGCAAGCCTATTGCCGCTTTTCGGGAACTTTTAAGTTTGCCAGAGCCTCGTCCGTTGTTCGGCAGGTGCACCACTTGATGTTTTTATACAACGGCACTTGTTACTGATGGTCATCATAAAAACAATGCCCAGTTTTGAGTCAAAAAGATTTAAACAAATATTAAATACCTTTTACGAGCTCTTACAATAATGTCTCTTTCTTTTCAAACCGCCTTATTTGAGCCAAACTGAAATAAACTATTTTGGCTTTGTTTTTAATTATAAAAACCAGTTTCTATAAATTCGCTCGTTCATTTTCACATTCAAAAGACACATTTCGGAGAATTTCGTGTAAAGTCCCTACTAATTATTTTAATTTCGTAACATTCGTACGAGCTGACATCATTGTTCACAGTCATATTTCCACGAAATAGTGGGTTACTTGAACCGTAGATTAATAACGTTTGGTGAACTTGGAACATAATTTATTGATTCAGGCTTTACTCTGCGGGAATCCATTGTAAGCAATGTTTTAAAATGACTTTGTGACTATTCCCGCGCTACTGATATATCCCAAAAATCTGGATACAATTTGACACGACTAAAACGAGAGATACGATTACAGTTAAGCGGCAATTAGAATTTAGATTAGATTCACTTACACTTAATTTTTTATTTTTTTTGCATGTTAGTGAATCTAAGCTTCGTGATTTCATTGTAGTAAGTAGTGTTTAGTTTTTTTTATTATTTATATTTTGTTTTGAGGTTTTCAAGTGTAAAGTAAAGTAAAGTAAAAAAATATTTATTTCATAAACTATTATACATAGTACTTGAAAACGTCATGATTACAAATGAAAAAAAAACAATCGAAATAATATTACACTAAATCACGAAGCTTAGATTCACTTACATGCAACAAAACAATTTAAAAACAAAAAATAATTAAGTGTAAGTGAATCTAAGTGCCAGTTCCGAGCCACCGCTCTGTAAGAAGAACTGGCAAGAAACTCACAGGCTATGCTCTTTTAAATATGTCCATTAGTTTGGTACTAGAATTACAATCTTCATTTGTCTGTGAAGCTATACAATGCAATATAACATAACCTTAACAATATTTGTGCTATAGTGCTATATAATAGTTTATGAAATAAAGAGCTTATTACTATAATTGTCTCAAAGTAATTTCCAACTTCTACTTGCTAACTTGGAACATTATAGTATGGATGGATGGATCCTACCATCATCTTTGGAGCCCAAGCCAACCTCAGCTGCAAGTGGTGCACCTGCCGATCAACGGGCGAGGCTCGCCATCCATTACGTAGGACCAACAATACAAGTGGCGAGGTGTGGGGCGTATAATATGCCTCTGCCTACCCCTTCGGGGAAACAGGCCTGAATGTATATTCTTTCTAAGAATCAAGACCAATGAGCACATACATTTCTTTAGCTACTGGTAAAAAGAAAGGAAAATATTTTAATTGTTACAAAACATTGTAAATATAGCAAATAAGAAGGGAAATTATGTATGTAGGTTATAATATGTTGTAATAAGGAAGTAATTTGTAGGAATAGTGTGAAAATCTCATCTATGTCTGATAAAAGTTCAAAGAACTACCATTTCCATTTAGTCTTATAGACTTCATCTTACTTTTTGTCTTATCTTTTCAAGGAGGCCACAAGCCAGCCTGTAGCGCACTTTGACAATTAAATCTGATCTATTTTGCATCTCGTTGCCTCGCACTCCAAATATTACGTTCATAACCTTTACGATAGCATTGGCAGATCGGAGTCTACAGTCCCGTGGCTGTGGGTAGGCCACCCTCAAGAGAATCATCCGGCAAGCAGCTACCGAGTCACAGGTACACAGCAAGTCTTCCATAGACTCCTCTTGGACATAGCGGTGATCGCGTCAGTCGCATCCTGTGAAACATTTTTTATAAGGCATAGTACGCTGTCAGAGCCTCAATTGTCAATCTGACTTTGAAACTCTGTTTAGTCTGGGGCTTTAAGCGCTTTGTGTGGTGTCAACAGATATTTATTATTTATGTTTTCAAATATATCTGAGTCAACATACATTGTTATAACATGCCAAGTGTGTTATGGAAACAAACCCATTAACGTGTGCTCGCATAATTAATTGAACATTTAATTTTATATTAATGTAGTTTGTGCATAACGACGCGGTTAATTTAAAATACTTAATTCATACAATGAATAATAATTGTAAACAATAAACGTAAGAGATGGTTAGAGTTAGTCTCATTTATATGATAAGTAGTCAATATTCCTCAGTGCTTCTAACCTCAAATTAAGCAGAGCCTTTACTAAAGATACTTGATGAACTTCTTGGCGGGAAAGTGAAGCGTCAGGCCTGCAATTTTGTTTCATTTTCATAAATTTGTAATATTTAAAACAGTAATATTTAATAACGGTGGATTATTAACATTAAAGTGTTTGTTAACGAAAATGAGTGTTTGGCCAATAAAACAAAACGATATCACTTTTTAAATTCTCTCAAGGAGTCCATGTGAGATCTCAGTATAGTCCCACATCTTTATTATTTTATTAAGGGTTAATTATTTCATAAGGGTCTTAGGGGAGGACATCACATTTATCATCTTTATCACTACTCATTCTTGTATGTATAAATTTAGTTTTCACATATCCATAACTTGACACTGGCTAAATGTGCTCAACGCACGAAGCCATTATTTAAATGAAAAAATAGTACTGGTATGATCATACATACTTTTTTGTCATAAATATACCATGCAATATATACACTATGCATATATATACTGCACCACGCGTACCTAGTGCGGATTTTTAAGAGGACATTGAATGTCGCCAACTTTTAGAAACGGAGGAGGCGGCAGAGTGGATTCCAGATTGATTTGGTGCATTGATTGCATGCAAAAATTGTTCTAAAATAAAGAAATTGGCATAAACAAACAAACGTTCTCTTTGGTATTCAATCTACGTATAGCCTGGAGTCATTAAAAATACTTGCGGTTAATAGCTTAGAAGAAAAATGGCCGAAAAAAAGACGAGACGCAACTTTACATTAGTAGCATGAAAAAACTAAACGGATTTTTAAAATTTTTGACCACACGTTCTCATGTGTTATATGATGTAGATTAATTGACGACCGATATGGCGTGGTGGCGAGTATACCCGCACTCCACTCCTGAGGTCGTGGGTTCGATTCCCACTCGGAACAAATATTTGTGTGTATAAACATGAATATTTGTTCTGGTCTGGGTGTTTTTCTATGTATATTAAGTATGTATTTACAAAAAAAAAATGTATGTATGAAATTTATATGATGTAGATTAATGTATTTTTTTCATGTTTTTATCCGTACAAAGAACAATCAAATTGACAAAGCCCAATTTTAGTGATCTCACATAACTCCCCACGTTGACGTCCTACTACTAAGCACTGGTCTTCTCTCACAAACCAAGGTAAGGAGGATTGAGTCTGTGAAGAGTGAGTGGGAAGTTCCTTTGGTTTGCCACTTGGGTCTGTGGAGACCAAAGGAAAGATCTTCCGCCGGGCGGATAGATGTGTCCGGGGGTGGTTGGGTGAGGTATATATATTAACGAGGATTTACATTCCGTTTCATTCATCGTTTACATTCCTTTCATCGCTTGTACGGTGCCGCTACAAGTCATACTGCGGACCCAGTGCGGATTTTTAACAAGGCAGTAGTCAGACAGGTGTGTGGCCACCTGCTGTTAGAATTTCTATTCATTTTATTCAAGAGACAATTAGGCCTCTAACATGGCTTCACGACCACGAACGGTAGTAATTAAAAGGGATCAACGGCGTAACGTGCCTTTTGAAACAGTAATGCGCTCGATATTACATGCCACACAATGTTCGCGCATTCAAGAAAGTAAAAAACATACATTCACGCTCATTAACCTTTTCATGCACCCCTATCGGCTTAGGGTACATTTAACCTGCCTTTTTTTCAAAAACCTAACTTTCCTCCTTGTCATTTTAACAATTTTAAATTGTAACAAATTTATATTATACCTATATGATGAGATTTATATTGTATATGATGAGCGTCCGGCATTGGCGGTCCGAAAGGTGATGCATACTGCTTCTTAGCAATGAAAACTTTTAATGGTGTAACGTTATATTCGTAGCAATTAGTGTGGACGCCGCTTCGCAAGCCTTATGATACCAAACCTTTACAACTTTTAAGTTTGATCCTGAGTCTGGGAACAAATTTTTAAATATTTATACTTTTCCTTTGGCTGGTGTCTTGTTGCTTGTTTAAAATGTTCTTACTTACCACTCTGTTTGATAGGAAACGTAGCGTAAAACATGGGCGGATTTCCAGAAGAAGGTCGCAGGATCACGTTGGAAGTAGGCCGCCTGCAATTGGCCACATTCGAAGTTAATGGAGGAAGGCCTATGTTTGGCAGTGGTCGTCTTTGACCTAATGTTGATGACTTATTTAAAAAAAATAATAAGTATATAAATATTCTCTTACTGCCATTAGCGCACAAGTTTATTATAACGTTTACCTAGAGATATATTTCTTAAATAATATTTGAAAAACTAAACAATATTAAGGTGTTGGAGATGTGTTTCGGAGATTGATGAGTGATAGACCAAGTCCAAATTTGTAATGAATTTTTTTTTTTTTTTTTTTATACATGGAGAATCTGCAATCCACGCTTCCGGAGCAAAGTACGCGCATCTTTGAAGAAGATGCGTATACTTCACGCTAGCCAACTTGGTTCACCGCCGTGGCGGTGGCCCAAGCTAGCCGGCTAACTCCCAGATACCTCTCGCCGGCGAGTAGGTTATGCCGGGATGACCCATAAGGGGCCGACCGGCTAAACTCCATGTGTGTGGATGCTGCATGCCTCTGATGGCCGTTACAGCGCAACCGGAATGTATTGGGGAAGGCGAGGCTGAGGGCCTCAAACCTAGATTAAATACTAAAAGTATTTTAACTGAAGAGCGACATACTAAGGGCGGTCTCTAGTAGACCCGAACCTCGGCTCAGGATGTCGTGAGTGTTTATTGTGAGCGATCAGGTCTAAACCTGATGTGTCGCGGGTGTAGTGTTGGTGATTGTCCGGGTCGTCGCACCCTGCGGCGGGTGCGGTGATTAACGCGCTGTAGGGTGTGTTGATTTGTAGTGGCGTTGGCTACCGCGATTGGATCGTCAGGGAGGTCTAGAACGTGCCTAGGTCTCCTGGCGGCCGGACGGACATCCCTCTCGGCGGTGTAATCGGAGGCTTTAACTACAAGGGGATTAGGGTGGTGGGGTGCATTGTCGAAGTAACGTCTAGAGAGGTTCTTCATATATTGCGCTATCGAGGGAATCCCGAAGTCGCGATGTAAATCTATATTACGTACGTACCAGGGGCAACCGGTGGCCATGCGTAAGAATCTATTTTGAATGATTTGTAGTTTTTTAAGAGTTCTGTGACTCACGTGAGCAAAAACTACACATGCGTATGTCATGACTGGACGGACACATGTTTTGAAGAGAGTCAACTTGTGTTTAAGTTGCATTTTTGACCGCCTGCCTATCAGGTGAAAGAGTCTACCTAGGATGAAGTAGGCGCGGTTTCGGACTTCTTGAGTGTGAGGTGCAAACGATAATTGCCTATCTAGAGTAACACCTAAATATTTGGCCTTATTGTGCCATGGTATAGGCTGGTTGTTCATAGTTAGCTGGGACGGAGGTTGGATGTTTCGCGCGCGCCGTGTGAAGTACACTGCGGCGCTTTTGGTGGGGTTGACCTCTATGCGCCATTTTGAGAACCAATCGCTTAGGGCGTTGATTGCTTTTTGAAGACGGGAGAGTAATAATGATGTTTTCCTACACGAGAAGTAGAGGGCTGTGTCGTCCGCGAATAGAGCGAGTTCCACACCCTGTGTACGGGGGATGTCATTAACATAAATAGTAAAGAGGAGGGGGGATAACACGGATCCCTGGGGAACGCCCGCTAGGATAGGCCTTGGGGAGGAGTGAGTTCCCTCGACGCGGAAGCGAAAGGTACGATTCGACAGGTAGTCCCGTAAGATGTGTACGAAACGGTCTGGCACTCCTATTTGGTGAAGCTTATAAATTAAGCCGCTGTGCCAGACTTTGTCGAAGGCCTTTGCCACGTCGAGGAAGATCGCTCCTGTAGGGATGGGGCGCCGTGCTGCGAATCCTACATGAATGTGTTCCGTGAGGCGGTGCACTTGATTAATACAGGAGTGTTTGGCACGAAAGCCAAACTGCTCGTCTATTATAATTTTATTAGAAAAGATAAAGTCTCTAAGACGAATATTTAGGATTCGTTCATAGATTTTACCTATCGTATTGAGGAGGCTAATAGGGCGATAGCTACTAGGTTCTGTAGAGGGTTTACCGGGTTTTGGTATTCCTATGACGTCTGCCGCCTTCCAGGCAGCAGGGAACATGCAGTTTGAAAGGGCTGCGTTGAAAATGGCTACAAGTAGGTATACTAAGTGTGCCGGTAGAATTTTAATAATTTTATTATTAATTCCGTCGGGGCCGGGAGATTTTTTAGGTTTAAGACCTCTAATTATGGTTTGCACCTCGTCCACTGTGGTCGGTGTCAAGGGGTCAGAGGTTAGAGGGGATGAGGCAAGTTTGGTAACTTCTTCATCAATATGGGCAAGGTGACTGGGGTCTATAGGTAAGATACTTGGAGAGCACTGGGCCTCCAGGCTGTCGGCTAGGCACTCGGCCTTTTCGTCGTCGTCGAAGGCGATCGTGTTGTCGGGCCTAGTTAGGGGAGGTAGGTTAGCTCGACCATCGCATTTGAGAGCTCTGGCCAGTTTCCAGTAAGCCTGATGTGTGGGCGAAATGTCCTTGAGGAGGTCATCCCATTGATTTCCCCGGTGGTCGCGGATGCGCTGCTTTACAGTTCTCTGTAAGACCCGCAGCCGCGCCCGGTTCGTTTCGGAAGGTCTGGCGTCGTAGGCGCGTGTGGCGGCATTTTTCGCCCTCAATAAGTCTCTCAGCTCGTCCGGCAGCTTCCAGCGGTGGTTGTCCGCTGGGACCTGCCTAGAAGCTTTGCTGATTGCAGCAGAGAGGTGCTTATTCAGAGCGTCAATGGCTTTTGTCGTGTCGTCAGTTGTTAGTATGTAATCGGGAATAGGATTTAGTATTGGGTTGGCGACGTCCTCGAGGGTCTCTCGTAGGCTACGCCAATCCAGTACTGTTTTTGTGGCAGGGGTTGTGTCGTTGGTTTGGCCTAATTCTAATAGAACGGGGCGGTGGTCGGAACACAGAGCGTGAACCGTTTCTATTAAGCGTAATTTAAGCGTGATGTTTTTTAATAGAGCTACGTCTATAGTAGATGGGCGGTGATCTACGTTACCCGGGTAGTGGGTGGGTATCATGGGGGCTATGATGTCGAAAAGCAGGGTGTCAGCGAGTCTGCCCATCACAATCCCGTTATGATTGTTGGCTGGGCAGCCCCACTGAGCGTGCTTGCTATTGAAATCGCCGGCAAGTATGACGGCGGTTCCCATAGCAAACAGTGCGCTTAAGTCGGTCTGTAAAAGGGTAGAAGACGGAGGAAGGTAAACTGAGGCTAGTGTGATGGGTAAGTGGTCTGTCATGGCCAGCCGGCAGACAGAGACCTCAATGTTCTCCAGTTGAGGGGGATCTAAGGGAATACAGTGTAGGGCGCGTTTGTAATAGATAAGAGTGCCACCTCCTGCGCGGCCCACTCTGTCATTCCTGATAATATTATAGTTTGCTAATCGCGGCGAGCGGTGCGATGGTTTAAGAAAGGTCTCCTGCACGAGAAGGATGTCGATCTGGTGTTCTGTCGCGAACTGAGCTATTTCAGTCCGCTGCTCCTTTATACTGTTAGCGTTAAAAAACGCTAAAGTAAGGGATTTTGGTTTTATCCGCGCGTTAGTAGCCATTTAAAAGTTTTTTAAAACAGTGTTTAATTTGTTTAAGAGATCTGCGTGTTGCATAACCACGTTTGCTTTCGCGGTTATGTTGGGACCTGCGGCGCGTAGTTGAGCCGCAAGGGTGTTTATTTTGCCCCAGTCTGAGAAGGCTGAGGCTAGGTCCATGACCAATGCTAGGTCAGAGACGGAGGAGGGGGAGGAGGTTTGGTTAGAGGCCTCCTCGGCTATTGTGGGTGCTACGGACCTCTGTATGGTAGCCTTAGGGGCTGATGGTGCGAGAGGCGCGGGGGGCATCAGAGGCACCGCGGGCTCCGGGCGCGCGGAGGAAGCGGGAGGGATAAGAGGCCTCCAAGCATTCTTGGTGCCGGCAGGGGGCATCAAGGTGGGAGGCCGGAGACCCTGTGGGGCCTCAAGGTTGAGGCTCATGAGGGCGGGAATTTGCCTAGGCTTGGTCGGCTTAGGCGCTTTGGGGCAGCCATGGTAGTTGGCAGTGTGGCCCAGCTGGCGGCATAGAACGCAGCCAGGGGGGTCCTCGGGCAGAGGGGGTTTGGGCCGGGTGCAGTCGGAGGTGCCATGGTCTTTTAGGCACTTGACGCACCTGGGACGGGCAAAGCAGTTTCGGGCCGAGTGGCCATATAACTGGCAGTTGTGGCACTGCCCGGGGGCCGTACGCTTCCTGGGGGCTTCCACTGTCAGCCCCGTGAGGTTACATATGGCGCGCACTCCATATATGGATTTCCCTTGTTCATTATTCTCTAGTGTGACTAGAATTATGTCGAAGGGTGTTCGGCATTTGTGTTTGTAAAACCGGTGTACTTCTTTAACCGGGTATTTTTGGTTAAGAAGGTCGGTTTTTATATCATCAGTTGGGATCTCCTTTGGGACCCCGCGGATTACGACGCGTGTAAGGCGTTCGTCAGGAAGGGCGTAGGTGTGAAAGGACATATTCCTTTCCCTAAGAAACCTTGTGAGGTTTCGGTGGTCGTCGGAGGTGGGGACCGAGATTTTTATACCTTCGCGGCACATTCGCGCGCTGGTATATGCGATTTTTTTGGCATTTATTGCCGCGGAAATAGTGTTCCAAGACTTGGTGTCTTGGAGGATGATTGGGGGAGGCTTTCTCCCCTCAGAGGAGGGTTCGGCCGTCGGGGCCGGAGGCGGGGGAGGGACAACGCGTACGTCGCCGGTGTTGGATTTTGCAGTCTTGGCTGCCCTATCGTTTTTTACGGTTTTTTTCCTCTTTCCCTGTACGGGGGTGAAGCCCTCATTATCAGCGTCCGAGGCTGAGGATGACTGGGAGGGTGCGTCGGATGAATCCGACTCGGCCTCCGATTGGACAATGTCCATGGGAGTGAGGAGGTGGACGATAGGTTCCGGGTCTGGCGACTGCGGGCTATCTAGAGATGATGATGCCTTATGGGCTAAAAACTTAGCGACTAGCGCGCTAACATCTAGATTGAGGAATTTGAAGAATTCCTCAATTTGGTTTGGGCTCAATTTGTTAAGCGCCATTTTAATCAAAAAGAAAAGGTTATTAGTATACTATTTGGATACTTATTTAATACCTCCCTGCCGGGCAGGCAGGGGGGCTGCGGTTTATATATTTACAGACCTATAGCCGGGAGAGTTATCACCGTGTATGGTGAAAGTATAAAAGTAATAAGGAGAAATATGTGGGGGATATTTGTTAAGAGCGCATGCAATACAGACACGATATAGTGAGACAATGAAACAATAGCGTACTTACGTTAGCGCGTGAAATCCTGTCCTGTGAGGAACTCACAACACAGCCAACACAGCACTATCACTTCACAACTCCCCTTCGCTTCGTTCACACCGCAAGGCGATAAGAAACGCGAGCGCGACCGCGAAAACCCGAATCAATTTCAATCAAGTTGATAAAACAACTTAACGAAAGAAACTCGAGCCAAAGCACGTCCACTCAAATGGCGAGATGAGCGTTCGTCGAACAGTACGCGAGAGCGATGACCGTGACGTCACCCGAACAGAGCGGGTGAGGAGTAACGGGAGCGAGCGAGCGCGAGCACTAGCACGAGCGGCACAACACAACCATGCGGGGCAAACGACCGAAGCGGAATGATTCTGAATGAATTTATTTACAACCTTACATCTATTTATACAAAAAAGTTACAACCAATAGTAATAGAGTTAAATACGCGACCAATAGGAACGCCTACATTTATGTCGGGCGCGATAGCGCGCTCGGACCTCTCGCTCTCACGGCAACGTAAATAAAACCGGCACGCAGTCTCTCGCGCGCACCATTCCGGCTCGGCACTTCGTAGTATGACGATCTCCATATTACTCCCCCTCAAGCGAAGCGTACATTTTTCTTTACGGCGCGGCCGGATCTTGTCACATATGGAGGGTTCGAGATTGTAGTTGTCTTCATTGTGTCGCTACAACTAACGTTGGCAGGCGTACTATCTTCATGGTTGTCCGTTTGTTCATTTAATACATAAGCAGGTTTCAATCTGTCCAGCGATACTACTGCGCTGCGAGTTGGGAACTTGATCTTGAAGTACTTATCGTGTCGTTGAAGGACTTCGTAAGGACCGTCGTACGGCGGAGTTAGTGGTGCCCGTACGGTGTCGTTACGAACAAAGACGTGGGTGCACGTCGCGAGGTCTTTGTAGACGAACGGTTGCTGAGCAGTCTGCTGCGGGCGTGTCGCTGGTGCTAGTGACGTCATCATTTCCGAAAGACGTTGGACGTAGTCTGCATCTCCAATATTCGACTGAGTAGGTACGAAAAAATCGGAAGGTATGCGTAGCGTAGCGCCGTAGGTCATAAGCGCTGGACTGAGGTTATTGTCGTCGCAGTGCAGTGCGCAAGCCAAGTAGCACTGTCGGCAGTTCGTCAGTCCACGATGTAGATGCGCTGCGAGCCATAAGTGCGGCCTTCATTGTTCTATGCCATCGCTCTATTTTTCCGTTGGATTGAGGATGGAATGCTGTTGTTCGTATTCTTGTTATGCCGAATTTCTTCATTAAAGCGTTGAATAGAGCTGACTCGAATTGTCGTCCTTGATCGGTTGAGATTCGCCGTGGGCAACCAAAGCGGGCTATCCAATGTTCAAACAGCGCTTTGGCGACGGTTTCCGCAGTTATTTCTTGTACTGGAATCGCTTCCGGCCACTTAGTGAATCTATCGATGATCGTTATACAATATCGATAATCGTTAGATAGTCGCAGTGGGCCGACTATATCGATGTGTATATGTTCGAAGCGCTGAGATGGCGGGAATATTGAGAGTGGCGTCACGACGTGTCGATGCACTTTAGAGCGTTGACAGCTGATGCATGCTTTTGTCCAAGTTGTGACTTCTTTGTTCATCGATGGCCAAAAGAACTTGGAGATAATTTGTTTCCGTGTTGTCCTCACTCCCGGGTGGCATAGATCATGTTGCGCTTTGAAAGCTGCGTAGCGATATGCTTCGGGTAAAAATGGGCGGGGCGTAGATGTTGAAAGCTCGCATGTGATTGGTCGGCTCAATCCGGGCAGAGTTACGTCGCTAAATTTCAAATTGGGTTGTTGTTTTAACTTCTTTAATTCTGTGTTGTTATCTTGATCGATGGCTAATTGTCTGTAGTCGATTGTAGTTGGACATTCTATCTCTTCGATGCGTGACAGAGCGTCGGCGACTATGTTCTGTTCTCCTTGAAGGTACTTGATGCTTGTGCAGAATTGACTGATGAAGCTTAGTTGCCGTTCACGCCGCGGGGTGTCGCTGCTACTTGCTCCTCTTGTTAGAGCGTACGCGAGAGGTTTGTGATTCGTATATACAGTGACTTCACAACCTTCTATCAATCGACGAAAATGTTTTGTAGCACAGTAGATCGCTAAGAGTTCGCGATCGTACACGCTATAGCGACGTTGCGTGGCACTCATCGTTTTTGAAAAGAATGCCAGTGGCTGCCAAGCTTTGTCGATTCTTTGCTGCAGTACCGCTCCCAGGCTGTGATCTGAGGCGTCGGTCATGATGATGAGGTCACTACCGTTGGACGGGTAAGCCAGTGTGGTCGCTTCTGAGATGCTTTGGCGGCATTTTTCAAAGGCGTTTTCGGCATCAGGTGTCCAATCAATTGGTGTCTTGTCATTTTTCTTCTTATTATGTAGATATTTGTTTAGTTGATTTTGCAGATCAGCTTGGTGGGGCAGGCAGTCGCGATAGAAGTTTAGCATGCCCAAGAAACGTCGTAACTCGATGATAGTTGTCGGTTTGGGGTACGTAGATATAGCTTTGATGCGTTCTTGAGTAGGTTTTATGCCGGCCGATGACACTTCGTAGCCCAGGAAGTTGATGGTCTGCTTCCCAAATTCGCATTTTTCAACGTTAAGTGTCACGCCGTGTTTGGCAAGACGCTGCAGTACTTGCTGAAGAAGCTTCTTATGCAGATCTTCGTTTTCTGAATATAACAATATATCGTCGATGTAGCAAAAACATCCATTTAGGCCTTGTAGTACTTGATGCATGAATCTTTGAAACGTTTGGCTGGCATTACGAAGACCAAAAGTCATGCAGTTAAATTCGAAGAGCCCAAACGGTGTGATGATCGCTGTCTTTTTTGCATCTTCTTTGTTTATAGGAATCCAGTAGTATGCCATTTTCAAATCAAGTTTGGAGAATATATTATTGTTTTGTAGTTGATAGGTAAAATCTTGAATGCGTGGTATTGGATAACGGTCTGGTTGTGTGACTGCGTTGAGACGTCTGTAGTCGCCACATACTCGTAAGCTTCCATCTTTCTTCTTCACGACGTGTAGAGGGCTTGCCCAAGGGCTCATTGATGGCTTGCATATGCCCATCTCAATCATGCGCTCGAACTCTTCTTTGGCCGCTTTATACTTGTCTGGCGGCAGAGGGCGCGCGCGTGCGTAGAGCGGTGGGCCTGTTGTCTCGATGTGATGAACAACATCATGTTTGGCTGGTTGCTTCAATGTCATGGGTCGAAGTACGTCGGGAAATTTCTTTAGAATGTCGTGATAGTCTTGCTTCGAGCTAATTGTGTAGACGGCTTCTGCAGGCGTTGAAATTTCGATGGCGTTGACGGACAATTCCGTGACTTTGTCGACTAATTTCTTCTTGTGAAGAAATTAGTCGACAAAGTCACGGAATTGTTTCGCTTGTGAAGGTACACCGCCACCAGTAGTTGGAAATGACGAAGAAAATCAGCGCCCAGTATTGATGTTTTGACATCTGCGACAATAAATGTCCATACGAAACTACGTCGCAACCCAAAATTCAGCCTAACTGTTTTTTCGCCGTACGTGTTGATTGGCGTATTATTTGCCGCGAAAAGTCTGTAGGCGTTGTTTTTGTTGAATTTTCTTGTTCTCGAAGTAGCTGCTAGCACGGAGATATCTGCGCCTGTGTCCACGAGGAAACGTTCATGAGTGTCGCGGTCGTGTACGCAAAGGCGATTGCTTATATTGGAGACACCGACGCTCGCCACCGTCGATGTCGATGTTAGTTTACCGACGATGACTTATTTCTTCTGACGCACGGTGACTCGCAACGTTTCGCTCGATCACCGAATCGAAAATGGTATTTGTATTCCCAAGTGGGATCTTCGGGTTTCGCAGAAGGCTTGCGTCTTGAATTAGAATGCGAGCGAGATCGAGAGCGCCAGCGAGGACGACGATAGTGTTTCTGTGCCGATTGTGTGCGCAGTTCAGCGACCTCTAGCGTGAGTTTTTCTAACTGCTTTGATAATATCTCAAGCTTTGTTGTTGTTATGCTGCCTTCTTCGGTTGTTGCTGGGGATCTTGAGACTGCGGCGATGGTGTTGGGAGATGGTGTCGAATATTCTGCCATTTGGTCCGCCATAGCAGCAAGTATGTCCAAAGATGATTCTTTGTTTATAGAAAGGACGACGCGCATTTGTGTGGGCAATTGGTTCAGCCACTCGATTTTGAGGCCGTCGTCAGTGATCATGCCGCCGCTGAGCTCCCGCATCTTGCGTAACAGCTGGGTAGGCTTCTGATCGCCTAGTTCTAAGCCACTGATCAGTTGCTGAAAGTTCTTGACCTCTGATTTGTCGTACGCGGCGAGAAGGCGATTCTTGATGGCTTCGTACTTGTCGGTGGCGGGAGGGTTGTACAGGATGTCGGTGAGGTGTCGGAGGTCCGCTGCTTGGAGTTGTTGCAGGACGTATCGATATTTTTGGTCGTCGGACGTTTTGAGAGGGTCAACCACAGCCTCAAATTAGATGAACCAAGCTCGAGGAATTTCCCGCCAAAATGGAAGCAGCCTGGACTGGACCGAGATTCCCGCCAGGTCGTAATTTGGCCTGTCTTCATTGGTACTCTTGGTACAGTTTCCTTCCTTCTTTTCTTCCATAGCTTCTTGGTATGTCGGAGGTCACCACTGTTGGAGATGTGTTTCGGAGATTGATGAGTGATAGACCAAGTCCAAATTTGTAATGAATTTATTGGATCGTGGTCTTCTACGTGAGCCCCCGTAGGGGGGTCACGGCGCGGGATCGGGGCAGTGCCAGATGGTGTATGTCGCCCACATCCAGCGGATCCTGTGGCGGTTTGTAGGCTGCAAACACGCGGACGGGGTTCCCGTTCAGGCAGAGCTCTACACCCAGTGAGTAGAGTGACGTGGGTGGCTCTGACCGTGAAGGAATCAGTTGGTGCACGACTCTCCTCTTGATCAGGACCGCCAGCCCGCGATAAGCTCTGTTCGAGGTCGTGACCTGGTCCTGTCGGTACGTGATGTAATGGCCAATCTTCTTGAGGGTGTCGGTAGGTCGTAGATGTGTTTCTGAAATCAGGCACACATCCACGTTGAAGTCTTGGAGTAAGATCTTCAATTGACCGATCTTCCCCGTAAGTCCATTGGCATTCCAATGGACAATCTTTAGATTAGCCATTAGTCTTGAGTAAGGTAGCCATACGTCCTAGGAGGACATTGACGGGGTCTTTGTCCTGTTGAAGAGCCGCCAGTACGTCAGAGAGGATCTGAATCTGGGCGGCTTTCGTGGTGGTGGCACTCTGTGCGTTCACCGGTGTGGTGGCTGCGGCGGCGGGAGGCTCGCTCGGCTTGGTGCCTTTCTTCTTCTGCTTCCCCCTCTTCCTGCGGGAGGGGGGAGGCTTGTCGTTGGCTGGGGCCATTAGGTGGGGCACTCCAGCGTCCGCCGGCACGGCGGATTTCTGGGTAAGCGGTCGACCCGCTCTGGCTACCGTGCCGGCGCGCTTCAGCTTTGCCTCTTGTAGGTAAGCCGGGCACCTCGAGTTGTTGGCCGGGTGCGAGCCCCCGCAGTTCGCGCAGGTGGCAGGCTCCGTCAATGGCCTCGGACACTCCCTCGCTGGGTGCTCTTCCCCGCACCGGACGCAGGCTTGTTGGCGGTGGCAGCAGTGCGACGAGTGCCGAAACTGTTGGCACCTGTGGCACTGCGCCGGCCCGCGCTTACTCCTCCAGGCTTCAATTTTCACCCCTGGCATGCAGAGGAGCTCGGTGATGGAGTAGATGTTGGCTACTCCCTCGGTCCTCTTCAGTTGGGCGAAAAATATACACCCCGGTCGTCCCTGCCTAGCCCGTATGGGCCGTACAAATTCCGGGGTGTACCCGAGGGAGGTGAGCTCCTCCAGCAGCTCCAGGGGCTCGGTGTCAGCCGGGATGCCCCTGATGGCGACCTTGAAGCTCCTCTCTGCAGGGAGCGAATATGAAAACCACGCCAAGTTGGTCTCCTTCGATGTTTCATTAAGGTACCGCTGTATGATGCGGTACTCTTCGGCGTCGGTGGGCGTGAAACGTACGCCCTGCTGGAAGGGGCGCGCGTTCGGTGCTCTGCCCAGGCGTTTCTTCAGCTCCCTGAAGTGAGCGCTCCAGTTGGGAAGCTTCTCAACCACCAGGGGCGGGTATCGGGGCGTCTTTGGTGCGGCTGTTTTGGCGGCGGTAGCGGCGGCGGCGGCGGCGGCGGCGGCGGCGGCGGCGGCGGCGGCGGCGGTCGGGACCGCGGGCGAGCGCTTCGCGGCGGCTGTCGCTGCGTAGGTCACGGTAGCGGTCGTCGCGGCGGCGGTAACGGCGCCGGCGAAAGTACCGGAGGGCGCGCGGGCCGCTGGTGTAGGTGGTGGGGGTAGGAAGTATTGGGTTGGGGGGTAATATGTAGGGGTGGGGATAGAGGGGGAAGGAACCCCCGCTGAGGTGCGGGGGGTGGTGGAGGGGGGCGCCCCACCGCTGGTAGTGGTGGGGGGAGGTGGGGGTGTGGAGTGGGGATGCGCGGGCACGGTCGGCCGTGCGTGCGGACGCGGCGCGCGCTGTGGCTGCGGCATCAAGTCGGCGGCGGCGTACAGCTCCGGTGTTCCTGGGGCTATAGGCGTCGCGACGGGCGTCGCGTAATTGAGTTTCCTCTTTAGTGGCGGCGCTATAGGTGGCGGCATGTCGGCCGAGGAGGCTTCCACTCGCCCGCTCGCGCTGCGGGATCTTGCTCCCGATTCGGATGCTGTACGTCGCCGCTTGTCTTCGGTTTGAAGCGGTGACGGCTCCTTTCTTTTTCTTGCCCTTCCGGGCTGCTCGACCTCGCTTCTCAGAGGGGGCAGCGTGAAGGGCATGGTGGCCGCGAGTTCCAGGGCCGCTGTGTCGAGCGGCTGCAGCTCATCGGACAGACCGAGGTCATACTCGGCGAGCCTGATGTAGGCAGCCATCCACTTTAGTAGCCCGTCCGTCAAGAGGCCTGCTTCGGCCAGGCGCGCCGTCATCACAAGGTCGCGCTCGTGTCGTCCTCGCGGCGAAGGTATGTAGGGTGCCTTCGTCAGCACCGGGCTCTCTTGGGGCGTCAATATTCTTCCCCATTCGCGCGGGATGCGCGGCGTGGGGGGCGTCATGGCTGGGGAGCGTCCTCTCCCGGGTTCATGCCCTTCCCCGGCAGGGGGTTGGGCATAAGCCCCGGGGGTGAGGGGAATGGCTCGCTCCTCTCCGGCCGAAATCCTAGGCGACTGAGGTGTCGCCGGCGTCGTCGGGTTCGTCTTCTTGCTGCTTCCTTCCATCTTCCCGCAGTCACCAAGTACACCGTAACAACTGTGCAAGGATACGCAAGGAAGGGGGGAAAGATTGGGCGTGCATGGGCGTGCGCGCACGGCTGATGAGGGCGACGGGATGTAGTCCGTCGCCCCGGAGGCGCTTGGGGTTAGCGAGTCCCCTCCAGGCGAACCTGGGCGCAATAGCTCCTCTTTTCTAACGAAAAGGGGAAGAATTTGCTTGCTCAACTGGTCAGCCCGTGTGCGTGCGCATGCGAATCGGAGCGATAGTGGTTGTCACCGTTAGGTTACTAGCGCTCCGAAACCGTCCGTAATGAATTTATTTACAACCTTACATCTATTTATACAAAAAAGTTACAACCAATAGTAATAGAGTTAAATACGCGACCAATAGGAACGCCTACATTTATGTCGGGCGCGATAGCGCGCTCGGACCTCTCGCTCTCACGGCAACGTAAATAAAACCGGCACGCAGTCTCTCGCGCGCACCATTCCGGCTCGGCACTTCGTAGTATGACGATCTCCATAAAGGTAACATTAATATCAGTTGTTTATTTTTAGTTCAGTTTAAGGGAGTGTGGTGATCCTAACAACATCTTAGGAGCTCAAGCCAACCTCACCTGCAAGTGATGCACCTGCCGGTCAACGGACAAGGCTCTGGCGAACATAAAAGATCCCGGCAAGCGGCAATAGGTTCGCCACCTGTTGCGTGGGACCAACTATATAATTGGCGAAATGTTGGCATATAATATGCCTCTGCCTACCCCTTCGGGAAATCATGTGTGATTGTGTGTGAAATATTCAGTTCAATTATATATATATTTGAAGAAATGAGCTTTTGATAGAAAGCACGAAGTACGCTGATAAATAATTGAAGGGTATGTACGGTTAAATACATCAAATTAGTCAAAACGACTGGTGTCAATTATTTAGTTCCAAGATAAGTATCATTAAGAACCTGTGTTATGGATACTCAATAACGGATAAACAAATACAAATACTTTTGTTTTGTACATACATACTTAAAGAACAAATATTCATGTTTATTGCACACAAAGATTTATCCTGTGTGGGAATCAAACCCACGATCTCGCCTCCACGCCATATCGGTTGTCATATATAATCATGATATAAATATTGATTTTCAATCGCGCAACATCCATTTATTCATAAGAAAATCGAAAGAATTAATGCTATCCCAGAGTTTCATTATTCTCGTGTAAGCAACCGAATTAGCCACTATAAGTAGTAAACCGCAGGAAATTGACATCCTTAATGTAATTAATACAGTATTTCCTTTTACATCAACAAAATTGCAGTTTTAACTAAATTACCTACTTGTTAAGCGAAGCTTTATTGAAATTGGGGCTAATAAGGGGTCTATTGACATTGTAATCAGTATAAAAACACAATGGCAAAACAATGTATGTGACGTTATTCCCTTGATCCTAGTTGTTTAGTTAGACATTTGTGTTACTTTATCACATATTTGTCACATAAATAAGGGTGTATACGGTTTCTACCAAGGTCTAAGGAGCCCAAGCCAACCTCACCTGCAAGTGGTGCACGTGCCGATTAACGGACTAGGCTCTGACGAACATAGAAGCTCCCGGTAAGCGGCAATAGGCTAATTGGCTTTACTTGGGACCAACAATATAACTGGCGAAAAGTGGGCGTATAATATGCTTCTGCCTACCCCTTCGGGGAAACAGGTATGTATTGATAGTGTAATCAGTATAAAGACACAATGTAAAAACAATGTATAAGACGTTATATCCTTGATCTAGTTCTTTAGTAGACATTTGTGTTACTTTATCACACATTTAGGCTGTCTTGCATAACGGTCACTAATCCTGATTAGAGAAACTAAATCTATCTAAAACATCGTTCTATTACCTGCTCTGTGCCTCGGAAAGCACGTTACACCATTGGTCCCGGCTGTCATGAACATCTATGGCAGTCGTTATTAGGAAGTCAGTGCCTTCTTATATTCTGACAACTGGTAAGACAATCGTCAAGGTTAGTTTTTTCTCCCGCCAGTTACAAGAAAATGTACTTAGTAGTAAAACAATTTGACAAATCTACAAAAACCTGTGTTATTAATGCTTAAATTATTATTGTAGCTAAATTACATTCTGGACTCATCCTCCTATGTTCAGTCTACCACTGTTGGACCCTTTCTCTGAAAGAAATGAAGTCGACAAGAATACAGTTAATATAAATTGGGAGGTAAGGAGGGACCTTTCCATGAATATCTTGTGTCGGGTTCGTCTTCGTAGTCAGTTAACAATTCATGTGGCAACATAGGATACACTTTAACATTTTACATTTTCTTTTAGGTTTTCATACTTAGTTCACAAAACCTTTATAGCATCACTCCGTTTTGGTGCGAAAGAGAAACCTTATATTATGTGGGATCCATTCTGTTCGTCTGTCACGTATAAAAATAGCTTCGAAACTACAAGACATTTATAAGTTTATAAAGTAAGAGCTGATAAAGGTCTGAAAGGATGACCGTTTGTGTGGCATTAATCCACTTCAATCAATAGGGCTATTGAGAGGCTTGCAAAGTTCGAACAGTTGAAGAGTTCGACCCCATACATCTGCCGCCCACTTTGCCAACCCTTTTTTTTTTTTTTTTTATTTACGTCGGTAACAAAATGCATTTACGCACTGTCTCCCGGCCAAAGGGGGACCGAGAGAGGTGTGTGGGGCTCACCACCGGCAGACACGACCGCCAGCAATAATACCCACTAAAAATCTTCCGACGACGCCCGCCGCTTGTTGAGAAAGAGGCGGGGTGCCAGTACCTGGGTTGCAGCTCTGACACCCCGCCCGCGGCCAACGTCCCCCGGACCAAAACCGGGAGGACCTCCTCAGAGAGACGCAGTGGACGCGCCCCTCCTACCTCCTTGTGCGACCATAGCGTGTGTGGCCGACTTCTCGAAGGGTCCATGGTTAGACAGCAGGGCCCCCCTGCCCCCGCCGCCTAAGACCCTCCTGGCGCTGCTTGACGGGCCCTCCTGGCCCGCCCGCTGCGCCCTCCACAGGTCCCTCTTAGTTTCCCCCCCGGTAGTCAGTACTAAGGGCACCCAGAGTCGCCGATCTCTGGGTGTTACCTTTTCCCTGGCGCCTCCTGCGCCCTACCGGGAGGTACTCAGCCCCCCCACCACGACAAGGTGGAGACCAGTCGGGGGGGCTGCTCTGCCAACCCTACCCTTGGGACGCTTGGTAGCTGAATGCCTCTCACCTTGACTTGTGGGAGGAGGCTTGTGCTTGGTTGTGGAACGAGCTTTGATGATGATAAGAAATCAAGGCCCGCAGTGAATGGGCGCATTAAATTTTAAGATTGACCTTCATAAGAGCTATATTGAGCCAAACTTGAATAAATGATTTTGAATTTTTGAAAAATAAAATATAATACGATCTATTTAAAAAACAGTAATCGAATGCTATTTTATATTTGGTCGTCTTATACTTTTTGCTACGGTTAACTTTTAACTGGCCATAGCAAAATCAGCTCTTAAAGGCTTAAGCCGTCAGTGTCTTTCAGATATATATCAGAGGGTCGACAGATAGCGTGACTAGACTCGCTTAGTTAATTGGGAAAGGTGAGGCCGACGCCCTCCACTAAACACTCCTTTTTAATTTTAGGAAACAGACAAAAATCAGAGGGCGATGTTTTGAACTATTACGTGGGTTTGTACGACAATCACAGAACGGGCAAACTATATATGAGACTTTTTTTTTTGATTTACGTCGGTAACAAAATGCATTTACGCACTGTCTCCCGGCCAAAGGGGGAGACCGGGAGGGGGTGTGTGTGGGGCTCACTGCGGCAGACGCGACCATCGCAGTCCTACCCACTAAAAATCTTCCGACGACGCCCGCCGCTGTTGAAAAAGGGGCGAGGCGCCAGTGCCTAGGTTGTAGTTTCTGGCACCCCGCCCGCGGCCAACGTCCCCCGGATCAGAACCGGGAGGATCTCCTCAGAGAGGCGCAGTGTGTCGCGCCCCTTCTACCTCCTTGTGCGGCCATAACGTGACTGGCCGACTTCTGGGGTGGTCTATAGCTAGACGGAAGGGGTCCCCTGCCCCCGCCGCCTAAGACCCCCCGGGCGCAGCCGGAGAGAGAGAGGATCCCGCTCCCTCCCCCGCTCCGCGGCCTCCTTCTGCGACACCACCACTTCGCAGAAGGAGGCCATCGCCTCCCACGCCGTCTCACTGTCGACCATCTTTGCATTATGGTCGGCAGCGATTCACTTGCATGCCTGTTCCAAACCACCGCTCTGTAAGGAAAAAGTGACAAGAAAGTCACAGGCTCTGTTAAATCATCATTTGGTTACCTACTTGAATTACTTTGTCGGTGACGCAATACAATGCAATAGAAAACATTAACAATATTAATGACATACATACATACATTCATGCCTGTTTCCCCGAAGGGGTAGGTAGAGGCATATTATACGCCCACACTTCGCCAATTATATAGTTGGTCCCACGTAATAGGTGGCGAGCCTTGTACCGCTTACCGGCACTGTTATGTTCGCCAGAGCCTCGTCCGTTGATCGGCAGGTGCACCACTTGCAGGTGAGGTTGGCTTGGGCCTCTTACGTCTTGGTAGGATCCCTAGACATATTACTGACGAGACGCTTCTTTTCAGTAATACTCAGTGCACTAGAATGTGGGCCGGTATTACATCTCTCGTGAAACTGTTCCATGTCACTGAAGACAGGAGGGATACAAAGAGCTAACAACCAAGGTAACGAGGATCACCAAGCCCCCTCAGGAATCCAGCAGTCGTAAACCTTCCTGTCAACATTAATTAGCAGCATTTTTCCAGACGGAAGAAAAAGGTCGCAAACCCCATTCTTAAAACGCTTTATGTGTACGGCCTTAGTTGATCACTTTAGTACTTTCTCACACCAATTATCGCGTTCAAATTGTATGGTCGTATTGTACTCAAAAAGTGTTCTAGTTAGTTTGACAAAGTACATAAAGGATCTGCTATTTCTGAGGCAGACAGTACCTAACCCTGTCAATGAACATGTATGTTCAGCTGCATTTATACATATATATGTAATATGATATGTCAATGAGTCATCTTTAAGTAAACCGTCTCAGTAAGTAATCTATACTTCCTATAATTATTAAAAATATATTTATAACTAAAAATATTTGTCTGTTTGTTTGTACCCAACTTAGGCTCTCGTAGGCCATAAGTCTTTAGGTATTGTGTTATATCCTATGTTCCTAATAGCTATAGATGCCTAAGCCTAAGCCAAGCCTAAGCGAGACTTACTTGTATATGTGATATAAATATAAAGACTATATCACTTGTTAAATTCACTATATTATATAACTTAGACTATAGCGTGTTCCTTACTGCCCGATTGGTACGTGACTGCTTCTGGCTAGCGGTAGCACACCGCCGCGATGTCGTCATTGCTGTCAGCCCTTTATGTCCCTACAAGTCGTAGCACCGTGGTCGAGAACGATCAATGAAGATCACAGGGCTCAAAGAGGTGTTCTTGAATTTAGTCGTTAAAACAACAGTTTGAAAGGTATGTGAAATTGAACAATCCCGTGCCTTGGAAATCAGTCTCAAAGTCCTTGGTCCCAGTTATGACTATATGTAGTAGTCACAAAATTAAAGGCTCTATTGAAAAAGCATACTTTTTTGGTAAGTCTTTGAAAGTGAGGCGAAGCGCAGTTTAGTGTCATTCAAAATTTTCCATGAACAGCTTTGTACTGGTCATGAACAATCATGTTACAAACGATCAGGTCTCAACTCATAGAAATCAAAGCCTTTATATCCAGAAGTATCTTTCACTTAGCAGTTAACTCATACATAGTCGAAGGCGGCCGCTAGTTATTATCAAACCTCAAACACATGTTCCACACACAAAACCGATTTTGTACACAGAAAATTACTCATTTAACCCACGGCGCGTGTCACAAGCCTGAGCGGGTAACGCCTGAGCGAGTGGGCCTTTATTTTAACAATAATAAAGAAATATTATCTTACAATCACACCAACTATGTAGTTCCAAGATAAGTATCATTAAGAACTTGTGTGAACTCATATCTTTCTAACAGTCCCGCAACAGCTGGAATCATCTAGTTCAGAGGGGACAGATAGCTCTAGGCGCTACACATCTGATGTGTAGCGCCTAGAGCTATCTAGAGCAGGAACTTGCTACGAGAAGAAGTTTGCCAGAAGTTCTGACCCCCACCAAGTTCTTTAGATAAATCGGTTGATAAAACCTTTTTTAGAAACCGTAACCAACAAAGTAGCACGTTTAGTATTATAATATCTGTGCTATCTATAGATAGCCACTAATACACACAGGAACCACTAATATTATACATACCACTAATATGAGCGACGCTTTTAAGAATTTAGTATTCTGTTCACACTAATACGAGCAGTTATTATTTATTAATATTAGGTACATGGATTTCAAAAAAAACGATTGTCAGGTTTGGCCGTATCTCACAGTCGGATAAACATAATTGAGTTTTATCACTGTACAGGGTAAAAACCTGGGTGTCAGGCTTTTAGCTTAGTGGCAGCACTAGTACTCAAACAAAACATTTCTTAGCTATGAGACTAATTTGTTTTTACTAGAAATATCAATTCGTCCGTGGTAACCCGGTTATCGGGAACCGAGTATTATCGAAAGGGACCTGTGAACCAAAGTTGATTTTTTCTAGTGTTGAAGGTGAATTTACGGTACTACATACATAATATCACGGCTGTTTCCCCGAAGGGGTAGGCAGAGGCATACTTATGCCCACATTTCGCCAATTATTTTGCTGTTCTCACGTTATATTGGCGAGCCTATTGCTGCTTATCAGTAACTTTAGTGTTCGCCAGAGCATCGTACGTTGTTCGGCAGGTGTACCACTCGCAAGTGAGGTTGGCTGGGGCTCCTAAGAACTTGGCGCTAGGGAAAAGGTAACACCCGGAGATTGGCGACTCTGGGTGCCCTTAGTACTGACTACCGGGGAGGACACTAAGTGGGACCTGTGGAGGGCGCTGCGGGCGGGCCAGGAGGGCCCGTCATGCAGCGCCAGGAGGGTCTTAGGTAGCGGGGGCAGGGGGCCCCTGCTGTCTAACCATGGACCCTCCGAGAAGTCGGCCACACACGCTATGGTCGCACAAAAAGGTAGGAGGGGCGCGTCCACTGCGTCTCTCTGAGGAGGTCTCCCGGTTTTGGTCCGGGAGACATTGGCCGCGGGCGGGGTGTCAGAGCTACAACCCAGGTACTGGCCCCCCGCCTCTTTCTCAACATGCGGCGGGCGTCGTCGGAAGATTTTTAGTGGGTATTACTGCTGGCGGTCGTGTCTGCCGGTGGTGAGTCCCACACACCTCTCTCGATCCCCCTTTGGCCAGGAGACAGTGCGTAAATGCATTTTAATACCGACGTAAATAAAAAAAAATAGGGCTCCTAAGAACTTGTTAGAATCCCCCTGTACACCCATTTACGGTACTGTGGAAAGAATATGAACTACTGTTAATTTTTTATTATCTAGATCTTTACAAAAGCACTCAATTTCTTATGTCTTGAGTCACACCTTAAAGTCTTCACCCGTATTTGGTATCCAAGGCCGCGAGCGCGTTGAGCAATCATCATATTTTGGTGAGTGATCCGATCACTCTGGTGACGACACCAATTAACTATACTCACTATAATTTGTTCAAAACAAATACGTTTACTAATTACGTGATGTAATTAAGTAGTTATTTCAGCTACCTACAAATTATTTCTTATTTTTATATGCATAGTATTGTAATAATTTTAATATCAAAGAAAATATATATTGGCGAAAAAATAAAATTTTCTAAGTTTCTTGCCTTATTTTTTTCTACTGAAGCTTCTACTCGCAATGGGCGCGTTAAGTTTTTAAGTTGACGTTCAAAACAGGTTCATTGATTCAAACTTGTATTAAAAAAATATGACTATGATATATGGTATACCTACTTTAATTATGTGAATCTTAGGACTAGCGGGAAAGTAAAGCGTCATGTCTGTAGTTTTCTTTTATTTTCAAAAAATTGTGATATTTCGAATATTAATGTGTAATAACGGTGGATTATTATCCTTTAAGTGTTTGTAAACGTACATGAGTGTTGGTGAAACATAACAACAACACTTGCAACTTAACTTTTCAAATTCTCTCAAGAACTCCATGTGAGATCTCAGTATAGTCCCACATCTTTACTGAGGACTCAAGGGGCTTAGGAGGAGGGCATCTCATTTACCATTTATCATCTTTATCACCACTCATTCTCATTTACTATAATTTATATGTTTATTAATATATCTCTTACTTGACACTGGCTAAATGTGCAAACCACCCGAAGCCATTATTTGAAAGAAAGGAAATCTTACATACTTAATAAATAGGCAAGGAAGGCCTCTTCTCATAAAACAAAGTGAGACTTACGCCACAGAGCAATTAAAAACAAGTTATGGCACAAGACCCAAAGCAAATGCACTGTAATTCTCAACTATGGCCAGGGGGCCTACCGCCGAGTTCGATGGCAATCGATTATAAGGCAAAATGGATTTCGAATTGATTCTGTCGTACCGCCGAACTCATGGAAATCGAAACAAAATGGCGTTCTCCATTTACCTATTGGTCTGTCACGGACTGAAGGTCATGAATGAGAGGTGGCTGTCGGCAAATTCCCCGGTACGGATTAATGAACGCAAAACAAAGTTTGATCTAGATGGATTACCGGTAATCCATTGAATTCGGCGGTAGGCCCCCTGAAGTCATGAATATGGGCGTTGCTCTGCATCCCGCTTGTAATGTGTAACTAGGATTATTTAATGATTCGTGGTGAATGATAATAATCATCTTCTGCCTGATTCTAGCAGGCAATCGATAATAAAAAAATATATTTCTGAAAATTACACCACTTATTAAGTTGCAAAATAAGATCATTAAGAACTTGTGATGTGGATACTAAATAACGGATGAAAAACATACAAAAAAAGAGCTTTTTTTGTAAAAAACATACATAATACACCTAAACCAGAACACATATTTATTATAAAGCACACAAAGATTTATCCTGTGTGAGAATCAAACCCACGACCTTAAGAGTGGAGTTTGGGTATACTCGCCAGCAGGCCATAGTGAAAAACATCTTCAAAAAATCGATACAGTAAAAGAAAAATTAGGGCGCTCCATACCGTAAAAACATTGCAATAACAATTGCACCCAAATATGCCCATATACCTACATATACCTACCTACATATACCTACATATACCTAACTACATATACCTACATAATGCCCATTTCACGCCCCGCTTAGAAAACTCGGGGCTCAAGGAGATGTTCCCCATTAGAAGTGCCGGTAGATAGTTCAAAAGCCTTACTGAGGAACGACATACCAACCAACTTGGCTGGTGCTGATAGTCTGCAATAGTCTGCATTGCACAGTATAAGGGTGTTTCCTAAGACCAGCACGGCTAATTCGGGAGAGGGACATGATTTGATCGAAAGTTCTTTAGAAAAGTATCGGTAGAAGATACTGACGGATATTAAAAGCAATTTTGGGGAATTTTATTATGTTTTATTTATACTATACTAAAAAAATAATGTCTTATTTATTAATGAAATATGTAATCCGTATATATGTAATAGCTTACGAAATAATAAAAATTTTTTTTGTATTATTGATAACTATTTTTGTATCTAATATGTTTTGACGTCATGACTGATATGACATGGCATTCGGCAGATAAAATTTATCACCCATGGTATATGAAACACATGCCATTTAATGAAATGTCATTATTAATTTTCTAGGTTTCATTACCTATAGTGAACCAATGCACCGTAGCGCTTACATCTCCAGCAGATCAAAAGTAACTATCATGCGAAATTGGCTTACCAAGTAGTTTGACTACTCGACACTAGGTGTCGCTCGTCATGTAAACTAACAATTGGATAGTGACATACAATTCAACGAGAGGGCGCAGATAAAATGATGAATAGATAATATAGAATAATTATTTTTTATTGTACCTACTAAGAATTGACACAATTTAACATTCAAGATAATTTATATTACAACATACATTAAAATTAATTACGTAATAGGTACATTATCTTTCAAGCTTTAGACTTCGCCCTCATATTGACATAGCGACTATTGAAATTATAATGCGGTAATTTTAAAACTAAATTATCACATACAAAATTATATTGAGTAATAATTTGCAATAAGGATGACATGAGGTATGAAAACTTAAGGTTTTTATTTAAGACCAATAAATAACAAAATAATTGATAATCGTTTATTTTCGTTTCAAATGGTCAGCAGTGGACGTTATTGGGCGGATGGTGATGATAAGTTTATATATTTTCTTTATTTTTAATTCCGTCATGTTTGCAAACAAAGGCTTTTAAATTCTGTATGAACTCAAAACGGGTGTTGGGATCCTACCATCATCTCTGGAGCCCAAGCTAACCTCACCTGCAAGTGGTGCACCTGCCGATTAACGGCCGAGGCTCTAGCGAACATAAAAGACCTACAACACAATTGGCGAAGTGTGGACGTATATCATGCCTCCGCATACCCCTTCGGTGAAACAGGCGTGATTTATGTATGAACTCAAAAAAAAAAATAGTACCTATATTAGAAAGCTTTGAAATGTTATACCGTCAGCAATAATCTATTCCTAGCATTTTATCCCGCCCATCTATGCAACTGACCCTGAAGTCAAACAAGGCCCCAAACCTCTAATAAGGGTCGAAATTTAACAGGCTATACCTATTTCCCTAGGGTAAGGCAATTTGCAGTTGTTATTGCTATGAACACTCTTACGCCCTGTTTGCCTGACACTAAACAGTCCACACCCTTAGGGCTGGCCATAACCACCCACCAATGTCCCAGCATACTTTGATCCCCGCCAGTTTGGTATCTTCGAGTCGATTGGAAGTTTTCTGTGTACGCTCGGGGGTCTTTAGAGGCTGGTCTACCCGTCGGCTGGTGACCGCATCACGTCACCTGCACAATGAATCGTAGCCGTAAAACATCGGCTAGTATCTGTCTATCCCTAGACTGGGAACAATCCTATTCGATTCAGTTCCAGTCGCGAAAAGAAAAAGTCGAATAACTGCCAACACAATGGCTTGACTTGAAAATGACTTGGACAATTTGGGGGCTAGTGAAGTTTGTCAAACGCTTCCTGAAACACAAAATAATAAACCGAAAATTAAGAAACATGAACACAAAAAGGCGACGAGAATCTGTTGCATCTGTTTACAAGAGAACGACGAAATTCTTATCAACAAATACAACAAATTTACTCAAAAGAATGCCGAACACAAGAAAGTATCGTTTATTGGCAAAAGTTATGGAAGAGTATGATCAAAATGAAACATTCGATACAAACAATGTAAAACATCACATAGATGATAACAAAGATGATTTGGGAGAGAGAGATCTCGATTATTATCTAGGAGTCAGAGAAAAGGAAACATTCTGGAGAGATCCTGAGGCAAAAGAGCAGATTCGTAAAGACTTTCTGATAAACCACTGCGGTGTAACAGAGGAAGATTATCATAAAAACTATAAGAACATTGTGGATTCAAAAGAATCTCACACATTACAACATACACAACCAAAGTTCAAGGCGGTACCTTTCAAAATACATAAAAGGAGGTCAAAGAAAGAGGGGCAATTAAAGGATGCTGATACCTGGTTTAAACTTTTTACGCATAAAAGAGATAGTGAATACTCAACTTCAGATAGTTATAGTGAATGTGACTCTAACGAGGAAAGAAGTTCTGATGAGGATAGTGAAAATAAAACTACCATTGATCACGATACCCTTGTTGACATACCGGAATACTTTAATCACATGAACTTGTATCCTGATTTAGATGCTCTAACTGAAGAGGTCTGTAATTTTTACATGTGTCATAAAGATTTTATGTGTAACATTACTATTTTGTTTAGGATCAAACAAAACAATGATCTCAGTGATATTATTCATGTGAATTTTATAAAACAGCTGCTCGAAATAACCTTAAATTGGGCTCACAAATAACCATGTTTAGATATTATTCTAAATGCTAATGTTATACATTTTGGTGTACAAGTGGATGCATACCTTTCGGACAGGTCGTTTATAACGAGAAAATATTCGTAATCCTGTGTGAAAATCATAACCACGACATCGAGTCCCTGGCCAATTTATTAGACACACTACAGTTTTTAAGCAAATTTTGATTAAATTAAAGTTTTCAGTGTATAAGTTAACATGTATTAATTATACAAGTATGGTAGACATAGTAACAGAGATGATATTACAAATAAAACGTCGTAATTAATTTAAAAAGAATATTTTAAAATATCAAAACAAAATGAAAATGTTTGTGACATTTTTAATATTTTGTTGAGCCACCTTTGGCAGCTATGAGAGCCTTACTCCGACGCGGCATGCTGTCGATACAGGATTGTACTGTTTCCTGAATTTCTGGAAGTTGATTCCACACATGTATAACTGTACGCAGTACTCTACAGGTACACTAAATTATTGACTTAAATTTCATATTACAAAAATATACGCAATATAATTTATAATTAATCGCATCAAATTTAGTAGTTAATACCCAATCATTACAAATAATAATAAAAACTCGCAGTGCGTCTAATAATTTGGCCAGTGACTGTAAAGAGTAAGAACGTTTATACTGTCGTCTACGTCAAGACAGCTGAAAAATTAAATCCACAGGATGAATGTGTATTTTTACACACATATCAAGTCTATATAAAATTTATAATTTGTTACAGGGTGTTCGAATAAAAGAAGTATCAGAAGGACGACCATGCGACAACTGCCCAGAGATATGTCCAGGCTTCATACCACATGCTTGGAGGTAAGTCCAATTTCCTTTTTTTTATATCTGAGACTGCAGAACCAATTTTTTCGCAAACTTATGTGAAATTAATCCTTTCGATTTTCGATATAATATGAATATGCTCCTAAGGTCGTGGGTTCGATTCCCACACCAGAAAAAACATTAAGTAGTCTCTGGTTTTTGGTGTTTCCTATGTATTGTAGGTAGCCTTTACCTATTTTTTTATAAGAAAATATATATTTTTCTTTATTGAGCTTATTTATCTACCCATAGTATGGAGCTGAGCTTAATGTTCTACAGTATTTTTTTTACTGATAGGAGAACAAATCTTGTCGAGTTTCTCTTCTCAAGTTCCTGCCAGCAGTAAATAGGCGCGATAGTTTTTGAGTTTACATTTACAAGAGCTTTATTAATCAAAACTTGAACAAACTGTTTTGTCTTTGACTCCAATCAACAAGTGTCAACAAAACTAATTATTGGCTTTATTCTTAGTAGAGGAAATGTCCAATCAACCTTGGACTAAAAGGTCAACTGATGCGTTGCAACATCTAGGTATACAGTGTTTGCAATGCCTGTTGGGTCTGCATATTTCACCAGTAACTGGTACGCAAAATTATAATCAGAGGATTCAATATCACAATAATAAAATTATTCTTCAAAATATTCACTCATTTAAAGCCTTTTTTAATGAACTTTTAATTTTTTCAATGGCATCAGCGTAAGGTTATAAGTTAAGCCTGTTATAGACTTTAATAGACATGACATAGCTGCCCTTCGCATAAGATGCAGTAGACAAATGTTGTATTTATATAAGGATGCAACAGTTAATATTTAATTTTTTTAAACAAAGCTTTATTGAGGCAAACTTACCCTATTCTTTTTATTTATTAATGTCACGTATTCATAACGAGTAGAATATTTTTTCTTTTCTCTCTTTGAGTTAAGTCTAAGTGATCTTTATCTTAGAAATAATATTATGCTACTACAGTCGAATCATTGCGATAAACAAATGTTTTAAACGCTGTCACGTCGACAAATGATGCTATCTGATATTGTTACCTAAATTAGGAGTTTTTATTTCCGTGAGCTTCCTTTTGTTTGCATTGATTCTGAACACAGACATTAACAATATTTATTATTATATTTACAAAAGTTTTAAGACATGAGAATGATAATTATTATCATATTTACAAAAAGCAAAAATTGTAAGTCCGTAGTTAATTACTGAACTCATTCTGTTATCGTGCTGCTTGAAACGACATGCCCGTTGCCCGGGTCACTGATAACTAGGGTTGCCGAATTTTAAAGCTGACCCTTCTATATAAAAATATTTTATATTACATTTAATAGATAGATAGATATCGAGGGTTCCGTGCTCAAACCCGATAAGTGACAACATCAGATACATAATTTCTGCCGCTTTTTCTTGTGATATTATCAAATAAGTCGATTTCAGAAAAGAAGACTGAAAACTGAGGACTTCATAATCCAATAAGTAAACCTTTTAAGTTTCATTTTTTTTAATTAACCGATAAATTCTTTTAAGTACTGTTTTAAGCCCAAAAACACTTATCGGGTTTGAGCACGGAACCCTCGATATACTCTTTATTGGCCAAGAAACTTAAAAACTACAGATTACAATATTGAAAAAAAAATTTTTAGAGCCAATCTAGGCGGACTTATCGCTAAAAGCGTGTCTCTTTCAGACAACCCGACGCAAAGGAGAGAACAGAAAAGCAGTAGGCAGAGCACATAAACTTTAAAAATAATAAACACAAAAACTATTTGTTAAATATGAATAAAATACACAAATACATAAAATATTAATGTTCTAAAGTTGCATGCTATTTTCATCTTATGATTGTGTCACTTATAAAATTTCTGTGGGTTAATGGTGGAAACTTCACTGCCGGTGAAGTTGGCTGCTGAACATAGGCCTCCCCAATAAATTTCCACATTGAGCGATCCTGAGTCGCCCGCATTCATCGGCCTCCCGCCGCCTTGAGCAGATCATCGGTCCATCGCGTGGGAGGCCGTTCTCTACTACGTTTGCCGGTTTAGTGTTTAAATAAAGAATTAAAAATAAGTAGTAATATTAATAAAAATCATTTATTTAACTACAAAAGTCCAATTGTTAGTTATGAAAACAACCGAAAAACTAGTGTTGGTAAATAAAATAATAATAATTATTAAAACTAAATCAAAAAAAATCGATACGCCATTATAGCCTATATTATTAACACCTAAATAATTTTAGCTTACTAAAATCAAATCGTTTGTGGAAATACACATGCATTGTCAAAACGAGTAATGGTAAATCTTGTGACTTTTTCTTACTTTAAAACATTAATTTATCTAGAGTATGGTGTGTCTACAAAACCTATCATATCGCTTATTAAGCAGCAAATTCAAGTAAGGTAACAAAAAAATCTAAAATCAAATCATGAATTGATTGTCAAATAGTTCGTTATTTCTTACGTCATGGTATTACGTTTGTAATTGTTACGGTAAGTGAGAGTGATAAATTATTTGTTGTATAACAATGAATTCAGAAATCATGTTTGTATAATTCTTACTTATTATTATGCTAGTGATGTTCCTATTATTATAGGCTGCGGGGATAACTTCTCAATTAATTTTGATTTTTTTTTTTGTAAATTAGGAATGTAAAAAGATAGGACTGATTTAGCGATCTTATATTATACTCTATGGCTTTTTAAGGACATACTACTGTTAATCCACGTGTAACTACGTGGTGCCTGACTATGGGCCTCATAAGGAAGCTCAAAGTCGCTCGGCGTGCAATGGAGAGAGCTATGCTACGATATATACGAGTGTCCCTACGTGATAGAATCAGAAATGAGGAAATCCGTAGGAGAACTAGAGTGACCGACATAGCGAAGCGCGTTTGCAAGCTGAAGTGGCAGTGGGCGGGGCACATAGCTCGAAGAACCGACGACCGATGGGACGTTAAGGTTCTTGAATGGCGACCACGAATCAGCAAACGTAGTAGAGGGCGGCCCCTAACGCGATGGACCGATGATCTGGCCAGGGCGGCGGGGAGCCGGTGGATGCAGGCGGCAAAGAATCGATCTACGTGGAAAGCAATTGGGGAGGCCTATGTTCAGCAGTGGACTTCAAATAGCTGAAATGATGATGATGATGATGACTGTTAATCATCTAAGTAGGAATAGTAACTGCAATTAGCACTCGAATGTGTATTGAAAATGAAGTAAAGCGTTTAGTGACCTGCATTGAGCCTCCACGATTTAGCCTTTGAGATGTGTTGTAGACTTTAGCACTTTGTCGTTGAACGGAACTTCGAGAGTCGTTGCACCGTACCTAAAAAAACTCCATCTTCATTTAAAGTAGTAATAATTACTGCGACTAGCGTCCGAATGTGTATAATGTACAACGTAGTGTGGCGTTCAGTGAATTGCATTTAGCCTCCTATAAGCGGCTATTGCGACACATTATCCTTTGAGATGTGTTTTACAGCTTGGTCATTGCACCGAACCTCGAAAGTAGTTGCACTCAAAATAAATTACCTTATCGTCAATAACCTACATAATTATATGTAACATCCATATAGGTACAATGTAAGAGATAAACAAAATGTGTTAAAAATAGTCGACAACCCTACAGATAACATATTATCGGCGTGTTTACTTTCATTCGATTCTTATACAGTGTTGTGTTTAAACGTGATATCGGCAATTGTGAGGATAATCAAATAGCCTTGTTTAAAGTTGAGCGGATAAAGGTCGTATATTACTCAGCGCAAGCGCATGCATGTCACAAAGTACAAGTATCCACGCTGTCATTTGATCTCAGTCAACTGACGAACGCGGTCGGTCGCACGCGCACGTGACCTCATTCATAATGTGTCTGCGTTTGAAACAATTGGAGTGGGCGGAGATACGCAGAATGGTCACAGGCAACGAGAGGCCCCCGGAAACGGAGCAGAAGAAGATACAAAAGTTCCCGTCGAGAGAGAGGAATTACGCTGTGAGAAGAAGGAGGTCTAATAACAATAACAATTATCGCTCGCACGTGGACTGCCCCAGCTGCGCTAGGATTGCAGAACAAGAGAATGTCAGGTGATAACTTTGGTGCACTTTTTGTTGTGTAAAGTTTTGAACTACAGGAGATCTATAAAGTGATATAATATCAATGTGATATCGAAACAAAGTGTGATTGGTTCACATGAAAACAGTTCGACCACGAACAGAGACACATGGATTCGATCATGCTTTAAAAAATGTTTACAGTGAAAATTGTTAGGTAATAACTTGAAGTGTAGTGATAGTTCCACTATTAAAAGCCATGTCAATATCTCACGGTAGGTTTAATTTAAAAGTGTTATGGGTTCTTTATTGTATTTGGGAAGTTTGAACTCCGTGTGTGGCTTGCGACCACTTAAAATTTACAAGGCCTAATTATTCATGTACGTGTTTAAGTTTTATTACATACTCTGTTAATTTCGTTTATATAATGTTTTTAAAAGTATGTGAGTATATATATATATATATAATTGGTTATAAAAAAATAGATCTCTGTTACCCAATATATTGTAAATAACATAAGTTAAATAATGGCACCAAAAAAGGAAATGAATAAACCATAAAAATATATATGAAATGTTAATATTAACAAAACGATCAAGCCTATAATAAATGTATAATAACCTCAATTAAGATTGTTTTTTTGAAGCAACCAAAGGCCTCTAGCTTGACTGAACAATAACCACACAATATAACGCACCTTCAGAATTATAAAGACCTAGTCCAAAATTTTGAGGTTTTGAGTCATAAAAGAAAGAGAGACACTCTTCGGTCTCTTCCCGTCCGCCCAAAATTAATAGAACTTCTTTTTCTTTTTGAGATAGGTCTCTTCAATTCTAAAGATGTAATGTGGTATTAGGTTATATAATACAACGCGCAATGTCAAATGCCTCACAACCGGTCACCAAGATAATAATATATCCTCTGTGAACTCTGGTTAGCTGCGCTGATGCGTTTTTGATAAGTGCTAGGATGCTAGGAAACTAGGAGGGCTGTAATATTAGTACCTACTACCTGTTGTCGACCTGAAAATGTGTAATCGTCATAAAATTATGTAACAATATGATATGACTTGCTATCCGATAAGACACTAAAATAATAGAGCAAGAGCCCAGGCATGATAGATGTTTCTCATTTTATAAAGGCTGAAATTTTCTATATGTATATGTATTATAATAAAATGTTTTTTGATGGTAAGAAAAAAAAACAGCCTCAACCTAACCCAAAGAGGAGTATAAGTATCTCTTTTTGGGTTAGGTTGAGTTTATTTTTCTTCTTACCATTAAAAAACATTTTATGCAACCCACCTAAATTAGTTTGGACTAGGCCAGCAAACGTAGTAGAGGGCGGCCCCTAACGCGATGGACCGATGACCTGGTCAGGGCGGCGGGGAGCCGGTGGAGTCAGGCGGCAAAGGATCGATCTACGTGGAAAGCAATTGGGGAGGCCTATGTTCAGCAGTGGACTTCAGATGGCTGATATGATGATGATGAGGCCATACTAGTTTGTCCTAAAATCGGGTTTGGCCGGTAACATATATAAGAGATAGATGAGAAGATATAAGAAGTATCCCCGACTATGAAACTTGAGTCGCGGTGGCTTTGGCAGATATCAGGGAGTAATAATAATAAGAAAGTTTCAAAGCCATAGTGTATAGATCAGCTTTTGTATATTCTGCAAATAATACATACATATATTATATCACGACTGTATCCAAGGGGTACGCAGAGGCATACTATACGCCCACACTTCGCTATTTGTATTATTGGTCCCACGTAATAGGTGGCAAGCTTATTGCCGCTTTCCGGGCACTTTTATGTTCGCCAGAGCATAAAATTCTGCAGCAGCAGAGAATTTTGTAAATAATCATGTAACAAATTTTCCTACATAATACAAATATCCGTACATACAGAAATTTGCAGCCTTTATCAAACGACATAAGTCTGGCAGGCTCTCGAGCTATTGGGAATATAATTTATTGATACTATAAAAGAGACTAGATTGTGCATTAAAAATACTGATTGAGCATCTACTGTTGAATTTTATTTATTAAGAAACTCCAACAAAGGATACACAGTACATGCAATCTTATACAAAGTTCTCAGAAGGATTGTGCTCTTTCAGTTACAGAAGATCACATCATGCATACATCATCATTTAAACATAATTTTGAAATAAACAGTTACACACAATTTAAAGGAGGTGTTAGTATTTTTGATGTGCAAAAATACTAATACCGAGGTTAGATCAAATTGGAATTTCAATAATTTGTGATTACACGTTAAATATAGGCCCTCAAAGAATTGCTGTTTCCAAAATGTCTATATCAGAGTAGTAAAACGTCATTTATTATAAAAAAAATTACTGTTTGTTATTTCCAATATACTTAACTCTCAATATCTTTATTTCTCACAACAAACAGTTACAATAGTATGTTTTAATGTATGGTACAGATCATTTCATATATGATATATACATTTTTCATGTGACAAGTCGTAATGGCCGCTTCCTGCCCGATGGTAAGCAGTCGATGCAGTACATAATACTTAGAGCGCTCTATACGTTTGAAAGCAAATCGTGGAATAAGCACGGTAAACGCACCCAACCATGGCGGCCTATAAAATGCAATTCAATACTCCAGCTGTCGAGCTGAAATCACAATGTTGATTATTAAATTATGTAATATATGACGACACTCCGCTCCTGAGGTCGTGGGTTCGATTCCCACACAGGACAATAGGTATATTTATCTGTTATATGTAGCATAAATAATACAAGTTCCAAATGATACTTTTCTTAAAACTAAATCATTATTTGCTGTAATTGTAGTAATATTATTATTGTCTCTGTAATGATATGATACTGTTCGCTGCCGTCATGTGATGCACAGTTCGGAAAATAGCTTTTGTTTTGTAAACAACTTATTCAGCTGAATGAATTAATGTCAATTGAGAACCACAGGCAATATTTTCATGGATAATTTATTTTACTGAGTCATACATAATGATTACTTTTTTATATGCCATGTCATCACGGCATCAGTCATGTGTATTTCATACTACGTCAATCATCCCAGCTTACTAACTACTACTGACTCTAACTTCTACTACTGAGCACGTGCCTCCTCTCACAAACCATGGTGAAAGGGAATACTAAATACTGTCTTCAAAATACTAAATATTCTACTGAAAGTTGACTCTTAAAACAATAATCTACTGAAAGTTGACTCTTAACACAATAATCTACTGAAAGTTGACTCTTAACACAAAGCATTAAGGAACGAAGGTAGTTAGTTCAAAATGCAACTAACGACTATATTTTGAAAACACGTGATTCGTAATTTGAAGTAATTTCATTTTGTTATACATTAACTGGTATACCTTACCTAACTTTATTTACCTATCTAACTTCAGACATCGTTGACATCGACAACTAGTGCTGTCACTTTTATTTGCTAAAATAAAGGCAGTGACAGCACTAGCTGTGAACCTGGTTTAACTTTATATCTTGTTTTGCAATAATCCCCTATTTGTTTAAGTAATTACAAAATAAACAAAAATGTAATAACATGTAATCATTAACGGTGTTTACAAGTACGTAAATGCTAATCAAGTATCGGTTAGATATAAGTGTTTTGTACGTCACGTCAACACCATTAATTTTCCATATAATACAACAATATATTATATATAGACGACGATATGGCGTGGTGGTGAGTATACCCACACTCCACTCCTGCGGACATGGAACATGAGTATTTGTTCTAGTCTGGGTGTTTTCCTATGTATATTGAGTATGTTTTTACGAAAAAGAAAGAATGTTTGTATGTTTATCCGTTATTTGGTATCCAAAGCACAAGTTCTTAATGATACTGATCTTAGAACTAAATAATTGGTTAATTGTCTCGGTGTATAGGGATACTGTTAAGACCTAAGGAGCCCAAGCCAACCTCTCCTGCAAGTGGTGCACCAGCCGATCAACGGACGTGGCTCTGGCGATTATAACAGTGCCCGGTAAGCGGCAATAGGCTCGCCACCTATTACGTGGGACCAACTATATAGTTGGCGAAGTGTGGGCGTGTAATATGCCTCTGCCTACCCCTTTGGGGAAACAGGCGTGAATGTATGTAATAGTCTGAAAACATTACTTATATTAGGTCGGGGAAAAAGTTTTTTCGCATAACGTAGGTATAAACTTATTATAAATTTTTTTTGACTGTACTATTTGTGTCTGGCTGGTTTTGGTAACATTAAAAAGGTTCCATTATAAAGAAAAGAAAAAAATAAAAAAAAGTTGTTTCCCGCTATTTTTCATTTGTTTTTCTCTCCGTAAAAATGAGTGAATCTAATGAAGACATTCGATACATTTTAAAATTTTATTATAAAAAAGGCAAAAATGCAACTCAAGCAGTGAAAAAAATTTGTGATGTTTATGGACCTGATGCAGTGTCAGTAAGAGTAGCACAAATTTGGTTCAAACGTTTTCAGTCCGGAAATTTTGATGTTAAAGATGCACCTCGCTCTGGTCGCCCTGTTACGAATAAAATGGACGCCATTTTTGAAAGAGTGGAGCAAGATCGACATATTAGTAGTTAAGATGTAGCTGAAGAACTGGGAATTGACCACAAAACAGTTTTGACCCATTTGAAGAAAGCTGGTTATACAAAAAAGCTCGATATTTGGGTGCCACACGAGCTCACTCAAAGAAACTTAATGAACCGTGTACTCATTTGCGATTCATTATTGAGACGTAATGAAACCGAGCCGTTTTTGAAGAGATTGATAACTGGCGATGAAAAGTGGATCACGTACGACAAGAACGTGCGAAAAAGGTCGTGGTCGAAAGTTGGCCAGGCTTCACAGACTGTGGCCAAACCTGGCCTAACACGAAATAAGGTGATGCTGTGTGTATGGTGGGATTGGAAGGGCATTGTTTATTATGAGCTTTTACCGCCCGGCAAAACCATCGATTCTGATCTTTACTGCCAGCAACTGATGAGATTAAAGGAAGCAGTCGAGAGAAAACGGCCGGAATTGATCAACAGGAAGGGTGTGGTCTTTCATCACGATAACGCTAGACCACACACATCTTTAGCCACTCAGCAAAAATTAAGAGAGTTCGACTGGGAGGTCCTAGTGCATCCACCATATAGCCCTGACCTTGCGCCTTCAGATTTTCACCTGTTTCGGTCTCTGCAGAATTCTGTAGGTTCTGTAAGGTTGACCTCAAGAGAGGACTGCCAAAACTATTTGTCCCGTTTTTTTGATCAGAAGTCCCAAAGTTTCTACAGTAACGGGATAATGTCTCTGCCCACAAAATGGCAGAAAGTTATTCAACAAAACGGTACATATATATTGTATATAAATGTAAATAAACTTTGAAAAAAATGTCTTGACTTTTCATACAAAAATACGAAAAGACTTTTTCCCCAACCTATTATGTAATAGTAGTATAATATGTAAGTGATATTTAGAATTAATTTGACATAAGAACGACAGTTTGACTGATTCTTTTTTTTTATTATCTCAGCATAAAATTAACTGTAATTATTAAACAACATAGAGCTTATTACAGAACAAAATCTTAAGTTAAACCAGTTTTAAAACTAGTGCTGTCACTGTCTTTATTGTATAAAATAAAAGTGACAGCAATAATTTTAAACCTAGTTTAACTTTAGATCTTGTATTTTAATAAAACCTCATGAGTTGTAAAAGCAGTTAGCAAGCGGTTTCTACGGTGAAATCCGTTTATGATAAAAAGATAGGGAATGAACCGAGCACACGACAGGTTCGTTTCCCATACAGGGCAATTTTGTGTGCGTGATACAAAGTTATATCGCTTGGCCTGATTAAGTATATCCTATGTATTATAAGTATGAATGTAAGTAACAATATATAAACACGTGTATGTTGTTATATACAACCTACAGTTTCACTTAGTTTGGGGCGTTTAGTTAAATAGCGCTTAATAAAATGTCAAAGAAACTATTTTTGTTTGATATTATAATATTATACCTACCTACTATTCCGTATGACGTGCAATGAGCTATCCCCAAATGAATCATGCAAATAAGAGAAAATCTATAAACAATATAAAGTAATCTTGAATGCTTTATCATTTCTCAAAAGGTTCTCTGTCAAAAATATAAAAAAATGTCGGCCATGTTACGCTTATGTGTTATCTGGAAACATATACTGTTTGGTATATATATATACTATACCTGCGTGCTATGGAAACATAAGTACATCAGCTTAGGATTGTATAGTATTGTGTTGACGACCGATATGGCGTTTTATTCACATTTCCACCTGTAATATTTTTCATAAATTTTTAAGTAGCAAACTCTTTGTACAAATTAAGATTAAAAAAGCTATTCTGGCTATTGTTGTTCATACCTTAGTACAAAGGATGAAAAGTTTTTAGTAATGACTCAAACAATGTAACGATTTCGAGGAATTATTACCAAGCATTTTTCACCTTTTGTTGTTGAACAATCATATTACGGTCAAAGAAAATATGACAAAGAAATCAATGCAGGATAAAGTTGATGTTAGGACAACACACAATTACTGTAGGCACGAGGATTTCATATTAAACATATTGAATCACGGACAGCGATACTTAGATATAAATAATTGTAAATAATATATTATTATCCCTATAAGAACTGGGAAATGCTTATGCATAATGTCTAAGAATTTTCTTATAAATATTTTAAGGAACTTAATCGGTGATGATTACGTACTTACAACTTTACATCCAGTTTTCTTTAGATTTAATCAAATGAAGATACGAACAGGACATGATCATTCAAGCTCCATACTGTATGTAAACTATAATGAAAATCTTAATTAGCCCTAATCACTACATAGTGCCTCTCATCTTAAAAATCTTTTATTCATTGACGTTTTGTGTAGTTCTGTGTACCTACATCCATCACACACACATACAGAAATGGTAATTTTTTTAAACTTAAAACCACATTATATTTATCTTTATTTAATAAAATCCGGAGCCTGATAACTTATCCACTATCAGTGATCTTAGAATAACAGTGATAAGCAAGTGCTTCCTTGTGGATATTCCTTCACCTAAAAATGTGTATAAGTGTGTGGGTAATAATTCCCTTCAGATTTACATCGATTCTATTTTTAATCATTACCAGCCAGCTAGCTTATTTAAGTAATTATTTTTCCTAAACACATTCCTTAAGATATCCTTCATCGGTATAGTTTTAAGAATTTTAATCAGTATTTGTAATACCTAACAAATGGTCACTACTCCGCTGCGTGTTCAACAGTCACAATCGTGGTAATTTGTCATAATTTATCTGACTATTAGGTTAAATTTCCGCGGCATTTTCTATACATTTTTAAATAGGTATTTTGTTTTGTTCAAAGTATACCTAACTGACTAGTCTTTGCTCCGTGACCGTCCAATTATCAATTTGCACAGGGCAACGCACTTCTTGCTTAACAAATAATTCAGACATTATTTTAATAATACGGTAAAATCGTTGCGTGTTATCGGACATTTCCTGACATTGACTTTTATTTATATTTATGTGTAATTACGTGTATGTGATATAAATATGATAGAAATAACTATAAAGTACCTACATAAACTTTATGACAAACTATATCTAAGGTATATTAGAAATATAATTCAGAAGATATTTAATACCTAATAGCTTAGGTACCTACCTAAAGTAGTTTCCGTATTTTACTTCCTACTTTAGTTAATTAGTTTCCTACATATATTGATAAACAAGCATGTAAATATGTTTATCCGTTCTGGTAGTAGTTAGTTCTTTAGTATCCACCGAAAGTATATCATCCATACTCTATAAAATAAAAAACACAGCGTCTTAGTATTAGGCTTTATGGCGTGATACTACTTATAAATTTAGTTACAATTAATTTAAGATAATTCAACCATGTTCTCAAAGTTCTCAACAATTCACAAAGAAATAGCAGCACAATACCATACAGTCAATGCACAAAACAAAGTCAATTATTAATGTATGAAAGGTGTGTTTTGTGTGTATAACTCAATATAATATGACGGATAACACACAATAATTATCCAACAAAGCATCGGTTTGGTGACTATTGTTCGGTGTTCATAATTATGATTATTACAAACAATTTCTTGGCATATTGACAGAAATACAAGGGCAACGAACAAACAAAAAGTCTCTAAGAATCCGTGGACAGCGTAGAATATTAAAATTGAAATTACATACAATAGTTACATTTTATAAAATAAATAGGTGCCATAGATAAATTATTTATTTATTTGTGTTTGTCTTCGACGAAACACAACCACCACGATTTAAGTACATAATGTATTCCATTTTCATATTTGTTATTAAAAATATTTTCAACAGAAACGCAGAATAAAGCAAATATTTCATTATTGACATGTAATTCACTTAAATAATGTTTTTATGCAGCGCCATCTACTGAGTAGTAGCTAAAGTATGAAGCCATTCATCACACTTGTGAATACAAAAGTTCATACATCACACCACAGATGGCGTCAGTATTTTAAAAACTTAAAAGTGCAAGTAAACTAAGGACTCTACACAAGAGCAATTTGCGGTCGATGCATGTCACACAGTCAACGTTAGGAGGCGGCGCCGGCGGCTAGCTATCGACAGGCCATCGACGTAAACGACGCGTTGACGGCTGGTGCTGGCAACAGCTAGCCGTCTTCTTTCCTCACTACAGCGCCGGTCCAGCTTATATCGCCACGATAATATGACTCTTTTAGTCCTTTCTCTGGGGACTTTCCACGAGGTACGGGAATCACGAAGATTCTGTAAGTTAGCCGCCTTCTTAAGCAAGCTCTCGCCGGCTAGCTTCCGACAGGTGACAGCTATTGCAGTCGCCTCTGCTGTCGTCAACGTGCTGCTCGTGTTTAAAAAGCCCTAAGAGGTTTTTTATATAATCCACTCATATAGCATAATTTATAAAATGTTAATTCTAGGGTCGGCAGACTAAAGCACATAGGTCACAAAATTAATTTTTATTTTGCATAAGTCTAATTCATAGAACAACGCATCGTTCTATGAATAAGACTTATGCAAAATCGCGCATCGTATGAAATTTTAAATCCATATAAAATGTGAGCGTTATACATACGTAGGCACACCGTCACCTAGGTCAGATATTTTATTTATTCAAACTTTATCGCACAAATTAAATAAAATTCACAAAAGACGAACTTAATGCTGCAAGGCATTCTCTACCAGTTTACCTTTGGGTTAGCAGTAAAGTATGAGGCAGTACGAACAAGAAAACATATATATTGGGATTTCTATATACTTCATATATAACCTTCATATAGCAGTTTATTTTTATTAAACTCTTGAATTGTCATTAAAAAAGCAGTAGGTAAATAGATAGATTAGGCCATCATAGTACATTTTCCATATCAACATGTAGTTACTTAGTTACCTTTATGTTATCGCGATAAGATAATTTTACAAACGATAGGAACTGCGATGCTCATAAATAAAGTTATCCATGAAGCTAATTAACCCATTAACTTAATTACTAAATCTCTTCGTTGCCATATTTTAATGATACTTAGTCAATAAAGTCGTTAGTCTTTGCAGATTTTGAAATTATTATTATTATAATAATAATAATATTATAATATAATTCTAGTAAATGTAACTCTTTCTAATATTCGGCTTTATTAGGAGTGTTCTGCTTACATAATATCGATGAGCTACACCTGTTTTTAACTGAGATATTTCTGTTTTATTATAAGTAAATGTACCGACGGAGTCGTAAGAGTCGATGAAGAGATCCTACCGGATGATGGGCAGCAGCGTCATACTGCGCACTGGCTTCTACGCCCTCCACTGCGATCACCAACCCGCCTACCCAGTTTGGTGATTATGAGCAGACAGGCTAATTTTTAACAGTGGATTTAACAAGGCTGATATAAACCTTGGTTTCCTTTGCTTAACATGAATTCCAATATATATTTATACAAATATATGGTCATGTGTGGGGATCGAACCCACGACCGGGCGATAAATGGGATATCGACCTACTTAATGTTTTATTAAGCCACTCTAATAACCTTACACTTGAGCTTTAAAGTTATAAGAATAATAATAATAACCTTACTAATTAATAATAATAATAGTTACCTTATAATAAATCAATTAAAATAAATGTAGGATGGTACAGCCATCTACTTATAGGTCAAGTATATCACTTTAATTTGTAAGAAGGGTCAACATTGAGCTTGCCCCCTAAGCATCATGTTCATATAAAAAGCGTGCTGTAGCTTATAATATTACTGGTCACGTGAGACCTCTGGGGTACGTGGAGGAGACATCGAGGGGGACATACACAAATACATGCAATCCCGCCTGTTGCCCTGATGGGGTAGGCAGAGGCATATTAAACGCCCACACTTCGCCAATTGTGTTGTTGGTCCCACGTAATAGGCGGCGAACCTATTGCCGCTTACCGGGACCTTCTATGTTTGCCAGATCCTCATCCGTTAATCAGCAGGTGTACCACCTGCAGGTGAGGTTGGCTTGGGCTCCAAAGATAATTGCAATATGGTACAAATCAACAAACTCATGTCTTCAAAATATATTCAGTATGGCATTTTTACTTACATCATATTCGGCTCGTTCAGGCTCCAAAAACATATATTTGAAACAGCCGAGAGTGATTATGTGATTAATTAATAATGATACCAAACTGATAAAATAGCCACCTTACATACAAACCAATTAAATAAATGAAATAATTTTTGGCAACCATTTTTAAGAGGTAGGTACTTAAATGTAACGTCATAAATAAAGGAGTGCTCTACATTTAAGTATATTAAACTAATAAGTTATTTGTATTTACTTTGATTTGATAAGAAGTATTTTAATTCACTATAAAATTGTGTTTTATTTCTTAGACATGGACTCACTCGTTCAGTGTAAAGGAAAAAGTCAATGTCCAGTAAATTCGAGTCAAGCGTTTGCGCCAAAAACCTCTTGAGAATATTGACGATTATTGTTCTGCTTCATAACCTTGTATTAAAGTGTACTAAACAAACTTGACCGTTTTTTTTACTCTTGTATAGACTACAGTGTAAGGTTTTGTAACTTTTGTATACAATACAATGTAAGCAAGCACGCATTATTCATAATATCATAATAAAGTCATGTCGTTTAGCGCTTAACGCTCTCGTTCGTTCGTCCTCGCGCGCCTAATCCCTTGAACTTGAGCGAAACTCGGGAGGTAAACAAAACGTCGCGCACGGCAAAAAGCAAGCATGAACAACCCGTTGACGCGCATTTGTCATTCGGAAACCAAACGCCGCGCTTGAGAGTTGCCGTTCCGTTCGTCGCGACTACCGATCGCGCAGTAAGCGTCGAGTAAAAACTCGTGAAATAAAAACAAAACAAACGTTCGAAATTTGAAATGTTTTCAATTTTTTAACTTAAAAGAAGGAGGTTATCAAAACGTCTTTGTGTACATAGTGTTGTGATAACAGTGGTTATTAGGTGAATCGAGTGATTGTGTTTTTTTTTCATACAAAAATGTCATTGCTCGTGTTTGTGTTCGTTCGTAAAGGAAATGAGACGGTGTTTGACCGATAAGTGGCAAATGATACTGAATGCAAATTTCATACTTATCACATTAGTCCCTCACAGCTGAATAATGTATCTGAATTACTTCTGTAATGTTAAACTTAAAACCAAACGGAAGTACCTACTCACTTTTTGTTACCTACTTACATAGGTTAAAAGAGGTAAATATTTAAATTTATAAGTAGGGAGAATAGAGAGGTAACTTTAACACGGTAAGTAGGAAGATAGAGTAGGTTTTTAGTCTATTAGTTTTAGTATTTTTTAGTTATTTTATGTGCCTACGTACGTAATAGTCGGCAATTGCTGTAAGGGCTAATAATGTAAAACATATTCAATCCTTATTTGAAATTTATCCTTCTTATGGATATACATAATATGATAGGAAACTTTATTGAAAACTGTTATAAAGATAATCAGGACGTTGAAAAGAGATTTTATTATAGGTTACTTTATATGCCTATAAACTAGATATCATTCGAAAAAAAAAGGGTACTTATACTAATCACTAGTATTATGAATGCGGGACTGAGTTAGTTTGTTATATTTTCTAAGTTTTTATTTAATCGAAAAAATAATATAAAAACAACTATTAAGTTAAAAAAACAATTATAACTAAGTATACCTAACATTGTATAACTATGAAATTTAATGAGAATAACAACTAATAACTACTCGTAGTCAAAAAATTAGCAAATATTTACGAATTATTTAATGAACAACTAGATTTAACTTATACTAGTAATTAAACAGCGTCCTTCCTCCTCTGTCCTTTATTATGCTGTGCCCGACAGGGTCCACAATTGATACTTGTGTACCTAAACTACTATCTTGTAAAACACATTGTTGGAACGCAATATAGTATTGAGTAATTGTTCAAAGTATATTTTTTGAATTTTCTTGACACTTGACGCTGGCAAATTTTAAATTGCTAAAGAGAAAAAAAAAAGTTTTCGCACTCAATTTGGTTAGCAGTTTCCTTTAATGCAGCCAGTTAGGCAGCTTTTGAGCGCTAGCTCTCTATTTATAGTAGAAATAGGTACCTTTTTTTTTTTTTTTTGATTAACGTCGGTAACAAAATGCATTTACGCACTGCCTTCCGGCAAAAGGGGGACCGAAAGGGGGTGTGGGACTCACCACCGGCAGACACGACCGCAATACCCACTAAAAATCTTCCGACGACGCCCGCCGCTTGTTGAGAAAGAGGCGGGGGCCAGTACCTGGGTTGCAGCTTCTGACACCCCGCCTGCGGCCAACGTCCCCCGGACCAAAACCGGGAGGACCTCCTCAGAGAGACGCAGTGGACGCGCCCCTCCTACCTCCCTGTGCGACCATAGCGTGTGTGGCCGACTTCCCGGAGGGTCCATGGTTAGACAGCAGGGGCCCCCTGCCCCCGCTGCCTACACCCTCCTGGCGCTGCTGAGCGGGCCCTCCTGGCCTACCCGCAGCGCCCTCTATAGGTCCCTCTTAGTTTCCCCCCCGGTAGTCAGTACTAAGGGCACCCAGAGTCGTCGGTCTCTGGGTGTTACCTTTTCCCTAGCGCCTCCTGCGCCCTACCGGGAGGTACTCAGCCCCCCCACCACGACAAGGTGGAGACCAGTCGGGGGGGAGAAATAGGTACCTATGCTATAAGGTATAAACCTGTGAACTCAGATCGTAGGGCAATTACACTACCTTTACGCCATATCGTTCAGAGTTTATTTGAGGACATTCCTTAGAAACTGCTTTTTTAGTAATTATATTCACTCACCTCACCACATAAACCTGACTGGGTTATCTGAAATCTTTATTGCTTGTCACATCAAGATAAGATATTATGTACAGGTCATGTACAATGTTACACCCTGTAATTGAAAGTAGTGATTTAAATAGACTAGTGAGGATTGTGGTTCTTTTTACATAAATACCATTCCTTACAGCTTAATAGCGGTTGTGCCCAAGACTTACGCTTAGGGCCCACCATTTTTGGGCAGATGGGCATGCCCACTACCCTAATAGACTTGTGACGTTACACTTAAACAGCTTATTTAGAATCGATAGGCTGTTTGTAGATTTATAATGCCTCAATAAAATAAAATAAAAAGCGATGATTTTCCCGGTGTCTGTGACCACAACCTTTTTAATGCGCGCCTGCTTACTGATCTAACCAGAATTTGGCTGAAATTAAGTTATACAGCAATACTGCTTAGTTCAGGAGTCATTGTAGTAGAATACAAAGGTAGCCGTGCGTGGTATGTAAAAAAATCTTCTCGGTTCAAAAATAGTATCTGATTTTCTAAATAAAATTGATTAAATTTTATTTTACAACTTTGTTGTGTTTGTATATAAATAATAGTCAGTTAGGTTATTAACACTACAGAACAATAGACATGGTGCCTGTCTGTCGAGGTCAAAGTTGAGTCATCGCCAATACTTCAAGACGAAGACGAAGGTTAACAATATCTCCATGACCTAAGAACCCCCCCACATTTATAATATTTAAGTTAGGAGGCAATGGTAATGTCGACTGCAATGTCAAATAAATAAATTATAAGTACTGTCTATTTCATATAAAGTTCGCCTTTTGTACATTTTTATTTAAATTTGTGCGATAAAGTTTAAATAAATATACGCCATACTTCGCCAATTATATAGTTAGTACACGTAACAAATAGGTGGAGAGCCTGGGGTCTGTTATGTTCGCCAGAGCCTTGTCCGTTGTTCGGTAGGTGCACCACTCGCGGCAGCTACACAGGAGCGCCGAACTACGTGCCGAAGGATCGAGGCGCCGTATCCTCGAGGCGGTCGGGCCCATATTGGAGCGATGGGTCGGCCGTCGGTGGGGGTCGATGACTTTCCGGCTCACACGGGTACTTTCCGGGCACGGGTGCTTTGGGAAGTATCTGTGCGACGTCGCCGGGGGGGAGTCGACCCGGTGTTGCCACCACTGTGACTGCGCGATGGATGATGCGCAGCACACTTTGGTGGCGTGCCCTGCGTGGGCTGGGGGCCCCTTCCGTCTCGCCATAGACCTCCCCCCGAAGTCGGCCAGTTACGCCATGGCCGCACATAGAGGTAGAGGGGGCGCTGCAAATTGCGCCTTCCTGAGGAGGTCTCCCCGGTTCTGATCCGGGGGACGTTGGCCGCGGGCGGGGTTCCAGAAGCTACAAACCCGGGCACTGGTGCCTCGCCCCTTTTCAACAGCGGTGGGCGTCGTCTGAAGTTTTTTAATGGGTAGGACTGCGGTGGTCGTGTCGGCCGCAGTGAGCCCCACACCCCCTCCCGGTCTCCCCCTTTTGGCCGGGAGACAGTGCGTAAGCAGCATTTTTTTACAGACGATAATAAAAAAAAAAATAAAAAAAAGGTGCACCACTTGCAGGTGAGGTTGGCTTGGGCTCCTGTGGTAATAGTACCCTATATACCTAAATAATACATGTAAATAATGTAAAAAAAATACTCATCCTCATTTGATATTAATCCTTTATAAGGATAATAAGTACGAAAGGAAGTTTATTAAAAATAATTAGCTAACCTATTTCAATAAAAACTGTTGTAAAAATAGATACTCCTATAGGCTCTTACATACCTACACTTTCTATCCCTATAAACTAGAGATGACCTGTATGAAAGAATTTAAAAAAACATTTCTGTCATGAGAACACAAGTACCAGGTTGGACTTCTTGGCGGGAAAGTGAAGTGTCATGTCTGCAGTTTTGTTTTATTTTCTAAAATATTTCTAACAGTAATGTGTAATAACGGCGGATTATTAACCGTTAAGTGTTTGTGAATATACATGAGTACATCAAACAAAGCAGTGCAACATCACTTTTCAAATTCTCTCAAGGAGTCCTCATGAGGAGGAGGATTCATCGACTTTCTGACTCCCTATGAGGTGAAAGAGGGTGGCATCATTCTAGGCCGGTACCACTCCGCATATATATAGTTCTTTACTCGTCCATAAATCCATCTCATTTTCAGGGGGGCGCTTTTTCTTACATAACTTTTTAACTCCTAACATCGAAAGTCCGAAAATATGTTTCATACATTTTTATTTCATAATGATCACTCTTCATAATTTTTATTTCAATAAATATTAAAACGCCAAATGAATCGACTTCATAATTTTATTGTTCATACATTTATTTGTACTCATTTTTGCTTTCATATATTTCTTAATCAGAAGTGCTATTTATCCTATATATCAAAAATCATATAAATTATATTATTATTATTATTATTTATTTATTTACTTACTTACTTACTTACTTCCCTTTTTGGGTTAGGTTGAGGTTATTTTTTTTTTCTTACCATTAAAAAGTATTTTATTACAACAGTAGCCCGCTTAACTAAACTAATTATTATTGTTAATTATAATAAATAATAATAATAATAAGTGTAAATCAGTAGATACACACCTGTACACTATGTATTCTGAATAAAAAAAATATTAATTAAACACCTTCTTAATGAAAACATTATGAAATAATAAAATATGATGACGGGGTGTTATGAGTTCCGATTATAGGAATATTAATGTATGAACATAAAGTTTATAAAGAAAAAAATTATGAAGAGTGATTAATTGATTATTATAAACTCCAATTCGTAGTAAAATCGTAAATATGAATACAAATTTTATGAGAGCCGATATGGACCCCATTTTCAGTCGTCTTCTTGCCATTCACCCGCTAACATTCATACTCATTTATTTTTGTCAAGTGCCCTTCGAGAAAAGAGCTTACTACAACAAATTATAGTGAGATATCTTATCTTATAAGTAATCTAATCATTAATTTGTGAGTTATTTTCACTACTAACCGCGTCTGCTGACTAACTGATACGCAACCTACTTAGTCTAGAATCTTGAAATTTGGCTCAAGGGCTCCTTTTACGAATGACAGCACATTATGCGTAACTATATTATCAGCACGAAATCTAAGTCTAAAACTAAACTATGTAGGGTGCAGTTTAGTTCAAAAGTAGATAATAATTACTGATAGTATCCTCTGATAATTCACACGGCGCAATAAAACCTGACGGCCTGCTGTAATTTAACGAAAACGAAAATTCGTTAACCTATCTCTTTCATTCTCTCTATCACATTATCGAGTAAAAGGAATGGGTATCATTAAGTTTCGTTTTCGTTGAATGAGAGTAGTTCCCCTGAAATTAATTAGAACTTGTACTATTGGACAAGATTAAGATAACGTATAAATTTACTTAAAATGTTTATTGATAAACACATATCGCAGACAGAAAAAAACACTTATCAGGCACAAAAAATGTATTCTTGCTTGGAAATACTTATAACAAACGGTGGTACCGACCTCCGCAGCATATTGGTCGTCACAGATGACTAAGCTATGACCTAGTATAAGCTAGCTGGCTTACCTCTAGCAAATGACTGTTTTAAGTAATTTTCGTATACCATCACTTTTATAAACAAACCAAAAGGCTGTCACTAGTTTTTTTTTCAAGTATTCTGGGGGTCCGTTATAGTCTAATATTAAAATAGCTTTATGCATATCAGCATACAATAATATATTTAAAATAATTCCTAAAATCAAGTGACACAGTGAGCGAACACAAGAGACTTACTTGTAAATTCAGTATGAATCACACTTTCCCTATCTGACTCAGTTCGAAAAGACATGGACAAGGTTTAAGAATCTTAATTCTATAATTATGTACCTTTTTGTTACGAAGTTTCAGAAACAGTGCAGAGAATTCTCATAAATTATGTTTCATACATTTTTTCTTTTGTTTTAAGTGTAGGTATATGAAATTACTAGCAGTCGCCCGCGGCTCCGCCCGCGTGGTTGTCGGCTACCGCTGTAAAATGCCTACCCAGAAAAGACACGGTCAGCAAAATGATTTCCAGATCAATTCACAGACACGGACACTAACATCGACGACGCAGTCATTATCCGCAGGCTACATACATTGTCTTTATGTGGATGTTGATGTTGTTAATGATGAAAATATTTAAATCTAATTAATACTTAGTTTTTACTCTTACCGGCAGTCCCGGAGAGCAACCTGTTGTTTTGGGATAGATAACTAAAGCGATTATTGTAAATCTTCCCCATAAACAACATTTGACATTAAATTATTTTTAGGTGACAAAATAAACTGATGGTCGGGAGCCCCGACCCGTGATAGGGCGCCGTGCAGCAGAAATCGGAATAATTTAAGTTCGCCATAACTTCAAAACCAAACGTCCAATTTTGATCATTCCAAGACCAAATATTATCTACATAAACTGCACTTAGTGATGAAATAATAAATGTTGATAGGGATTAATAGCATAAGTAAAATAAATGCGTATAAATATAGTACAAAGAAAATCAAGATTTTTAAATAAAAAAAGGGTTGTTGTGCCTCACTCGACATATATAGGTATAGTGTGTCGCTGACTTTTTAGTAGGTGGTATAAGATCTTTAATTCATTCATACATTTTGTGGTTCTATCTTTTATAGTTCAGGCAGCGTACGCAACTGTTCTGGTTGATTTTTTACACTTTGTGTCCGAAAAACCCAAATATTTTACGGAACCCTATTTTTTTTAAAATTAAAATATAGCCTATGTTACTCAGTGATAATGTAGCTTTCTAATGAAAAAAGAGTTATTAATATCGGTATATAATATCAGTAATTTTTGAGTTTATTCGTTACATACAAAAATACAAATCTTTCCTCTTTATAATATTAGTATAGATTACATTGACTCCCCCCCCCCCCCGTACCCCAGTGACGCTTACATGGAGCCTACATCGCATGCTGGCTAGCTGAGCGCGGTGAGCGGCAACCACGCGACTTTTTTCTAATACTTGCATTTTTAAACTCGTGATATCTTCCGAATGAAATGTCCGAATTGAATAATTCAAAAAGTTATAAAAAGGTATTGAAGCCGTCTTGAACATAAAGTAATTTTTTTTTATAAGGATTAATACTAAGGTACAAATATAGAGCCTTTTCAAGCGGCGGCATATAAATTAAATTTTTAGAATAAAAAACCGCTTACTGTGACGTAACTATAATATTTAGACATATACTGTCGCGACACTTTTTGTAGATAATGATGAGTTCTGCAAAGTCGTAGTACATGATTTTGTTCTATCATCAATAGTTTTCGCTGCGCACGCTATGTAAGGAATTTTTCAGGTCATTTTTTTACACCTTGGGTTACATTATTCGATTTTTAGTAAGGATCCCAAATTTTTAAAAAAATATAATATAGCCTATGTTACTCGGGGATAATGTAGCTTTCCAAAGGTGAAAGAATTTTTGAAATCGGTCCAGTAGTTTCGGAGCCTATTCATTACAAACAAACAAACAAATCTTTCCTCTTTATAATATTAGTATAGATGAATAAAACATAATAATAAGTTTTTATATAATAAAAAATATAAAATAATAACTTCGAGCAACAATATGGTTATTATATATTGTTATAAACCTAGAACCCAGTATTGCGATAAGTGATACTACATAATAATATCTTAAAACGGCCGAATGGTTGACACTGCAGCGCGCAGCGGTACGTACCTAAGTGCTCTCTAGCATAAAATAAAAGAAAAGAAATACCGGCCGAATGAGAAACTCCTTCTTTTTGGAAAGTCGGTTAAAAATAACGTCTCATGCAGCCCCATGCCTCAAACTAAGCAGAACTAGCTCTATGTTTACTAGAGAGGGGATAAAAATAATATAACAGTATTTTTTGTAAATTCATATCTCTAAAATGAACGAAGACGTCTTAAATAGTGCCCTCTCATCTCATGGGGAGTAGTAAGAGTCGACGCAGAGAGATATTACCGGATGATGGGCAGCAGCTTCATCCTGCGTCAGTACGCTGGTCAGGGGGGTCGGTGAATTGCAGTTCAAGTTAGAACAGTTAAAACAACCACCAACCCCCCCTTTTTTTACGTCGATAACACAGTGCATTTACGCTTTCCTGGCCAAACCCAGGCCAGGAATGCGTAGATGCATACACCGGTGTGGGACTCACCACCGGCAGACATGACCGCCAGCAGTAATATCCACTTAAAATCTTCCGACGACGCCTGCCGCTTTTTAAAAAAGAGGCGGGAGCCAATACAGCTTCAGACACCCCGGCCGCTGCCAAAGTCCCCCGGGACAAAACCTTTTCCCTAGCGGCTTCTCCGCCCTACCGGTAGGTAAATTGATTTATTCAAGCTTATTCCAAAGCACTGTAACATAAATCTAGAAGTGCCAAATATTCCTCTACATAAATATTGGTCTTATGTGGGATCTGAATCCATATTAGGAAAGGACACATTCTTAGTGCAGGTGTTTCTTTGTGGCAATTCGTTTATCAAGAACTATTATTCTACTTCGTAAAACCTTATTTCTATCTAATCTGTCTAAACATCACTGTGCACTACTGTATGTATAAAGAGTGATGTCATTGTCGTTTACATAACATAGAAGAAAAACAGTGTGATGGAATTCGCAAACATATGTGTGGAACCTATTTTGGATTGAATCTGTTCAATTATACGTAGGTAGGACTCGTAAATACTCCCGGCTATTTGCGTTTAGAAATCTTATGATTTGAAGATTTGTAAATTTTTTGGACAAACAAACTTTGTAGCACATCATGGTAATATTAATACATGGTAGTATGTTTTTCTAAACTTGCTCAACTACCTATTAAATTTTTCTATGGTGATAGGTATTACTTTTTAAACCGCACTGTGCCGCCAGTAAGGACTGACTGTCTACTATAATTGAACGAAAACATATCTTTGTTATACCCTTCCCTTTTACTCGATAATGATATACCTAAAGAGTGAAAGAGATAGGTACAAGGAAGTTTCGTTTTCGTTGGATTAGAGTCTCTGGTCTGCTGATGTCTACTATGTTTATTCGTAATAATTGTGGTAATCGCCGTGTGAATAAGAGCATTAGTTTTTATTTTTATTTAATGATTTCGTTTATAAATTAAGTTAGGACTTTTATTACCATGGGGCCATGTAATAGAGATAATTACCTATCTGAACGTCTCATCTATCTGTCGTAATTATATGCACATAATATTACGGTAAAAGTAACTTACTAGGTGATGTAATAAGTGATCACTTGTAATCTCGGTACAGTAGCTCTTAAGCATAATAAATAACGCAATCTATTTAAAATACAACCTTCCTACTATTTTTGTCGTAAAAGCGGGACTTTTTAAGCAATAGTTATCGTGATGATAATAATATATTGAACCTTGATAAAATCTGTGAAATGTAGTTTTTAATATAGAGATAACTGTATTTAGAACCTCCTTAAACAAAAAAACTTTTAACAATCAGGATAAGTAATGATGATGTTCTATTATTTTTTAAATGTTGTTTTGTTATGAAATAAAATCATAATCGACCATTCCAACATCACTACCCATTGTTCTGTCTAGTGTCTATCAACTGATCCACATCTGACCATCATAGCAGTTGTGACTGTCTGAATTACACGTATCAATGTCTTTTTCTGTGATTATGGTAACTTACTCGTTTATATTATTAGTATATTTGCCAGAGTCAAATAATGTGATAAATATTTTTTTTGCATAACAATGCAATACTATTTATGTTTGCTTCATAGTTCAGAGTCAAGTAAAAGTCAATATAATAGTGAAGGCTGGTATAGAGTTTTGGAATCATCACGGAAAATAAGAATTGAGACCAATATGCCACTTGATATAAAATGCCATTCAAGGATTGAACTCAGTAAAGTCTGCTTAATTACAGACTGACCTTGGTAAACTTTTCTTAATTTCGGACTGACCATAATGAACTCTTCTTTACTCTGTTTACGCTGCCTAACTTTGCTGTTATCTTTAAAAACCCATTTAAAAGCGCTACTTATATCACCGAAATAACATTTAAACCAAGATCTGAGGAGCCCTAGCCACCTCACCTGCAAGTGGTGCATCTGCCGAACAACGGACGAGGCTCTGGCGAACATAACAGTTCCCGGTAAGCGGCAATAGGGTTGCTACCTATTACGTGGGACCAACAGTGTAATAGGCGAAATGACGGTATATTATATGCCCCTGCCTACCCCTTCGGGGAAACAGGCGAGATTTTATGTATGTATAAGCAATTTCCGTGCTTCGGAAGGCACCGAAAAAGGTTGGTCCCAGTTATCACTAAGTGTGGTAGTCGTTAAGCCATGTTAGAGGCCTAATTGGGCGGCTTGAAAAATTCTAACAGCAGAACGCCATACACCTGCCTCCGCCAAACCGCACTGGGTCAGAGTGGTGGAGTATTACCCAATACCCTCGCACCTTGGTATGTTAGAGGAGGCTCGTGCTCAGTAGTGGGACGTTTATTACCTGGGATGATGATGAGAGTGGCGATGATGATGATAATAAGCAGTTTTATTATTTTTGACTTGTTCGACCACCAAGTCTCTACAAGCGCTAATTACATCACCTAAAAGACATTAAAACTAAAATAAAACTTTATAGGTACATCTTTTTTAAATCTTTTCACATAACATTAGTGTAGACCTGAATGTGATTTGCGGGTCAAGGCAGCCGCTCCCTTAACTCCACATCATAACTTAACCAGTGATGACGTCATAAAACAGTTTTATAGTCTTACCTCATCATAATATTATTCAATATACCTTCTCACATTATCTATAGTCCCTACTAATACTAGGAACTAGCGGCCGCTTGCGGTTTTGTCCTTGCGACCTACCTATGAAATGAAAAATTGAAAAAGTATAATTTATTTCAGGTGACATAGCCTATAATATTAATATACAGCCTGTTTCCACAGTATAGAAGCTTTGTTATTTTTTGGGTTCAAAAATCTAAGACGAAGTTACTCCGTATTACTACTATTAGCAGTAATTTTCCAGTAAAAACACAAAAAAAAAATATTGGTACCGTATGATTTTTATATGCATTTAATAAAGAGCTCTAATTATGACATTAGAAAATGACAATTAAATTTTATTAAGGCATTTGGTTAGAGCATAATTATAGATGCGATAACAAACTGTTTGTGTGTCTCTTCAAACCGTTTTCTTTGTCAACCAAAAAAATATACTTAATTTTAAATTTAACATGAAACTGTCTACTATTTTACTGGGGGTATGACTTAATTCAAACTTAACTGGACTATGTGGGACTTGACTTTGACTGTACTGAATGACGAAAATGCTGCATTAATGCATATAACTTGGTTAATTATATCACTTGACACTGGCAAATACTCTTAACGAGTACATATTAGAGAGAAAAAAAACATTCTAAACATGTGTTCACGCAAGCAAAACCGCGGGATTGGGTAGTTATTAATTTAATGACATAAAACAATAGCCCATAAATTTAAGTATTACTCGTTCATTATCATTGCATAATTATTATGTTTTTTTTGTTCTAAAACTATATCGGGGTATTCCGGAGTCGATTGGTAATGGAGATAACGAATTTCAAGATTTTATTTCATTACTTTTTACTCAAATACTGTCAATAATATATATTTTATTAAGTAAGTGTACTTGTTCTTAGAAAGAGCTATATTATTTTTTTTGGTTTAGAAAGTCTTAAAGATGATATTTAAAAATGACATTATCAATTTGGACATAATGTATCTTGGAGAAAATTGTGACTCCATATTTTTTTTAGGTTTAATTATTGACAAAGAACTAGATTGGATCTGCTCAGTGACCATATTCATAAAAAAATTAATTAATATTCTTATGTGTTATTCTTGTTGTGTGTTAAAATGCAGCGATAGCCCAGTGTCGAGGGGGGCCTCGACACTGGGCTTTCATTTCATTGCATTTCAATAAGAGGGTCTCGGGTTCAAACCCTGGTAGCGCACCAATGACTTTTCGAAGTTATGTGCATAATTATCGCTTGCTCCGTGCCTCAGAAAGTACGTTAAGCCGTTGGTTCTGGCTGTCATGAACATCTATGGCAGTCGTTATTAGGTATAACCATAGATATATATATCATTGGAAGTGCTACTAATATCTATAACAAAGTTCCTAAGAAAATACGTCTGTAGCGTTCAAAAAATGAACACGTTATAGAATAATGCTAAAATAATATCAAAAAATATTTAAACGTCTTATCAATATAAACTTTTTATTTTAAAGTACATAATAATCTGATTTGGTGCCATTTACAATCGCAACCCATTGTACGCCCATTAGGCAGACCACAGCTAGATCTAAACCTCTACTGTAACACCTAACCTGTAACCTGTGTCCACAATAAACGATTTTGATTGATTGTATGTAAGACCATTTTCTACACACAGATAAAGGACATAGGAAAATTGTATATTCTATCACTACATAGTATAAAACAAAGTCGCCTTTTCTGTCCCTATATCCCTATGTGCGCTTAAATCTTTAAAACTACGCAACGGATTTTGATGCGGTTTTTTCCAATAGATAGAGTGATTCAAGAGGAAGGTTTATATGTATAATACATGCCTAATATAGTAGTGGAACACTGTCAATTTGTGAGATTTGTGATGTGATGTCGTAATTCAACTCACTTTTTTGCGCTTATATTGCAAACGCTGGCCAAACCCTACGAGATTAGTCAAAATAATGTACTACAATATTGTACAACTTATAAAATTCTTCAAAAAAGTCCGCGATGGTATATGTCTATCTCTCAAGAATACCCCACAATAACCAATTTTATCTTTTACTTTTTACTAAAAATAATGGCTTATTAACGAAGCCATTTTAAGTATGTATGACATTAATTCTTTTTTAAATAAACATGTTAGTAAGCTTGGACATTAAACATAGATTAAATTTGTCTTTTACATCATGTAATTTCGATCAGTACTTTACAAGATATCAAACGAATAAACTTACGCTAAATCGAAAAATTATGGTTGCGGCGGTGGTAGGTATTCGCGGCCTATATAGAGACATTCTGTAATTATGTATTATACGTCACTATTCATATTAGCATCCGTGCGAAGCTGGGGCGGGTCGCTAGTTATATATAAAGACATATTAACTTAAAACCAGGACGGTTGATGCTTTTCGGGCAAGGCCTATGTTCTAAGCAGTGTATTGAAATTATCTGATTGATATATTGACTCCTGTTATCATTAACTTTCCAAGATTATCTGACATTCAATCTTAAACAGTTATTTTAAAATGCAGTTATTGAAGATAATTTAACATATCGATGGCAACAATTAACAATGTCGTAAGTGAAAAGTCTTTGCTTTTAACAATGTCGTAAGTGAAAAGCCGTTACTTTAAACAATGTCGTAAGTGAAAAGTGAAAATTGCTAAAGTCGATATGTGACTGCGGGATATTAATGTTTTTCGTTCTTTAGTATCCATAATAAAATACAAGATCTGCTTAGTTTTTAAGACTAGAAGAGCCGTGTGAAATGTTCAAGAATATAATTGTTATTTACATGCAAAATTCAACCTATCCACAATTCTATTGTCATGTGTCTATTCTATTGTCAACCTTTAAGAAATTCTACCACCCCATGTCTTTCCCGACGACTGTGTCATAAAAAAACTAAGGGAATGGCATCTCGTTTAGAGACGATGTGAAGACTCTAGACACCTCTAAGCATTTGCCACGTTTCGGCTAAAGACCTTTGTGTTGATTGTGAACTTTTTTACAAATATACAGATCCCTTTTAAACATTTGTCGCAATTTCTGCCTAACTCACATAGGAAATTAGGGCGTGAGATTACATAACATAGGTATGTCTAAATATTTGAATTGCATTTCTCTAATGCATTTTGGCTAGAAGAGTAAGAGGCGAGGAACATTATCACTACATAGTATAAAACAAAGTCGCTATCCGCCGTCTGTTTGTCCCTATGTATGCTTAGATCTTTAAAACTACGCAACGAATATTGATGCGGTTTTGTTAATAGATAGAGTAATTCTTAAGGAAGGTTTATATGTATAATACATGCACAATGTAGTAGTAGAACACTGAGTTGAGATTTCTAATGTGATGTCGTAAATCAACCCACTTTTTTGCGCTTATATTGCAAACCCTTTTTTTTTTTTTGTTTTTTGTTTTACGTCGGTAACAAAATGCATTTACGCACTGCCTTCCGGCCAAAGGGGGACCGAAAGGGGGTGTGGGACTCACCACCGGCAGACACGACCGCCAAGTAATACCCACTAAAAATCTTCCGATGACGCCCGCCGCTTGTTGAGAAAGAGGCGGGGGCCAGTACCTGGGTTGCAGCTTCTGACACCCCACCTGCGGCCAACGTCCCCCGGACCAAAACCGGGAGGACCTCCTCAGAGAGGCGCAGTGGACGCGCCTCTCCTACCTCCCTGTACGACCATAGCGTTTGTGGCCGACTTCGCGGAGGGTCCATGGTTAGACAGCAGGGGCCCCCTGCCCTTACTGCCTAGACCCTCCTGGCGCTGCTGAGCGGGCCCTCCTGGCCCGCCCGCTGCGCCCTCCACAGGTCCCTCTTAGTTCCCCCCCCCCGGTAGTCAGTACTAAGGGCACCCAGAGTCGTCGGTCTCTGGGTGTTACCTTTTCCCTAGCGCCTCCTGCGCCCTACCGGGAGGTACTCAGCCCCCCCACCACGACAAGGTGGAGACCAGTCGGGGGGGATTTTGCAAACCCTGGCCAAACCCTACGTACGGTACGGGCGGCCTTTATAGAGACATTATGTAATTATTTATATTAGCATGCCACCCGTGCGGAGCTGGGGCGGGTCGCTATTGGAAATAAACAAATGAGTGGTGACCCTAATATCTTCCTTTATTTATAATCTGTGTCAGCCTACCCAGGCGTCACTATGTCACTTGTGTTACGACCTACATGTTAACCAAGTATCTAACTGCCAGTAATGTTAGTTTGCATCTTGCATCACTGCACTACTGAAATCTTGTTAGTGACATTCGCAGTCATTTGTTTAGAATGTTCTGGCTTTTTAAAGCGTTTTAGGATAGGCTAATACATGTACTATATATAGATAGCTAGCTGTAACCGCTTGTACGAGTAGCTCCTTAGTTCTTTATTGGTCGGAAACAATTATCGAAGTATAGTCAGTCTTTGGATGGGTGACCGTTTGTAGGATATTTGATATCGAGCGCTTCCGTGCTTCGGAAGGCTCGTTAAGGCGTTTATCTTGGTTATCACTATAGATATAGATAGATAGTCGTTAACCTATGTAAGAAACCTAATTTAGCTGCTTCAAAAATTCTAACAACAAGACGCCACACACCTGCCGCTATTGACGGATCAATTCGCACTGGTTCCGCGTGGTGGAGTATGATCCAATACCCACTCACCTTAGCTTGTGGGAGTTGATTTGGGGGGGGGGATGGGTCAGTAGTGGGTCATTAATAGGCTGAGATTAGACACAAACTTCCACAATAAATATGTAAAAATTGCCAATAATCATAACCTATAAAAAGTGTCCTATTTTCCTCGACAACCAGCCACTATTTGTGAAATATATTTCTTCATATAAAAATGTATGTTAATTAGTTACATTTATAATTTCAGATGATCATAGAAACCTTTTTTATTGCTCTTGAAGACATTTTGATGTTCATAATATAATATTTTTTTGAATTCTGAAAATAAGAACTCTTTCGTCGTGATAGGTATTTTTATCAGTTGGTTTATTTCCGTGTGAACATTTTTATTTATTCGTCGTTTCGAAATAGTATAAAAAATAATCTTGCTTGACTTTCTCACAGGTGTGTTCGGCACACTTGTACATACATACAGTCACGCCTGTTTCCCCGAAGGGGTAGGCAGAGGCATATAATACGACCACATTTCGCTAAATATATGTTTGGTAACGTAATAGGTGCAGAGCCTATTGCCGCTTACCGGAAACTTTTACGTTCGCCACAAACTCGTCCGTTGATCGGCAGGTGCACCACTTGCAGGTGAGGTTAGCTTGGGTTCCTTAGGTCTTCCCCCCCGAACAGGTCTCCACCTTAGCATGGTGGGGGGGCCGAGTACCCCGGAAGCCGGGAAAAGGTAACACCCAGAGACAGACGACTCTGGGTGCCCTAAGTACTGACTACCGGGGGAGAAACTAAGAGGGACCTGTGGAGGGCGCAGCGGGCGGGCCCTCCGTCTAGGCAGTGCAAGGTGCTGTCTAACCATGGACCCTCCGGGAAGTCGGCCACACACGCTATGGTCGCACGAAGGTAGGAGGGGCGTGTCCACTGCGCCTCTCTGAGGAGGTCCTCCCGGTTTTGGTCCGGGGGACGTTGGCCGCAGGCGGGGTGTCAGAAGCTGCAACCCAGGTACTGGCCCCCGCCTCTTTCTCAACAAGCGGCGGGCGTCGTCGGAAGATTTTTAGTGGGTATTACTGCGGGCAGTCGTGTCTGCCGGTGGTAAATCCCACACCGCCCTTTCGGTCCTTCTTTGGCCGGAAGGCAGTGCGTAAATGCATTTTGTTACCGACGTAAATCAAAAAAAAATTCTTGATTGAATCCCCATTCACCCACACATTTTGCTAACATATTTTCCAAAATGAATGAACTTGACAAATGCCGTCGCTAAATTGCCACATAATTTTAGCCGCAATGTCTAGTCCATAAATTTTATAGTCATTGAACTTGTAAATTGTTATTTTGTCTAAGCACTCGATTAACTTCAGTAAGTATAGGGATTTGATAAAGATAGAATGTCTCTTATGGGTTCACTAAGGGCTATAGTAGATCGATCGCGCCGCGGGGTCACTTAGGAGATAAAATTAATTAATCTGTAAATGCAATCTGAATACTGACCCAAGAACTTAGTCATACATATCCATGATCAATCCAAAATGCACCGTATTATTTACGTCTTTGTATGGAATTTAGACTACGAACTTGTTACTCTAATGAATAACCTTATTTGAAACTCGAAATACTCCAATGCCCAAGTACAGAAAAGTATCTAAACTGTAAAGATTACTTTGTCGCACCAACTTCTGCGTTCAAATATTAAGGATGTATCTGACGGAATTTGCGTTGTAGTTAGAGTGAGAGAGTACTAAAATGATCTGCTACTTCGAGGCTGCCTGTACATATTGGCAGAATACCAAATAAAGCATTACCTTTGATCTATCAAAGAAGCGATTGAACAAAACTTAACTTGGCCTTCGTTACACTTAAGTTTGTACTGACTCAAGGTTACGGCATTTTGGGTTTTGTTCGTTACTGGAAGATACCTGATACATAGACACTACTATAGTGGAGACGACTTTGCATTGTGTTTTTTGTTCTCTATGCAATAGTCGTTGTTTCAAGTGTCTAACCCACCTTCAATATTCCCCACTTTACCTTTTTGGTGGAGTTTGACCTGATACTCACTCACCTTTGTAGAAGAGAGGAAGCTTAAACTTTGATGAATCTGGCATCAATGCCAATTAAAATTGACATAGTTTGAGCTACAATCTATACTAGCCAACATCTTACGTTAGGAATTCAATTTTATATAAACTAGCATAGCTAGTTGGGGAAAACAGTCCTAAAAACTAGTAGCTATCAGAAGATCATTTGAAATATTTTAAAGAAGCAACCTTTTAAAGCTTTTGTATGACATATTTAGAGATTAACAAAACAATGCCTCCTTTAGATATCATTGTTAAATATTCCCGCTGGCCAGTATTCCTTTGGTAAATAGAGTTAAGTGGATCACTGATAACGCTGATGTCTTACGGAGTGGTTTAAGTGCCGTACTAAAGTGTAAAAAGTACTTAAGAACTACAAATTCTTTAATTAAAAAAAAATATTATGATGTAATAATAAAAAAACGTTCAAGATGTTAAAATTTTTATAATTTGTAAACACTTTATAACACCTACTTCGTAAATAAGGCGACCAATTTACATGAGTGTAACTTCTGGTGTAAGAATTTTTAAACAGCCCCATAATACTTGTACCTAAGCTACGATTAACATGTAATGAAAATTAGGATTAACAACCGCTTAACATGCCTTCGGAAGCACATTTTTAATAATTCTTAATGAAACATCGTATCTAACATCCGTCGATTGAATAAACTTGAGCACCTATCTGAGCCTGACCCAATTAAATAAATTACGCGGAAAATAATAAAAACTTTTACGATTCGAACGTTTCTTTTGAAACTTCCTCGTAAAAACACATTGCCAAGAGTCTTAAAAATATAATAGTGCTGGATTGAAATCGTTCAGAAATGGTTACAGCAGTTACCACAGGCAACACTCATCCTTCCTTATATGGCGCTATAGCCCGATTCTTATAGGAAACTAAAGCAATCCGAATATTCAAAGTCATAAAATAACTATAATAGAGCCGCATACATATGATATATATGCAAGCCGCATACTATAAACAAACTGTTTAACGGGAAAAAATACAATCCCTCAAGAAAGGTATAGAATTAGACCTACAGGTTATTTTAAGCAAAAGTCTTCACATTAAATAATATTTACAGCCTATTTAAATTTTGAAGTATACCTTTACTCATTATTGTAGTGAAATAAAGATTGCTTATTTCTTTTAAGAGCCCCTAGATATAACAAGTTGCCGAAAGTGTTGTAGGGAAAGATACCGTTCAGAAACGGTTACAGCAGTTACCACAGACAACTCGCGCGCTGTCCGATTGTTTAAATGGGGATTTCCTTTTAAGCCACTGTAGTCCGATTCTCGTAAGTAAAACGTACTAGTCCACTAAATAAATCAACTATAAATATATACTGCTGCATGTTCATCGTGTCGTTTGCTGTTCCATTATGCATTTGTAGTACAAACAATTTTTGTATTGTGATTTACTAACCAAAGAACCAAGAATTTTGTGTTTATAGAAAATATTAAGTAACCAATATAATAAAGCTTCTTTTGTGAACGTTTCCTTTTTATTAGTATTTGGGCTAGATCGTCTATTTCGAATAAGGTTATGCAGTGTGTCACGAACATGGGACTAGAAGGTTAAGCTTAATTAGATGTTAGAATAGATTGATATATTACCTAGCTATATAATACTATATATATAACAATGATGTGCACGTCACTGGCATAGTGCACCATGTTCTTAAACGACTAAAGCCTAGTTCACCAAGAAGACTTTGTGATAAGCCAAGATAACGTTTTCGTCGTCCGACTGCGTGCTCACAAATGATCGACCATGTAGGCTTGCTATACGCTAGTCGTGAACAGAGATTAGTACGCAAAGCTGCTTAAGCTGATTGGCGTATTTTAAAGCGTCTGTGAAGCTACGCTTCGGTACACTGTGTCGCTACGATATCGGAGCGATTCTGGTTACATGAATCGTACTACTGCAACTGACCGTGCGCAGTGTCCAAGCGACGTTCCTTGTTCAAATCGTGAGCACGTTTCCTGTAATTGTTGTTAAGCCATCTATATCATAATAATTCTCACACATTTAAATGGGTCATTATTATGCGTCGGATTTCAGCTTTAATGATTTGCCATATAGTTTGTGGCAAATCCAATGAAATGTGAATGACGTACTTATAATTTCGTGTAATTGATCTTCCGTACTTGATATCATTAGTTTACCGTAAGCTGTTATTATGGTATCAATAATAATTCAGTATGTTTAATGAAGCTCTATTAAACGCACGGATTTCCTTTACGAGCAGACATAACTTTTAGTGTTTTAGTGTAATCATTTCAAATCATTTCTAGTTGTTTTAGTAAATGTATGTACAATAAGTGTACAAATAAAGAGTTTAATATAAATAAAATTGGTGTTCGATAAGTGAATTTTAAACGCAGTCAATGTACAAACCTAAGGGAACAGTGTCACACACTTTAGAAAAATCAAAACATTAAATGCCTCCGACGGAGACCGGCCACGAAGGCATGTTGTGCCTGTCTAGATACGAGAACTGCCTCTGGGACGAGGCCCTTAAGGATGCCCAGATGCCCTGGACTGGCTTACAGAATGCCTGCATCAAGATACTGCAACTGTACTGCAAGGTGTTCGACAGGGATGACGTCTTAGACCTAGTTATTAGGTAAGATATTAAAGATGTTACTGTTTTTTATTTTTGAATTGAATTTCTAAACTTATACTTACTTTTGACGTACTGATGCATTGAAAATTTGTATGATTTTATGTGAGTCTAAAAAGAATAGTCTCTTGCACACACATACACACACGCGCGCACACACTATCACACGCCCACACAAACACATTATATTTAATAATTTAAGCACATTTATCATAATATGTTACACACATAATTATGTTTAGTTGTTTATTTAAAAGGGGTCCTCAAACACTGTTTAATAATGTAACATTGTTACTGCATAAACATTTTTGTTTGACTAAATTTTGATCTCATCCAGTATCCAGCCTCTCATCGATTGATAAGATTCACCTAGAGATCTATGTGCTTAAAGAAAGTATTGTTACTAATATATTCGAATAAGTAAATATTTTCCAAAATAATATATTATTGAAAAGAATTCAAAAATAGATTTGAATCCATCCCAAAATGGATGATGATGGAATACAAGGGCTTGAGAGACATAAACAAATGTAAAAATAACAAAGAAGTACGTCATACAGAAATAAATATTTATTTATGAGAATTTTAGTTTTTTATCTATACATATGTACATATTTTATAAGTTTCGTGGGTAATCTAACTGACATACTGTCATGTCAACTGCCGTCTCGCCAAAACACTGGCTGGACGTATTCTATATTAGTCGCAAGGACGGGAACCCAAATTAAATGTATTCCCTATGTTGTCATAAAAGCCAGTGCCAGAATTGTGAGCATATGAGACTAATTGCCCGTTAGGAATGTGTGGTCATTAAAAATAGCTATATGCCATTCTGTCTGGCTGGTGAGGTGGAGACTTGACATGTTTATTTTAAGTGTGTTGTATGAATAGGTGACTGAAGCTCTCGTAGTTCTGTTAGACAGAAGCGATTACTGAAGTGTCAAAGCAGCGTTGCCTATAATGGGTGACCATTTGAGTGGCATTTCGGGTCAAGCATTTCCGTGCCTCGAATGGCACGCTTAATCGTTAAATGCGGCTATTAACTTGGATCGTGACCAGAGTTGTGCGCAGTAGTGCATCTGTGTAGTTCTGGCATCAGTCGTATTAGTAGAAAAATTATGCTGTCGTAGTACTCAACTCTTGCTTTGGCATCTTGATCTTGCTAAGATGGAGTCCTAATAATTGTTCGTCCTTCATGTTATTGTATACTTAGTTTATTTACAGGTTATTCAGGCAGTTTATTCCTTAATAAATACCCTGAGGGTGACAGACGTAGGTCAGAAAGACAGAAACTTGCGGAGTTTCTTGCCAGTTTCTCTCTTAGCAAGCTTCCTCCCTAGTGCAATGTCGCCGTTCCCGAGTGTCATGACGTCATGAAAGGAATGTTGCCATGCCCTAGTGCAATGACGTGAGATTGACGTGACGTCCACTTCGCTTTGAAAGTCTCTATGAATAAATGAATATCAAACTAAAATTTGACTCATACATAACGTTATTCTGAAAACTCACTTCATTTAACAAACATAACGCAACTCTCAATAACGAAATGAAATTCATAGATTCCGCAATAATATGACCTCACATTTAGTTCGGAGCTGCTCCCCTGGTTCAGCAAATGTCGCTCATTAGAGCGGCCATTAAGAACTTTACGATGGACGATTCCAACAATTTACGAGTTTACGAGGTAATGGCACGGCAAACGTACGGGTATCAGTTAGCTCTAGTCCGCGGTTTTTTCAAATCTTTTCTTTTTAAATCAATTTTAATTGATTCGTCATCGGCTGTGATCTGTTAGAATCAGATATTAATTTTTATTTTGATTCCAAAGAGAGACAAGACTGTTTACCTGTTAGTAGCTTTGTCTATATTCTTCCGTCAATTAAGAAAACTACAAATGGAATTATATTTACCATGTTATTAATTTTTACACTTAATTATTATATAGTGTCCCTAAACTAGGCAAACAGCACCATACTCACCAGCGCTTGTGCCTTATACCTACATAATAAGGTTTTTTTGACTATACAACTTGACACATCGGTTTTTTTTATTTGTATAGATCTAAACAAAAGACAAATGACGTAGCTATTTATGTTTTTAAAATTAGAAATAAAACCGCTCTGCGTAGGAAATCTATTTCTGTACTATTATTAAATAGCTCACACCTACGTTATATGTCAGTCATCTATTTCTGGTTGTTATTTTCTCTCACGCTTACCTAATTCATTTTCATGCCTACGTTAATGCATATAAAATTACGTATTACGGATTTTATAGGCATTTTATGATTCAACATTACATATATCACTTACATTCGTTACGAGTGGTTACGTACTTTTTAATCTCCTTCATTCTCAGTCAGTATGCCCTCGTCTAACATAAAACATAGCCATCATACAATATCTGCATTATGTGAACATAGCTCAGATTATAAACCCACATTCGATTTGATAAACCTCAATTTTTTATAATATGAAATTTTTACTAAGAAAAACACAAGTCTTAAGTAAGTAGGTTGTTATTGCCGAGGGTGGGGAATCAAATTGTAAAATTTAAATGCAATAGTAAAATTTCAATGTATAAAATTCTAATAATTTTACAACAAAAACGACATAAACGATCTGCATTGTGTGTCCTCAGAAAACAACCACTATAAAAAAATTATGAAACCTAAAAATCTCGGAAGGAAACGGGAGCCATTGAAACTAGAAATCGTCATCAATTGAATGAAATAAGATGGTTAGAATGTACCATGGCTTGGGGCTTATTTTTTTGAGATGTATAGTTCTATAAATATTAATAAGTATGTACCTATTGATTAATAATCTGTAGCTAATAACGATCTACAGGATAACGACCATTTTATCACAACTCACAGTCCTACCTAAAATAGCTATGTGACGATTGCGACGCCATTAATTGGTTATCAAGGATGTAAACAAGCTCGTTTTTCACACTTTCAGGAAACATGCTGTCACAAACCTCACTCTGCAAATGTTTATTTACATTTTACACCTAATGTAACATTTTAAGGTATAATGCTTGTGCCTGTTAAGTATGTCTAGCTACTCTTTATAGGCTGACTATTAAGAATTAATCAGAGCGTAATAATAAAAAAATATTTAAGGATATTTTATATATAATGGAGAATTCTCAACTCCATACAACCCGGCGGTGGCTTGACTCTGTTTTGGATCTGAGTCACTCCTTCTGCAAAGTGGTGATGTCGCAGAAGGAAGCCGCGGAGCTGGAGAGGGAGCGGTATCCGCTCTCTCTCCGGCTACGCCGTTGGCGCAGCGGGCGGGCCAGGAAAGCCCGTCCGGCAGCGCCCGTGGGTCTCAGGCGGCGGAGGCCCCTTCCGTCTAGCTATAGACCCTCCCAGAAGTCGGCCAGTTACGCCATGGCCAAGGGGGGCAAGGGGCCACTCGCCCCCCTTTTTCAACAGCAGTGGGCGTCGTCGGAAGTTGACTGCTGCAGTGCCCGCAGTGAGCCCCAAACTCCCCTCCCGGTCCCCCCATTGGCCGGGAGACAGTGCGTAAACAGCATTTTTTTACCGACGATAACAAAAACAGAAAAAAGAATGGTTTGGCTCTGGGTCGATATTCGCAGTAATTTAACAAACGAAAATGCATTTAAAAAAAAAGCCGCAAACGATGTGTTCTCTTGTTGCCGGCGACTATCGCGGCAACAATTATAACTGCCGCACACAAAACCAGCTTCCGAGCTGTGTGAATTCACCATAAGAAACAAATTTAAAAGACATAAAAAAAAAAAAAGTCGTGTTTGCCATGTTTCAGGCCTAACTGGGGGCGTAAAAAAATCAGCCGCCTCAGACCCCCTGGGCGCGACCGGACGGGCTCTCCTGGCCCGCCCGCTGCGCCAACGGCGTAGCCGGAGAGAGAGCGGATCCCGCTCCCTCCCGCATCGCTCCAAGATGGGCCCGACCGCCTCGAGGATATGGCGCCTCAATCCTTCGGCACGAAATTCGGTGCTCCTGTGCATCTGCCGCCGCCATGAACCCAGAGCCTGTGTCTGAGCGTCTCTACGCCACCGCTCCACAGTGTCCGGTGCGGGGCGGAGACCCTGTCTTCACTATTGGGCTATGGTTGTATGCCTTGGGCTGATGAGAAATAGTATTCCCGGAATTTGTCCACAAGCGGTTGGCTTAGTTGGTGGGCTAAAAAGTACCGACAGGAGCCCCCTCATAACTCTTGTCTGGTCCCCAACTGGCTGGGTATGCGTAAATGCATTTTTGTGACGTCATAAAATCTTGTAATGATTGTATGTAGATAATGCCTTACATAGGCTGTTTTATCCTCGTTTGCACTGTTCAGAAATGCGAAAGAAGACTCAGAAAATCGCTAGCCACTTCATAACACTACAACAATACTATATCTGCTACCTTATCAGTGTCCGTTTCGCGATAAGATTACATGTTTAGGATATTGTTTGTGTTTGCGTACCTATGCATTAGGGCGCGTTCCCACCGTGTCGTGACGACAGATAATCGTGTAGTTTTAAGTGTCGTGGCTTATATGTTTAAATGGAGGTGTTTACATTTAGAACGACACATTTCGAACAATACAGACAAATTTCGAACGATAAATTAGTCGTTACGACATAGTGGGAACGCGCCCTTAGAGGTAATAAGCTGTACATTAACCATATCGTTTTGGAAAGAATGCACTGATAAAACATTCCTAGATAAAACATTTATAGAACCTCTTCGCTTCAAAGGTTTTCCATACAGGAATACTTTGGAGATTCCTACACAGGGTATCATTTTAAAAGGGTCTTTACAGAATGTTATGCAGATAATCTGCCATTCACATTGTCCGTACACATTCGAAACCGACATTGCCGCCTTTCTATAAATGTTAAAAGGCGTAATAGACACTTCAACGTAAAAAGAGGGTATGGACCTTCTACCAAGAAAACCCAGTCAACCTCACCTATAAGTGGAGCTCTAGCCAATTAACGGACGAGGCTCGGGCAAGTATAAAATTTCCCGGTAAGCGGCAATAGGTTCGCCACCTATTAAATGGGACCCATAATATAATTTGAGAACAAGTGATGGATTAAAAATATCTTTGTAACAATTCCCGCGCTACTATAATTTCCCGAAAAATCGATCGAGTGCCCTCTCGTTTCAGCGTTGGTCGTGAAGACATCGTTGTTCTGAGGCTCCTACCTTACCTGAAGATGCCCTGTGTAAGGGCGAAACACGTGTCGTGTTGAATAGTTTCTCGATTTTTCGGGAAATTATAGTAGCGCGGGAATTGTTACAAAGATATTTTTAATCCATCACTTGCTTACAATGGATTTCCGCAAAGTAACGGCTGAATCAATAAATTATTTATAATTTGAGAAGTTTGATTGTACGTATGTATGTATATGTAAAATACACTGAAGATAAATACTATCTTAAGTAGATCATGAAACTATACATTTCTGATTATCTTGCAGAGGTTATTGTTGTCGGCATAAACAGGAGAATATTGACCTGCAATTATCGTCATTTACAAACATAACGAGATATCTTAATGAATAATAATTAGCAATCATTATTCTGTTAACATAATAACAATTAGTTACATTACAACGATGATAAAACAACATCTTGATAATTTTCTTTTGAAATTCTAAGTTTGTTTAACTTTTTTTTTTTTTGTTGACTTATATGTAATAGCTAATTTTTTAATGATTTTATTAATGATTAGTAAAAAAAATACCAATATCACCATAGTCACCGGTATAACGACCTTATTTTTTTTGTCACATACAAATGTGAAACCTGGTGAGTTCCTCTTTTGCGACGAGTCCCACAAACATTCATATAGGAAAACTTTTGGCGCTGCTAAGTTTCAGAATGACGACATATTGACATTTTAAGGGTATAGGACAGACACCCCTTACGCAGCATGACTCCCCGTATATACAAGTATTTTAAAATAAAATTGGTTAGTGAAATAAATTTCGTCTACCACCCCTAAAAACGAAATGACGCAAAAAAGGCAATTACCAAGTTTTACGTTTGTACGTGTCAAAGGATACAATTTGAATTTAGTCACTTAAACTGTATTGTAAGTAAAATATAGGAATGAATTCTTATTTATAAAATATATATAAAAAAGAACTTGAAATCGGTATCACAATTAATGAATAGGAACATTAGTAATATAGGTATTTAAAAATAGAAAACAGTAAAAGTTGCAACATAGTGCAATAAAAAATATAGACTTGTTCATGTTCTTGTTTGATTTTAAGTGTGTGCAAATTTGTATGTCATGTCATGCCACACTGTATAGCATTATGATTATCAAGTCGGTACTATAATTGGACATAGACCGCTTAGATAGATATTTATCGCATTTATCATAATGTAAACAAGTAACGGTATAAATAGATAGGGTTAGCTTATAGCGAAACTAAAATCGGTCTGTTATGGACCTGTTCTCCATAAATTTAATTTAATAAGTTTTTGTAGAAATACTGAAGGGCCCCAACATATACCGTTTTCTTTGAGTAATACAACACATATATTATGGTCATTATGATTATGTACCGCCCCTCTGGACTCTCTAATCAAGTTGAAATCGACAATAAATAATAAACAATAAATACTCGACTTAAATTAGGAAACAATAAGACTTCAATTCAATACAATAGCCTAAATCTCCTTTTCATTTCATGTTAATTGCCACTGATAAGGTCCTGAAGGCTAAATCTACATACATTGGTTGTCTTTGATAGTGTAATATCAAGTGACTATATTAACACCAACAATGTTGTTAGAAAGAAAGAAGGAAAGAAAAATATTTATTCAATACAAGTTGCAAGAAAAAAATAACATAAAATAAGTACAAAATATAATTAACACAAATCAATAACAATAAGAACTTAAGTGAAAAAAGTAATCAACTTGTATTGAAATGGTGCCCACAGTTTATTTAAAGATATACTATCATTTTGAAATAGACCTAATAGCTAAATACATATGATAAAATACTAACGCATTAGACAGTCGTGTTTACGTCAAAACTGTGGAATTTAGTGAAATAGCCTAGTCCCAATTTCTCCGTACGAAAAAAAGAGTACAATTTAATGATCGATAGACACCAGTGACATCTGTGTCATCGGCGAGTCAAAAATAACGTAAACATACAGTTAGTTAGTTTGACGCAACGGCGGCCTCATCTGTCAATTCTCTTTCAACCTCTGCCAAGAATATAAATTGTTGACGCTATCAAGAGGCACGGCAGCAGATGATATTATTTTGTATAAAGTATAGGTCTGATGTATGAAGGGTAGAGGTAAGGAGATTTTTCTCTGTGCTTTTCACGCCTCGTTTAGGAGACCTGGGAATTTTATCATCATCATTCTCTTAGCTGTTAGAAGTCCACTGTTAAACATAGCCTTCCCCAATTGTTTTCCACATCTATCGCATCCACAGGCTTCCCGCCTGTTAAGGAGTTATATTAGCGTTGAACTACACTAGCAATTAGATTAATATTTTAAAAAAAATCCAAATAATTTTATCACCTTACGTTATCATAGGTTACTTTGGGTTATAAGTACTTCCCCCTCGACTGGTCTCCACCTTGTCGTGGCGGGGGGGGGGGGGGGCTGAGTACCTCCCGGTAGGGCGCGGAGGGTGCCAGGGAAAAGGTAACACCCAGAGATTGGCGACTCTGGATGCCCTTAGTACTGACTACCGGGGCGGAAAGAGGGACCTGTGGAGGGCGCAGCGGGCGGGCCAGGAGGGCCCGTCAAGCAAAGGAGGTAGGAGGGGCGCGTCCACTGCGTCTCTCTTAGGAGGTCCTCCCGGTTTTGGTCCGGAGGACGTTGGCCGGGGGCGAGGTGTCAGAGCTGCAACCCAGGTACTGGCCCCCCGCCTCTTTCTCAACAAGCGGCGGGAGTCGTTGGAAGATCTTTAGTGGGTCTGCCGGTGGTGAGTCCCACACACCTCTCTCGGTCCCTCTTTGGCCGGGAGACAGTGCGTAAATGCATTCTGTTACCGACGTAAACAAAAAAAAAAGGGTTATAAGTACTTACACCTGGCCCATTTACTCCGTCAACAACTGCTAAATTTATTTCATACCCTCTTGCTTCTCTAGCAACATTTTAGAGGTATTTTATTTACATCTGGAAACGTTACCAACTGTCTTCCCATATTTTACATTAGTTACTCCTTACCTCCTCCCTCCATATTTCAGTAGATTAATATAATCCTTTCCCGATATTAATTAGAAGAATTAATGCTATCCAAGAAATCCTAGCAATGACCCCCCCCCCCCCCTCCTCCAGTGGGGCCACTGATATCCACCATGCCGTGGTGGAGGGGCTAAAGAAAAGAGAGATTGGCGACTCTGAGTGCCCTAAGTACTGACTACGGGGAATTTAGGCAGCGGGGACAAGGAGCTCCTGCTGTCTAACCATCGACCCTCCGCGAAGTCGGCTACACGCGCTGTGGTCGCACAAGGAGTACGAGGAGCGAATCAGACGCTGCAATCTAGGTGCTGGTCCCCGCCTCTTTCTCAACAAAATTTACCAACTAGCTACCATGCATGAGATAAAACTAGATACTAGTCTGGTCATTTCTGCGCCTCTCCAGGGTCTGCGCCCCTGTCCTGTGCACTGCTGTCACCGCCCTAGTTACGGCACTGGTCTCATACACCCCTCTCGGTCCCCCTTTGGCCGGGAGGCAGAGCGTAAATGCATTTTGTTACCAATGTAAATAAAAAAGGTGGAGCCATGACATACGCTAAACAGCTGGCTGTGGTTGGAAGCGAAGAGCTGAAGACCGAGCTCATTAGCGTGCCATTGGAGAGGCCCATGTCCAGCAATGCACGAAAATATGCTGATGATAATAAATACAATATTAGCAACATCAAACTACAAATATTTATTCTACAATGGCAACATTGGAGTTATGGCGTCATTACTATTGTTATATTAGCAACGTTCGTTAACGGATAGGCATGTTTGTAAATATCGTCGAATTGATTAAGATGATATCAAATATTGACAGTATCTTCTATGAGTTTATCGTGTTACGTTCAATAATAATGTGCATTTTTAAATCAATAAATATACATTCCTTAGTTTATCATGATTATGTTGATGCCGATATGATTTAAGAACCCAATGATGAATTGGAAATTAGGTACGTGCATATGTCCTTAAAAATTTACGGAGAGGTACTTGGTTTTACATATTTTGTAAATTCGTAATGGATAGTTTAAAAAAACTATCCATAATTCCTATTCGCCATAATAAAATGTTCACACTTAAGATTATATGAGATATGGATAATCTTTAGATATTAGATTTTGTTAGTTTTAAGAACAGCGGTAATCTTAATATATTATTTATTTAATTGTATTAGATCTTGACATAATTTGAAAAAAGCCGTAATGAGTTTCTTGAGGCGTTCTTCTCAATCTCGTTGCCTTTTGGAAGCCTCGTTAGAGTCACCGACAGACTGACTGACAGACGGACAATCCCCTCCCTCCTTTAAAATCACGACAGGCTGACTGACAGATACCCCCGATAAGAGTCACCGACAGAATGACAAATCTTGAGAAAAACCACAACAGACAGATAAACTGACAAACCTTGACAAATTCTGACAAAGAACCCATTTGCTTTAACGTCTTTATTATGGTACCGCTCATATTTCTTTCATTGTTGTTAAAACATATATGGAATTTCCATTTTGTGTAAATATTTGACGAATCTAAATGATCATGTTGATCTTAAAGACAATAAAGTATATTTTATTTTTATTTTATTTTCACTAAAGTACAGACAGATTAAATATTCGCGCAAATGAACTATCAAGCATCGCAAGCAAGTATCTTCAAATACCTGTGTATGAAAGTTTTCAGGACTTGTTTTACAATGTCAAAATAGGACATAATCGGCAAAAGTAATATGGGAACTTGCCTTGACATTATTAAACAAGCCCGAAGACTTTTAATTTATCACAGCAATCTGCGACATGGGCTTCACATATCACTTATTAATCTATCTATTTATAATAATTAGTAAGTTTAGTAGCTATTTACTTATTTTATACTTTTGAAGCAAGTTAATTTGTTAAATTATTTGTCGAATAACTGCTCAACCTGTCAAGATATCTTGGTTTCGCAAAACGTGAAACAAATCGGGCGGGTAATCGGCGCACGCGCAGTCTCCAAAGAAAACACTCATAAATCTATTCTTAATTTACACTCTTCATTTATTGCGCAGCCATGAATGTCCACTGGATACTGTTCGTCTAATAAATCATAAATGATACATTTTCCTTCTCATCGTAAATTATTTTAAGCTAAATTAGATATTTAAAGTAATTTAAAATAGATATTAAAGGTCGCAGCAAGATTTTGGTTCTGGGATTTGTTGGTTTGGTAAACAGAGAAATGTTGAATGAATATGGTCTTCATAATCCTTTTCGTGGCTTAGGCAGAGCTGAGGTTTCTTTTCACCAGCAAATTTGACGAAGATCTTATTCCACAACACACACACTGAATTCTGACTGTGCTCTCACCCACGTACTCTTTTTACCTACATACATACATTCACGCATGTTTCCCTGAAGGGTTAAGCAGAGGCATATTATATTCGCCCACACTTCGCCAATTATATAGTTGGTCCCACGTAATAAATAGGTGGCGAACCTATTGCCGCTTACCGGGCACTGTTATGTTCACCAGAGCCTCGTCCGTTGATCGGCAGGTGCACCACTTGCAGCTGAGGTTGGCTTGGGCACCTTAGGTCTTGGTAGGATGCTTATACACCCTCTCTTTTTTCCTGATGATAGTACGGTACATGAGTACCTTGGTACCGCAAGGACATCCTGGGGAAAGGCACGCACGTTGTAGAAATATGACCAGAATTCTCTCCCACTTTGGTTTCTAAGTAACCTGAGCCTAGTTAGTAACGTGCCCCCGTAAATGTGCAATGCTGATGAGAGCTTGTAAATTTAATTTTCTTTCGTAAGCTAGACATTCACGGTCTTAAAACTGATTTAAAACTGAAATTGAGAATTGACGAAATAAAACCGTGAGTGAAGAAAAATGTCTGAGGCTCAGGCTCGTAATTGGCGACATATAGATAATGCTTTCTACAACTTTAAAAAACCCTTTTCAATAGTTCCTACTTTTGACGAGATTTCTTTTAGAAATAAGTCCACCTTTGTACTTCGTCTTTTACGTAAGGCTTTTGTTTGTTATTGTTTTTTGTACAATAAAGAATATGTTATATAATTATGTAGTTGTATCAAGATTCATACTTACCCTAACTGAAATAATATGGACGTAAGATTATATATGCATGTGTGTAGGATAATCCATGAGTAAATGATCATTCTCTAAAAAGATACAGTTTCAAAGATTTGGATTGAGTCCAGTTGGTAGCATGGGAATCTTGGAATAATAAACGGTCTCCGAGCACAGCTAGGGCGTCATCTTTGATGTGTCAGGTTGGCTTTGCTATAATATAGCTTTACTGTCACCGATGAAGAATTATGAGCATTGTTCATTGAAATTCAATTACATTTTATTTCCTCAATTTAGAATGCAAGAAAATCTGTTTAATGTTCTATCTTTTAATGTATAAATAGAGGACTTATAAATATTTAGATTACTTAATCGATTATGACTGTAAAAACGAACGCACCAATATGATACCCGCTATTAATTGACAGCTGTTCGACTTCTTGGCGGGAAAGTAAAGCGTCATGCCTGCAGTTTAGTTTTATTTTCTAAAATTTGTGATATTTCTAACATTAATGTGTAAGTAATAACGGTGGATTATTAACCGTTAAGTGTTTGTGAACGTACACGAGTGTTGGTAAATAAACAAAACAGTTTAACATAAATTTTCAATTTCTCTCAAGAAGTCCACGTGAGATCTCAGTATAGTCCCACATCTTTACAGAGGACTCAAGTGGCTTAGGGGAGGGCATCTCATTTACCATTTATCATCTTTATCACCACTCATTATAATTTACAATGATTTATATGTTATTAATATTTCTCTTACTTGACACTGGCTAAATGTGCTAAACGCACGAAGCCATTATTTAAAAGAAAGAAAGAAAAGACAGGTGTTCTGGTAGAGAAGAATTAAGCAAGAAACTCATCGAAATTTAACTTTTTTATTTTATTTTATTAGATTATGATGTCATCCACATTTTTATATACATAACTTTATGTACTAGATCCACGAGTTAATCGAAAAGGCACATGCTTTTTGTAAAATCTAAAATGTTCTCCATACTTTAATAATTTTCCTAGTCCTTTTTTAAAACGGCTAATGATACAATTTGCCTGCGACAGATACACCATATAAGCCTCCCGGACAATAACGCTACCAAATACGAGTTATCTTTAGTTAGTAAGAATGCGTCAGCGGTTGTTTAGACTAACTGGATCAGTAATAATGGGTTTGTTTTTGGTATACTAAGGGAAAACAAGAACGAACTTTAATCTGAGGATAACTCAAGTTTATTACAGTAAAACAATTTTTTTAGAAGCGAACTTAGAATAAACAAGCTTCGGTTTTTCAATTTATACAGAGTAGTCAGGGGTTTATCAATTAAAAGTATCACGTTATCTCAGTGATTAGTTTGTGAATCGCTTGATTAACGTTTAAATATAACTAAGATGTAATATCGATGTATAACTAAGTAGGTGTACATTACTTGACCGCTACAAAAAGTATGATGAGAATATTTCATTTCGTTATTTTTTTAATTTATGTTAAGTATGTATTGATACTAGTGTTTGCTAAATAATCATTTTTGTTTATTTATTTTATTTAGTATACATGTAACTTTAAACTGACTGACCACTCAATATGAAAGTTAAGCAACTTCCTTCAAGTTAGGATAAATTGAACACCGTGCATGTATTGTCCATGACTTGTGTAAAGGTAAATTAGTAATCCACCTCTAAATGTAAACTTGTTCTAACCGGCCTTAAGTACTGAGTAATAAGAGAGTTTAGCAACATCCTTCAAGTTAGGATAAATTGAAGACCGTGCATGTATTGTGCGTTTGTAAGCGTGTCGTTAACCCCGATGCGCGGCTCATTGTTGTTAAATGTCATCACATTGCGCATACCAATTAAGTTCGTTTAATCTTCCATGGGAAATGTCTAATAGGTGTATTATTTTATTGTGTGCTTGTTTTGACTTCGGTTTTCTTTATAAGCGGAGTCATTTGGCGACTTTTATTGCGATCATTTGCTTTTCCTGTTGTTACCTCTTTTTTTATTTTACCTCTTTGTTACATTTTCGCGGTTAAACTGCTGACCTGGCTCCATAGTGACCCTGCAAAAGAACATAAACCAATTCTAAGAAACATTATACGTCGCCGTAAATACTTAAATACATACAAGAGATGGTTTAAAAAAACTTAGCAAATATTCCCGCGCAACTAAAATCTCCCGAATAATCGAGAAACAACTCAATACGAAACAGAAGTGTCGCCCTTATACCACAAGGTGAAAATATATTAGACAGCCTCGGAACACCGACATCTACTCAACCAACCAACTCTCGTATAATGGATTTCTGGAAAGTAACGCCTAAGTCAATCATCATCACATGCCTTATAAGTCCACTGCTGAACATTATCATCCCCAATAGATTACATTCTATTGAGGGTATTTTCCCATAATCACCACGCTGGGCAGGCCAGTAAACAGGAGGACGCTGCCGCTCATCATTCGGTAGGATTTCTCTTCGTCGACGCTTACGACTCCCTGTCAAGATGAGAGGGGCTGGCACTATTCTAGGTCACTACCACACTTTAAACAACTGAATCAATAAATTGTTTATATAAATACTTATTTAAGTAATAAGACATAGATCATAAAATCCGGTGTGAAAATTAAAACCACGACAACAGAAGCGGAATGTATACAACTGTGCACGCTGCCTCATGTCAGTCGTCGCATTATTATTAGGTATATATATGATATCAAAATCAACAAATTTAAAAATAAATACTTATTTACACACACAGAGCAGAAAATCCGGTGTGGCAATTAAAACCACGACAACAGAAGCGGAATGCATACTGTGCACGCTGGGTATATCAGACGACAGATTATTATTATATACATACACGCCTGTTTCCCTGAAGGGGTAGGCAGTGGCATATTAATCGCCCACATTTCGCCATTTATATTGTTGGTATCGTAATAGGCCTATTGCCGCTTACATGATATACCTATAATATAAATTTCTAAAAAATCATGACGGGGTGTAGTTGTCAAAAGTGGGTCTAAAATTGGGACATAAAAAGGTTACTTATAAAAGGTTTATTCTCTCATAAGTACTTATAATAAGAATGACTAAACATACTCTCAATTCCGTAAAGCGATGTGGGACAAGCTCTAGGCAATCTCTTGAAGACCTATAAAATACGGCTGAATAGCATTGACGCCCTTCCAACGGTCATGGCTAAGGTCTGACACACCACTCTATTCGATTGGGTAACAATCAATGTAGAGACTTTGATAGAATACCCTTTCGGTTGGAAGCTATAGTTAGATGTATCTAAAATAGTTGTTTATGGAAAGTTATTCCATTTCCACAAATCCTCATACTGTGCAGAATATCAGCACTCGAATCAAGAAATTTGGGAGGTCGTTTCTGAGCAAGACCACTAAGCTCTGGAATTCGCTGCCGGCTCATGTGTATCCTATTTCCTATGATCCCAGGTCTTTTAAGCGGGGCGTGAAACGGCATTTTAGCAGGCCGTCATGAGTGGATGCGCTTTATACCGCGCTTATTTCACGTTATAAAGCGCTTTCATTTCCTTATTGGACTGCATCGACTGCTTGTCATCAGGCAGGATGTAGTCATTATGACGTGTCACATTAAAAAAAAAACTATTTGCTTTTAAAGTTAATTAAATCTATCTTTTACTATTAACTTGCGAAAACGTCACCTAGTTTAACTTTAGATCTTTGTTTGGAAATAAGCCCCTGATACTGCTGGTGCTGGAGCGGAGCCTGGCGAGGATGGAGGCGAAGCTTTTTATATCACAGAGAAGAAGTCATCAGTATTTGCATATTGCACAACCTCCTCACTCAAAGCTGTTTGATGTTGATAGTGCATTAAAAGTACGTGTACCAACGTAAGTAAATAAACAAATCAATTCCATGAAAGAAATCGGTGTAATTTTATAAATAAACATACAGTTATAAATATATCCGGTTTATTAGTGATGTAATTAATAGGCGAATAGTGTTTGCACATAAAGCTGAATGTCGGATATTTTTGAGAAATACTCTGCTTGGATAGTATTATATATTTAACATTCCGTATACGAGGTGGGGTATGACATACCCCAGCGGATAAAAAGTCGTTGCATTTTCTGAACGAAAAAAACGCGCTAGTTGGTTTTATCAGTAGCTGCAAATGCAACGTTGCTGCTCCGATCCGTGCAAAACATTTAGTCCGGCGTCTGCCACAAGTCGTGTGACACGTGCTTTAAGTGCGCTTGGGTATAACACACCCCACCTTTGATTAAGATGTCTGATTTATTATTGTTTGTTTTTATTATAATAATAATAATAATATTAAATCGTTAATGTTTAAAACTAGTTATATTGTAGTCTTATAAATTAAGAAGGCTGTGATTGTGATATTATGTACATTTAACTTTAGTACTCAAGAAAAGGATTGATAAATCATAGTTTGAAGAAAAAGTTAAGTTTTTGTACTTTTATTAATAAAAGCCTATTCTCATGTAAAAAAAAAATAGTTTTACTTAATTCAATTCATTATTAGATATAAAAACATATTTATTATTATTTAACAATCTTATATATAAATTATGTGAATTTTACTTCTTTTTATATTTGGGGTAAATCAAACCCCACCTAGTATAGCATGATGAGATTAGTCACCTCGTATATGCAGGGTTAAGTCTATAGTAGAAGGTACATTGGGATAGTCTTACTTTATTAACATAAAGAGACGATAAATGTAAACCGTCGCTACCTTAACTAGGTAATAGTCATCTTTACGACTCCTCTTTTTAGAAATTAATTATAACCCATTCGAGCGAAAGGTCTTGAGTTGTAAGAATGATATATTCTCTCGCCCGAAAACTAGATCTTTTGTACTAATTACAATTCTATTATTTTTATATATAATACATATAACAAAACATAATGTATAACTCAGATGGGTTATAAATAAAATAACACTTCACACGGCGACATGTATTGAAGTGAAACGCAAGCACAGCGACATCTATACTGTTAAAGTGAAATACAAACTGTCACTTACCTAATGACACGACTTCTTGGCGGGAAAGTGAAGCGTCATGTATGCAGTTTTGTTTTATATTAAAAATTACATTGCAAAAATATTTAATTTTATTAAAAAACATGAAAAAAAATACAAACGAATGAAATTAAAAAAATATTAAAAATTATTAAAAAGAGGAAACAAAAAGTTCCCGTACCGGGAATCGAACCCGAGCCTCCTGGGTGAAAGCCAGGTATCCTAGCCACTAGACCGTGAAAAAGTGTCGTGACAACTTTTCTTAAGAATTTTTTCCGTCTGGCCCCTTTCACAACGCGCGATGAGAAACTTCGTTCCAAAAATTGTCTTCCACGAGCAGTCCGAAACCTTCCAGTACCGTATTGAGTACGATAATTTCTTCCAAAAAATTTGCAGTGGGACAATAATGATTAACTATACAAATCCCAAAAACAGACAAAGCTTAACAAATAGCCTACCTTTATTTTATTTCATTATCTCAGCTATTAGAACTCCACTGCTAATCCTCCCTGTTTGTCTTCCACGTGTTATCGTTCCCGGGATCCGCTTGGATCCTACGCTGGTATTTCGAAGGAGTGTAATAAGCTAGCTGGAATGACCTCTCCCACTAACAACATCAAAATCGGTAGTGACATAGGAAACGGGGTAACGGAACTGAAAAGATTAGAAACCGCTATAATGTCTTTACCCACCGGGATACTAAATAGAGTACGATCATTCCTTCCAATAATTTTTTTTTTTCGTCATGTTCTAATGACTACATGCCTTATGGTAAGCAGTCGATGCAGTCCATAAAAATAAAGGCGCTTCATACCGTAAAATAAGCACGGTACAAAGCGCTCCCACTCGGGCACATGAGAGCCTGCTAAAATACCGTTTCAAGCCCAAACTTATAAGACAAAAAACAATTTATCATTAACTCCACGAAACGACCTACATTTTTACTATACTACTACATTTTTATCGCATCTGCATACGTATAAAGCTTTTAACTATATACGTTTTTATTAGCTACCGCTATTTATTGGATCTTTGCTCCAAATTACGTTCATTCATTATCATATCTTGCGACTAAAATAGAACCTCAAAGTGGTAGAAAGAACAGATGAATGAAGTTAGTTACGAAGTACATACGCCTACTTTTTTTGAGCTGTTTTAGCCTTTGACCCGCAAGCTTGATTTGAATGAAGTATATCATTATGGTGCCGTGTGGTGCCGGCCTAGAACAGTGTCACCCCCTCTTACATCACAGGGAGTCGTAAGAGTCGATAAAGAGAAATCATACCGGATGATGAGCAACAGCGTCATTCTGCTTTCTGGCTTGAACTGCGATCACCAACCCGCTTTCCCAGCGTGGTGATTATGGGCGAGTACCCCCAAATAACTGTAATCTATTGTGAAGGCTTAAGTTCAGGAGCTGACTTCGTAAGGCTGTTGTGATGATATAGTGATATACGAGTTTACAACTAGTGAAATGATTACTTTATGAAGGTTTAGTGAAGATTACAATACTTGTGAAGTGCCCTTAGCGCCGCGAGACTCCTATCCCTTGTCTTTTACTTTCGCCGGATTTACAGAAAGATTTTACAGAGATATTTATGAGTTATGAAGATTTTAACCTTACCTAATAAATGTGCGATCGTGAACCCTGTTTAGGCACCAGAATATTATAAACTGAAATCGAATGCAATTGAAAATTACTATTTCGTTAACTAAAGTGCTCGTAGCTCTGCGGTGTTCGGTGGACGGAAACGATCACCAAAGTACAGCAGAGTTTACAGAGGTCAGTCCTTGGATGGGTGACCGTTTGTGTGGCATTTGATATCGAGCGCTTCCGTGCTTCGGAAGGCACGTTAAGCCGTTGGTCCCGGTTATCACTAAATGTGGTAGTCGTTAGGCCCTGTTAGAGGCCTCATGGGCGGCTTGAAAAATTCTAACAGCAGGACGCCATACACCTGCCTCCGCCAATCCGCACTGGGTCAGCGTGGTGGAGTATGACCCAATAGCTCAGTAGTGGGACGTTAATGGGCTGTGATGATGATTTCGTAAATGCTTACTTTTCTTAAAGTACAAACCCAAGACAAATATTAATATGCATACAGATAAATATTCGTGTTGATTCCCACACACAACAAAGTCGGACAAACCCAGAAATAGAACAAGTCCCCCTCAGGTCAAACCTACAACCTCGTAAGCGGATTGAAATTCAGTCTAGACTCTTTATCTTAGACGAAGAATCGCAGATATCCTTCACTAAGCCGGCGACTTTATCTGACATAAAGACTAATGGCAGTGAGTCGACTGTTCATTATGAACAATTGATTCTTCGTAGTGCGAGTTAGGTGGGCAAATGGCGCGAGACGACGCGTTGTCAACGAGGCGCTGTCAGCTTATACTAGCTTCTGGCCGGGTTTTGCGTGTGTGGAGGTTTTGGGTATAGTCTAATGTTTGTTTGAGTAATTATGAACAATTGTCTCTTCTTAGTGCGAGTTATTTGGGCAAATGGCGTGAAACTACGCGTTGAACATGGCCGGTTTTGGAGACAAACGTGGCCACCATTTTTTTTCCACACTCCGTGAACGAACAAATTTTGTTGGCTTTAACTCATTTTCGAATACCCAAACTCGTGATTGATTTTTTGTAGGGTTCCTACGCGTATATCCAGGATTCGTCACCTGATACGATGTTGTATACAGCATTTGAGGATCCTGCGTGGAATCTTTCGAGAGTTCTGACACACCAAGTAACGCGAGCCGCTTTTTGCTCTTTACAGAGCGAATGCGGTATCCATCGGGAAAACAACTGTTTTCACCTAATTGTTCATGCAAGATTGATTGTATGTGACTCATGCCAATGTCAAAGTTGTCTGAATTTCGCGGTTTGTCACATGTCGATCTTCCTCAATCAGCTTACGCACAGCATCAACGTTTCGTTGGGTGATAAATACCTAAGGGTGATAATAACCAGCAATAAATTGTGGTTTTGGATGGGGCTTCATCACCAAATGCAGAAATCATCCGGTCAATATACTGTTTTTGTGTTAAACCACTTCGAAAGTCATAATAAATTATCGCTTTTAAATTTTCTCGAGTCAATTGCATTTTCTCAACGACTTAACAAGTTTGACAAGACCGAGACTCTTTTTTAAAATAAATAATTGGTATTCGATATTTAAAACCAAGTAGTTTTCAACTAAACAGATTTGAATAAGACAGGAACAGTGGTGTTGTATGCAAACATTGGAATTAAGTGATTTTTCAGATCTAAAGTCTAAACGATGCTGGATTTTATGTTAGAAGTATATTCTATCTCAGGAGCTGGCGGTTACTTGGTAATAATAACTATTTTCTGACAATTACACCAATTATTTAGTTCCAAGATCATTAAGAACTTGTATAAGAACAAGAAGAGTTTATACTTGGATACTAAGACAAAATTAACTGTACTGTACTTATACTCGAGTTGCAATGTAAACACGCTTTTCCATTTTAACTAAGCAGAGATTGTAGTATGGGTATTCTTTATTTAGATATATTATACACATACATACATACAATCACGCCTGTTTTCCTGAAGGGATAGGCATAGGCATGTTATTTGTTTTGTTTTGACGACCGATATGGCGTTGAGGTCAGTATACCTGCACTTGACTCCAGAGGTCGTGGGTTCGATTCCCACACAGGACAAATCTTTGTGTGCATGAACATGAATATTTGTTCTGGTCTGGGTGTTTTCCTATGTATATTAAGTATGTATTTACAAAAAAAAAAGTATTTAAGTATGTTTATCCGTTGTTTAGTATCCATAACACAAGTTCTTGATGATACTTATCTTGGAACTAAATAATTGGTATAATTGTCTGAAAATATTTATTTATTTATTTAAATATTTATGTTATACGCTCACAGTTCGCCAATGTTGTTATTGGTCCCACTAGTGACAGCACTAGTTTTATACTAATATAAATAACTAAGGTCTAATTTTATATCTCGTTTTGTAGTAATGGGCTGTTGTACTAACATTTTAAGTCCTGGTCAGTTGAATAAAGATAATAATAATTATTAATACAATACAGTTAATTTTAACAAATTACGTATATATTAACTTACTCCTTGCCACTCCACACAGTTCAGGTTTTATGTCGAACTCTTTCTTCATAAAAGCTATTCAACTTTGGAACCCGCCCTATTGATATTATAGGTTGGCAGAAAGCAAACCTACTTTTAAAGGGTTGCTTAAAAAATACTTTCTTGAAGGGTTATTATCAATCATGTCATTGAGTCTACATATCATAATTACTATTAATTTTGTATATGTAGTTTATTAATAACACATATTTAATTCTATATAAGTCTATGTTCTTATTCGTACTGCCTTATACTTTCTGCTAACCCAAAGGTTAACTGGTATAGAATGCTTTGCAGCATTAAGTTCGCCTTTTGTACATTTTAATTTTAATTTGTGCGATAAAGTTCAAATAAATTTTTTTTTTTGCTATATGTAGGTACCTACTTGAGTTGAGATGCAATGTAAACCTTCTTTTTTCCAATCAGCCTATAAGATCAGCCTATAAGATCAGGCTAAAAATAACCGCGATGCTTCTCAGAATGCAAATGGGATAGCAACCAATTGATATTCTAATTGGTGCACAATACACGACGCTGACAGACCAGATCATCTGGCGGCTTGGGTTGGGAGTTACTCGTTGTTACTGTATTCACAGACTTGTATTGGGAAGTTACTATATTTATACAGCGGGTAAGACTTCATCGTAAAGGAAATTAATATATTAAGTTCTTTGCATAATAGTCATCTATGCCGATCGACGCTTAAATCTGCACCATTTTTTACTTTAACTTTGACTTGTGCAGTCCTGATCAACCATTACTCATCAACTTCCAAGGCGAAGAGGGACGAGTTCAAAAAGTTTTAAAAGATTTTAGTCGCATTTATTTAATCAAGATTTCTGACAATTTTTTTATTAATATGACACATAATAATGACTACATCCTGCCTAATGGTAAGCAGTCGATGCAGTAAAAAAAAATACCCTAAAAATACCGCTTCATACCGTGAAATAAGCACGGTACAAAGCGCATCCACTCATGACGGCCAGCTAAAATGCCGTTTTACGCCCTGCTTAAAAGAGCCGGGATCATAGGAAATAGGAAACACATGAGCCGGCAGCGAATTCCACATACTGTGAATGCTCCGATTAAACTGTAGCACTGTGTATATAGTACTGGGAATATAAGCTCAGAATACATCTGAATCAAAAGTATCTTCATTATAATCATCCCTGCTGAAAGACGTTGTTGGAAATAATATTTTCTACACCAATTTCTCTACTCATTCTAAATACTAAGGATCTACTCATTCTCTTTACTCATTCTAAAACCTTGAGAAAAATTGACGTGAATGTGTATGAAGTTCGACGTAGATTTGCACAACACGACGTCGCATCGTATTTAAGCCGTTTGCGACGAACTTCATACAACGGCCGAAGTATTCGTATCAAGCCCGTGGTAGATTTCTGTGTGAATGGCTGTTTCCCCCTGTAGGCGGAGCGGATGGGTGTGTAAAACTTTTACTGGCTTAAAACCCATCGATGGTTTCTTTTGAGCCCGCTATGTTCCGGAACTCGGTAATACTTTCGAACAATTCCGCAACCCGTCTTATGTCTGGATAGTCAATAAAAAAAATTGGTTGCCTGTAAAGTCGGTATACGTGCGAAAGTTTTACGTGACAACGACTTTGAGTGGTAAAATAATTTTAATGTGAATATTCATTCGTATAGTAGGAAGAAGGATGAAATAATAGTAACAATTTAAAACATTTATTTATACAAAGAATTATATTTATGTCTGTCTCTCTCGCTCTTAGGCGGGCTAACCATGCCCGAGTGGAAGGGACGCGTGCCTCTCACTCGCTCTCATTGTGAGCGCATAACGTGAGCGGAGCGTAACGCAGTTTCTTGAAGTGTCACCCGGCAAACCAATTTATAAGACGTTGTCACGTCAAAATTAATGTAAATTTAACTAACGATAGTGTTTTTTATTATTTCCAGAAAGACATGCAAGTCGTGTGGATGCGACCGGCTGAGCCACTCCGTGTACCACGAGGAGCTGGGCTCGGTGCGGGAGCGCCTGGGGCTGCGGGAGACCCGGGCCAACCACCACTCGTACGACAGCCCGCCGGGACTCACCGCCAAGCAGGTACTCACTGGAGACATGTTTCATAAAAGTTATTGGAGAACTCTTAACTGCCTAAGTCACAAGTGATAAAATTTTCTTGATTGGTAACAAAACTATTTGAATAGAATCAATAAAATAGCCAAAAAAATATTTTGCAAATAAAAAAACACTTTTCTGTCTATGCAGAGTTATTAGTCAAAGTATTAGTCAAGCCCCTGAAGCAATACTTATTTTTTAATATTATGTACGCTGTGCGTCTCGAAAAGTTAAGATTTCTTTGGAAACATAGACTCACCTATTTTAATATTTAATTCAAAGTCAAAAAGGCAAGTCATCATTCAGCCAACGAATTTTCTCCTTACACCAATAAGTTTAAGCCCGAGCTTTAAGTAATAAAGGGATCATGTGTGGGTGATTCGGGTATCCCAAGGAGTGCTTTATCTCTGGACTTCCGCTTAATACTCGTTATGGGCACAGGCTTTATTTTAAACCTATATAATATTTAAAGTTTTTTTTAAACCACAAACCAAGTTATTGTTTTGATAAAAGATATTAGATTTTTAATTTATGAATTTTATCAATTTTGCCTGAATTTGCAAATAAATAAAGGAATATAATAAACTGAACCTCTAAAAAAATCTTTTTTGATCATAAAAAATACTGATTGAGCATCTAATAGGGGATTAGGTGCTCAATCAGAATTTTTTGAAGTACAAAAAGGTTAGGTTCGGTTGGCAATTTATTAATTTTATGACACGTTAAATATGATCCATAAATAAATAATTTTATTGATTTTTTTTTTAATTTCAGACAGAGCTTTATTGGCAATCGCTTGCGGAGCGGGCTCCGACCAGTGTAGGTGGCGCCACCGGGTCAGCGGCGTGGCGCTTGTGGCGAACTAGAGCGCTAGCATCGCAGTTACCCAAGCAAGATCTCTCGTTAGCACACTGCCGACATATCGACGAACAACATCAAAAACAATTTGAAGACTTCGTCGCCGTTCGTAATGAAATTGCTCTCGATATTGGTGAGTAATTACTAATTTTGAAAAATACTAAAGGCTCTTGTAATTGTTACGTGCCATCTAACGGCATAACAAAGAACTATGTGGTTTAAATAATATGTTTTATGTATATGACTCCTAATTAATTATGAAATATATTTTATATATAAACGGATTCAAATACATATCTTTATTTCAGGTGTCGCTCGACAACACCATGGTTCGTCAATTGAATGTTTGGGATGTAGTAAACCTATACGAAGTGGAAGCATTGTGATAGAAGCGACACGACTCGGCGAAGAGGTACACTAACATGTATTCATATAGCGCCATCTACCGCCTTGCTTTATGCCGTTATCTGCAACCTAAAAGTTAGCCTACTCCTCCTTAGATGGCAGTACTCTAAGTATATATTTTTATTCTTATTATTCTTTGCAAAAATAATCGCCTACGGTTAAGATTGATTATGCATATTGTTCTAATGACAAATATTTTCATTCAAGCCTTTTAGCCTTTTTATTAAACTACAAACCTTTTTGCAAAATTATTCTTGTTAGTCATTTAGATACACGATGGCTTTTCCTTACTACCTAATTAAAAAAATAGTAAAGTCAACGTGATGATGGTAATATAATAAACTACTGATGAATGGGCATTGTCTCACAAACTGAGGTGAGGAGGATTCATGTCATACTGTACCACGCAGACCCTGTACGGATGAATAGTGGCAGGTGTGTGGCACCATGTTGTTAGAATGTTAAACATACTAATGCTGATACTGAAGCTGCTGCTGCTAACATAATATAGTCATAACCTGGCTTTTTTATTTTTTTATGTGACACGTCATTATGACAACAGTTTGCCTGCTGGAAAGCAGTCGATGCAGTCCAGATAAGTAAGAGCGCTCCGTAACTTGTAAAAAGCAAGGTAACAATTGCACCCACTTAAGACAGCCAGCATAAATGCCGTTTCACGCCCCGCTAAAAGACCAAGGTCTGAAGGAGTGCGTAACATATCAAAAATAAAAGTTTTGGAAGGCGAGCATCTGAGAAAAGAGTTGAAATTGAACTGTCAGTCGACTGTCACTGATGAGGCGGTGCAGGGCGAAAAGCAAAGTCAGATTCAAAATCAAAATCATTTATTCAAGTTTGTCTCTTATGACAGCCAACTTAAAAACTAACATCTAAGCTGCTGCATCATCAGCTAATTGTTAGGATTGTCAATTTAACAGCTTGATATCAAAAGCCTAGGATTATTCATGATATAGCAGACGATCATCCATTTAACGACTGTAACATCTTTGATGTCTTTACCATCAGGCCCCGTTCCACCCGGCGTGCTTCTCGTGCGCGGAGTGCGGTGAGCTGCTGGTGGAGCTGGCTTACTGCGAGCTGGAGGGCCGTCTATACTGCGCGCGACATTACGACGAGAGGCTGAAGCCGCGCTGCCATGCCTGCGACGAGGTCAGTCTTTACTTAAACGATCCATTATTAGGCGGAGCTTGGTCCTTTCAAGAACCAAGGTGTTCTCACTATCGCAGCCCCTTAGCGTCACATTACTAAGCACCGGCCTGCTCTCACGAGCCAAGGCAAGAAGAATTTACATAATACTCCACTACGCGGATGCTGTGTGCTGTTTGATAGAGGTAGGTGGGTGTGTGTGTTGTTAGATTTTTTTATGCCGTCCAGTGAGACCTTTAACATGACTTAAAGACTAGCTTATATAGTGATAACTGCTTAACGTGCCTTCCAAAGCACGATAAGTCTCAGTATTAAATGCCATACAAATGGCCACCCATACAAGGACTGCCATCTGTTAACCATTTTTTTTTGTTTTACGTCGGTAACAAAATGCTTTTACGCACTACCTTCCGGCCAAAGGGGGACCGAAAGGGGGTGTGGGACTCACCACCGGCAGACACGGTTGCCAGCAGTAATGCCCCGTAAAAATCTTCCGACGACACCCGCCGCTTGTTGAGAAAAAGGCGGGGGCCAGTACCTGGGTTGCAGCGTCTGACACCCCGCCTGCGGCCAACGTCCCCCGGACCAAAACCGGGAGGACCTCCTCAGAGAGGCGCAGTGGACGCGCTCCTCCTACCTTCTTGTGCGACCATAGCGTGTGTGGTCGACTTCTCGGAGGGTCTATGGTTAGACAGCAGGGAGCCACTGCCTAAGACCCTCCTGGCGCTGCTTGACGGGCCCTCCTGGCTCGCCCGCTGCGCCCTCCACAGGTCCCTCTTAGTTTCTCCCCCGGTAGTCAGTACTAAAGGCACTCAGAGTCGTCGGTCTCTGGGTGTTACCTTTTCCCGGCCTCCGGGAGGTACTCAGCCCCCCCACCACGACAAGGTGGAGACCAGTCGGGGGAGACATCTGTTAACCTTGCTTTACTTCGTCCCGACCGCCTAACTCCGCAAAGCTACGGGCGTTTCACTACATCGTCACATCTTAATAATATAAGTGTATTTGTTGATCAGTTTACTTTGAAAAGGCTCTGAAAATTGACCGTTTTGAATATTTTTTTTCTATATTAAAAGCTATGATAAAAAATATGACGATTAACTTGGTGTTTGCTTGTCTTGGTTTTATTGCACATAAAGAATCCGCTAGTCCCCAAACAGCAGATGCAACGAGTATGTAGTTAGCAAGTGATGTTTACGTGTATGAGGAGGTTAATGAGTGTGAATGAAGCTAAAAGTGTGTGCCAAGATAGTAGCAAGTGGAAGGATGGGATCTCTGCCTACCCCTACGGGAAAGAGGCGTGACATTATGTATGTATAGTGATGTTTGCTTATACTCGTAATGTCTCACATAACAAACATGATCGTCGCCAGATGGTAACTTGGACACAGGCGAATTGTTTGTATGTCTATGAATGAAAACGACGGTTTTGAACCCAAATATTTAGAAAAAAAAATTATTTTAATATCTGTGGGTAGGTAATGTAAACGTAAAAGCTCTATTTAAAATTCTTATTTAAAAGTAATACGGTAATTACACTCGTAATAAAAAACTGTATATTAATTGTCTATCTATTGTGTTTCCTGAACCGATTATTATAAGAGTTTCATTGGCAGAGCTGATGTAATAAAGTACCATATATGCCAATGACAAATTTCAAACAGTATCTTTAGTCCACGCGAGAAAAGTCGCGGGCAGCGCCTAGTTACGATATAAATAAATAGAACATAATGATTATTGCCATGTTTTGCAATTTAATCTATAAATCTATATTGCTTGTACTTTGGACGTTCCCCAAATATGTAACAATCAGATATAAATCTACTGATTAATTTGAAAAGCTTTAAAATGTCGTTAGGAAGATTATTTTAATGATTATAGTTGAAAAGAAGATCGTAAACATATTAATATTAGTGTCATGACTTTTAATGGGTATGATGATAGTGCTCATACTTTATACTCTTGGCGACCAATATAGCGCAGTGGTCGTTATACCCGCACTTCGCTTCTAAGGTTGATATTTATGTATGTATAATATTGATATATATGTATGTAAGTATGCATGGTATATATAGGTTTTTTTTTAATTTCCTTTTTTAACAAAGATCTTTAACCAAATTTAATCCCGTACCTACAAATTTATACACAACTTCTAGGGTTGGCTGGTAGAGATCTCTTCTAGAGATAAGTCCACCTTTGTACTTTAAGTTTTTAAATACCTTTTGTAAACTATTTATGTTTTATGTGCAATAAAGGATTATTATTACATTTCCACAGCAAAAATTTGTATGTTCATAAACACTAGTATTTTTTCTGATCCGAGTGTTTTTAATAAGTTTGTACATATTTAGGACTTCTACCACTCCGTCGGCAAGTGGTGCACCTGCCGATAAACGGACGAGGATCTAGCGAACATAAAAGTTCCCGGTAAGCGGCAATAGGCTCGCCACAATTTAACTGTATAATATGCTTCTGCCTACCCCTTTGGGGAAATAGGCTATTACCGCTTATAGAGCACTGTTATGTTCGCCAGAGCCTCGTCCGTTAATCGGCAGGTGCACCACTTGCAGGTAAGGTTGGCTTGGGCTCCTCAGTACAGGAATATAAAGAGATTACCAAAGTATAAGGACAATGTTTACAACACTAAGGGCATCACTAACACGATGCTTAGTCTCTAAAAACTGTATGAATAATCATTTATAGCATACTAGCTGTTACCCGCGACTTCGTCCGCGTGGAATAGTATCTTTGGGTAGCATTTACAACCCCCTTTTCGCAAAAAAAAGTAGCCTATATCCTTTCTCAGGGTCTACACTATCTGTATACCAAATTTCATTTAAATCCGTTCAGTAGTTTTGGCGTGAAAGAGTAACAGACAGACAGACAGAGTTACTTTCGCATTTATAATATTTATTACTAGCTGTTACCCGCGACTTCGTCCGCGTGGAATAGTATCTTTGGGTAGCATTTACAACCCCCTTTTCGCAATAAAAAGTAGCCTATATCCTTTCTCAGGGTCTAGACTATCTGTATACCAAATTTCATTTAAATCCGTTCAGTAGTTTGGCGTGAAAGAGTAACAGACAGACAGACAGACAGACAGAGTTACTTTCGCATTTATAATATTAATAATATATAATATAATATTTATAATATTAGTAAGGATTATTACTAGCGTGCTTTTTGTTTAAATAATAATAAGTATTTTTAGTTTAAAATGATATTGGTCAAGCAATTACGCGTCAAGCATGAGTCGCTTAGGTATCTACAAAAAGAGCAGCGCATGGGCAGCTAATTCGGGATAGTGCTGCGTGATCTGACAGCTTGACATTTACCAGCGCCTCGGTGAAAATAGCGTAACTATCGTATGCTAGACTAGATCTAGTCACTATACCGCCTGCACTGAACATTGTGTAGATTGAGGCCATTTCAGCCAGAGCGGCCTAACTGCATTTTTTTCAATATTAATTTTATTCGTGCAAGCAAATTATCTACGGTTAATAAAATCTGTAAAATATAAAGAATATCTCATAATTACAACACTAGCAGCTGGCACAAAAGCAGCAAAGGATGTTATGATACATTTATGTACTAAAGTTACAAATATTTGAAATAATGGCTTCTAGTTTTTCCTTAGTACTGTAAACTTTTGTTTGTGCAGTTAGGGCGCTTTGGCTCACATGGCCTCAATTATATATTGCAGCATAGGGTTCGCCTTTTGTTGATTCTTATTTTAATTTGTGCGATAAAGTTGAAATAAATAAATATATAGTTTATCTTAAACAACCTTGTGACAAATCAGACTAAAAAAATATTTATTTTTACTTGATTGAGGAAATTATCTTATGTTTAAAATTCAAATAGGTAGTGTTGCCATGCCGTAATGCATGCAGAGATATTTACAGCAAAATAAGATAACAATAATTTAAAGATTATGATTAGAAGAGTTTATTATGTGACAAAAAGAAATAAAAAATAGACACACAGTATATATAAATAAATAAATATTTTCTGACAATTACACCAATTATTTAGTTTCAAGATAAGTATCATTAAGAACTTGAGTTATGGATACTAAACAACGGATAAACATACTTCAATACTTTTTTTTTGTAAATACGTACTTAATATACATAGGAAAACATCCAGACCAGAACAAATATTTATGTTCATGCACACAAAGATTTGTCTTGTGTGGGAGTCGAACCCACGAATATAAGTACCTACTTAAAGAGTATCACAGAACATTTACTCATCATAAAGCTGAGGTGTCACGGAAACGCCTTGACGCTGGTCTTTCATAGACACCAATGTCTTGTCTGAACCTTCTGGCACAAAAAATAACACAATCGTCAATTCAATTAAAAGATATAGTATCAACAAAATAAAAAGACCTTTGAAAATCAGGTTTTTTTAAAGATTTATGTACAAATTATTTTCAATCCTACGTACATTCACGCCTGTTTTCCCGAAGGGGTAGGCAGAGGCATATTATACGCCCACCCTTCCCCAATTATATAGTTGGTCCTACGCAATAGGCGGCGAGCCTATTGCCGCTTACCGGGCACTATTGTGTTCGCCAGAGTTGATACGAGTTAAATCCGTTGATCGGCAGGTGCACCACTTGCAGGTGAGGTTGGCTTGGGCTCCTTAGGTCTTGGTAGGATCCCTGTATACCACATATTTTAAATCCTTTCGTATAAATATATATATGAAATATTTCATACAATACTTAAATTGTTATTTCGTGACCATAGTTACCTTGTTATGAAGTGTAAACTGTAAAATGTAAAAAAACTGTACAATCCTGTCTACGAATCGATAATATCTCTTAAATCGATATCTCTTAAAATATCACATTTAAGAGAAAATTCATACCATCGATATTACTGGACAATAGAAACGATATCTTTTTTTTTACAATCACACCAACTATTTAGTTCCAAGATAAGTATCACTAAGAACTTGTGTTATGGATACTAAAGAACGTATAAACATACTTAAATACTTTTTTTTTTGTAAATACATACTTAATATACATAGGAAAACACCCAGACCAGAACAAACATTCATGTTCATGCAAACAAAGATTTGTCCTGTGTGGAAATCGAACCCACGACCTCTGGAGTGATGTGCAGGTATACTGACCTCCACGCCATATCGGTCGTCAAAGTCATAGTCTTAAAAACCTATGCAGTTCCGGTCTAAAGTTGTAGATTATCCTTAAATGAAATTCTACTGTTTAATTTGCTTACCATCAGGCGAACGCGTCTCCACTTAATAAAAGACATTATGGTTAATTTATATGTACTTTTAGAGATGTATGATGGTTAGTCATTGGTAATGTAAATATGGTCGTCTACAATTTGTTTCCATCGTCAACATGGCAATTAACGCTTTGATTAATTATTCAATATTAATTAAAATTTTCAATAGGTTCTTTTTAATTTATACTTCTTTAAAAGAACTTTTTTGTAAGTTAAATAAAACCCAATCAAGCGTCATTAGTCACGAGATATTTTTGAAACCTATTTTTAGGCGTGATTTTTTTGTATAATAATGCAAAATGAAAGCTTCTTAAGACTACAAGTCTCTGAGCTAATATTTACTACCGGACACTAAAAAAGATGAAATGAGCCTATAAGAGTAGAGTAAGGGAACCATTAATAATAATAATAATAATAAGCCCCCTAAAACCCAACCATACGTCCGAGTCGAACATCTGACACACGTGGGGGGCGGACACACGAAAAGTATTACTGACGTGGCTAACGTGGCAATGGTAACCCATTTAACATGGAGACGAGAAGTAAAAGTAAACGCATAGGACCGCTTCCCGGGGGTGATCGCCGGGGCACACCTGGAGCTGACGCTGGGTGTTACAGCATGCGAACCGTCAGCGGTGAGGAGTTGAGCAGGCGGGCTCCCACCACACAAGATACTACAGCCGACATCATACATATACAAACAGTCAATAGTCCAATTTCAGAACCATTTAGTCCCAGTACAGTTTCTTATACACCCTCCATTCCTTCATCACCGTCTAGTACTAACACCAATTCACCCATACCAATTTTGGATGTTGCGCGGGAGGTGAACACCTTTCTACCCGCGTCCACCAAAGCTGGAAAACCTAGAGTACGTATGAGCTGGAGCGATGATGTAAACAAATTTATAATACGTACCTACTATCACATCACGAAGTTAGAAACAGACATGACAATATACCGTAAGCGATTACATGAACTTTTTATTCAACAATACCCTAGCATAAAATTATTTCACAGGAAACACCACCGCACACTCAACATCTTCGTAAAACATAAACACAACACACTATATTTACTTGGCAGCCGCCCGTAAATATAGTTCGACCAGCTTAGGCTGAGATTTTTCCAAAAAGAGTACTCCAAAATAATAATAATAATAATAATAATCATTTATTTGCACAAAACATGGTATAACGTGGTCTTTACACAATAATAATACAAGAGCTCATGTTTCACTATTAAAATAGCATGCAAATCATTTATATGTCCAATGTACTCTAAATTAGTCTAAAAAAAAAATATTAATTACATATATTTATAAATTACAATAATAATATTACATTCCAAATTAATCTAGTACAAACAAACAAAAAGTTACAAATGTCAATAAACTCAATCAATGCCAATAATATCAATGTCTATTTGTCAAAAAAGTCCTTAACACTATAAAAATTATATTCATTTAGCCATTTAAATATTCTTTTTTTAAATAATAAACAATTCACCTCCTTTATTTCTATGGGAATCTTATTATATATTTTGACACACATTGCAAGACAGCTTTTACTATATTTAGATGTTTTAGCTACTTAATGCATCAGAGGTTATCATCATTCCATAAGAAGTCTACTGCTATAGTCTAGTGCCCATAATCACAACTCTAGGCAGGCGGGTTGGTGATCGCAGTTACAGCCGTTACGCCGAAAACCTCTTCTTCTACGTGTTCCCCTGTTGGGGGAGCACGGCGCGGAATCGGGGCTGGGCCCCCTGGCCGCGGTGTCGTTCTGCGTCCGTAACTACGGACGCGGCGTTGGGGTGGCTGTGTAGCCAGTGTTGAAACCGGTGTCAATTCCGGTGGGGCGCCGCGATCCAGCCCTGGGCGATCAGCGCCCTGGGGCGATCAGCGGCGCGGGTGTCTTTTCCAGTAGGCTTCGTCAGTCCTGGGTATCCTGAGGGATGAGGCTGTGGGCGTAGGCCCTGGCCTCCGGTGGACGCGCATGAAGCGGCGCCAGGCCTCGGATGTGTTCGTGGCCTGACACGTCCGCACGCGCGAACATCGGTCCCGCCAGTCGACCCACGAAGGCTTCCACACTCTCAAGCCTCAAATCCCTTGCGATCGTAGCGTTCCTCACGTAGCGAGGGGCCTTGACGATCTGGTAGGATTTCTCTTCGTCGACTCTTACGAGTCTCCGTGAGTTGAGAGGGGGTGGCATTCTTCTAAGCCGATTTCACACGGCGCTTACCTAGTAGCAGCGATAGCCCAGTGGCGAGAACAATATACTGTAATGCAGATAATACTTTTCTAAATTATGTGCGAATTATCACTTGCTTCGTGCTTTTGAAATGACGTAAAGCCGGTGTTTAAAAGTTATGGCAGGCGGTTTTAGGAAATAAATGCCTTCTAATAAAAAAAATAGGTTTTATCATAGAATGATGCTTCCATCTGGGTTGCTGAGGTGAGACAGTCGTTCCGTGGAACAACTGAATTTCAGCATTATCTGTTTAAGCCAGTGAGTAGACCCTGGGTCCTTAACGAAAGACTAGGGCACAACCTAAATAATGATAGGACGATGAATGAATCAAGGAATGAATGAACACTTAATTGTACACTATTAAAAGAAATTTTCAGCAATGAAATAATTACATTAAAATGAGTTGTACCATGTGCGGTCTTATTGCTTACAACAATTTCTTTCAGGCAACCTTGGAATGGACAGGAAAATTAAAGAAATATCGATACCTCCTACGTATAATATGTTAACTAAGGAAATGGCATTTTTTCATAAAAGTACCTCTTTTTAATAATATTATCGGATTATTAACATATTAGCATGTTATTATTATTAACATGTTAACATATTATACGTAGGAAGTATCGATATACACGTGGGGTAGCGCAATAGAGTGCTCTAATTAACAATAGATAGATTATGACCACATCGCACCTGTGATCTCACAAATATTAGTCTTCAAAAGATGATTGGCGCTTACTTACAGCATTAAGTCGTAAAGCGTTGGACACCTCAACTAGGTCATTGTCTTATAGATAGTTTACAAATATTTATGGGTGTTCGTCCATTTATTGTACTCTAAATATATCAGTTACATTATATGCGAAACTGTGTCGACCAAATGCATCACGCGATATTAATGTTTCTTCTAACCTTATACTGGAACCACACGATAGTAATTCGGGTCACAGTTATTTTTATAAATGGATACTCTTAAAATAATCGATAATTCGACAACGGTGTATCGGGGTTCTGAAGTGAAGTAAAGATAACCAAGTAAGTGGTTCTGAAGTAGAATAGAATAGATCTTTATTGCTAAGACTGTGTACATTTTGCTGGTGTTCATGCATTACATTAGTAACAACAGTGTACCCGTTACGGGCGTGCAATTTATATATCTTACAACTAGTTACTTAATTATTCGTAAAAAAGTATTTATTTAAATTGTAAAATGGTTTATTTATTAGCCAGGCTTTTAATATGTATTTAAACTTTGGTAGATTTAATTCTTTAATTTCCAAAGGCAATTTATTGAATACTTTTATACTGGTGTAAAAAGCACTCTTATAGTATAAGTAAGGTATGCACATCTTTGAAGAAAATAAGCATATATGTGCCGAGGCGGTGACGTAACTGAGATGTTATTATTTAATCTTTCTTCCTTTCTTTCTTTCAAAAAGCTTAGCTTATTATGATAATATGCCAATTGCTTCTTATCAATTTAATAACTATTTCGATCGTTATACTTTCATTCCATGCGTGCATATTCTATTATTTTATTAGACGTGTATAGGGTTCCTACCAACATCTACGGAGCCCAAGCTTACCTCACCTGCAAGTAGTGCACCTCCTGAACAACGGACGAGGCTCTGGCGAACGTTACAGATACCGGTAAGCGGCAATAGGCTCGCCACCTATTACGTGAGACCAACGATGTAATTAGCGAAGTGTTGGCGTCTAATATGCCTCTGCCTATCTTTTCGGGGAAACAGGCGTGAATGTATGTATATGTTTTTCGAATATCTTTTACTTAAGTTATATTCAATGCAGACTCGGTTCCTTGTTTTTATGTCATTTTGCTAAAACGAAAGTTACGAATCTATTAAAGTAAAATAAAATCTACAGGTTTTATAACAACCAATATTCAAAACAGACTGTCATTCCCCACACCCGGAAAATTGAGATGATGCCACGATTTTATCTTAGATATTATCACAAGTCGACCGAATAGGAAGCGAGAAGATTTTACTTTGTTCCAAAAATTTTTCTTAAAGAATAAGATGAAATATTTAATCGCAAATAATGCAAACTCTACCGACTCGCGCATAAGTACCCCGCGTAGCAACTGTTTGCATTCATTCATCCGCGTATGACGTGGTATAGCTTTTAATGTAACTATGTCACCAGTAACTAGTTTACTGTGTATCTTCTATAAGAAAACCACTATGTCACTAGTTACAAAATCTCTTCTATGAGTATAAGATATTCTGCCACCTATCACTCAGAAGAAGTACAGAAGCGCTTGCAGCTCCGCGAATCAGATCCCGGATGGATAGTCTTAAATTACAGTCTCCCGCTGTGGGTGGAGCGGGAGGGTGTGTCAGACTTTTACTGAATAATAACCATCCATGTTCCTTCTTGAGCTTCTTATGTTCCGGGCCGGTAACTCTTTTGAACAATCGCGTAACCAGTCCCTTTCTTCTATCACATATGCTATCACATGCAAAGTCGTCATCATCGTAGCATTTATCCCGGGTGCCCTAGACTTATGCCAAGTACCCAGGGTCTGGTCACTGGTCGAACCAAAATTGGGCTGAATTTCAGTTACTAACGGAGCGCCTGCCGTGTGACCTCCGCAACCCAGAAGGAGAGTCGTTCCTTTTTTTCAAGCTGTCAGAATATTAAAAAAAACTGTTTTACCATGCGTACTCTACGCGACTTGATTTTTTTGGACTGCATCGACTGCTTACCATCAGGCATGTAGTCTTTACGACTACCCTAGATGTTGATAATAGTCGGGACCAACGGTTAAATGTGATTTCTAACTTATAGCTATTATACTAAAAGTATCACTTTCAAATGGTGAATCATAAGCAAATATGGGTGAATAGGGATCCTACTAAGACCTAAGGAGCCCAAGCCAACCTTACCTGCAAGTGGTGCACCTGAAGATAACAGTGCCCAGTAAGCGGCAATAGGCTCGCCACCTATTACGTGGGACCAACTAAATAATTGGCGAAGTATGGGCGTATAATATGCCTCTATCCTAGGCCTAGGGGTAGGCCCTTCAGGGAAACAGGCGTGAATGTATGTATGTATCATAAGCCAATAAACAGCTGATCATCAACCTCATGTATTAAGTAAGTCTCTGTATATCTTGGATCGGCGCATCTTACTTTTCTTCCCGTCCGCCTCGGTAAAGCCATTAAACAGCTACAAATTATTAACAAAGTAATTGTTATAAAATTGTTCTCCACTCTCGCATCCCGACCACTATCGGTAATAGAAACTGGAGCGATTTGGTATGCGGTTCGGCCCCAAAATAAACTATTAACGTATAGGTAACGCGCCGGTTTACACCTTACCGCTTTGGCCAGTTGGGGAAGGGGCATTGGCACTTAAACTCGCCTTTTAACGGAAGTTCTTTGGTAAGTGATTTTACTATCGCTGTGTTAGTATATAGTAAGCAGTATTATAATTAAAGACCAGGACTAGCCCCTGATAACTGAGGCGGCCATTTAAGACAATTTTCGTAATTTAATTTAGCGCTAGCGTCAAGCTATCCTTTTATATAAAATTTTGCATGCTTGAAGGAACATCGACCCATTAATAGATAGGTCAGGTTTGAGTTACGTACTTATACACTCTTTCTATTTCTTACTGAGATCGAAATAATGTTAATCAAACGTTCAAAACACAAGCAGAATTACTAATTAATAAATCAGTATTAATTTAATGCGCTTACAAGTAGGACAAGTATTCTTTAAAAGGTCTTCTTTTGTGATGTCCCAAAAATCGTCTTTTTGAGTTAAGTCCATTAAGCATGCGATTTGTAACTATCTGTCGCATTTATTGTTGTTACCGTGGATACGACAAAGGTCAATATGTAAAGATTATAGAGCAGTGGTTCCTAAACTTTTCAGTTCTGTTACCCCTGTGATTATTCACTACTGATTTTTCAATTGATACCAAAATTCCATAAAGAGTTTCGTATATTCTCTACTACTTTACTGGAGTAGGACATTGACTTGACCTGACAGAGACAGAGTTTACTTAACAATAAGGAAAACACAAATACCTTTATGTAGCAAATTAATTGACACTGGTAAATATTTTAAACGAGTTGGTCCATAATTAGGGGAAAAAACATTTAATTTGAGTGCGGCAAAGCATCAATACCTATAACATCATCTTTAAGTAGAACATCATCAAACTAATCACATAAAGATTACAGAAGTACTTAAGTTGAGGATAGTATTGAAGTATTAATGTGACACTCTGCAAGGACCCAGTAATATCACGGCTAGAGGGCCGTTTAAAGAAGATCATGCACACCCATAACTATTATACCTTACAATTATATGACACTAAATATTTCATCATCATCATATCAGCCCATAATCGTCCCACTACTGAGCACGAGCCTCCTTTCACATACCAAGGTGCGAGGGTATTGGGTCATACTCCACCACGCTGACCCAGTGCGGATTGGCGGAGGCAGGTGTATGGCGTCCTGCTGTTACTAAATATTTATAAACACTATATCTATCAATATATCTTTTTCATAATTTAACATTGCACAACACTATATTTTATGATATTACTAAATCTAATTATATAATAATAAGAAAAGAGGGACTTCTTGGCGGGCTTGGTGTTGGGTAATCAAACAATGCAGTGCAACATCACTTTTCAAATTCTCTCAAGAAGTCCATGTGGGATCTCAGTATATTCCCACATCTTTGACTCAAGGGGGTTAGGGAAGGGCACCTCATTTACGATTTATCATCTTTATCACCACTCATTTACTATGATTTATATATCACTTACTTGACACTGTCCAAATGTGCTAAACGCACAAAGCCATTATTAAAAAAAAAAGAATTAAAGAGATTTGGCGCCAACGTGGAAAAAAAAACATCGCGGAAATGTTTTATTTTCCAGAACTAGTGTTAATTTGAGTTTTTATGTGTAAATATAGTGGATTTTAGACATACCTTCTTGAGCAACGTACACAAGTGTAGGAAAGAAGTATATTGCAGTGAATTGTGATTTCCCGGATTGATTTCAAAACTCCACATAAACCTCTAAAAAGTGTCTAGTAAAGTTTACAAAAACGATGCACATCTATGTTATAATTATATGTCATATGCTGACGAGACATCGAACCCTTTAGTTCCTGCGACTGCGCTCGCGCATACTGGAAATGAAATTATTTAATTGTATTGTATATGTTACCATATTTAGGTAAGTAAAACATATAATTATAAAATGTAAGTATTTCATATGAATAAAATAATGTAAGCTTAATATATGATATTATGTAAGTATATATTGTATGTTGCCCACAAGGAAATTCTACATTCGTGATCCCATCCCATGGGAGCCCAAATTTAATAAAGTAATTTTCATTTTATATTGAAATAGCTGGACGCGACCTGCCTTTGCCAATCTTCATTGGGACCGCATAGATCCTTAAATCCCTAAATAAACTAAATATATTAGATAAAAGAGTTTTTAAAATCAGTTCAGTAATTCAAAAAGCTTTCCCTACATTTTAACACAATTAACCCTTTTATAACGTAATGTTTTTTTTTTTGAAAAGTGATGTTGCACTGCTTTGTTTGATTTACCAACACTCATGTATATTCACAAACACTTAACGATTAATAATCCACCGTTATTACACATTAACGTTCGAAATATCAAATTTTAGAAAATAAAACAAAACTACAGACATGACGCTTTACTTTCCCGGCATGAAGTTCTTTTCTGCTGTCTCTACTTACCAATAAAACTTAACTCATAAATGCCTTTGACGTACTCAAAAGCCTAATTATACTAGCCAAATGAATAAAGTTTTTTCATACTTTGCTATTTTTGTCGCTAAATCTTGTAGATTATAATATAAATTTAGCACTCTAACGTAAAGGAAACTGGCCTACACCCGGAAAAATAGCCAATACTCGCGGGCACCATCGATCTTGCGAATAGCTATCGATCTCTTTGAAGTCCCTGTCGCTGTGTTTGTTTATAGTCACAGTTCGATGTAATAAATATAATTGACGCGCACACGGCACTAGGAACACTCCTAACCGGATAGCATTCGTAGACTCAATACTCTTTCGACAGCAACCGAGGACGTATCTCCTCCAGTCTTTGCCTCCAGGAGTAAAAAAGTTTAATTAATTAATTATCTGTGGTTGTTCGGTTTTTGAATTTGCGCGCTAACAGCACCGGCCAGTCCCGCGCTTGTGGAAATCTGTGCGTTCGTTCGGAAATCGGGCGTTTTGGGAGACAGTTTATTGTGAGTGAAATGAAGCAAATGCATGCAATTTATTTTTTGTCCCAACCAGCCAAAAGTCAAGAGGTCCTTTAATTTATTAAAGAACATCTACGTGGTCTTTTGTTAGACATATTTATTTACCACAAAGTAATTCGTTTATTAAATTTCCATTCGCTAAAATAAAAAAATTGGTTTAGTAATTCGGAAAATTTGAAAGTCGTAACGTATCGTTTTCATTTGTTTCAAATTAATTTTTTTCAAATAATTTGTATAATATAAGATTATTTTCGACGAAGTCTCAACTTCTAACAATAACACGAATTAAAGAAAGTGCGACATTAATATATTATTTTTAATTTAACAATTAATACATTTACGTAAGAAAGTCACAGAATGAAGAAAGTATTAAAATATTTTTTCGACTAATATATGATGATACTAATATATACTATAATGAGTATATTGAAAAGTAAATAATATGTTTGAAAGTAAAACTTTAAAAAAGTAAAAAATTACTTTAAAAAAATGCACGTCTCAGAATGTGTCATCATTTATAAATAAGTAAAAGGTACTCTAAGATTGTAGGTGTCATATATCTACAGGTTTAACTGGTAAAATTGTGTGAGGGACAATTGACTAGTAAGAATGAACAAAAGTTGTCTGTAATTTAAAATTTATTACATAGAGAAATATGCGCGATAATTAGTTTCGCTACTCCTCACTAGATGGCACGGCTTTCTTAACTTTTTATTATTGTTAATTGACGAACGCTTCAACAACTAAAATGTTATGCATCTGATATCTATAGATAAAATAAATTATGCCGTTATATTAAGCTCCATGTGCAATTTGCTGATTGCCTCAAAAGTAAACCGGACTTTACTTATTTTCCCGCATCTCCCGCACCTATCCCTTTCAGTCTTAAGTTTTGCGCTTCATTTTGTTTCAAGTCTTCCTTTTGTTCGTAGTCTCCGCTATGATCGTCCTCCGCCAGGTCTGCTTAGGGTGGCCACGGTTACTCTTTCCTTAGGATTCGAGTATGTGTTCAGGTTCCTTTCGATCGAGTTCCATTAGAAGCGTATAATGTGCTTGGAGTCTCATCGCAGCGTTTCCCCAAATCTAAGTAAGAGATTTTTATTCGAGCCAGTAAACACCGAAGATTAAGTTTAGAGTATTCTTGAAACCTTCACAAAACAATTATTGTTTTAATGATAAGAGAATTCTAGTGAACACGAATCCTTGATCAGAATATCGTGAGTGTGTATCATATCTATACCTGACCAGCCTTCGATGAAGGCAATCCTGTGCAGTTAGTCTTATAACGACACCTACTAAATAAAGATGATTAAATCCTAGTAGTGACATCTGTGCTGTTTGTTCGGTATTAATTACATCTGCTTTGGATAAATCTGTAATGGTAAATCATTAAAGTACACAGATGGCGCTGTACATGTAAAAAAATATTGAAGCGTACATTTTTATTCTGACACATCTTTAAATAGTTTTAAGTATTTCCAAACTTTTGCCATGCGTGAAAATTTAATTTCCTACTAGTTCACTAAACCAGTATCAACGTGTTAACACATCAAGTGACAAGTGTCACCTGTCAATTCCCGAAATAGATAATTAGTCCCTTTTGACGAGGCAATCTGCTTACGCTCACGCCAATTTCCAAGACTATTCACCTTATTCTGACCGTTTAGAGTTCAAGTTTGTGTGCAATTTGGCGATGGGCCAAGTTTTTTTTTGATGCTGTTGTGAAATTCTTTGAGCTTGATAAATTCCTCTACCCACTTTTATAAATACACGACGAAGAATTATGCGATCGGGCTTAAAATAATTCCTTGAGGATTTTGTTTGACATGAAACAAATACATATATAAATATACTTAAGACAACGCGAACGCGACTAATATCCCCAAAATGAGCTTGTAATTTTGTTTTTTTTTTATTATCTCCTGTGTGAAAAACTAGTTGTTGTGTTACTTATGTACTTCTCTTATTTTTCAAAATATTATAACAAATCGAAATTAACAAACAAATTCCTTTTTTTTACATTTTTAATAAAAACAGCGATATCTTTTATGAATTAGCAAAACTAAATACGACTCGATATAAAAGCCGACACATTTTTTTGCGATACATTCATACCACCATGAATATGAATTAACTATTCCCTATAATAGTGAATTTGAATTGAAATATAAAATTCTTAACATATACCCTCTTTTGTTTGAAATAAGTATTAAAAAAAGTTTTATTATAACATTTTAAATACGTAAATGCACGCCCATATACTCATTGGTGGAGAGCAAAGAGCTTCCTATAGATTTTAAAAAAGGATCTATATTGTTTTAGCCAATTTCTGTTAGCATTTCTGCTAGCCCTTCGCCCAAATAAACACACAAGTTCCCATTCTCATGGCCACTGTCGAGCCAGACATGATGTGGTAGTAGCGGTATTTGGAGGTACCGCTACAACACCGCACCACAGGTACATAAAATTGAATTTTTAAATAATCAATAGGAGGACTATAGTTTCCGACACAGACCAAAGAAATAAATAATTAAAAAAAATGCAATTAAAATTTATTTTCTTTTTTTAAAGAGTAAGTTAGCTGAAGTGGCAGTGGGCACTTGGGCAGGGATAGCACGTAAACGGCACGGCTGTTGTGGCAGAAAAGTACTTTTCTATTTTTTTTTACGTCGGAACAAAATACCTTTACGCACTGCCTTCTGGCCAAAGAGGGGATCAAGACCGCCCGCAGTCCTACCCACTAAACTGGCAGAAAAGTCCAAGAATAACCCTTCGACAGAAAACGTGGAGTGGTACGTCCTCCAAGATGCACTGACGATCTAATAAAGGTCGCAGGATCAAGATGAATGCAGGCCGCCTACAATAGGTCACGCTGCAAATTTATGGGAGAGGCCTATGTTCAGCAGTGGACTTCATTGGGCGGATGATGAATACTGAACAAAGTAAATTTAGGTCAGCAAACTATTGGTGGACGTTATGCAATTTTATTCCTAGATTATATTGAATGAAGTAAATTGAGCACAGCAAACTCTATTGAAAAATTATATACAAGCCGGTATTCAAACAAAATTGAATTAAAAAAAAACATTTTTTTTTACAGAGGTTTACATTATAATTTAGTGATCAAAGCCACCTAATAAGCAAACAATGCCTGTGGCAAGCGACTTCGTTCTTCCATAGCAGTATTTCGATATAAAAATGTATTATATTAAAGAGTAAATATAAAAATAATATGAATCACACGAACCAGAGTGAATTATGAACACATCGCGTTCTAAACACCAAAGCTAATAATGCTCATAATATCTGTTGTATCTAGTGCGCCAACGCAGAGAAAAAACATCGACGCCAGCTTCATGCAAAAATAACGCGTTCATTCATGAAAATTTTATACAAATTACAAAAGTTTTCATTCAGTCGACCCTGAATGTAATTGTTTTCTTGTCGTACTCAATATATCTAACTAATATTTTAAAATACTTGTATGAAGACAACTACTATTGAATTAAAAAAAGATTTTAAAAATTCTCCTTTAACGCGAATCTGTCGTAAAGTCGTAAACACTATAAATGAGTGAACAAATAATTATTTCATTTGTTTATGTTTTACTACCTTCTATTGTTTGTTCCTATTTCAAACAAGTTCATATGACCTCCAAAACTTAACTAAATAAAACCTTATTTGAAGGGTCTCCTTAAAAGTCGTAATATCATATTTAAAAACAAGTGACTTTTTTAACAAACTCTGGTTATTTGTTTTTTATAAGTGCCCCATAACAATTCCTTAATGCTTAGACTTAGTTTTCTCAAGTCAATAAAGCCCATATGACGTCAACTTAAAAACTTTTGCAATGAGCAAGAGCAGAGAGGGGAAAATAGTTGGTAGATAAGCTTGGAAGTTTTGTTTATTCGCCAATAGAGACTGATATTGATAGTAATAATAATGGTATTAAAACATACTAATTATAAACTTCAAACTTACAAAACTAAAATTTATAAACTATTACCAGTCTTTGATAGAGTAGCATCCCTTTAAAGACAGCTACCGGTTCATTATTAATTTAAAATTATTTAGGCTTTTATGCTGTTATCTGATACCTTTCACCTAGATCAGTGCAAAAAGTGAATGCCGATAGAACTACATAGATCCCTTTTAAATAGTTGCAAGGTTTCTGTCCCACCCACCTATATAAATGAGCGTGAGATTATTGTAGTATGTATGCAATTGATGCCAAACTTAGTCGTGTAATGGTTCGTTCTCGTATGCCGCGATCCCGGCGTGCGCACGGCCCGCGTGACGTCACGGGTGTCGGGTTTCGACGCCCGCGCATCGGGCGGCCATCTTGAACACTTTCACTTGGCCTTGCCTTTGAATGAACGGTTTTAGCCCGTTTTAGGGCAACTCATACCTTGTTGAACCAATCACTTGTTTTATTGCTCTAGGTCACTATTTAAAGCTTTTACGGCTTCTAATTTAGTCTTTATTTGGATTGTAATCCTGTTAATACTGTAATGTACTTTATACGTGTTTATTTAGCATTATGTCGTCTGTAAAGTCAATACTTTGGAAACTATATGACTATGTGATATTACTGTTTATCTACAAACAGTACGTATATGATATTAAGAGCTTTCGAATCACTGTGTTTTAAAATGAAAACGTGATTGACATACTAATCGGCTGTATTATAAATATTATAACATCATGTATCAGATTGAAGTTTCACTAAAATTTTGTGTCACAGACAGAAATGCTTTAGATAAAGAAGAGCAATCCCTCCTGGCCCAGCTATTTTGTACCTAAAAGGAGGTCATGGTTACTGTGTGTCATCTTCGCAGTTACATTGACTTTTTATTATTATATTTATAAGCTGGCCCCTTATTATTATCTCAGCTGTTAATAATCTCGCTACTGGGTTTATGGCCTCCTGCTAGTTAGAATTTTTCAAGCCCCCCAATAGTTTTGACTTAACTTAAATGCCACATTAGTTTGTGTTATTTATGTTACTATTTCTCGATGTCATTTGGCTCACGGGTAGTTTATTACCATTTTTTCTTTTGTTTTTTATTTCTTATGGAAATTTATCTAATGACCTCCCACTGAGGGTAGTTCGGGAGGGTGTGTCAAACTTTTACTGAACTAAAACCATCCATGTTCCTTTTTGAGCCTGCTACGTACCGAGGCCGCGGTAATCCTTTCGAACAGTCCAGCAGGTAATAACCCAGATTACAATGAATATTGAAAACAATGTAAAAGGCCAATCTAGGCGGTCTTATCGCTAAAAGAGGCATATTATAAGCACTTTATATTCGTATATCGTCACTCGGTAAAATTATAATAAAAATAAAGATAAATTTAAAAAGTAATTGCCTGTAAGTTAATGTCAGTACCAGAGCGATACATAGACATCTTGACATTCGCTACACAGTCGTTCACGTAAACAATAAAACTGTTTTGGCATCGTGACAGAAATGAGATCGAACGAATTTCCATCATGTCATTACAAAATCACATGTTTCACTTCCGAACGTAAAAAACTATTGAAGATTTTTTTTTTTAAAAGTCAGAAGGGACTTCTTGGCGGGAAAGTGAAGCGTCATGCCTGCAGTTTTGTTTTATTTACTAAAATTTGTGATATTTATAACATTAATGTGTAATAACGGTGGATTATTAACCGTTAAGTGTTTGTGAACATACATGAGTGTTGGTAAATCAAACAAAGCAGTGCAACATCACTTTTCAAATTTTCTCAAGAAGTCCTTGTGAGATTTCAGTATAGTCCCACATATTTACTGAGGACTCTAGGGGCTTTGGGGAGGGTATCTCATTTACCATTTATCATCATAAATCATTCTCATTTACTATGAATTAAATATTATTAATATATCACTTACTTGACACTGGCTAAATGTGCTAGACGCACGAAGCCATTATTTAAAATAAAGAAAGTCAGAAGCTCTATTCTATTAGACAGACAGTGTTACATTTTTAAAATCATTTGCAAACAAATTTACTAATTTATTGTCACTAGGAAATAATAACCTTTACGAGTAAGTGTATGTCAAAGCAGAAAAAATACTATATCAAGCTGGAGTATTGGTACTCTAAGTTAACGTGTACCCAAAGATTTTTGAACAAAATAATTTGAATAAGTCACCTTTTAAAAAAAAAACGAAATAAAAGTCGGTCAGCCTTAGGGTGCTACGATGCTACAGACTGACATGCGACACAGTTTAAACGTAAAACACTTATAATCTTTTTACAGTCGGCCAAAAAAAAATACACACAAAATAAAAACCATTAACACCTTTGTGTTCACTCCTATAGAAAAATTGGTTTGACATAGCCACACAGTGGAAGTGTGGTATGTAATAAATTAAAATATACTTTATCGTCTTTAAGATCAATAGGATCATTTAGATTAGACAAATTGGTATAAACCGAATGGAAACACAAAATATTTTATTAACAACAATGAAAGAGATATGAGCGGTCCCATAATCAATAAATAAAAGCAAAATAGATTCTTTGTCAGAATTGGCCATGGATTATATCCTTACGTCCACGGTGGAAGGTGGTCGGTCTAGGCCTTAATAATTACTGTAATCTCTCTACCAGCCCAAGGCTTTCTGAGAAGACCATTGCTGAAGTGGCTAACCCCGCAGCAGCTTACACTGAGGCAGTGCCCTTATTAGTTGAACACAAATGGCACTTGTTATAAAAATTAAATAATTTTCTTTCTACACGTACGCCTGTGTCCCTGAAGATTCTTTCTTTTCTTTATAATTAAATATATAATTTTCTTTCTTTATAATGAAAAACCCAATTAAAGTAAATACTGTACAATGCAGTATGTAGGTATGGAGATCAGAACTACTGACTAGGTACACAAATATATCTAGATGCGATGTCAGACAGTTTCATTTTAAATTCTGTATTTTATATAAATAAAGATTTTATTTCAATGTCAATTGAAGGAAAATTTTGATATAATTTTGTTTATGTATCAACGCGGGCGACGCGTGCGCAAATTGTTTTTTTTTATTGCGATCGGGGTTGATGACTCACGAGCCATGTCAGCTCAGATCCATTGAAATACTATTTTCAGCAAGAATTCAATGTCAAGTTCTTTGATGTTTTGTTCAGTTCAATAGACAGATAGACATATCGACTAGCACATGGTAACCGATTACTAAGGTCAAAGACAAAAAATAAATAATTTATTTGTACTAAAGAAAGTTGTTATATTGTTTAAAGTATTTAGTACTAAAGCTGTACTAAACTGTAAGAACTTAAAGTAATACTGTGTAAAGAAAGCTGTTTATAATCTCAGCCCATTAACGTCCCACTGCTGAACACGGTCCTCGTTTCACAAACCAAAGTAAGAGCGTCTGGATCATACTCCATTACCCAGACCTAGTCCAGAACAAAAACGTCCACAAAACATGAAATATACTTCTATGCCTACGCGAAACTGTGCTACTGTAAGGTCTATAGGTCACTCGTTAGAAACTACGTGCGGGAAGTAGTTAGCCTTTCGTAGTTTATAATTTATATACATACATATATTCACGCCTGTTTCCCCGAAGGGGTAGGCAGAGGCACGCCAAAACTACTCCAATTATATAGTTAGTCCCACGTAATAGGTGGCGAGCCTAACACGGGCACTGTTATGCTCGCCAGAGCCTCGTCCGTTGATCGGCAGGTGCACCACTTGCAGGTGAGGTTGGCTTGGGCTCCTTAGGTCTTGGTGGGATACCTATATACCCTTAACAACTTAATGACGACCACCTTTATGTCATCGTATGACAGTCACAGGAGCAACATTGTAGATGTTCCTATTACATCCTGCGATGATAATGACATTTTTATTCATAGAAACTAATAAGTAAGAGTGATTTAAGAGTAATATATATATAGGTCACGCAATCGTAGTCGTGAGCGGCTGCTAGTCATGAGATAAAATATTTATACAAATTCGTTTACTGAATAAAAAAATAATGATATATTAAAGTCAAAACTATAGTCTGGAAGTTTGCACAACAGCGTTGCTATGTAAAAATGTAGATTTGGCATAGTTACAAGAAAAAGGTGTGGGAAAATCGTAGTCGATTCCAGTTTTCACAAAGATAAGTTGTGTTCCTTTGAAAGTTTTAATAAAAAATATTAATAGCAGTTATTTTAAATCATCTGGTTTTTTTTATATGTATATACATAATTACTGAACTTATAATCCTTTACATAGGTAAATAGTTGCTTTTTCGTATTAAAATATTATAACTATGTTTAGAAGTTAACTTTGGCTAAACTTCAATCAGTATTTTTTTGCCTTTTAAAATAATATATATTATATATATTCTAGCTTCTACTCGCAATATATTTCAGAGCGTCTGTATTTTTGCTAAATTAAAGCTAATTTCGTAATTTCTTTCTGAAGTCGTAATAAAGGTTTAAACTTCAATTTGTAGTGACTTTATTTTTGTAGACGGCAAAATAAGAAAACAACACGAACGTAGAGACACCGCAATGTACGCAATTCGTAATTTTATAAATTACTCGGAGTTACCTTTCTTCAGTCCGAATATAGGCAGCATTACTTATTGTCTGCAGAAAAATATTCAATTCATTCTCTATCTAAATGTCTTAATATGTAGTCTAAAAGGTCAAACGATGAAAGATTAAGGTCGGCTCAATTAATAACGAACATATTTAATCCTTAATTGGATTATTGACCAAGGTTATTCTGGCCGAAAACAACGCTAATCCACTTACATTACCACACATAAAACGCAAGGTTTAATACTAAATTCGTTGTTGCAACAACCGTTTATCGAACGTCATAAATATCCGACAAGTCCAAGCTCCAAGACGGTAGCCCACCATAAACAACGGAAATCGATCAGAGGGTAAATCATGTTTATGGTCTCCCCAAAAAGCCACGGCCAGAACCTTGGACGTGGTCAAATGAGACATAAACATAATAATGTCTGGCCACAAAGCCAAACGCAATTCTAAATGTGGACACAAATCATTGGCAACTATAACACTTTTCTTTCAGTTGTTCAAACCGTTGTCTGAGCGTTACATCGCTGCAACCACCCCGCTCCCTGCGACCCTTTTAACTTTAATTACCCACCCTTGTCCATTCCATTTTAAGTAAACGAACTGTGATAGTGCTACGAAATGGGACTGTTATTATCTGTCATCATATCCTACGCTGGAGTTCGAGAAGCTCTAGAAACATTAGAGCATATTATGAGCGGCGTGCTGCCAGATTCTGAACCTAACTTCCAAGATCTCGTCGAATACTATTCTAAACTACTACAGAAACACGCCAATCCTTCTTCATCGATCGACTGGACGAGAGATTGCGGTCAAGGATACTTATGTCTGCAAGAAGATGATGATGGACAGCTGAAGTCGGCGGGTATAAAATACTACGACGGGCAACCATCCTCGACAGCCATCCTATTCTCCACAAAAATATCCAGTTTTGGACAAGACTCCGTTGAAGACAGTAGTAGCTCCCAAGCGAACGGTGACTACAGATCCGAAAGGTACACTCCTACAAAGACGAAAACTATCATAGCAAACACGTCAGAATCCTTTAGTGTTGGGTTGAGAAATAGATCACCTACGAATATTGAAAATATTTCAGATCCAAATCGTTTTTCGGCAAACTCTTTCGAGCATGATGAAGGTGACTCCCTTGAAGGAAACGAAGCCAAAGAGAAACTGACTTGGCATTACCGTCCTCTAAGTCCCACCCCAGAAACGACCACACTGCCCGAGATACATTTCCAATCATTCGAAGAAGAAAATCAAAAAGGAGTAGTCAGCGACGATTTCTTAAGGTTAATATTATCATGTCTAAGAATGCCAATTTCACCTGTAGTGGTAGTGACGCACAACCCCGATTCATACAGCCGATCCGTAGTAACCTAGCATTCATCAATTACAAGTTGCTACGTCATAAGGTACATATATTTTTGTCATCTATGCACGAATAGAAAGATAACTCCGTTGCCGATTCCATTGCTTCATCTGTACTATAAACGACTCATATATTGTAAATTTGTTTAAGATCACTTGATGGAATTAAGTTCCGACCGTTGCAACGAAGCGACCCGAGTGGCCGTCGCAGGAGTTTCAAAAAGCGTCACTCTTCGTCGTCGAACTCTTCTAGAGAGTCTCGAGCGTCGCGAGAGGAAGAGCTTAAGATGTTCACGTCACTCGAGGAAGCTGAGTTTGAGCGTATGAACACAGACAACGATGCCGCCGTTTACGGAAGCTCCCCTAATCTGGCGACGCGTTCTTATTCCAGAAGTCGCTCTCGAGAAAGTTCCAGGGAACCAATACATGAGTCCTGGAGCGTCGATCCATCCGTAGACAGCATCCCAGACGACGACAACACAGAGAAAAAGCCCCTATTGAAAAACGTGCCGAAACTGGACTCCTTCGAGGAAGAGAACAGTGAAGCTAAAACTAAAGAGGTAACGGCAGACGATGAAGAAGTAGATGTTGATGATTTCTGGGGTAACTCCGGAGACTAGAGCGGCTTAGTCTAATAGCACGCACTGGTTTTACTGCAGCTTCGATATGAGCATGACTGAACTTCAAAATATTAAATTATTCTGACTCCCTGTTTGTGTTTTGTTTTCTACACTGATTCCCAGTAGATTACCTCTAAGAAACCGGGTACTGGTGGTGTTGTCGTCACCTACGCTTTAATATGTTTGGCTTATTATAAAAGTAGAAGTATCAAAATATTTGCACGATTTATAAAATTTGTGAAAATACATATCATAACTGACTGGAAACGTATTGTACAAAATTCACAGAAAATTAAGGCTTATATAAATTGACCTAAATTGTTGTAAGTATATTTGATACCTATTAGAAGGGATAATACAACACAATACTAAGCCAATAAAATTACAACACGACCGAATTGTGGAGATTTGGAACACATACATTAACAAAAAAATTTTCACAAATTAGAATGTTAAAATGTGGTCATGTCTATATATCTTACGCTTCTTTTGTAATGGAGTGTCTGCAATGATTTATAATTCTGTGATGTTACAATATTATTGAAGTTTTAACTTAAAAAGTATCAATGTTATGAAGGCACTTCATAGTTACCGCAACCACAAATTACTTATAATATTCCAAATTAAAGTTTTTAAAGACTTTTGGTACATACTTAATTATAAGATAATAAAAACAGTCTATAATACTCACAAAGCATTAAATGTAGACTTTAAACAACACAAGCAACCTTACTTTTAAACTGTATTTACGATTCAAACATATAAGCGACGAATACATATAACCGGTGTATTTATATAAGGCAGAATAGATGAAGAACCACTGTTAATTCTTACAGTATAATATTAGAAGTGCGAAAAAATCCCGCTCTTGGATATTTAGAACATTAATTTGACAATAAACTCAATAACGTAATTAAAAAAACTGTCTATAGTTATATCAATTTGTTCAAACAAATTATGTATTAAATATATTTTAGCTAAACAAATACACATCTAAGTATGTAGGTCATTCCTGCTTGACATAATCTATTACTAATTACATAGATAAATACTAATACCTAAAAAAAAATCACATGCTAATACGATTCGCTCCTATAGACCGGATAAATCAAGAAGGCTTTTGCGTTAGGGTTCCCCTAATCAATAGATAAGCCAAGACAAACATTGTAATAATGCTTTGCCGTTTAACTTCTGTCGAAAATACCCAGCCCAGTATGAAGAGACATTAAAAGAGAATTAGTAATATAACAGTAATGTCAGTAATACAAATAGTATACTTGCACTTCGTTTCTTTCTTTGGTGCTGTGTTCTATTCTCCAGAACATATATTTGTCTAAATATTATAAGTTTTAGACATGGCGTATACCATCATCACTATATAATACGGAGTACCTAATAATAACAACTCCCAGGCGTGCAATATAACAATAGGTACATTAATACACATATACATGTAGGTACACTATTGACACTTTATCAAGAGAATACTCCTTGAATATAAATTTTCTTTTTCATTAAATTATACGGCGCCGAGGAGGAATCCTCTCTCCTACACTATGCTGTGCCCGACAGGGTCCACAAATCTACCTAAGTTTAATATTTACCACCTTAAACTATAGTGGAACGCAATAAAGTATTGAGTAAATCTAAGTCGCTTTGCTCTGTATGATCCTATGTATGTTCAAGTCTTTAAAACTACGGATATCGATGCGGTTTTTCCCAACATGAAGGTTTTTATGTAGATAACGCGGACAGAATCGCGGGCTGTTAAGTGTAGGAATATGTCAAAACAAAGCTTTAAAAAATATTTATTTATTAAGAAAACAGCTAGATAATACATTATAAATAGCTTTGTATATATAAACTAAATAGTACAGTATAAATAATTGGTATTGTAAGCTATCTAATTATAGGTTTCCTTAAGTTATTTCGTCTGTAATCCCTCTAGGTATAAATAAATAGACATCCTCTTACAATCACACCAATTATTTAGCTCCATTATCATAAGTATCATTAAGAACTTTTGTTACGGATACTAAAGAACGGATATACATACTTATATACTTTTTTTTATAAATACATACTTAATATACATAGAAAACACCCAGACCAGAACAAATATACGTGTTCAAGCACACAAAGATTTGTCCTGTATGGGAATCGAACCCACGACCTTAGGAGTGGAGTACAGGTATACTGACCTCCACGCCATATCGGTCGTCATATATACGTATACTTATACTTATAGGCTCTTGTTAGTCTGTAGTTGTATGTAGTATTTTAGCGAGGTTTGAACCGAATTCTCACTGATGTGATGCACCATACTCTAAACTGAACGCTCAACCAATATGCTAAGACTAATTTTAAAATATAATGCCTATGTTTTTTTTATATTAAAACACATATATAGTCAATACAGTTTCATGTTACAGTCAGTCTCTTCAGTACAGTTTCATAAGAAAGAAAAAAGATCATTAAGAACTTGTGTAATGGATACTAAATAAACGGATAAACACACATAAATATTTTTTTTTGTAAAATCATACTTAATATACTTAGGAAAACATCCAGACCAGAGCAAATATTCATGTTTATGCACACATAGCTTTGTCCTGCGTGGGAATCGAACCCACTACCTCAAGTGCGGAGTGCGGGCATACTCGCCACTACGCCAAATCGGTCATCAATCTCCACAATATAGTTACTACCGCTTTTCAGTTTAGTCGCGTTTCAAATTAAACCTTTAGTCGTTGCGGCAAAAAGGCCAGTAAATAACAAGCTTACAGGTTCGGAATCATAACAGCTAGAGTTGCACAATGTGTCCAAAAATACGCGAACGTGGTGGCAGGGCGGCAGGCATACCCTCGACCCAATTGTGTCGAGATGACGCGCTAGCGACCTTACTCGGCCACTCGGGCGCAGCTAAAAAAATACGAATATTAAACTTTTTTATTTGAACTCAAATTATATTTATGTTACATGGTGAATAGGTAATTATATAATCAGTAGTTTTTTTTTTTAATAATGGATTCGTGCTTTTTGCACATTTAGCCAGTGTCAAGTAAGACATAGGTATATTAATAATAATTATATAAATCATAGTAAATGAGAATGAGTGGTGATGAAATGATAAATGGTAAATGAGATGCTCTTTAAACTCCACTTGAAACCTCAGTAAAGATGTGGGACTAAACAGAGATCTCACATGGACTTCTTGAAAGAAATTGAGAAGTTATGTTGCACTGTTTTGTTTTATTTATCATCACTCATGTTAGTTCAGAAACATATATGTCATATGGTATGTTATTGTGGGGATCTGCTGCGGACATACATAATATATTTGTACTACAAAAGCGCGCCATAAGAGCTATCTATAATCTTAAGTCCAGAGATTCTCTTAGAGAGATGTTTAAAAGAATTAACATATTAACGGTTGCATCTCAGTATATATTTGATAATATAATGTATGTTCGCAAAAACATTAATACATTTGATAAAAATTCAAAAGTACATAATTTTAATACTAGGAATAGAAATAAGCTCTCTCTGCCAAATTGTCGACTTCACAAAACAAAAAATTCATTTTTGGGTAATAGTATCAGATTTTTTAATAAAATTCCGCAGGAAATAATTGATCTACCATTGGCAACTTTTAAAACTGTAGTTAAAAAGCAGTTTCTTCAAAAGGGGTATTATGCTGTTAATGATTACTTATCGGATAAACAAGCTTGGGCTTAACATTTTCAACTTGTATGTGTATATTAGAATAAAAAGTCAACCAGATCATTGTCGTGACCATCCCTTATTGTACAGGCTCAGCTCAGTTTCACAATACATACTTAGTTGACTGTGATGGAAGGTTCCCTTAGTGCTACTTTATTGGTTACAGCTTCGGGGGACCCTTTCAGTATTATCAAATTTACACTGTGTGTGTCATGTAATAAAAATAATTTAAAAGAGCATAGCCTGTGAGTTTCTTGTCAGTTCTTCTCACAGAGCGGAGGCTCGGAACTGGCACTTAGATTCACTTACACCTAATTTTTATTTATTTGCATGTAAGTGAATCTAAGCTTCGTGATTTCAGGGTTGATATAAATTTTTTTTCATGTATACTTTGTTTTGACGTTTTCAAGTGCTATGTAATAGTTTATGAAATAAAGAACTTTTTACTTTTACTTTACTTTAAACAAATGACGGTTAATAATCCATTACAAATTAAATTTCGAAAAATTACAAATTTAAGAAAATAAAACAAAACTGCAGACACGACGCTTCAGTTTCCCGCCAAGAAGTCCCAAATCAGTAGTTATTTATAAAACAATTTATCTATATATATCCTTTATTGCACATTCAACAAAACAAAGAAACACATATACAAATTAAGCAAGTACAAAGGTGGGCTTATCTCTAAGAGAGATCTCTTCCAACCAACCTTAACAGGAGTGAGAATTTGCAATTTTTTTTCGGATTAAAAATTTTTGATTGACCGTTCCCCACCTCTTTACTCCCACATCTTTACTGTGGGTAGGGCAGGAGGGTGTGTGTGTCAGACTTTTATTGACTTTACTGCTGCTATGTCCCGGGGCCGCGGTAACCCTTTCGAACATTTGAATTACTGGAGATTCGTAATTATCCCCAATTTAATTCACATATAAAATTTTGCCTGTGGTAACTTACAATAAAAGTGGCTCCTGTTAATAAAATATTTCTTCAAATCGATCTAGTAGTGTCGGATCTTATCCAATACAAAGAAACAATTTAATCTTTCCTTTTTATAATATTTGTATAATTTAAAGAATCAACATAGAATGACCTTGATTTCCAGGCATTGGCAATATGAGAGAAAAGAAACTGAATTTTTAAAATTCAGCCAAATATGGTTTGACAAGTGAGCAGACTGGGTTTTAAGCTTAAGGCTGTGTCCCCAGTAGGCAAACTGTTAGCGGCCGACTCAGTTTGCGGCGTACCGATTTAGTACGCCCTTCCATATATTTGAAATGGAGTGTCCACAGTCTGCTAGTTTAGCCTTAGGCCGTGTCTCCAGTAGGCAAACTGTTAGCGGCCGACTGAGTTGCAATACTGAGAGACCGACGTTGCAATCTGCGTATAGTGAGCGCAAAACTAGCAGACTGTGGACACTCCATTTCAAGTATATGAAAGGGCGTACTAAATCGGTACGCCGCAAACTCAGTCGGCCGCTAACAGTTTGCCTACTGGGGACACAGCCTAAGTCTAAGGCAACCGGAATAATGCTAGAATATGATAAATATAAGAGGAAAGCATGCACTTAGTCTATAATCTATAATCCACATGAGAATAACCACTTCTCTCCAAATGTATTTGTAAGCTTATAGTCGCTTTTGTTTTATTTTGGGCCTTAGCGACAGCTGTATCATTATTACGATTGGGCTATAATAGCTAAAGAATTTTATAATTTGCTTACATTTCGTCGTGTCTCTGATGATAATTCTACAATAAATTATGGATACAAATAACCTATCAGAATGTCTAACTATGCTTTTAAGATAGTTTTGCTAGATTCTAGTATTATTTGGTGCTACTATGCCCGCATAATTGAGCTATTACGAAAAGATTCTTGAATTTGCTTTTCCATTTAGTCTGCGTAAGCGTATGGTGTCTACTGTTATCGTCTTTTCTTAATAAAAAAAATATAAACAATTAGAAATATCAAATATATACACATTTTTCTTTCTGCCAAATTGATTATCATCCGCAATTTTACTTAGATAAGCTTACTTATTTTAAAATTAATAATAGCTTCTTGCGTTTAGTACATTTAGCCAGTGTCAAGTAAAAGATATTAAATTATAAATACATTTTGTTGTAAATGTGATGCCCTCCCCCTAAACCCCTTGTCAAGATGTGGGACTGTAGTAAGATCTCACATTCTTCCGAGATTTTGAAAAGTGATGTCGCACTGTTTTGTTTAATTTATTCTTTAATCCATCGTTACTACACATTAACGTTCGAAATATCACACATTTTAGAAAATAAAACAAAACTGCGGACATGACGCTTTACTTTCCCGCCAAGAAGTCCATATCCATAATTATAATCTCTGGCATTATAATAAAATATTAGCATGTGACTTATTTCTTTTTTTCAAAGTCTGAGATAAATATTTACCAAGTTTTATACAAACTGTACGAATTTTGTTAAGCCATGACTTTTAGAGGTCTTAATTGTAATTATTATTACAATTAAACCTTGCATTAAGTTGAATTTTAACATTGAAGCTCATAATTTAAATAAAACTCGTATTTTAAGACACTTTATAAGCTTTAACAGGTAAAGAATAAAATTAAACAGTCGGAAGCTCATTGGATTATATATTTATTATTTAAGTGTAAGTACATAGAGTCACATAAAGTTAAAAAAGCCTTCAATTCAATGTTTAATGATGGCTAAGGGTCGTTACACACTACGACTGGTACGAATTAGTGGAAATACATTCCAAAATGGTCATAGAACTATTTTATTGTTGTGATTTTTTTTAGAAATCTAAATTAAGCATTTCGTGCCTTACAAGGCTTAAAATCATAAAAAGAAAATAAAATGCGATCAGAAATTTCTTTCACAATCATTGTCGTATACTTAATCGCTTTGGACATCTTTCGCCAAATAAAGGACTGCTTGTACTATTGGTCGTTTATTTTTGTAGAGACAGTCAAATGTTTAAATAACTTTTCTTTGAGGATACACAGCCATGTTTCTATTCCTCATGTTGATTTATCTTTTATCTTTCTTAAGTTTTTTCTTGTCACACATAACTATAAATTTTAATGCCAAAAAGAATTATGTTGGCATCGAAGTTAAAAATAATGCATATATTTCATTTCAGTAATTATAATTAAGGCGCTGTAAATAAAATGAAATATTAATGGCCATCACTCCACGTCTTAGCACATTTTTGACTCTCATTTATCATAATATCAGTCTCAGAAGTCTTGCCAAACAAAGACATAACATTGCCGACTGTCTTCACTCCACTAAACTATTATGTCAACACGGTTTTAAAATAATCGGAGTACAGGCTGCTACTAATACTTTACAGTATATACATATAAAAGCGTATAGTAATGGCATGAACATATAGTTTATCTGTCGCAGCCAAATATAAATAAATGTTTTACTTAATATTTCTGTTTGTGAACACAAAAATATGTCCTGTGTGGGAATCGAAGCCACGACCTCAGGAGCGGAGTGCGGGTATATTTGCCTCTACATCATATCGGTCATCATGAATCATTCGTCGTCATTAATAGAAGAGAATATAATAATTATTTTACTGTCATAGGACGAGGAGATTACTCAATAAGTAAGAATGAACTGCCGTGTGGTTGCGGCATCTCCGAATAATTTCTACCATCCCATGTCTGGGGATGGTAGTATTATTATATTTATTAGATATATTTAAAAGAGCATAGCCTGTGACTTTCTTGCCAGTTCTTCTTACAGAGCGGTGGCTCGGAACTGGCACTTAGATTCACTTACACCTAATTATTTTTTGTTTTTAAATTGTTTTGTTGCATGTAAGTGAATCTAAGCTTCGTGATTTAGTGTAATAAATATCGATTTTTTTTTAATATTTTAATTATGACGTTTTCAAGTACTATGTATGTATGTATATACTAATAGTATACATTTTTTTTTTGTTACTTTACTAGATAAAGCTCTGTTTTACCTTTTGATCCTGACGGATTACATTAAAGCGTCCTTTAAAATAGGTGCTAGTAATAAGTAATAGACAGCAATAACCATTTCCTAACAGGTGGACAGTTGCTTTTAAACCCTTTTTAATGGGATTGCAATAATATCGGATGTATAAGGTCCCTACCATGATCTAAGGAGCCCAAGCCAACCTCACCTGCAAATAATGCACCTGCCAATCAACGGACGAGTCTCTGGCAAACATATAACTGGAAGAAATTGCTGTTAGCAATAAGGCCGCCCATTGTACCATATATTTGTCTATGTGATTTTATTACTTTTTGTTATATTTAGTGTACAATAAAGTGTTCATTCATTCATAACTTCCCGGTAAGCGGCAATAGGCTCGCCATCTATAACGTGGGGTCAATAATATCATCGGCGAAATGTGGACGCATAACATGCCTCCGCCTACCCCTTCGGGGAAACAGGCGTGATATTATGTATGCATATGTGCAATAATATCGGAAGGCTTATAGCTCCACTATTTACCAATCTTACAATGAGTATTGCTGAGATGATGAAACAGTTAATGGTCTTGTATTATATAATCACGATATATTTTAACCTTATTAAAGAGACGTCTGAATATTCGTGCATATACAATCTATTCGTGTCAAAACCACCTCGAACCCTAGACACGATGATAATAATACTCCGGTATACTGTTTCTAGCCGCAGACCGCCATCTTTTCTCTCTATATATTAATGATCATTCCAACATCGCTCTTCTGTTGATCTGTTTTGATAGCAATTAAACTCGTGTTATTTATTACTACACTCTCTTTTGTTTTTGATGTATCAACAATCTCGATTTAGATTCAAAGTTGTCGAAGATCATCTATTTTAATACGGGTTTCGCGATTCGTTTCTCATTCTTCCTTCGTATCTTGTATTTCAAATTTTGACATGCAAATAATAACTATTTGCTCGTTTTCTGCAACATATACATTTCTAAGGACGTTACAGGTTTTTGCTAATACAAAAATGGTGCTATCATAGGATCTAGTGGTCTATATTGTAACAGTTGAAACCTCCCGAATCACGCTTTCTGGTTTTAGAAACCACTAACATACATTAAAGACTTTCAGCACTAACAAAAATAATGGAAAGACATTCCTCTGTAAGTCACAGTCATGGAAAATTAGAGAACGAATTTCGTTTAAATTTAAAATATGATATGATTGCTTTTTGTTAAAAAGAAAACATATAATATTTAGTTTCATATATGATACATTGAGTGCACTTTCATTTTCGAACAGCGAAATCGCAGACAGTTATATCCAGAGGTAGGTTAGGTATGCCGGTTTGATACCTTGCCAATTTATTTATCCAGTTGCCGTTCCATTCAGAGCACCAGTATCATATATCTTATCAGTGAATCCGTCTTATGTCTCCTACTGTTCAATGTAACATTTCAGCGGATGTTATCCATACTACTACAAGTTATAAATGTCATGACATTCCGCAAGTGTAGAATATGTCCTAAATAACTCTGAACCGTATTTGTGACATCAGACAGAGACGCCTGACGCCCATAGGCTGGCATTAATGAAAACATATAATTATCCGATTAGTTCTATTTATTAATAAAAGATTTAGATAAAATTATTAAGAATGCCTTTTATCGAGCTAACAATAATTTCTTTTATGGGCGGTGGAGGCCTGGGGTTCTAAGACAGACAGGCAGACTTAAATATTTTTAATAGTAATAGTATAGATGTATAACTCTATAAGATTTCGATGTAGTTTTAAGTAGAAACAACGCGTTATGTGATTGTTAATAATGTCAGATAAAATCATCCTTCTGATAAACTGTATGTCATGCTTGCATTGCCGCGGGGGGACACTGTCGGTATAAAATCATTACATACATACATAATATCACGCCTGTTTTCCCAAAGGGGTAGGCAGAGGCTATACGCCCATATTTCGCCAGTTAGGTTGTTGGTCCCACGTAATAGGTGGCGAGCCTATTGTTGTCTGGCGGACTTATATGTTCGCCAGAGCCTCGTCCGTTGATCTAGGTGCACCACTTGCAGATGAGGTTGGTTTTGGCTTCATAGATCTTGTTAGGACCCCTATACACGTAAATCCTGAATATAATCATTCTTCTGATAAAATAGGTCATTCAATGAACGCACAGTATGTCATATGAAAGTAGTTAATTATATTAGTTGTATTAGGTAATTTCCAACATTCGGCACACTAGACCACCGGACAGACTGTCAACAGTTACACAAAATAATACACTTAACAGGTGGCGTAGCTCTCACTACGATTACGACAGAGCTCAGAGAACGTCTTGGTAGACAGCAGTGCCTGAGTTTCTGAATATTAATAATTATTATGTTGTTTATTTTCTCGCTATAATTACAAAGTGTATATTAATTTACTGCACACGTTGGTACACATGGTGTATATTAAATAACATAGTCCCAAAAACGAGACCCCGCTAGGGCGTTGCAATTAAAACGACTGTTTCAGTTCATAGACTTAATAGATACATACTGGATTATACCCGTCATCTATAATGGTGTATCTTTTTGATACACAATTTAAAAGTGAAGCCATGCCTTATAAACAAGCCTTATAATGGCAAACTATACGCTATCATTCAAGGCGTTATTATCAGGGATCAATAAATAGTATATTCCATACCTTTTCGTTGTTTTTTTAAGGCTAATTGTTAAACCCTCACCCAGAAGAATATTCCCGAGTATTCTTCACAAAAACGTCTTTGTGGGTTTAAAATATCTCACCTACAATACCGATGTCTATAAAGACAGAATTGACATTTGTTAATATAGAGATACTACAACTAGATAATTGATAAACTTTTATAATAAACTTTCAAGTAGACTTCTTAAGAAATCTAAATATCCGTTGGGTACCCTTTCTAATCTATTCCCGGCGGGTGTTACATTCGTCAACGGCTATAATTAGCCGCTGGAAATGATGCCAAAGTAAAGTCAACACTCACTCTTACCTACACTTTTATATTTCTCTCTGAAGTTATGATACCAGTGATAAATCCTTATTCCTTGGTAATATTGTTAAAATTGGGTACCGATTTTGCTTCCTTTGTTAAAGCTTTCTTCATGGAGGCACTAGACGGCAGATTTTGCCTTATATATAGCTTATCTATATTAAAGTATGCATACACACATTCACGCCTGTTTCCATGAAAGGGTAGGCAGAGGCATATTATACGCCCACACTTCGCCAATTACATTATTGGTCCTACGTAATAGGTGGCGAGCTTTTGCCGCTTGTCGGGATCTGTTAAGTTCGCCAGAGCCTCGTCTGTTGATCAGCAGGTGCACCACTTGCAAGTGAGGTTGGCTTGGACTCCTTAGATGTTAGGAGGACCCCTATACACCCTATAAATATTAAAGTAGGGTTTAAGAATAAGGACGGTGTATAGATCTGATAGAAAATCGCAGACATCATAAAATGCTGCTGCTTACGTTTAAGAACCATCACATTTTCCGATATTAACAACAATATATATATTCTTTATTGCACAAAAAACAAACAATAACAAAAAAAGCCTTATCTGAAAAAGACGATGTACAAAGGTGGACTTATTTCTAAAAGAAATCTCTTCCAGTCAACCTTAACTGAAGTGGGAGAGATAGTTAGCGGGCATTAATAACACACTACAATATGATAATATTACACATATACATATACAAAAATATGATATAAGATACATATCAGATATATAAACCTACTTATATACAAAAAAAATACAATACAATGTTGTCATATTTCGGTAATTTCACACTAAATCTTTAATGATACTCAATCAGTGGTGTACCTTTGGTAATGACCTAGAATAGGGCCACTCCTTCTCATCTCACGGGCAGTCGTAAGAGTCGACGAAGAGAAATCCTACCGGATGATGGGCAACAGCGTTATCCTGCTTACTGGCTTGAACTGCAATCACCAACCCGCCTACCCAGCGTGGTGATTATGGGAAAATACCCCCAATAAAAAGTAATCTATTGGAGAGGCCAATGTTCAACAGTGGACTTATAAGGCTGATATGTTGATGATGAAAAAAAAAGTTGTGAAAAATCATTTCGGTACATTTTGAATTTATCACTTACATACCTACATTCTAAAAGACGTACAATGATCCACCGTCTTTACGACTAAGTGTGAAAACCATCATTAAAGTGAAAAGTCAAAGTCAAAATACTTTTTATTTCATAAACTATTACATAGTACTTGAAAACGTCAAAATTATAAAAAAATAACAAAAACAATTATACTAAAATCACGAAGCTTAGATTCACTTGCAACCAAACAATTTAAAAAAACAAAAATATTTAAGTGTAAGTGAATCTAAGTGCCAGTCCCGAGCCACCGCTCTGTAAGAAGAACTGGCAAGAAACTCACAGGCTATGCTCTTTTAAATTATCGATTGGTTAGTTACAATCTTCATTTGTCTGTGACGCTATACAATGCAACATAATATAACAATATTTAATAACTAATACAGACAGACAGCTTTCACGCCTAAATCACCGAGCCGATTTTGTTGAAATTTGATACAGAAACCTTGGAGGAACCTTGTGAGACGCGATAAACTGTAAAATATTAAATGTATAGGTGTTAAAGTAACTAAATATGAATACTTATCTAAACTAATATTATAAAGCTAAAGAGTTTGTTTGTTTGAACGCGCTTGAATCTCAGGAACTACTGGTTCAAATTGTTTTTTTTTATGCGTTGGATCGCACATTCATCGAGAAAGGGTTTAGGCTATATAAAATTAAGTAAGTGATGGATTAAAAATATCTTTGTAACAATTCTCGCGCTACTATAGTTTCCCGAAAAATCGAGAAACTATTCAACACGACACGTGTTTCGCCCTTACACAGGGCATCTTCAGGTAAGAAAGGAGCCTCAGAACAACGATATCTTCACGACCACGTTTCGTGGCGAAACACGTGTCGTGTTGAATAGTTTCTCGATTTTTCGGGAAATTATAGTAGCGCGGGAATTGTTACAAAGATATTTTTAATCCATCACTTGCTTACAATGGATTTCCGCAAAGTAACGCCTGAATCAATAAATTATATAAAATTACGCTGCGACCAATAAGAGCGCAGAATCAGTGGAAATTGTGGAAAAATTGGGGTAACTGTATTCATAATCTTCGTAATCGGTTCACGTTACCTAAAAAACCTATATGAAAGAAATCTAAAAAAATATTCGCGACAGTGTGTCGTAATTATATTTGGTCGAAATTAATGAATTGAAATGATTAGGAGTTGTTGATTAGAAGTATTTAATTGTGAAAAAAATTGTCCTCAACATCTTTTGTTTTCGGTAACATCTTAGAAGATAATACAATTTTAAAACTAACTCTCCAAATAACAGAAATTGACGCAGACACATTCGCGGGCAACAGCTAGTTTAGTGTATTTATAGGCATTTGTTTGTGAAATAGAAACCTTGTTCTGATAAACATACTTTATTTTTTATATCGTCCGCATAAGCACTTCGCTGAATTCTGCCATCCTATGTCTTTTTTGAGAAAGGGCAGGTCAAAAGTACCCTAAACCGACGCGTGTAGGAGGTTAATGAGTGTGAATGAAGCTAAAAGTGTGTGCCAAGATCGTAGCAAGTGGAAGGATGTGATCTTTGTCTACCCCTACGGGAAAGAGGCATGACATTGTGTGTGTATGTATGTATGTACAACCGAGTGTTGTGGTCATTTATATAAGTAATCTTAATTTTTTTTTAGGTTGCCTTGCTCAGTTAATCAAATGCGCCCATAAGTTATGTGCTTGTGTTGTGTGATTATAAAACCAATTTTCATCTAATACTGTTATAATTTTCCTGGTCGTTTTTTAAAGGCGCTTTCTACAATCTGCCTTATGTAAGTAATATAACTTATAAAGCTACCAGTCCGGTTGTCCAACAATTTCATCCCACACATATTAGCTAATTTCGCAATCGATTTATTCAATATATTTTGAACTCAAGCTAACTAAAGTAGCTGTTTTGATATTGAATTACATGTATATTAACTAGATTGTTCTGTGCATTGCCTAAATAAATTGTATGGTATACGTCAAAATATCTATGGGTGTATTCTGTAAGGATCCTGCCAAGACTTTAGGGACCCAAACCACACCTAAATGGACCAAAAATATTATTGTCCAAATGTGGGTGTTTTATATGCCTCTGCATACTGACTGTATTGTAAAAAAACAAAGATTAATAAGTTTTTATTTAAATTTATTTTTCTTATAAATTCATATATTATTATGTGTTAACCTTTTTTTTAATATACAGTATTAGTTTAAAAGCGCTCGTAGCTCTGCGGTGCTCGGTGGTCGGAAACGATCACCAAAGTATAGCAGAGTTTACAGAGGTCAGTCCTTGGATGGGTGACCGTTTGTGGGGCATTTGATATCGAGCGCTTCCGTGCTTTGGAAGGCACGTTAAGCCGTTGGTCCCGGTTATCACTAAATGTGGTAGTCGTTAAGCCATGTTAGAGGCTTAATGGGCGGCTTGAAAAATTCTAACAGCAGGACGCCATACACCTGCCTCCGCCAATCCGCACTGGGTCCGCGTGGTGGAGTATGACCTAACCCCCTCACACCTTGATATGTGTGAGGAGGCTCGTGCTCAGTAGTGGGACGTTAATGGGCTGTGATGATGATGATGATTGGTTTAAAGCAGACGTTCTTGTAAATATAAATATCTTCATTAGGGCACCACACCACACCTCCTTAGAGCTTTGTTACCCCAATAAGGTAGAAATCATTGAAGTAATAAGTTTAACCAAGACACAATTTGTATTTTTTTAAATTAATATTATAAATTAAACATTAAACAACACAAATGAAGGAAAATAACATTTACTCTACAATAGAGCCGAGCCACTCAGCAGAAGTCCACGAAACAAGTGCCACTGGTATTCAGTAATCTCTGTTATCAATTATCATTGATATAAATTGACCTATGAAAGTATTAACAGATAAAATGTTTGTAATGTGAAAGTTGAAATGCTAACTAGATAGGAAATTGACAATTAAACTAATCGGTTCACCTAAACATCAATATGAACTTATTAATCTTTGTATGGTCACGATTTCGTAACAAAATTTAAAAAGAAATATAAAATAACGGAATCGTATTATTTTCAATGCGTTTTATTCTTTATTACTTAATGGTTAATGCACGATTCTGGTTTGAACTACAATGATTTAGTGCGGATTGAAGGATACTGGTATTCAATAATGAAATTTTATACAGCTGTTCTATTCGACCATCTATTTTTTCTATTTTTTTTTTACTAATATCTGCTATAGTGCGCTTTTTAGATACCTGGTTCGATTCTTACACATATTAGTGTGCACACGAATCTTAGAATGTGTGTTTGTCATGTAATATATGCATTATTAATTTACAGAAAATAAGTACCCAAGATGTATGTGTATCTGTAGTATAATAAGTACCAATAGTAAAAGTACTGCTTAGTTTGGGACTAGACCCGCTGAAGACTATGAGAGGTGTGTGATACTCATTCTATATTATTTCTATGTCTGAACTAAACAATGAACAAAAGTCAAATTTTGAATTATAATAAAAAAAATACAATCGTATAGATATGTAAGACTTGAATCAGAATCTTAGGTGAACGGCCTCAGTTTTATCTCAGCTTCATACTGGTATCCGAGTATATATTTCGCGTACAAAGTCGGGAGTGGGTGCTAGTGTAAAAATAATCGATGAATGGGCATTGTCCAAGACCTTGCTCGAGGCGAGGTCTGAGAAGCCGGCTGCCACGTTCGGACGAAGGTTACATCAATACATAACTAAGAAAACATCGTCGATACTGTGTGTTAGTGTAAACAGCTTCACCTGATACAAGTACAATATAAACACGAAAGCTTTACATCCATACTAAATCTTTACTCTTTTGACTTAAATCTAAGAGATGGATTTCAGTGACATTTACAAGTGTTTTGGAATGAAGCCTAGCTTAAATAAATAATTCCTTCAATTTTTTTTCTGATATTTGGTGATACTACATACATTCATACATAGGCAAAGGCATATTATACGCCCACTCTTCGCCAATTACATAGTTGGTCCCACGTAATAGGTGTGGAGCCTATTGCCGCTTACCGGGCACTGTTCGCAAGAACCTCGTCCGTTGATCGGCAGGTGCACCACTTGCAGGTGAGGTTAGCTTGGGCATCTAGGTCTTTGTAGGATCCCTATACACCCACCAGTACTACACTAGTACACAGTAGTACAGTCTAGTAATACTTATTCAACTTTTAGACGGTCGCCATTTCACCACCAAAGGAAGAAGTCCTATACTCTATATTGGCGTGCACACCTTACTTATTTATTTATATTTAGGTACACGGACAGATTATCATCATTAAAAATTAAATACGACTAATTAAAAGAAAATAAAAAATAAGGCTAGACAATAATCCACAATTAGTGTACACAGCATGACTTATAAAGTTACAAATTAATAGGAATAAAAAAAAAATGCTAATATCTAACGATTAAATACTAACGGGAAAATATAACAAACAATATAATATAAACTTTAACTACACACGGAAAAAAAAACAATATCAGGAAAAACTATATTAGGATTTATGATTTTACATGTCAATAAGCGCTGTATACCCTTAAGGCTACCTAAATACCTAGGGGTTATTACCCGGGTATTTAGGTAGCAGGTTTAAAGTCGGTTTTTATAGGCGGCTGGTGGTTGTCTCAGCAATATTGAATTTTCTAGGATTCTGGGAGTTTATTCGTTAAACAGATTCGGCATAAAGGGATATGTAATCAGTAGTGCATAGTCATAGGGGTAATAGAACTGAAAAGGTCAGGAACCACTGCTCTAGTAAATATTCTAGATACATATATGAAACTTAACAAATGGTTGTACAACTAGCCTCAACCATAACTACCACATAGAACTATTACGCTAATAGTCGGCCCGCGGTCGACGCTGTCGTATCATTTTGTACGAAATTAAAATATGTAAAGCCGAAAAAAGAATAATGACTATTAGCTTTCAATAAAAAATCCACACAAAAATCATTTAATTTGTTTACGTGCTACGTTTTCTCACCTAAATTAAAATAGGTTACAGAGACACAAACGGACTGAGTGTCAATTTCGATTATAATAATAATAATTATGAATTAATGATTATTATTATTAATTAATTATTATTTTTAGTAAGAACTTATAAAACTCCTCTTTTTGTCAATTACATATACCGCAGCAAAATAACTTAGTTCTATTTAGAAAATGAATTTCTTAACTGATACTGTATTAAACATGGACACGCGTTCCACCTATTACATTAAAAAAAAAAAACTATCTACAAAGTTCAATATGCATTGTGCCATAAAACCGATTGATTTGGTTTTAAGATAAGCTATTATTATCATAACATATTATAGCCCAAATTGGCTTTGTTAAGCTGAAGTCTAGCCTAGTAAAAAATCACCATAGTAGTTTTGGACTTTTTATAGGAACATCTACATAGTTGCTTCTGTCATACGATGACATAAAGGTGATTGTCATTAAGTTGTAGGCAGCCAGACATTCGTAACCATTCGTCAAGAGGTGTCCGTTATAAGTTTTTTATCACGCTATCATGACGTAGCTAGTTACTACCATTTACTAAGTATAGTCTAGTCTAGTTTTATCCTGTGCCGAAGAATTGAGAAAATATGGCAGACGTTTCTCAAGTTTCTTGTCACCATATGGACCATAGTAGTTATGGTCACATTTAACTAGTTTATGACATACGATGGCATGAAAGTAATCGCCATTAAAGAATTAAGTTGAAGGCAGCCAGACATTCGTAACCATTCGTGAACAGGTGTCCGTGACAAGTTGTTTACCCTGTTGTTATGATATAGCGGCTGAACTCGGAACCTACCTCAGGAATCAAACAAACGCGAATAGATTTAACTCTTGTGTAGGTGTTCAAAGCATTTGTAATGTCTGACTTACATGGCTTGTAGGTTGCGCATTTAATAGATAACTACTGCGGTCATATATCAATATTAACAAATACTTTATTATGGCACAAACATTATGACATGTACGGCGAATCTAAGATATATTTGTAACAATGAGTGTGTTATGAAGTTGTGTTTGATATGAATAAAACTACCAAAGAGGGAAATATGATGGCTAGTTTCCATGTAATATAATTACGAAAATCACGTAAAATCGCCAATAATAGTTTGACATTTTGGCATGTAGTACACGGGGCGTAATGCGTTATTGCTGTTTAATTGCGCGTGCGTCGGATCGAACACAAGGCGTAAATCAGTGATTGTTCACCAATAATAACCTATTTGAAACGCAGCCAAACGATAATGCGATCGCCTTAAGTTTCTTGTATTCGCAACATCGTTATTTCCCAAGTGTTTTGTCCTAAATATCGGGGAAGACATCGAGTGCGGGTATCGTTTTCTCGAGTGGCGCGTGCGCCGGGGGCCGCTCGCCTGGCCGATCCTGCGGGATCGTCGCTCCCACCGCCACGCGCGGGAAACGGACGCCCGCGCACCTGCCCCTCCGTCACTCTTCCAAATTTAAATCCCAAACTCCCCCCACCGTCTCGTGCGCTTGCGTCGCTAAGCATTCTGGAATAATTCCTGCGATTCGGCAACCGTGGCTCGCCATTCGAATTCAGGTCGCGACCGCGTCCGGTGATATCGCTAACGAACCAAGCACCATGGCCGACGTCGACGTCCAAGTCCAATATACCACTACCGAGCGTAAGACCAGGAAGGTCAAGAAGTCCTCGAAGCGTAGGGAGTCGAAGGACGGCGATGTGACGGTGACCGAGGTCGAGCAGACCGACACCACCACCACCAACGACGATGGGTATGTGTAGCGGTGGCCAGCCCCTGACCCTTGTGCCGTGCGTGACGCCGTGTGTCTGTGCCTGCCAGTGTCGATTACCTGTCGCGTTCGACCTCTTTAGTGACATAGAAAATCTCTCGTCATGTTTATGTTAGGCGTCGTTTTTTGGCCACCCTCACATACCCGATTTCATATAAGGTATTTATAGGTTGTTTTGTTTTTATCAATCATAATCTACATAACACCGTTTTAAAATATTTTTGTACAGTAATTTTGTTGCTAAACCGTTATCAGAAATTCTCTCAACGTTTTCCACATCCCTTTTGTACTTTTGTAACTCCATTCATAGTCAAACTGTCTATTTTCTTTTTAATAATATTGCTAAAGCACCTCCTTAACAATCGATCTCTTTGTCCACAGCTAATTTTCAGTGGCGAGTACACCAAGGCGATGAATAAGGACTGGCACAGCGGCCACTTCTGCTGCTGGCAATGCGACGAGTCGCTGACTGGCCAACGCTACGTGCTGCGGGACGAGCACCCCTACTGCATCAAGTGCTACGAGAGCGTCTTCGCCAACGGATGCGAAGAGTGCAGCAAGACCATTGGCATCGACTCCAAGGTACAACTTACTTTCATTACATACACACCACAGCTTAGACAAGCGACGAATGTGGTGTCTTACCTTTTGTATGCATTATTATACACACCAATAAATCTTGACAAGCGACGACTCTGTGACTTACTTCTTATACGCATTAAATGTAAATTTTAAAGCTTAGAACAATCGATCCACAAAGAACTCGAGTTAATATAAGACATACATAACCTCACTCTTATATATCCATTTTAGGGTTGGCAGAAATGTGATAACGACTATAAAAAGGAGCTTTATAATTGTAGAAAAGTTCACTTTTAGCACTTAGTTATCTAGCTGAAACATGCTAAATTAGAGATTGAATTAATATACCTACTTCTGTCCTAATCCTAAACCAGAAGATACAAATACGTAACATCGACTTTTATATCGTGAATATTCAGCTAAAAGTTCAATCCTCGACTACGTAGGTACGACGAAAATAAACCCAATTTTAATAAAAGTGACTTACACGAATGATCAAATATTTGGCAGATTGCTAAAATATTTTACAAATAAGATATGTGCGAATTGATTTTGTGCAAAATTAAGTTCATCAAATGTATTCTATATCTACGAAGGCATACTTTTTGAACAGAGCTAAAAGTTTAGTCTCATCCTTTGTCAAAATAGGTCTCGTTCGTTTCTTACTAAAACAATTAGTCAGCACAATTAGTTAAACAAAGCCTTGCAACTAAAGGATCTCTCTGCAGTATATTTTTATCTAACAACCTTTGAGTATAAATGTAATTCAATACAGCTCCATATTTAAAATTCATCATATTTTTCTACAGTCCGTTCATCACTCAAACTACCAAATAACAAAGATATTTTAAAATTGGCATCAGTTCAACATGTTAATGAATTGTTATTAAACAAGTCTATTATGATATTTTCGAGTTGAACCGCCAGGCATCTAGATCAGATCCTGAAATAGGTTTGCTAACTGAAATAGATTGACTTTTCTTGATGAATGTAACTGCAGCAATAGAATTTGCGGCATCCAGCTTTGTTCCACCTATTTAGGCTCCAGCCGCCCCACATTTTGCTCTGCACACGGCTCTCGAACTCCTTGCCAAGCCGCGCCTCCCTCGCCAGAACTATACATATTTTATCTCGGACCAACGAATGAGTTTTCCTGTCGCCGGAACAGCTGCACTTCGTCCGATGTTTACACGTTGTGATTGTTCCTAAATAACTTGAAGCGGGAGATGAAACGTCATGTCTAATGCTAGACGTGTTGCGGTTAAAAATTAATGCTATGTACAGTCTGCGTTTGTTCCTATATAAATGGAAACGAGGTATGAAAGGAAATGTAACGCAAATAATTTCTGTTAAAAATCAATTTTAGATTCTGTGATTGCTTATAAAACTGAAAGCCGGTGATGAAAGATCGTTTAAAAATCATTTATTCATTCGCAGATCTAATACGAGACATGTATTTGTAAAAACTCAAGGCTTTATAATAAATAATACTAATAATAAATAATTTCTAACATTTTTTTAGCCCCAAGATAAGTACCTCTAAGAACTTGTGTTATGGATGCTAAAGAAAGGACATAGGAAAACAAATATTTATGTTCACGCACGGGAAGTTAAGTCCTGTGTGGGAATCGAAACCACTACCTCAGGAGCGGAGTGCTAGTATACTGACCTCCCCCCATGTCGGTCGTCATATACACTGCGTTTATTCCTAATATTTAACTGAAAGATAAATATAGATAGATATACTCTTTATTGGCTAAGAAACTTAAAAACTACAGATTACAATATTGAAAAAAAAAAATTAAAGCCAATCTAGACGGTCTTATCGCTAAAAGCGATCTCTTCCAGACAATCCGATGCAAAGGAGAGAACAGGAAAGCAGAAGGCAGAGCACACAAACTTAAAAAAGAATAAACACAAAAACTATTTGTTAAATATGAATAAAATACACAAATACATAAAATATATATATACATATATTATTTAAAAAACTGATACAAACAATATCAAATATCATGTAATACGAGTAATGTTTCGGTTAAAACTCAATTTACACATGTCATTGTTCATAAATTAAAAGCAAGAGCTGGCATGTCATATCTAATACTAGATATATTTCGCTTTAAAATTAATATGAGTTACACATATATAACCCGAAACGATAAAAAATGTCATATATGTACTACAATATAAATTTTATACGCTGTAAAATTTTGAACGCAAAGATTTTTATACGTCCTAAATAGATTGAAAGATAGATGAAATATTTATTGCCACAAAGAACACACATGCATATAAAAACAACAAAATCATAATTATAAACAACTCGAAACAAAAGATAAAACGTCATATCTAATACAAAACATGTCGGTAAAAAATCCATTCTATTTACACGCTATAATTGTTATAACCTCAAATACGGCACCTTAAGACTAGATATGGAGCCTGTATATAGTTTGCAAGCCACGTTAAGAACTTGGTGCCGGTTTTCACTGCTCGTACATACATACATACATACATACATACATACATACATACATACATACATACATACATACATACATACATACATACATACATACATACATACATACATACATATATTCACACCTGCTTCCTCGAAAGGGTAGGCAAAGGGAAATGAAACGCCCACATATCGCCACTTATGTCTTTGGTCGCATATAATAGGTGACGAGCATATTGCCGCTTATCGGGAACTTTTATGGTCGCCAGAGCCTTGTCTATTGATCGGCAGGTGCACCACTTGCAGGCGAGGTTGGCTTGGGATCCTTAGGTCTTGGTAGGATCCCCATACCCCATTCACTGTTCGTGGAAGTTAAATAAGAGTAATTAATTAATCAAATTATTAATTTAGTACACACACAAGGATAGAGAAAAGAAAATACTTAGAAGAAGAAAAATAGGTACAGGGCACTGCTTATTTCATGGCGAATCATCTCCCGGCTGGCTAAGTTATAGTTAATATTGAGCGAGTTGAAAATTTTGGAAAGCCACATTTCTGCCACCGCTTAAATGATAGCATATTGCCATTTTTTTTTTATAATACATACCAGACATTGAAATACTTTTTTTATTAATATGCCTCTACCTATCCTTCGGGGAAACAGGAGTGAATGTAGGTATGTACAAAATTTATCAAAGAAACCTCATTACAATCAGCCGTTTAATAATTACCGCTCGGGAGCTTTCGGAAAACAAACCGAGACCGCTAAAATGAACATCTATTTATGTTACGAACACAGCATTATTTTGATGTGTTCGTACTGATTTAACCTTGAGACCTAGGTAGATCCATCAGACGATTCTTTAAAGATTTATTCACGATTCTCTTTGGTAGGTAGATAGCTACTACAAGTTATTTCGTAATCGGCCGAAATAAACGCTCATATTTTAATGACATTACGACACTCGGTCTCGATTGGTGGCTATTTGGTACTTCACGCGGGCCGTGAATAGATTTTACGGTGAAAGGGGATTTATTTTGAAGACTCTAAAAATGCCATAAAAACAACCGCCCCGGTGGATGGCAGAGTCGACGTAACATAAATAGTACGTTAAATATAAGTACTGAATCAACTACGAATAGAGCAAACTTACCCGAGTTAAGTTGAGTTGAGAAAAAAAAAAAAAAAGCTTGTTAACACTGAGTTAAGAAATCATATTCGTAGATAGCTGGGAATCAATTCAGGCAAAGTTGTCGTCTTTTTGTGAATATAATTGTCCTCTTTAATAATATTTTTAACTTTATATGCTTGTAAAATTACTCAATGAGTTAGTTATTGTAATCGGGCAAGACTCGTGTAACTAACACATGAATAAAAATAATGATGTAAGTGTGAGTCGGTATAATTTTCTTGTGAATGCTGTGTAATTGAATTTCAAATTAGTATGGAAAATAATGATACGTTGTACGTTATAAAAGTGTAAATGTATTTTATTTGTTTTGAGAAATGCAGTTATCTTATTAGTTTACCCAGGCACTAGTGCCTCGTCCCTTTTCAACAGCGGTGGGCGTCGTCGGAAGTTTTTAGTGGGTAGGACTGCGGTGGTCGCGTCTGCCGCAGTGAGCCCCACACTCCCCTCCCGGTTCCGCCATTGGCCAGGAGACAGTGCGTAATCAGCATTTTTTTACCGACGATATAAATAAATAAAAGTTGTCTTATTAGTTTGCATCTATAAAATTTTACTAAATGTGTTGCATAGGTATTATGGAAACGATTTTGTTCGTATGGGGTAATCCGGGTAATCCCTGTGAACTGCAAACTAGATAAGGTTATACTTTGGTAATTATTACGGGGTACAAAAATGGGTAAAATGGGTAAAATCGAAGCTGAGCGCTAGTTTACTAAATAAGTTACGTGAAATTAAAATGAATCACATTTTAAAATAGAGGTGACGTCGTTTTTGTATAAACTATTCAAAATCCGCAAAACATTTTTGCAAAGATTAATGGTTTGGATCCCACGCGTTTACACGATTCAACGAAGGAATGATTCAAAAGGCAAATTCATTATTACTTACATAAACGTCTTAGCGCTCGTAGCTCTGCGGAACTCGGTGGTCGGAAACGATCCTTGGATGGGTGACCGTTTGTGTGGCATTTGATATCGAGCGTTTCCGTGCTTCGGAAGACACGTTAAGCCGTTGGTCCCGGTTATCACTAAATGTGGTAGTCGTTAAGCCATGTTAGAGGCCTAATGGGCGGCTTGATAAATTCTAACAGCAGGACGCCATACACCTGCCTCCGCCAATCCGCACTGGGTCAGCGTGGTGGAGTATGACCCACATTACCCTCACACCTTGATTTGTGAGAGGAGGCTCGTGCTCAGTAGTGGGACGTTGATGGGCTGAAATGATGAAACGTCTTAGAACGTAGTTATGCAAAATTTATCTACTCCACAATCTAGCATTTTTTTGCTGTAAACATAGAATCACCATCAGCCCTTCCAATGTGACTAATTATAGGATGCATGAACAAAGTATAATACATAAATAAATATTTCTGACATTTACACCAATTATTTCAATACAAGATAAGTATCATTAAGAATTTGTGTTATGGATACTAAATAACGGATAAACACTTTTTTTTGTAAATATATACTTAATAAACATAGAAAACACACAGACCAAAACAAATATTAATTTCTATACATTAATTCACGCCTGTTTTCCCGAAGGGGTAAGCAGAGGCATATTATACGCCCACACTTCGCCAATTATATAGTTGGTCCCACATAATAGGTGGCGAGCCTATTGCCGCTTACCGGGCACTGTTATGTTCGCCATAGCCTCGTCCGTTGTTCGGCAGGTGCACCACTTGCAGGTGAGGTTGACTTGGGCTCCTTTGGTCTTGGTAGGAACCTTATACACTATTTTTATGCACACAAAGATTTGTCCTGTGTGTTAATCGAACCCACGACCTCAGGAGCGGAGTGTACCCCTCGCCTCTACTCCATAACAGTCGTCTATGTACACATACAAATATACTGTACACATCTGTTTTTCGAAAATGGTAGGCAGAGGTATAATATACTTCGAAAATGGTTCTTGTAACCCACCCCACATTAGACATGGTAGGAACTTTTATATTAGCCATAGCCAGAGTCTCGTCCGTTAATTGGCAGGTGCACCACATGCAGGTGAGGTTGGCTTGGGCTCCTAAAATCTTTCTAGGATCCCAGTTCAGCATTATTGATATATACATACATCGCACTCTCAAGATCTCAACTCAAGACCATAATTATGCCATGCTTTTAAAGCAAATAAATGATTAGGTTTGATTTGATTTGACACACATAAACTCTCGAGAAGGGTTGATATCAGGCAGGCATCCGACTGTAAAAATCCTTATTATTATTATTTATTTATTTATTCAGTAATTACAGGTTATAACAACTTATTTATACATAGTCCTATAAAACTGTGATGCGAACCGTTTCCTTGCCGAACCCCTGTGCAGTATGATCAGTAAAAGACATAACATGCTGCTCTGACCCCAGGTAAACTGGGAGCAAAGGACGATGATGATGATTACATATAACACACATACATACTTTTGAATTGACCTAGAAAACATTACACATGCATACATACATATATACGCATACATGAACCTAAAAAACATTACAATCCGCGCAAACGTAGTGATAGAAAAAAACAATGGAAATCCGTACAATGTGGTTTTAATTTATTTAGTATGTATAATCACGTAATTATTTATGGGTATTTACTTAAATAATCGCAACAATGAGCAACGATTTCTATCACTATACATATAAATTGAACGTCTAAAGCAAGATGAATTGAAAACTTTACATTTTTGAATTAGAAGTGACAAAACAAATAAATTTAAACCACAAATATATTAATGTGTAAGCTATAAATTTTTTAACTACCTATTTGTAAAACACATTACACACAATTGATTTTATGAGCGGTTTTAATTAGCCATTACGAGATCATTCTGTTCCAATAAATTTGTCGAAAAAGTATTCAATCCTCTCGGCGAGGCCTAAAGAAATAGATTAATAGCTTTTACCCGAAAATTCGATTGATTGTAAAACTTTCAGATACTAGTGACATCTAAGAGGGACCGTGTCGACATAGTTTGATAAGGGGTGAATGTGAATCCTAAATTTAAATGAAAATAAATGAAATTTCAAACTATATAACTAAATAATGTATATAAATATAAAATTTGCCAAACGCGTATCGTTTTAAGCTGTCTAGAATTGTCACAAAGTTATTAGAAAAAAAAATTGCTTACAATGTATTTCGGCGCCGTAACGTAAATTATTTAGGGGCTCATCCCTTAAAGACAATATTAAAAAACTTTAGCGCTTTCATATAATATGTCGGTATAAGAGACCATAAATCCCAATTATTAACGTGGATGAATGAAACGGCGGCAGTACTCGCCAGACGGGCTCTTTGAGGGGAAAGCACTTGAGGCTGTAAGGGAAAACTTGTCTAGGCTTTTCCATTCTATAACTATACGATACCATTCCTGTTCTATACCTACGCGATACGATACGATTAACATTTATGCATATTAGTATTCTATTAACAGGGCGTCCCACTGCTATACCACGCCACATGGGGTAAAAGTATCTTAAATGATTTAGATAGACCGTTTGAAAGAGGAGGATTATTGGGCATTAATAGTTTTTTGAATAATCGCCTGTCTGAACCGCGGTAATCGAATCCGCCAAATCACGCCAAATCGTTATCGCATTCCTACAACTTTCGCGTATTATTTTTTGATTATCAAAAAAAAACAAAATCAAAATCTGTCTTCAAGTTTGGCTCAATAGAGCTCTTATGAAGTCATACTTAGATACAAACTAACACGCCCATTCGATGCGGGCGGGAGCTTGATCGTAAAAGAACGGGCAAGAAAATCGGCAAGGTTGGTTTTTTCTCCCGCCAGTTACAATAAAAATACCTAGTATTAAAACAATTGTGTTCTGCAGTCACAAGATTTAAAAGAATAGAAGACACAGATGTTTTGAATATATATTTATTCCATATAGAAATCGACCCTTTACATTAGAGCGAAGAACGGGTTATACCAGCTACCTCAGCGGGATATAGATCATCAGATCTAAACAGTAGGTCGATTAAAAGCTTCATTTGTGTAGGCTGTGATTATTATGTCAGATGCGCTAGTTAATAGATGTTCAATACTTATTTGGAACAAATGGCTTTATTTAATACTGGCTACGCTAGTAAACTACGCAGTATTACGTATAGTCAGACTCGGGGACATGTCTTACAGATCAGTTCTAAATTGACCTTTATGACAAGGCATTAAGATGCATACACACTTCAATGTATTACGCTTGCTCTGAGGCTGATATATCGTATAATCATTCTAACCTAACTGTTATATGCAAAGGTTTGTGAGTGTGTATGTTTGTAATTTATTCTTACCCGTCCCACCCTCTTAATGCGTGACGTCATTTATAAATGCACCCTTATGGTAGATCAATACAGCCCAACTTGACCATAAGCAAAGCCGCCGGCAAGTCCCGCTGGAAATCGACCATTTATTGTTTATTTAACAGATTTTCAAGCTATTGCATAGCTTCTATCGCGGGCCTTGAGCGTGGAGACCGAATCCAGAAATTCCGTAACGAAAAAAAAACCTAACATCCCCACTCCGACCGGCACAGCGGTGATACTTTATAGTTTTTTTCATCTATCGATAAATAGCAGAACTTTTAATGACTTTTTGAAATATCACGCTTGTCTCTTTAGTTCAGCAACCCGCCTTTAGGTGGCATTGGTTGTATCGGCGTTACTGTTTTTTTTATATATAGGTAATAGACATTAATGCCGCGCAGACAAAGTATATATGATATTATATCTATATAAATAAAAATAAATAATTATAATTGCATAAGTTGATAAAAATGCTATGCAATAGCTTTACCGCGGCAGTCTCCGAGTGCCACACGTCTTTTTTTTACTTTATTTAATTTATTAATTCAGGCGTTACTTTGCGGAAATCTATTGTAAGAAAGTGATGGATTAAAAATATTTTTGTAACAATTCCCGCGCTACTATAATTTCCCGAAAAATCGAGAAACTATTCAACACGACACGTGTTTCGCCCTTACACAGGGCATCTTCAGGTAAGATAGGCCTCAGAACAACGATGTCTTCACGACCAACGCTGAAACGAGAGTGCATCTAGCTGTTTTGTTTTTCGGTAAGCTGTCCCCTATTCAAAATTAACCCACCGTTTTCCATGTTGCCAGGACCTGTCGTACAAAGACAAGCACTGGCACGAAGCTTGCTTCCTGTGCGCCAAGTGCCGCGTGTCGCTGGTGGACAAGCAGTTCGGCTCCAAGCTCGACAAGATCTACTGCGGCAACTGCTACGACGCCCAGTTCGCCAGCCGCTGCGATGGCTGCGGCGAGGTCTTCCGTGCTGGTGAGTGCCTTTCATAATAATTATCTACTACTATGCAAAATAATAGAAGCGCTCGTAGCTCTGCGGTGATCGGTGGTCGGAAACGATCACCGAAGTACAGCTTACAGAGGTCAGACCTTGGATGGGTGACCGTTTGTGTGCCATTTGATATCGATCGTACGTTAAGCCGTTGGTCCTGGTTATAACTAAATGTGGTAGTCGTTAAGCCATGTTAGAGGCCTAATGGGCGGCTTGATAAACTCTAACAGCAGGACGCCATACACCTGCCTCCGCCAATCCGCACTGGGTCCGCGTGGTGGAGTATAATCCAATACCCTCACACCTTGATATGTGAGAGGAGGCTCGTGCTCAGTAGTGGGACGTTTATGGGCTGAGATGAATCTTAAATGCAAAATAATAACATCAACGTCACCATGCAAACGGCGGTTAGAATAGACACATGACGGAAAGTATGTAAGTTTTTCCACATGGCTTAAGACCGTGGTTTTCATTAAAAAACATTATTTATATACAACTATAATAAACAAAATTAACATTTGTAAAAAATATTTCCAGTGTAATAAAGAAAAGAAAACAACAGTAATAATAATAAATTAATTATATATTGGCTTTAACAAAACAGTGCAACATCACTTTTCAAATTCTATCATGAAGTCCAAGTGAGATCTCAGTATAGTCCCACATCTTTGCTGAGGACTCAAGGGGTTTAAGGGGACGGCATCTCATTTACCATTTATCATATTTATCACCACTCATTCTCATTTACTATAATGTATATGTTATTAATATATCTCTTACTTGACACTGGCTAAATGTGCAAACCGCACGAAGCCATTATTTAAATGAAAGACAAAAAAGAAAAGGTAAGTGTAATCTTTATAGTTTTGATAACGAAAATTACGAACATTTCTGGTAACTTCTGGTAATTTTCTGGTCATTTCTGGAACTTATAATTTATAGTTAAGTGACTAGATTATTTACCAACGTTAGTTCATGTGCACATACTAAATAAATAATAATAAATAATAAATAAATATTTTCAGACAATTACACCAATTATTTAGTTCCAAGATAAGTATCATTAAGAACTTGTGTTATGGATACTAAACAACGGATAAACATACTTCAATACATACTTTTTTTTTTTTTTTGTAAATACATACTTAATATACATAGGAAAACACCCAGATCAGAACAAATATTCATGTTCATGCACACAAAGATTTGTTCTGTGTGGGAATCGAACCCACGACCTCTGGAGTGAAGTGCAGGTATACTGACCTCAACGCCATATCGGTCGTCAATACTATACTAATCGAACTATACATCTTTGTCGCTCTACTGACTGAATATTCTCGTAGTACGTTGAAAAAGCGAGTGGCGAGTGTCAACGGAATAAAATTACAATGAGATAGGTATATTGATTATTATATTAAATATTACATTGATGTTATTAACTAAAAGGCTATTTGTAATCCCCAAACAAATTTAGATATTTTAAATCCACCCAATTTCATAAAAACACCAGTATACAACTTATAAATTGATCAAAGAAAGTGAAAAAATGCGCTGCGTTTTTACTTTGCACCCATATAAAGTAGTGAACGGCATCGCACAGACGCTACCATGTATGGTGTACGGTCACCCTGAGCGACACATAGGCGCAATATATGGGCTCAAAGGTTACTCCATTCGTGCTCGACTGAGGTAAAAGTTGACGTAACATGAGGAAGTATATTTTCTAAAGGTTTTTTGTTATTTCCTTTTGTAATTTTATTGAGGTTTTATTACATATAATTTTGCATACTCTGTAAATATACACTGAGATTTACTTCAGGGTATGCATTGCAGCGTAGTTAATGTAAAGTGCTAGTAGCGGTATGCAATCTTTTTTAAAGTTTTATTTCGGTGGGCGTATCAGGTAGGGTATGCAGAGCTTATTTTCATGTACGTTGTGCGCGCCACCGCATGCATACATAATCCAACTCCCATATTCTATACTTGAGACTCGAATCCTATAAAGAAACTATATGTGCCAATAACGGGCCGACATAAATAAAAAACCTTAATAAAAAAACGATACGCCACATGTACAATTGTTATAGGTTCGACGTATAGCGGGATAGCTATGCTTTTACTATTAACAAGTTTTTAATTAGAATTGCAAGATTTCTAATATAAAATTCCAATATTCTAAAGTTTAATACTGTATTCATGTAATGCATCGTGGGTGTCGACCTGAGTGTACCGGTTCCACCTTTTCATACTTAATACTTAACTTAGCCTATAAGTTATCAGCTAAATCACTTAAGACGTCTGATTGATTCCTATCTTCCAGCTTTACGTGCTTTTATAATAAAGACTAAAAAGTTGTACTGTAATATTTTGCTTGCCGTTGAAGTTATTTGCGGACATTTTAATTTAACTTCAGTAAATTAAATCGAATAAAGTAAAGCTAATCCCTTTTTCCGTTTCTATCTTGCTTTGTGTTATCCTAAAAAATTTAACGCATAAATGTAGATTTTAAACTGTTCTGTTGTTAAATAATTTATTGATTCAGGCGTTACTTTGCGGAAATCCATTGTAAGCAAGTGATGGATTCAAAATATCTTTGTAACAATTCCCGCGCTACTATAATTTCCCGAAAAATCGAAAAACTATTCAACACGACACGTGTTTCGCCCTTACACAGGGCATCTTCAGGTAAGATCGAGCGTCTCTCGTTTCAGCGTTGGTCGTGAAGACATCTTGAATAGTTTCTCTATTTTTCGGGAAATTATAGTAGCGCGGGAATTGTTACAAAGATATTTTGAATCCATCACTTGTCTGTTGTTTTAAAATAAAATATACCTTATTGTCTTTAAGATCAACAGGATCATTTAGATTCGTAAATTTTTTATATTATATTACAACATTCATTAGGCCATTGGTAGTTTTTATCAAACAGACGCACTTTGCTGAAGCTTTGCAGAACATACTGGTATGGTAGACGTCCGATATGTCGTGGTGGCGAGTATACCCGCACTCTGCTCCTGAGGTCGTGGGTTCGATACCCACATCGGACAATTGTGTATATTTATCCGTTATTTAGTATTCATAACACAAGTTCTTAATAATAATAATAATAAACAAGAAATGTTTATTCCTTTTTCTATAAATTTGTGTTCACTTAATTTTATTGATTCAGGCGTTACTTTGCGGAAATCCATTGTAAGCAAGTGGTTGACAAAGATATTTTTAATCCATCACTTGCTTGTGTTCACTTATTTACAACTTCTGCCAAACTGCATAGCAGTTTGTTGACAGATGTATTATGGCTCATGCTTATTCACTGAAATATTAAATAGTTTGAAACATACATTCTAAACAAATTCAATTAATCACTAAATACATTTAAAACATATATTATTATTTAATTACTATTACCTGAGAGATAATAAATAATAAATAAATAAATAAATAATTTCTAAAAGTATATAATAAAATTCAGTTCAATTTGTATAAAACATAAAAAAAAATTATAAGATAAAATTCATTCGTACAATAATCATAATAAATAAATTAGGAATGAGATTAAAAATCATAAACATTATTAAAGAACAAAAAACAAATTAATAAAGATCTCAAATTCAAAAGTTAACTAAAAGTCAGTTTTAAAAGTTCACAAATGCAATAGCTGAATGATACTTATCTGGGAACTTAATAATTGGTGTAATTGTCAGAAAATATTGATTTATTTATTTAATGACCAAATATTTACTTGCTAAAAACTTAACAACTGAGGTCTCGTGTAGATAATGATTTAAACAATAAGGCGGCAAAAAAATCTATTTTATTGGCATTGCAATTAATATGGGTAGGTTAGCAACAGATTAGCGACACCTTCAATACGACACTCTTTGAATCACTTAAAAAAACAATATGGTTTTTGATTAAGTATATGGCGTGCCTTTTTTTATGGAAAATCAATCAAATGACCTTCCCCCGATGTGAGTAGAGCGAAAGGGTGTGTCAAACTATTACTGACTAAAAACCATCCATTGATTTGAGCCTGCTACGACTCAGGGCCGCAGTGACCCTTTCGAACAGTCTCCGCTGCATAGAGTTGCTATCATGCTAGTAAAACAAGTGCACAGTCTGTTCTACATTATTCATGACAGTTGCCACACACTGTCATTGTCACAACCTCGAGATCAGTACAGGCAGTACATGACAGCGAGGGATTCATTTTGACTTTTAAATCGCAGTTTATATGGCGATAATAATATGTCCGCATTTATTGTATGTTGATTTTGAATGACCTATTAACCCTCCTCACGGAGAGACAGATTTTAATAGCAAATTACCTTTTACAGTGGCTTACTATAATAGTTAGTTAAAGCTTGAAGTTCAAGTAGTAACATCTAACAGGAAAGGAAATCCACCTTACATACAAAATTGTTAATCGTTGTCGACACATGATTTGATCTCAAGAAAACTTTCTTCAACTTTTAAATTTAAAAATAAATCCGTTAAAAAAAAAGAATTGTTTTTATGGAAAATAATCATTATTCACTAGCGGCCGCGTGGATTTCAGTTATGTAATACATCATGTTCCATCTGTAAATAGAAGTAAAAGATAGTATAGTAAGTATAGTATCGAAGTATATACATGTGTCAAATTTCCATGACGCCTATGTATTATAGGCCGCACGGTCTCGTCCCATCGACTCAAATTTCATTGTTCCACGATCACAATTATCATAACTTTCATTTGTCGTTTCGGATCATCAATCAAACTGCGCGTTCTCATATCACTCGCTCGTAGTCGGTATTTAATGAATATATTTTAATATCATTCATTTTTGGTCTTTTTATCAGTATCTAATAAAATTGTGTTCGGGCTGTATACGCTTATTCTAACTTGAAAGAGTTTATTTTTCTACTAGTTCTAGTAATAACTATATAATTGTATGCTATATCTCACATGGTGGGTATAAAAACTACTTAATTTTCAATCAGACCTTTGTTTAGTAAATCAAAATAAACAATGAATTTAGATAAAAACTATGCGAGCTTTTTTGTATAAAAAAAAAAGATTAAGGCAATTATTAAAGAAAAATAATATGAACGACCGATATGGTGTGGTGGCAAGTATACCCGCTCTCCGCTCCAAGGTCGTGGATTCGATTCCCACACATGACAAATATGAAGTTCCTACATATTTACAACAAAAAAAAAGAAGTATTTATGAATGTTTATCCGTTATTTAGTATCCATAACACAAGTTCTTAATGATACTTATCTTGGAACTAAATAATTAGTGTTATTGTTAGAAATTATTATTTATTTAATATACGTCCACCATTACAGAGGTCGATTCTTTCATCAAAGTTTTTTATCACTTTTTGGCAAAATGGTGGGTCTGTATCGTTAAGCACTTCACGATATTTAAGTTTTAAACGCAAATTAGATAAAAGCATATATAGCTTAACATTATAAACAAAACATAAAGAACCAGCTTTACACACTGAGCATAATAGGAGACTAATAAATTGGTCGTGAAACGAGCAATCACAGAGACCCAACGACCACTCAACATTTACATGGCTTCTGATGGAAAATCTATTAGACACTAATGGATTGAAGCTCTGTTAAAATTCCTTACAAATTATTGTTGTTAGAAGCATTTTATTTTTATTTTATTTTATTTTCTTTGGGACAACAAACAATTGTACAATATGTATTAATAGTAACTTATTTAACAAAATAAAAATATTTCATTGTACAACCAGCACCGTTATCCACGACTTACAACTAATATAAATTATTACCGGAGTGCACTTATACAAAAGTCACTTTTGAAACTAAACAAAACATGTTTACACACACACACACACAAATAAACCGAAAACGAAATTATGAAACACTAGTAGGCTGTTTTAGCAACACACTTAAGGAGTACTTGCTTTTTAAGGGATTCCTTCGTTAGTGCAAACAGATCAACGTCTAACAACTGTTCATTGTATGAGGAAGTAATTCTGTAGAGCGGAGCACGGCGTCCTGCATTAGTGTTTATATTCTTAAGGTGGAATAGCATAAATGTATGTAAAACATGGGGCTTATTAAAAAACAAATTCTAAAGTTAAGCCAGGTTATAACTAGTGATGTCTTTCTACGCTTTGATAAAATGAAGACAGTGACAGCACTAGTTTTAAACCTGGTTTAAATTTAGATCTTGCTTTGTAATAAGCCCCTATATGACTGGCTTCTTAATAGGATAGATCTCTGTAGGACAATAAGAAATATTATAACATTATATAATGAATGAATGAATTAACACTTTATTGTACACCAAAATAAAGAGAAATACAGCAATGGAAAAAAAAATACATTAAAATTAATTGTACAATGGGCGGCCTTATTGCTCACAGCAATTTCTTCCAGACAACCTTGGGATGGACATCACATGATAAGAAGTATACCTACACGTAGGGTAGCGCAATAGAGTGCTCTAATTAAGAATATTTAATAATAATATTATAATAATATTTAAAAATAATATTATAATAATATTTTATAAATTTACACAAGTTTGTTAAAAAAAATTTTTGTATTGCAGACAACGTTTATTTCTGGCACTATTCATCACATAAGACCAAATAATATTTATCTTAATGTTTTCTTAGAAGTGACATAATAATTATTACTAGTGTGGAAAATACTTATAAAATATACGGTAATTAGTATTATGTGTTATTGTTGTATGTATTCATAAATTAGTCGCCATAACTATTGTAAAAAACTCTTTTTAGTTCGTGTTATACTCGCTTAAGATCACGGGTCCCCTTGGCAATATTCCTTTAGTAAACGGATAGGTACTTTTGCGGTTACGGTACGGTTAGAACTTAAAAGGGGAGTGTAATATAAGGTTCGTGGGAACAGTGCTAGGATAAACTTGACTAGGAGTGGGGAATTATAGTAATTTTATCACAGTTCCTTCTATAAAGATTGGCAGCTTGATTTTTTTTGTAAAAAATACATATTAGGGGCCATCCATAAATTACGTATTAAAGGGGAGGTCGACGAAGTGTAACATTGTGTGACAAGGGGGTGGGAAGGGTCCTAAATTTCGTGATTCCAAATTTAAAAATATATTATAATTTACATACATACATACATTCACGCCTGTTTCCCCGAAGAGGTAGACAGAGGCATATTATACGCCCACTGTTCAACAATTATATAATTGGTCCCACGCTTTCCGGGCACTGTTCTGTTCGAACCTCTTTCGTTGATCGGCAGGTGCACCACTAGCAGGTGAGGTTGGCTTCGGCTCTTAAGGTCTTCGTAGGATCATCAGGATAATTTAAGTATTGAAACACGAATTCAATCATTTCTAGATATGTATAAAACTGCAAAATATGTGATGTCTCCTAGGGGAGGCGGGGGTTTTTAAATGTGACCAGCTGTGACAAGGACGGGGGTGGTCATTAAATAATGAAATTTGTGTGATGTAATTTATGGATGGCCTTTTAACAGTCTAACTATGATTTATAGAAAATATAAAACAAGTCGTCATTATAAAGTAACGTTACTTGTCATTATTTTTAAGCACATAGTATTCCAGAGTCGCATTATTTAAAACTAATTTTTCATTATTCACACATAACCCGTGATCTTTGTAGCAATAATTTCGGTGTACCGTAGTCTGGTCGTGTAATTTGACTCAAGATAATTTATTTCTTTTGATGTTATTATTTTTAACGAGTTCTCAAGTCAGCCTTATTATATCTGTAACTTAAATATCTAAACATAGTTCTAGCTAGCCATATTTTTAAAATAAAAAGGGCTATTAGCTGTAATATAACTATAATAATTGTAGCTACAAGATAATGGTCAGAATGGTCGGATTTAGACATATAATGGCGTTTTTCCATTTTTTTAAAGTAGCTACTAGCGTCAATACCTTTTCACAAATGGGAAAAAAAATCATTAAGTAATTAAATTACTACAAAAACTGATCATTTACACGAAACAATTTATTATTTTAATCATTCCTCAGTCTGTCTTAGTTTATTGCTCGAAATTAGTCACGGAGACGGACCCTAGACTGGTCTGGCGGATTAGTACTCTCCCAGACCAGCATTATATCTAGGGCGTCTCATTTCTATTTCACTTTTAAACATAGATCTCCCTTAAGGCTGAACATACTCAGGTAACGTCTAGGCTATTGCTGGAGTCACGTAGACGGACCCTAGACTGGTCTGGTGTCCGGATTAGTACTCTCCCAGACCAGCATTTTATCTTCGGCGTCTTATTTCTACTTCACTTTTAAACATAGATCTTTCTTAAGGCTGAACATAACTTTTCTGCTAACCCAAAGGTTAACTGGTAGAGAATGCCTGGCAGCATTAAGTTCGCCTTTTGTACATTCTAATTTGTGCGTTAAAGTTTAAATAAATATAAATAAACATACTCAGGTGTAACGTCGAGACTAGCGGTTTCCCAGACGCTACTTTCGGCTGCAAAAAAACCTCTTATAAAAAACGCTTAAATATATCTAAATCTGTCAAAACTAACGCCAATAAAACATATAAAGTCACAAAAATAATTATAGATTCAAGTTGATTGAATAACGTATCAAAATTGATGTTAGGCTCCCACGCCTAAAGAAACTGGTCGATGATGTGATGGCACCAACGGTGTGTCGTGGACCATCGTCGCGGAAGTGCTCACCGTGATTCACCAGGCAATGGTAAACAAGATGTCGCTCTTATAAATAATGACTTTATAGTTTGTTTTTTTTCGTAAATATTTATGACCAATTTTAGAAAAACGTTATAAATAGGTAGCCTTATTAACCCTTTCGTGGAAAGTTACAAGTGGGTTCACATCTGTTGCTTTTATATCGGCAAGGTATGCACTCTGCTTTACTTGAATTAATGTTTATTGATGCGCAATTATAACAATATTTATCAATTCGACTATTTATTTCTGATAATATACTGTGTCCCTTAAACCAAAATCCTTTTTATAGGTTCAAGATCCGTTTTATCGACATTATTCTTGTTATTAAGAATTCGGGCACATTGTCATGGAGCTGTTCTAGATTTTACTGGTGAAGTTAAAATTTTATTGGTGTACGATTAGATAATATCGATTTCTGTATTGAACTAGCCAGTAATTATTCTTTTTATGATGCTCAACGTTGCAAGCAAGAATTGTCTAAATACAAAATAATCTAAAAAATTAAATGCAATGAATTTAATAATTTGTTTTTTTTTTAAATTAAAAATCGATATGATTTTTATTACTAATATTAAATCATTCTATCTGAATCTGCGTTCTCTCTTATGCTCCTGTCCATAAAGAATGGGCGCGTTCTATGTTGTCTATGTCTTTTTTCTAGAAAGAGGAAAAATGTAGCCGTGAATTGATAAACCATCATTACTATGTACCAAAACAGCACATTTTAAAAGAGATTCGTTTTTATTTCACCTGACAATGATTCATAATTAATTTTAACCCAGTTAGGTACCAATCATAAGTAATAGAAAGGGTAACAGTATATCTGTGATACCGCTGCACATTTTTTGTGATGGCAACTAGGTAAATCCAGTATGAATCACAGTGTGGGCTGTTTATTAAATACTACTTGCCTAAATACATTTTTAAATCGAAATTATGTCGTCATATACCTATATAAAATAAGTATGACACAGATTTAACGATTAGGTTACGTTTTTTTTTTCTCAGATGTGGACTTACTCGTTTAGAGTTTTTGTTAGAGTCAAGTAAAATAATTAATCAAGGTACTTGCTTGATGCTTGAATGCAGCATTTTCGTTATTTAAAGTCAAGAAATATATAGGGGTATATAGAGATCCTACCAAGACCGAAAGAGCCCAAGCTAACCTCACCTTCAAGTGGTGCACCTGCCGATCAACGGACGAGGCTTTGGCGAACATAACAGTGTCAATATCAGGAATAGGACTAGAATTTGGATAACTCAAAGTAGCATGTCAGAAACGAATGATCAAGTTATTTTAATTTATGAGGAATAATAATAAATACATATATTCACGCCTATAACCCCAAAGGGGTAGGCAGAAGCATATTATACCCCAACACTTCGCCAATTATATAGTTTGTCCCACGTAATAGGTGGCGAGTCTATTGCCGCTTACCGGGCACATTTATGTTCGCCAGAGCCTCGTCTGTTTATGGGCAGGTCTTGGTATAGGGATCCATACACCCAGGAATAAAAATATTATTTTTATTAGATTAAAAATATAATCAAGTTCGTAACAGTCACTAATGCACTAGACTAGCAGACCTGGATAATAATATACTTTTATACTTATTCCATTATCAAAAATTCAGCAGAAGGTTGTTTTCTTAAGTGTCTAATCAATGCCATTAAATGTAATCAAATTATACACAGACAGTAACTGCAACTATAAAAAATCATAATCTATTATAATATTATATAACTGCCAAAGTAACTCTGTCTGTTTGACTTGCTTTCACGCCATAACTTCTGAACCAATTAAATGAAATTTGGTATTGTGGTAGTATGGACCCTGAGAAAGGAAAAAGGCTACTTTTAAAAAAAAAAGGTTGTAAGGGATAGAAATAGGGGATCAAAGTTTGTGTAAAAAGTCTTTATTTTCGAAGCAAGACGGGTAGAACTATTTTTTTAGGTTTATTATTCTTAAATATGAAATTTTAAGTTACATAAATAAGATGCGCTAAATACTCAAACTTAGCGGGTGAACCACTAGTAAGTCAAGTTTTTAAACAATTAAACATTGATAAATAGCGGCTCTTATCACGTCTATTTAACAAATATTATTTAAAATTTTGTCCATCCATTGATTTTATCTACGCTTTGATGTGATGAACGACGTACCATAAATATTCATGACGACCATCCTACTTTATGCTTTGTCTAGTCTATGGCGACAAAAAAGTATTGGTTACCATTTTTGTCGGCTTTGTTTCGATTTTGACAATGACAAACTGTATTAAATTCATTTTGAATTAATAATGTCAGTAATAATTGTTTCCTGTTGTATAAATTACGTAATTTATATATATTAAGGTATTTACGTAAGTAGGTAGTTAACATTTTGAATTTATTAGTATTTTATATCCACATAAAATACAACATACACAAATATTTTAAAATACATATAGTTAAAAAAACATTTTAAAAGAAGACGAGCTTATTTCTGTAGGGGATCTCTTCCAGCCAATCCTAGCAATCTAAGATTAGCATAAGGTATAATATTAAGAAAAGATATTTCTAGTAGACATAATATTTAACTATTGATACTACATATAAATAAATAAATAAATATTTTCTAACAATTACACCAATTATTTAGTTCCAAGATAAGTATCATTAAGAACTTGTGTTATGGATACTAAACAACGGATAAACATACTTACATACTTTTTTTTTAAATACATACTTAATATACATAGGAAAACACCCAGACCAGAAAAAATATTCATGTTCATGCACACAAAGATTTGTCCTGTGTGGGAATCGAACCCAGGACCTCTGGAGTGAACACACAGTTACGATATACTAAATACTACCTAATTCAAAGTATTCACTTTGAATTGTATTCAGGTAGTATGTGTTATTGTGTAAGACTGAGTTTTATTTTTAAACTTATTATTGATGATAAAAAGTAAGAGTTTACATAACTTTTTCTAGACGCAGTTGTAGGATGTTCGTCTTGCGTACAGTTATTTTTCTTAGGCTGACAAGTAGCTTAAGTTACTTCTTGTAACATTAATTATATGCCAGGGAAAATCCATCCATCTCACTCCATCAAAATCTGTGCAGCTTTTTCGGAGATAAGTTACAATAAATAGACATACAAAAAGTACAGCATTACTTTTACAAGCATTTGATGAATACCTATTATTTTATAAATACATATATACACTTAAATTTAATTTATTAATACAGATTGTTCGTAATGCAACAATCAGTAAATACCATTTGTTATTAATTGACTTAATCAAGATGTCATTTGAAATAGAATTCGAAATATCTCTTATCTACGGCGATCAATTAAGCTCAATCCACAGCAGCCTACATGTTTCTTTACGCCTCCCTCCAGCCAATAGTCGAGGCATCGTTCAGTACCGCACCGTAAGCCGCGCAGCCTGCACATCTTAGCGGCCGGTTAAAAAAACAAACGTCAAGTTCCGCGCGCTTTTTTTTTGACAGTTACATTCTTTTTGTCGATATGTCAGCGGACGTTCTAAGTGATGACCTTAAGTCCCGGTTACATTTGACCACAAAAACAGTCGGTCAGGATAGGATACGGAGAGCACGGGAAAGTAATGAAGATGTCGCAATATTGTCTATGTTCCTGCCAAATGCTACAGCTGATAGGGAAAACAAAAAGTTTTGTTGTGCCCTGCGAGATGAATGTCTACTCGGCGATCCTCGGAAAACATCTGCAGGTTTACTTTTCATAATAATTAATATAGAATATTTTTTTATTCCTAAAATTTACTATTTAGAAGTGAATACTATTTCATCACTAGTAAGGAGTGTTGAGACTGTTAAATAACTTCTCATACAGCCTCATTCAATTAATTCTGTCGTCAGTTCAAAGGCCTCAAATTAATTAATGAAGCCCACTTATCTGCAAGTAATTGAATTTGTATAATTATTCTCGAGTGGGAATATCAAAGGTACTTGATTTCTGCCTCATTAATTATTGAAAGTCAAATCAAATGTTGCCAACAATAAAAATAAATGAAGGTACGTTATTTATTTTAAAGGTTGATTTAATATTGAAAAGCATGTAGGTTCAAAGTGGGTTTACGTTAGCAGCGTATTGGCGAGGTTTGAATTCATGACCATTCTAAATTGAACGCTCAGGAGATAGTCAACAATCGCCACAAATTATTACATTATCATTGTAAAGAAGCAAAATTGGACTAAAAAACTGGAAAATCATTTAATTTGTGTCAAAATAAATTCCCTTAGTATTATACATTTGAACATATTTGAACACAGTCCTTCAATTGCGTCTTTTAAGACAAACTTAAAGAAGCACTTGCTATCGAGCTAGTCATTATGATTTTTGTTTCATTTTTTTTTCCTTTTATTTTTTACGTATATAAGTATGTTTTTATATCTGATATGTATCTTATATCATATTTTTGTGTATGTATATGTGTAATTTTATCATATTGTAGTGTGAAATTAATGCCCGCTAACTATCTCTCCCACTTCAGTTCAGGTAAGAGATTTCTTTTAGAAATAAGTCCACCTTTGTACTTCGTCTATACATTACTCTACATACTTTAATATCACTGATTACATACATCTATAGTCTTACGTTCATATATCCAATTCGGTATGGAAAGAAACATTGCTACAACTATTTAAAACGTATTTTGATTGGAAGTTGTAGATCTCTCCATTCCCAAATTGACACAAGACGATATCTCATTCCTTCTGCGACAACCCATGGACTAGACATAGAGACAATTCTTTGGAGGAGACGCTACCACTCAGCATTTCAATGCATGGTTATATCGCATATCGACCCATTAATAGATAGGTCAGGTTTGAGTTACGTACTTATACAGTCTTTCTATTTTCTTACTGAGATCGAATCAATGTTAATCAAACGTTCAAAACACAAGCAGAATAACTAATTAATAAATTTGTATTAATTTAATGCGCTTACAAGTTGGACAAGTATTCTTTAGAAGATCTTCTTTTGTGATGTCCCAAAAATAGTATGTTTTGAGTTAAGTCACTATTCCAAAAAGCATGCGATATAACATTTAAGATATTACACATACATACATTCACGCCTGTTTCCCCGAGGGGGTAGGCAGAGGCATATTATACGCCCACACACCAGTTATAGTTGGTCCCGCGTAATAGGTGGCGAGCCTATTGCCGCTACCGGACAATGTTCTGTTCGCCAGAGCCACGCCCGTCGATCGGCAGGTGCACCACTTGCATGTGAGGTTGGCTTGGGCTCCTTAGGTCTTGGTAGGATCCCTATACACACTTAATTGTAATTTTTGAACAAATATTGTAGATATTGTGTATACATATTCTGGTGATTTCACACTTATTTTTTGCAGCCAAAAGGCAGGCAATCGTCAGTCAGATATCTTAACACGGTTTCGTAAACGTTGTGCAGATGCTATTGTTACTGTGAACGATTAGGCACACACATTGCGAATGACTGTGCACATAATGTTCTAGCCTTCACCTGAATTTTAGGCTTTAAATGTCGGTTGTTTTATGTCATCCTAGCTCAAAACATTTAGACATCTAGTGTCATGTGAAAACGCCTAACGCCCTTAAACGTCAATTTAGTCACAGACTTACAAAAAAAATTGTATGAACTTTCTAAACAGTTTGTGGTGGTTTTAAAATCTTCACCTACTGAGAATTCAGTGTAGGTATATGTTAAAAGACAAGGTCAATCAATATCTTTAATTCAACTAAAAAACTAAATTGTAAATGGAAATATGAGTTTCTAATGAGCACATATAAATTACATAGTTTTGTATGCAATTGAGGCTTGCAATTACATCTTTTTATTAAATTATTAAGATTGTTAAAACCTCTTTATTCATAGTCCCTTTAACCTCAATAAGACTTATGCTACGTGTGGGTTCACGTCTGTAGATAATATTTCGGCGAGTTCAACCTGGAATCTTCTGATTGTTTGACGTATTGAATAATATGGCTGTCTATAAAACGCTGCGAAATCTCTTATGTGCAGTAGGCCAATAAATGTTAAACTGTAAATGTAAAAACAGCAGAATTATTGGGCATCTCATTCACTTAAGATTTCTTATAAAGGGTTATCTATTTAGTACACTGCCACTGCAATCTCAGTTTCAATGATCATAGTATTTAGTCTATTTATGTGTACATACTATATATTTATTACACATAAAAAGTTGGACTGATCATAAGAACATTAATATAGATTTACGATGCATGCTTGTATTCTTATTGCTATTAACAGTAAGTAGCTTTTAAGTAAATGTATCTTATGATAATTAAACGGAAAGCTTATGAAATTTTCAATTCTTTTTTAAATATTATTCTGTTTGTATTCACTTACACATAAATATTTCTTTTTTGTTTTGTTGCATGTAAGTGAATCTGAGCTTCGTAATATCAGTGTTATCATATTTAGATTGTTACTTATATTAAATTTTTACGTTTTCAAGTACTAGTAGTAGTACTAATAGTTTATGAAATATTTTTTATTGAATTTGAATTTATGTTAGGAAATTTTGTGCCCCATGTATATCAGGTTGAATTACGAGAATTTATATGTAAGTTTTATAAACAAAAGATAGGAATAAAAATAACGCAAATAATATATTCCGAGTACTTAATCATGATAGGTTTTAAGGTACCTACCTAGCAGGCAAAATTCCAGCTTCCATACCCAAAGGTTATATTTATAAAAAAATATTTTGCAAAAAGAATTTAGTTTAAAAAAAAACAATTATTTGACATAATTTTGGCAATCAAACACTTAAATTCATACCATACCTACACAAAAGTGAAATTATATTCCAAATGCATAAAATCAAGCTGAAAATGTGACGCAGTCAAAACTTGTTTCCGTTTGTCGTGTTAAACAACTCGGAAACGTTGCCATTTTCCGTATAATTCAGTAATATCCGTTTGAAGAAACGTCTGACTGTCGTTCAGTGTCGCTACATTTACCTCCATTACCGCTTTTTTCCCTGCTAAGCTTCTTCATAGTTAACGTAATGAGACTTTTTTCATTTGAAATGAAAATTGAGTAAGACCTTTTGAGTATTGGCCAGTGTAAAGTAATTTATTAAATCAAGTTATTAAGCAGCGTTTTCGTTACTTAGTCAAATTTAAGTAATGTCCTACCACTGTTAAGTCTACAACACGAATAATTTGAATTCACAATAGGTAAAATGTCACTATTTTACACTTGTGTCCGTATTCAAAGAAGTTATGCCTGAAGTCCACTATTTCTACACATAAAATATAGAATAACCAATAGTTTTGAAAAATAAAATACTGCAGCGATACGCCTTTTTCGCGTTGGCGCCAAAAAGCCACCGACATTTTCGCTGTTTACCCCATGCTTATTTTATATGGTTGCAAAAAACAAAGCGTCACGTCACAGCTTGGTTTTTGTTTTTGCACAATGTGTTCTTTCGCCGTATTCAAATTTAGAATGCAGCTTTTGAACCTTCGTTTATGAATGAAATTTACAGTGTCCTGTCTGTCATCGTAAGATTTTAATTTAGCTTTTTCAGTCTTAAAATAATATAGAAAATACTATATTAGTGCATTTTGGGAACCAGGACCTGAAATAACGACGTAACGACTTGCAGTCTTTTGCTAATAATTGAAAGTCTCATTAACTAAGATTAAATAGGACATTGATGGTAGGCCTCTTGTGAGAGGACTCGGGCAACACGCCAATAGGTGAAAAAAAAAACTATATTTGGTGTTAATAATAATTATTTATGCTTCATTCGCAAGGTCCCAATTATATACATTAACACGTATACTTGAAGTGCATTCGAAAGTAATAAAAACTACATTTAAGTACACAAAATAATAAAGAATCGTTCTTGAAGTCGCTGCCTTCCATTCCTCTACCTTATTTATAGAAATGAGTTAAAGGAAAAATAAACATTTCGTGTTTGTGTTACTTAACCGAAATTGGCATTACGTCTTATCGGAATAAATAACATCCATAAATTCGCGAAGTAATTTCGAAAATGAGACTCAGTTTTCGAATTCGAATTAAAACTTTTGAAAGATTGTTTTTGAATTCAAAATTAAATACTTTTGAAAGAAGTATTCGAATTCGAAATTGGAACATTTAAAAAGACGGTGTATTTATTTTCTTTTACTCTGTTTTAATCGGCTCTGGTCTGTGTAACGTCATAGCTAAAAATATGAATGAAAAAGGACCTGTTTTCTTTTTATGGTGGCGGGACCAGATGGTGCTCACTGCTCAGCCTTGACCTTCAGTACCCTTATCTTGTGATGACTTATTGATTCTAGCCTCCGTAGTGTAGACAGGCACGTGATTAATGTGGTATCAACCCGGTAGTACAGTGGGAATTTTGTAATATATGATAATTATGCTGAACTTAAAGTCATTTGGTATAGTTGAGTTTAAGGATAGGTATTCGCTGGAATGTTATGCCTATTTTATTAAAAACTATTGGAGTAAACAGTAGCGGAAACGATAACCGAAGCTAACCAAAGTTTATAGAGTTCATTCCTTCGGTGGGTGACTGTTTTACGCTTCTGTTACACCGAAAGCATGTTAAGACGTTGGTACCCGTTATCACTATGTGTGGTAGTCACTGATCCAAGTTAGAGGCTAGGCACCTACCTTTGTTAATCCGCACTGTATCAGCGTTTTGGTATATGACCTGCTTTCCTCTCATATTGGTTTGTGACAGAAGAACCGTGCTCAGTACATTAAGGGGCTGAGAGGATGCAGCGGTCTAGATATCTATTATTGTTTTTTATCTTAGTCATATTTCTTAAAGAACTTTAAATAAACATATTTACATTATGTTACGCCTCATTCCCGTAGGGGTAGGCCGAGATCACATCCTTCAACTTGCTACGATCCTGGCACACACTCTTAGCTTTATTCACACTCATTAACCTTCTCATACACACCCGTACTTACCACATACTTTTGACCTGCCCTTTCTCCTAAACCTTCTGCAATTCGTCATGGAAGGTCTTACGTGGTCTTCCCCTCCCAAAACTTCTAAGTACTAGTCCATCATGAATTACTTTCGTTAGTCTGAAATGTATGAAAATTAAGTCTAACAATGTCTTCTACTTTACGTTATTTACTAAGCATGTATGAAACCGTTACGAATATACGAGCACGTGTCTATACATTTGACCACTCGTTCTTTCAGCACACGTGACCGATAAGGCGATGTAACCAAACGATAACTCATTAATTACATTTCATTGTACTACACACATACATTTACGCCTGTTTCTTCCAAGGGGTAGGCAGAGGCAAATATATAGTAGCCAAATATATTTTAGATCTCATGTAATAACAAACCTTCGGTGGAGAACCTATTGCCGTTTACCGCTAAGCCTCGTCTATAATTCGGCAGCTGCACCACTTGCAGGTGCGGTTGAATTAGGATTCCTAGGGTACATACACTTTTGCGGGACTGTTCGAAAGGGTTACCGCGACCTTGGTGTTACAGGCTAAAGAAGGAACATGGATGGTTTTTAGTCTGACACACCCGTCCGCTTCACCCACAGCGGAAGACGGTCATTTGATGATTTTCTATCCGAAAAAAAAAGGGTACATACACTTATTGATGGTAATTATGCTTTAGATACAGTTCTCTCTCCATCTACCTCTAACTATATAAAGAGTAACAAAAACAGTTAACCCACTGAATCGGTAACTATTGCATGTCGATTTTGTTATTGAAAAAGTTTTGATACCTAGAAAACTAGATTTCTAGACTTTGGGCTTCATTATCATAAGCAGAAAGCGCTGATAATAGGCCTCGTAATTCCTTTGAATTGACTGATTTTGCGCTGCTCTGATCCATCGACTTTCCGCGACATTTATCATGTCAGGTCCAGCAGTTAGGAGACCTGTTTGCTTTTCCTCTTCAATAACGGTTGATTCTTTTCTTTGTGTCTCTCATGATGACGTGGCAGTCTTCGCGTACAAATGAGACGAGCAATCAGAGCAAAATTCAGCCAACGGTTTATTTCTGAAAGTTGACTGATGTTTTTACTCAAGTATATCTAGAGGCCAATAGCTTTGGGCCTCTGGCTAACCCCATGAGTCACGTGGTGTAGTAAGTCTGAATCCCTTTCACCTGTTTGGGTGCTCAGTAGTAGAATGTGAATGGCTGTGATTATGAATTCCTTTAAGAACAGCGCTTCTTATGCTTACCGAAGAGGGAGCAACGCATTTTTATTTCAAATCAAAATATTTTGTTGTGAAACATGGGTTACACTGGTGTTATTGGTTTACATGTCATGGTTAGTTCAAGCTACGTTCTGCCTCATGGGCGTACAATATTATACAACACAAAAGAAAAACAAGTGAAATACAATAATATAGATATAAAAATTTAAATTGGTTAGTACGTTCTTGATAATATATCGGAATTAAATTAGGTTTTCAAGTTCAACTTAGACCCAAGACTGAAGCACTATTACCAGTGATAGGAATAGGTAGTGCCTATTTGCCTAAACTTCGAAGAACAGAGACAAGAATCGGAGACTTCCTTAGGACTAAATTTTTTAAAATTATTTATTATTTTTTTTTAATATTTTTAAAGTCACCTAATAGAGTGCGCTTGTTAAAAAACACCTTTCCCCACATGCCGCTTCCTCCAGAACCCGTTATTACAAGATGGGGTACTTGGTTGGAGGCGGTGTCATATTATGCAAAATATTACGAACAAATTAAAACAATTGTAAATCTTTTAAGAAGTTCTGACGCGCTATCTATTAGGTGTGCCAAAAATGTTCTTCAAAAGGAAAACTTGAAATCAGACTTGGACTACATTGAGGAATATTTTAAAGATATACAAATTGGGTTAAAGAAATTACAAAAATCTAATTTAACTCTAACGGAATCCTTTGAAATATTTGATCACGTGAGAACTGTGCTTAGCTGGTGTTCGTCTGATCCTATAAAAAATAAACTAAAATAAATAGTCCTAAGGAAGTCTCCGATTCTTGTCTCTGTTCTTCGAAGTTCGAAGGCAAATAGGCACTACCTATTCCTATCACTGACTATTACACAAGATTAGAGTATTATGCTCAGGTCTTTCAGATTCATAGTCAAGACCACAACAATATGCATAATAAGATTGTTATAGCTAAGCCAAGCCTTTGTTTGAAATTGAATCTTTCTAACTAAATAGCTATGTAAGCATACAAAAATTGTTAATTTGCGTGCGGGCGTATTGTTCCCATCCACCTTTATTACTTCCATAAAATGGAAACGATAGCAATTTGTATTGTGCTATCACGGTCTGATGTCGGCGTGAATTGTTCAAACAAAACTTTAACATGGCGTAATAAACGATTATCGAATTTCGGAATGGGAATAGTTTGTATCTTTGAAGTTTTGTTATTTACATCCTTGTCAAAAGCGAAATAGAAATCTTTTGTAGATTATTAATTACCATAGCAAATATTCTGAAGTTTGTGTCTTGCATTGTTTTTATCATTCAACCTCGAAATTTCCTGCTTCTTGGTTTCTGCCTCCTCTGAATCTAAAGTGAGAGTGTTCGTGAAATAAATAAAAATTAAGTGTAAGCGAATCTAAGTGCCGAGTTCCGAGCCCCCGCTCTGTGAGAAGAACTGACAAGAAACTCACAGGTTAGGTTATGCTCTTTTAAATTATCAATCACATATATCACATAAAATATTGAAAGGGTCCTCAGATGCCGTAACCAATAAAGTGGCACTAAGGGAACCTTTCATCACAGTCAAGTAATGTGAAACTGAGCTGAATTTGTACAATAAGGGATATTCAATTTAACCATCCAAATTTCACTTTAATTCGATTGGTTTCTGCCGAGGGATATGTTCTATAAAAGCATTAATGTATAAATAATAAGTTTTACATAAAGAAATGCCATATATTGTGTATTTTGCGTGGACATAGCATCGTCCACTTAAATACTCGGTCCAATATGTTTAAACAAACATGGACGCAATCATGTTTGCAGACCATTACTCATACATATGTCACCGATGTATGCAAATGTAGGTACTTGTATATGGTAATTGAGTACTTAGATTAGTTCGGTTTATGTATATATTTCTGGCCGCGTGGGACCGGCCTAGTATTGTGCCATCCCCTCTCATCTCATGGGGAGTCGTAAGAGTCGACGAAGACATCTCTTGCCTGGATGATAGGCAGCAGCATCATCCTTTTTTTTTTGATGGAAAATCATCAAATGACCGTCTCCCGCTGTGGGTGGAGCGGGAGGGTGTGTCAGACTTGTACTGACTAAAAACCATCCGTGTTCCTTCTTGAGCCTGTAACACCAAGGCCGCGGTAACCCTATCATCCTACGTACTGGCTTTTTACTGTGTGGAAATTGAACCCAGAAGGAAAGTGCAGATAAACTGGCCACCACGCCATATCGGTCGTCAATTGATCAAAGGAATCGGTGAATTAATTCCTTTAGTCGCCTACTGCGACACTTGACATAACATGACTTATTCTGATCAATGCTCCGAGGAGTTTAAAATTAATATTTATTCTTTAAATGGACTGTCCAAAGTATTTTAGCACATGACATGCCGCCGACAGCGTCATCCCGCATACTGGCTGGAACTGCGACCACCAACCCGCCTGGCCAGCGTGCTGATTATGGGCAAATACCCCCTATAGAATGTAATCTATTGGGAAGGCTAATATTCAGCAGTGAACTGTATAAGGCTGATATGATGATATATGTGTATGTATATCTAACAAATTAAGTAATTGGCAGGTGTCAAATTAAGCCATAGAGTATAGCGTGACATTACACCAGGCGGCAAATTAACAGAACGAAGGTTTGTACTCTTGCTAATTGCTACAAAAAATAAAATTACTTAGGTAAAGCACTACATAGAATGGTGCAACTTATCATATAAAATAATTTTAATTTTAAGTTCTAGTAAATGTTAGTTGATTGTTGTGTGTAAAGACTGGTTTTGGGCTTTTCGAAGAATTGCAGGTACTATGTTTTCTGCTAATGAATATATGAAAAACTGATTATGGCTAACAATGTAAAGAAATGTCACCACACCAATGAAAACAATATAAAACTACTTCAACACTTTCAGAAATAGATCATGAAAATATAAAACATAGATACCAGACTGGATTACCACCTGTATGTTAATAAGCATTTATAACTTAACATCAAACGAAACTTGTCTTCAATGCCATAGGTATCAGCTATACTAATTTAAGTAAACCATGATGTTTAACATAGGTACAGTCAGTTAACAATTTCTAACACCTTATTACCTTGTAATAAGATTGAACTGTCGCTATATCAGTCAATACAATCCACCTACATGCCCGCCATACTCTGACCTTCGGATGACACTCATACAATAAGTAGGTAGGTTCTTCCTACACCTTAATCACACAAAAGTCATTACGCGATAAAGATGGTAACAAACAGCACTTAAAACTAAGTTATGACCGCCATCAAAGTCAGATTATCGGGAACCACGAGGCGCTAGTTCAGCTATAATGTATTTCAATCATAATTCTTACATAATTTTCAGTATTAGGTTAATAAACTTACATACATTCACGCCTGTTTCCCCGAAGGGGTAGGCAGAGGCATATTATACGCCAACACTCCGCCAATATAGTTGGTCCCACGTAATACGTAGCGAGCCTATAGCCGCTTACCGGGCACTGTTATGTTTGCCAGAGCCTCGTCCGTTGATCGACAGGTGCACCACTTGCAGGTGAGGTTGGCTTGGACTCCTTAGGTCTTGGTAGGATCTCTATACACACATCCATATTAGGTTCATAAACATCACGAGATTTAGGTTATAATTGCTTTCGTCAAAGTTAATATCAAAAATTTTCCGCAGCAAACCAGTCGGGTAAGAAATTGTTGGTCAAAAACTGTGATCTCTGCCTACCTCTACGAGAATAGGGCGTGACAACATGTATGTCAAAAATACTCTCCTCAAAGCCTCTTATTTTTTTAAAAAGCATAATATCGTTTTGTACTCATCTACCTAAACAGGTTTAAAACTTTATCGTAATTTTCTTTACCAATAACTTTGACGAATTAGTGGGTCAAAGTCGGAAAAAAATATGCAGTTTTTTGCAAATTTAAAATCATTAAAAATACAGCCTCTTGCAGTGGTTGGAGCGGAAGTATGTGTCAGATTTTTTTCTCAAAAAAGTTTTCAAAAAACCATCCATTCGTTCCTTCTTGAGCCATTTATGTTTCGGTGTATCGGTAACTCGTCCGTACAATCCCGCAACAAGAAGTGTGCCTAAACCCTTACTAATGGAAATTCCAAAACTGTTTGTAGTTCTTTTCAAACATGAAGAGTACGTGCACAATATCGAACGTGTTCGGTTCATTCTGTTAACAAGTTCCTTCCTTAAGCCACGGTAATAGCTTGTTAATTCGATCAGCAACTTAACCAATCGTTGACCCAAAAAAAGAACCTAGTTCTTGTGATCTCTGTGGGACGTAATTAAAAAGCAAAATGTCCTTTCACCGCAGTCACCGCGTTGGTGGAACAATGGAAATGTAGATCAATTTACTGTTTCTATAATTTATTTTGCTGACTTAATTGGATCTGTGGACATTGAAATCCGTAAGACACCGACACAGTAGGACTTTTGAACTGTCTTTGAAATTTGAAATTTGAATTACGAACTTACCGGTTTTAAACTTTGGGAGCGAATTTGTGTTCGAAATTTAATGAAGTAACTTTTGGATTTCGAGTTGCGATCTTATTTTAGGGAAGCTCAAAAAAGGTGGAATGCGTAAAAAACAACGCTTTTTTTTTAATTTTCGAACCCTCTTTACTCACTCTTTACATTTTAATTTGGTCTCTTTGATTGTTCTTAGCTATATAGTCCTGTCAGGTCAGCTACGATTATAGAAATGCTCAGCTTACTTATTATTTAAGTCATTTCGTTAAGATTACTTTTACGAATAGATTATTTTAATGTAAAATCGAGTAGTTGAGTTAAAAATATTACATAAGTAATATGCATGCATTATCTGTCTTTATAGATGACATCATCACATATGTACCTGAGTATTTAACAGTTAATGAATGTCAATGCCAAAAACAAGACGAACTTGACAAAATATGTCAGACGCGAGCACTGAGCGCCAGCCATGATGGCGGAGTGACTCACCCACGAATTAAAAACGACGACAGATACTTGCAATTAACATAAAAGCTGAGCACATTTTAACGAGATAATTAAATGGTTTTCTGTTTAAAAACGAGTAAATATTATGTCATAGCAATGGCTAGCCACGTACTTAATCACTTAAGTGCTTTGTTTATATAGGATTCATACATGTATATGGTCACGTCGTGGTATTCTCGTGGAAATAGGAAAATATCACATTTCACTTGCTTGCTTGCCCAGGATCCCAGGCTCGTAGCAAGTGGAAGTGGATGGATGAAGGATGACACACTTCTACATTCAAGCTCAATAGCCTTCTCGTGTACTTCCTTTCCCTTGAAGGTCGGCCGCCTGGGAGTCACATTGGGAGCTAATAGGGGAGGCCTATATTCAGCAGTGGCCATCTTTGGACTGATGATAATTTCTTTATCAGTCCAAAGATAGCCACTGCTTCTGTCGGCTTAGCGTACTTTTGACCTGCCTCATATTGTGTTACAATGGGGTTAATTAACATCACAGAAATTGAACTTCAAAAAATGAAAGTGTCTATAACGTGTCTATATCTTACACATATATATATATATATATGTGTAAATGTTAACTATTTTTTAATTTAAGTTTTATTTATATAATTTTATTGTATTTTAATTGAATTTGATTGGTATTGTAGTGTAATGAATATGGACTTGGTCTGAAATTAACGATTATTATTATTATTATAACGAAAGAGATTTAGTTTTGAATAAATTTCAAGCATTAAAACCATTATTTCACCATAAACTTTCCGATTCTTTGAAGCCACATTGATACCTGTATATAAATATTTAAATTTATAAGCGAAAAGTTCGTAGAACTCTACTGGTACAGTCAGTCTCATAACAATTGTAACACAACCGTTTGAAATAGTTTCACATCGCAAGGCTTTAAGGTGCTTTGTGCTAGTGATCTGTGGCAGATAGTATGTCGAATCGATTCACATATACACTATATAACATATAAGTTTGATTCGGGCCGGTCACGCGATACTTTACAAAACAAAATTTATTTATCTTACTAGAAGGTTAAGTTTTCCATTTAAGTTCATGTTTTTGTCACCTAACGACCATATTTAAGTTGTTTACAAGTATAAAAACTACTAAAAGTCGTTCTTGAGGATTTTCAAACCATAAAGATGAAGTTGTGCAAAACGGAATATTATTTTCAGTTTTGAGCTTAGTTTGGGGAAAAACGACCTTTTGAACTCTTAAAAAAATCTATAAGTACTTACCTACGTGTGTTTTTATTATGAGTAATATTATTTGGATATTATTTTGAATAATATATGAATAATATTGAATAATTAATAATATTGAATAATATTATTTGGATATTATTTCATCGATAAAGCCGACTTATAGACTACATAATACTTCTCTAAGATTTAAAACAAGAATAATCGAATTGTTCATGAAGATATTTTAAAAAGATTATTACAAAACAAGGTCTAAAGTTAAACCAGGTTTAAAACTAGTGCTGTCTTAACTTTATCAAACAACAGTGACAGTTTAGTCTGTTTTGTAATAAGCTCCTTTAATTTTCTATAAATGCATGGCTCGCCGATTTCCCGATTGAAATTGGCTTTGAAATGTATCATAGCGAATTTTAGAGTAGAACCTCGCCTCGCTACAATAGACAAATCGGTAAGCCATGAATTCAAGGACACGATCTTCAATAAAGTACAGCAACACACGAAAGTCCACTGTTGCACAGCTCTCTCGCGTGCATCACTCAAATATCCTACCGATTCCTGCCTGTCAATGTCACTTGCAACTAGGGTTATCACTAATCTGAAACTGCGAAAATAAAATTTATATTTTTATTTTTGATGCAGCAGCATTACGCTGATGTATCGCCCTTTAGGCAGGTAACATCACCTATGTTGTTGATAATTGTATTTTTTATTTTTAATTAATTTTTTGTTTATGTAATACTATTTTATCTAATTGTTTGTGTAATGTTTTTTTGTCAATAAAAAAGAATCTTAAATATTCTTATATTATCTACAAATAATACCTATAATATCTTTCGACATTTCACAAAGCCATCCAACATTTTAACTAATCAGAACTTATACTATTTTTGGGTAGTATACTAGTCAACTTAATACTTAAATACTTTTGTGTAAATACATAGATACTTATAACACTTCAGAAACACCTTCACTAACATAAATATTTTATGCTGGTGACACAAATATTGGTTCTGTACCCACACAGATCGAATCGAAGCCACGAACTATGGACCTACAGTGCTCGGCCTACATGTCTAAATATCTACACTTGCGTGCAAAAAAATCGACCCACACACTGCTCTGCGATTTGAAATAAAATAACTCAAAACATTTTATTATTATGAGAATTCTTTTGACACCATGTTATAGCTGGAATAATAAGGTTTTAAAACCTTATTGCAAATTGTTACTGAAAATTGTATACCAACTTGATAGGCTATTAAACGAAAAACGGTAAAATTAGCACAAAATTTTAATTGTTATAAAGAAAAATAACTAAAGTTTTTGTTTGTGAAAAAACAACACCCAATAACTTGTTTTAATAACTGGTATTGCCCCCCCTTGCCCTGATTGTAGCTTCCATCCGATTTTTCATTGATCTGACTAAAGTTATTATGAACTCTTGAGGGATACCGTCCCACTCCTCTTGGATAGCATCTTTGAGTTCCTGGAGGGTTTCTACAACATGAGTCCTAGCTCTAACCCTTCTTTTAAGCTCATCCCACAAATGTTCTATTGGGTTAAGGTCAGGGCTTCTTGCTGGCCACTCCATTACAGGAATTTCTACCTCATGCAGGTACTGCTGAACTATGGCGGCAACATGTGGTCGGGCATTATCATGCATGAGCATGAATCCTTCACCTACAAAACCAGCGTATGGCATGACGTGTTGTTCTAAAACATCTTGAATGTAACGGTGAGCGGTTAGTGTGCTAAGACGAGGCCCGGTTACGAACTCAAGATTCGTTTTTCCATTCAAAGAAATGCCGCCCCAGACAGTCCACGAACCTCCTCCAAATGCTACTCTTTCCTCAATGCACGCTTGCGCAAATCGTTCTCCTCGCCTACGGTACACTTTTCTACGTCCATCATTCCCGTGAAGGTTGATTTTGCACTCATCTGAGAACAGTATACCGCCCCACTGTTCTAGTGACCAATTAACGTGGGCTCGCGCAAACTGAAGCCGCGCTTGACGATGAGCTGCCGTCAGTTTTGGACCGGTTGCAGGTTTATGTGGAGTTAAACCACCTTCTGCAAGCCTTCGTCGTGCTGTCCACTCACTAATTGTGACTCCTCGAACCTCCTGAAGTCGCTGCTGCACCTGAACACCAGTGAGATGTCGATTTCGCAACGCAGTTGTCACCATAAAACGGTCGTCACGTTCCGATGTAGCACGATTTCTTCCTGAACCCGGTCTTCTAACAAAGTTGCCAGCCTCCAGAAACCTTCGGTATACTCGTCTCACTGATGAACGACTTAAATGTAGTCGTCTAGCCACGACACGTTGGCTCAAGCCAGCTTGGATTAGAGCCACTACTTGTGCGGATTCAGCTGGAGTAGTATCCATTTTTTTCAAAATGTAACGTTAAAACTCACGTAAAATTATCGTGTAATGACGTAGAATGATGATAAATGATCGTAAAATGATGAACAGTAAGATTTCACAGAGTAACAAAGTTAAACGGTTAACGTTGGCAAAAGTGAGTAATGACGGTGTCTGAACAACGACTCGATTATGTCAAGAATATTCTTTTTATTGAAGTGTAGGGTATGTGAAAATAAACTTTAATCATAACTACCTTCACACAAAATAAAATAATAAAAATAATATTCATAAATTTTGAACCTTTTCTCTTAAAACGCAAAAACATGGGGTGGGCCGATTTTTTTGCTCGCAAGTGTAGATACTGCCTTAATTTGTAATCAATAGCGATGGCTGTGGTGGTATCTCTTGATCGTAAATTCTTGTAACTTATTAATTGGGAATCAAACACCAAAACTTTTTGAGCTTCTTTCGTGAACAGGCCACTGCGATATATTTCTACTTTATGTCTTTATAATGAAATTAAAGACAAGCAAAATATTACATATTGTTTCAATGTAACGGGCAGCTTGAGTATTAACAGATTTAAATTCCAGCCATTAAACTGGCCATTTTTAATTTTTGGCACCTACTGGTAACCCTACATGCAACCGGCCCAAGGCCGACGATGCGATGTATAGCGACACGCCATCGATACATCGATGCAATTTACGATGTCGTAAACTATTCGTATCGTATCCAGTACACGATGATAGAATTTTGACAGTCCTGAGTTATTTGCCTGACTGAAGGCTAGAATCCTAAAATCGGATATTAAGTCTGATGGTTAAATGTTATGCTGTTCTAGATGAGGTATACGATAATTCAAAGAGGAGATATGAGGGTAATTAAGGTCATCTTTTTTTTCTTTTAAATACTGACTTCGTGCGGTTTGTACATTTAGCCAGTGTCAAGTAAGAGATATATTTCTAACATAATGATATAAATTATAGTAAATGAGAATGAGTGGTGATAAATATGACAAATGGTAAATGAGACTATAGATACTGAGATCTCACATGGACTTCTTGAAAGAATTTGAAAAGTGATGTTGCACTTTTTTGTTTCATTTACCAACACTCATGTAGGTTCACAAACACTTAACGGTTAATAATCCACCGTTATTACACATTAATGTTTGAAATATCAGAAATTTTAGAAAATGAAACAAAACTGCAGACATGACGCTTCACTTTCCCGCCAAGAAGTCCTAATGCCATCTTGTAATCAATAATTATAATGTTTGCTTTTACTTTGACATTCATTCCTCTTACGGAAAAGCCAATCGTCTATTAGCAAATCGATTAGAATTGGCCTATACTTTGTCACTGCCGCTGCAATAGCACGGTGGGAAGCGCTCGTCAGGTCTTTTTGCGAACACATATCATGGGCAGTGGAGATGCGATTATGTAGGTCATTGATCTGTGGAGTTGCTCCACATTCGCACTTAAGATCCACCTCGTATGCCAAAACCCCTAGATCGATTTATACACGAGTCTATTCGAAGACTTCCAAGTCCCAACATTTTGACATTCAGTCTTGACTATGTTATTATCATATCAGTAGATCATAATAATAATAACATCTAATATTATAAACCTTATCATTGCATCTCTAAGGGCGTAAGACAACACACGTTTTTTCTACTATAAATGTCGATATGTTTTAAAGTTAGGTTGCAAGATTGTGTTCCAATCTTATTTAAATCATACGCGAATCATATGCGTTTAAATTACTCCGTGTGTTTACGGCCTAATGTCTAATGTTTCCATCAATAACCTCGATGTCTTCTCCGCAGGAACCAAGAAGATGGAGTACAAGACCCGGCAGTGGCACGAGAAGTGCTTCTGCTGCGTGGTGTGCAAGAACCCCATCGGCACGAAGAGCTTCATTCCCCGCGAGCAGGAGATCTACTGCGCCGGCTGCTACGAGGACAAGTTCGCGACGCGTTGCGTTAAGTGTAACAAGGTAATTACAAGATACATTAGATGGTAATTAATTTAGTAAGAATTTACAAAAGTAATAACTCCGTCGCCAAATTCTTAGTGAGATGCTCTCATTCAGTATTTTTGAAGCAAAATAATATTTTTTTAAAGCATTTATTGATTCAGGCGTTATTTTGCGGAAATCCATTGTAAGCAAGTGATGGATTAAAAATATATTTGTAACAATTCCCGCGCTACTATAATTTCCCGAAAAATCGAGAAACTATTCAACACGACACGTGTTTCGCCCTTACACAGGGCATCTTCAGGTAAGATAGGAGCCAGAGTCAAACTCTCGTTTCAGCGTTGGTCGTGAAGACATCGTTGTTCTGAGGCTCCTATCTTACCTGAAGATGCCCTGTGTAGGCAATAGGCTCGCCACCTGTTACGTGGGACCAAAAACAGAATTGGCGAAGTGTGGGCGTATATTATGCCTCTGCCTATCCCTTCGGGGAAACAGGCGTGATTGTATGTATGTATGTAAAATTTGCCTGCGAATGCGTAGCAATTGCTAAGTAGAGCATATTACAACTGAGCAGTGGACCGGTTACCCTAAGGTCGTGAGTTCAATTCACTCTCAGCCACAGTAAACAAGTTGTTTTTTTCTAGAAAAAAATATCATATTATAACGTGGTTCTTATGTTTACGCTTCCAGATAATCACGCAAGGCGGCGTGACGTACAAGAACGAGCCGTGGCACCGCGAATGCTTCACGTGCACCCACTGCAGCGCATCGCTGGCCGGCCAGCGGTTCACGTCTCGCGACGAGAAACCCTACTGCGCGGCCTGCTTCGGGGAACTCTTCGCCAAGCGGTGCACCTCATGCACCAAGCCTATCACTGGTAACTACCCTTTTTGTTCGATCTAGTTTTTAGTCTCTTGTTCCATCGATCGCCGAAAGGTGTACCTCATGCACCAAGCCTATCACTGGTAACTACCCTTTTCATTCGATCTAGTTTTTAGTCTCTTGTTCCATCGATCGCCGAAAGGTGTACCTCATGCACCAAGCCTTTCACTGGTAACTACCCATTTTTATTCGATCTAGTTTTTAGTCTCTTCTTTTATCGATCGCCAAAAGGCACCTCATGCACCAAGCCTACCGGTACCGGTAAATACCTCTTTAAATAATTAAAGAATGTGTCCATATTGATTGCCACTAACTCAACATGTTTACGAATAAAACAGTAACTATAAAATTTTCCAATTAAACTGATTATTTTAACTTAATGTTTCATACAAAAAAATGCAAGTATTATGATTACCGATGAAAACAAACGGTATGAATATTATTTCCTATTATCCTGTCGTACATACATAGACCAGCTTGTCTACGTGTCTTCCATATCAACTTTAATACCATTAAAATTATCATTAAATTCAAAACCCAAAAAAATACAACTACCCTCATTCTGTACTTACAGGCATCGGCGGCACCCGCTTCATCTCATTCGAAGACCGTCACTGGCACAACGACTGTTTCATCTGCGCGCAATGCAAGACATCGCTGGTGGGCAAGGGTTTCATCACAGACGCGCAAGATATCATCTGCCCGGAGTGCGCCAAGCAGAAACTCATGTAAATACCCAACTGCCAGGAAACGTCTGTCCTTCTCATACTTAAGTAGGGGGAGCGGGAGAGAACATCTGATTGTCTTTGTCGGAAAGAAAATATTAAACATCTAGGGGTTTATAAAGATAACTGATCACAAAAAATTATACAGGTCATCATTAAGTGAATTACCTCTACCATACGTTCAATTGGCAGTGGGAATGAGATTATATTTCTTTCTAAGTAAAAAACGCCTGATTTTTTAATAGAATGTATATTCAAAATTATAAAAAGAGGGGCCTTGTGAGCAAGTGAGATAGATGATAAATTTTAAATATATAACCTAATCATCTAATCTAAATTATAAGGTTTCCAACATTGTTTAGCAAACTTTGGAAAAGTAAAAAAATTATTACATTATTTTATTTCAATTATAATTATACCAACCTCTATCCTAAACTCAAGAAACACATATACAAATAACAGCATATGTTAAATAAACTTATAAGTTAAAATCTCTGCTTTATCTAATATCTTATCAGTGTGAAACTATATAAAACCTACCTCCTTTATTAATTGATTAAAAGAATTACCACTTAGTCACTGACTACATTGAATATTAATCTGTATTTTATTCTGCAGACTAGTCTGTAAAAGTCTCTTGATGTGCTAAACAGAATATGTTCTGAATTTCTTGTATAAATTTTATTTTAACAACATTAAAAAATAAAAGTCTGCTCTAAAACTAATAACTTTTGGTCTTTAACATAATTAACTGAGAGAATGCGTTGTGGTTAAATAGTGACAAAGTGGGTTTGTGATTAAAGTCTGCCCTTAAACTAATAAGCTATTGTCTCTAACAAAATGTGACTGACAGAGTTTTTTGTGGTTACACAGTGACAAAGTTGTAATTCCGGCAATCGCGAACGCTCGTGACTGGTGCTCGCTCGAGCGGCAAGACCCTACCCCTAACCTAAACGATCTAGCGGACAAAATGCGTTTCCGAAAAGTTAATCCTCGTTTGTAAAAACGTTGTTCATGTTGACAATATTTTTATACAAAAAAAAATTAAAAATCACACAAAAAAATACATTTGCGAATGCACAAATTCATTATTATAAAAAGTATTTACTTATAATTGTTATTTAAATATAAATTATGCTTTCTCAATTTTTTTTAACTCAATTAAGGTGTTAATATATTTTGACTGTATCGAATTCGAAATGACACTAATACAAATGATTACTCAATGATTATTAAAATTTTACTAATTATTATATTTGTAACTCGCTAAATGCTATTTTATAATTTCGCTTTAGCTGTTGTAATAGTCTTATAGATTTTAATTGCCATTTTACATAGTGCGATTCACGCGATGCCTTAATAACATATCTAAGTCAATTTCAAGGGTATATAACATATATGTATATGTACATGTCAGACTTGATGTTTTTATTACTAAACATTTCTGGGGAAATGTTTTAAGTGCTTGTCATTGTTATATTGCGTAACATAGAGTTTAAGTTAAATATTGACAGTAATGTATGTACTTTTAAGTATTTATTATGATAAAAGGGGTCGCACCAATTTAACACCGCGATCTTTGAACACTGTTACACAGATTGCAAGACTAAGTATATATTTTTATATGGTCTCCATTGTTTAAATCATCAATTATTTTTGCAAATGAAATAATTATATTAGAATTTGCGCTTATTCACGCAGAATGCTAATGTGATGCTATTGAAATACAAATTCGCGACGATAAATGCCAGAAAAATCATCATTATTATTTCAGTACATTCTGAGAACGGGCTTCATCTTAAAAAGCTATGTTCAGGCCAAAAAATGTTAATAGTAATCTGTGTAACAGACTAATCAGAATTCGTCGGTCACTCATTAACATAAAATACAATTTAAAGTGACACAGTCATCTAGATTTTACTAATATTACCTAATTAATGATAATCTAAAAAATAATAAAAAATATTTTTGTTCTCTTAGGGCATCTCTGTATTACAATAATGTAATTGAATGTTTACGATATTTTTACAAGATAATAATATTATTAATGTTAGATAGTTGAGTTTAACATCTTCGAGTTAAGAATCGCTGAAGCGAATCGACCACGAAACGCCTGGGGATCACTTTTAAGGGTTACTTGTTAAGGGTTTAAATTATTCAAATGTTGAATTATTAATTTATAATAATAATAATATTAAAAATAATGTGTATTTACACATTAAAATATGCTTAGCTGTGTGATCTGATCTAATTCATTATATCTGTCTATCTATAGAATGTATAAACTACGAAATAAATGATAAACAGTAATATCATTGGTCGTTTTTATTTCACACTAGCAGCTATGTTGCTATGTTAAATTAGCAGCGCCCCAAGGTGTTACCCAAGTGGTTCCCGTTCCCGTAGAAATACCGCGATAATAAATATGGCATGTGCTATTCCAGGACTGCAGTTATACACATACCAAACTTCCTCACAATCGGTCCAGTAGTTTTTGCGTGAAGAAGTAACAGAAATACCCACTCACAAAATTTCGCAATAAGACACTTACCTACCTTTTGTCTGCAACATCGTCAGCTAACCAGTAAAATTTACCCAAGGAAAATTATGTAATCGTTCAACATGGAAACATACACCGACATACATATTCACCACCTCAGCCACCAGAAACTAAGGGGAAAGGGTTTCTATACTTAACAATGTCAATATTCAGCACCAACTATGGGTCCTTCCAAGACCTTAGGAACCCAAGTCAACCTCACCTGCAAGTGGTGCACCTGCCGATCAACAGCCGAGGCTCTGGCAAATATAAAATAATTCCTGTAAAAGGCAATGGGCTCGCCACATGGGAACATAAATATGATTGGTGATTGTAATAATAATAATTATAACAATAATAATAATTGCTTTAAATATGGTACAATTTAAAGTTCGAGTTAACAAAATACATTCTCATAATTGGCTATGTTGAATTAGAATGCAAATATTGTTGTGAAAATTACAAAAATATACAGTTTAGTCATACCTAATTAAATTATCGCATGTCAATTCTTAAAAATATAAAAATAATGTTAATTACTATCAGCTAACATGCCAAAGTTGTAGAAAATGAAATTGATTTATTAGAGAAATTGTAACTTAAGAATACCAATTTATAAAATATTATTTCTATGAAGGTCTAAGTGCGGTGTTTCCTAACTTTTTCAGTTCCTTTACCTCTGACCTATCTCATTATTGATTTATACCTACCGACCTAGGTGGTTTTCAGAATGCTGCTGAATTGGCTATATACTTATTAGGACCAGGAAACTCAGCATTTCTCAGCTGGATCCAGTGGATATACCAGTTTTACTCCCCCGGGGGTAATTACTCCCAGGTTAGGAACCCAGGCAGATCTAAACACACTATGCTGAAGGTACGCGACCGAAGTTCGGCATGATTACGCCCGCAATGCTGTTGTCGAAATTACGTTGTGTTATAGCGTACGTCGGGTGTAAGTTTGGCGGCTACGATACACGACTATACATGACGATAGCGCTCGATACATTGAATATACATCCACAAAGTAGCGCAAATAAATTTCCACTGCGTAAGTTATGCACTTATGGTGTGTCATATCAGCCAATTACGTAGACTCTTAATTTAAACATAGGATCTACATATTCAAAACAATAAAAACACTGCTGGTTGTAGCCATCCTTTCACTAATTTACAAAAACGTAACCTTGAAAAATTTGAAGTTGGAGAGAGAGAGAGAGAGAGTAGAGACTTACTCTATTAAATATAAATAAATAAATATTTTCTAACAATTACACCAATCGTTTAGTTCCAAAATAAGTATCAATAAGAACTTGTGTAATGGATACTAAATAACGGATATTCATACATAAATACTTTTTTTTTGTAAATAAATACTTAATATACATAGGGAAACGCCAAGACCAGAACAAATAATTATGTTCATGCACACAAATATTTGGCCTGTGTGGGGATCGAACCCACGACCTTGGAGCGGAAAGCGATAAAAAGGTATACTCGCCACCACGCCATATCGGTCCTCGAAATTCGTCATCTATTGGCAAGGCGTTAAATTCTTTAACGCACATGGCTGAGCAAATACTTCTGTAAAAAGCAGTCTATTGACAGATAGTCCGAATAAAACTGTCACTTTAACTGCCGAGTATCTCTTAACCCGTAGTAAAACAGGTCCTCAAGAAGCTGTGGATGTATTAAAAACGAAAATCAATGATATACTTTTATTACCAAAACACAATATTATTTACAGATATACATTTATTTTTAGCTTAAAAATAGGTACAATATTTTATTACATAAGTACTTTATTTATTTTAAAAAGAAAATCTATGTAATATAATTTCTGTATTTTATCGTCAATCTTTGTTTAATACTTCATTCGTGTTAAATCTTAAATCCTATACTAAACGAGATTTCATTTATCATATTAAAGTCACTTTGCGCATAAATAATATTTCTTGGTATAATTAAGTTCCCATAATTTACTATGCAGATAATTTTAAACTATAAATAATAAGTACCAAAACGAATAAAACTTTATTTCTCTATAGTAGTAGTATAATTACAGTTGATAAAATTTAATTTAATTGCTGGATTTTCACATTCATAATCAATTTAATAACCTACAGGTTTTGGAAATACGTGTTACGTGATGCTCATTTTGACTGATAATTAAAATGCATTTCTGTAGAACTGTCAGGAAGGTATTAATGGTTATAAATGCACTTATATTAAAGGAAGACTAAAAAGACAGTTTTTTATGTAACTTATATACTGACAACATCCTATGTTATGTTAAGAAATTAAGTTTGTGAAAAACATGAGAGCACTCTATAACGTGGCATAACATTTATATACTTATGGGTAAAATGCAAGAACAAACCTAGCATGTATATGTATTTAAATAAAAAAATCATATTTCTATGTATGAAATAAATAGTTCCAAATTGAGGAAAGGCAGCAATCAGCTAACATACGCGATCATTCAGAAAGAATTAAGTTTAAAATATTAAACTGAAGATGACATGAAAAATGTCAAAATCATCTTCCTTTTACAGTTCGCGGCGGGTAAGTTGAACAATGGCTTCCAATGTGCAGTAACACATTATCGAGTCTCAAACGAAGTGCGGCATGGGGAGCAGCGCGTAACTAGCAACGCGAGAACGCAACACTCGCGCGCATGCGCTTAGTCACTTTGTGTCCCTATTTTTTTTGTCTACAATTGTACCAGAGCTACGCACGCAAGCGCCATTTTTGTTCAACTTACGTGCCGCCGTTTTAACTAGTTTTCATTCGTCATCTTATCAGTCTGTACCGAAGTACTTCTGTCCAAAATGGTTGGGTGCCACTGGATGCAGCTCTGAAGTTAGGATCTTCACCTTGGGAACATACTCGACGACGGCCTGCACAGCGGCCGGCGTGCAGAATAGATTTGATAAGATTATACGCTCCTCCTTGACACCGTGTTGGGTCAGGACGTTCACTGCCTGGAATTTAAACAATCAACATAAACACTTCAATAATTTGCCGTCAGTCCAATCAAAACAACAAGTCTGCCAAAATATCAAAATTCATATAAGTGACATATACGACATTTTAGTGTGATACGAATAATTGGAAGCAGTGTGACTTGCACCTTACTATTTTTGGGGGAACCGTTTCGAAGGCATGATGACGCTTCCTCAAAATACCAAACAGTTAAATGCAACGGCGAACGCCTAGAGATAGTTATTATCAAAGTACTGTTAAGTGTGCGTTTTCTTAGGCAATTACAAAATAATTAGAATAAACATCTATGCTAGTTCAGAGTATACTTTTGCATGATTGTTGAAGGTTTCTTCTGTAATTTATTACTGTGGCACAACATGGTTCTTACTGAGCAGAGGCCTGTTTGGTCCAAACTTTCTTAGGTTACGTTTTTCCTTCTTGTTATTTTATGTCAACAATAAAACGTAGAGTTGCATTTTGTGCTAAATAATTTATTTTTATTTTAGACAGTTAATTTTCGTCATTATGTCGCTACCTTCGGTAAGATAAGGGTGTAAAATTGTGAAAATTTGTTAGGTACGCAAAAGTGTTTTAAAAATGTCTTTTCAACTGGTGGGACAAAGACATCATAATGTATAGTTTACTTCATGTAAAGGGGAATTACTTTAGAGTAATATTAATTAAACAAGATCGCATTAAGCACAAAAAAAATCTTAAAATGGCTCTCCTGTACAATTGCAAATACTGCAATTATGCCCTTGTCTTACCAAAACTGCAAAGTGTAATAAAAAATACCTGTTTTACTGTGTTCCCAGTAGACATGATAGGGTACATGAGCAGCACCTGCCTCCTAGCAATGTCTTCAGGAAACTTAGCATACACCACGTGGGCCTCATGGGTGTCTGTGTCACTCTCTACCAGGATCTTGCCAATACGAATGGAGCGGCAACAGTCTCGGAGACCCTGGAATCAATTAAACAGAATGTTATGCCTTTTGCAAAAATAAATATTAGAGTGAACATAGTAATCACCAGCAGTATGAAAACCGCCCCCACTGCGGCCCTGCAGGCAATGCTGGGGCTGCCACCCCTACACCTCACCGTACGAGAGGAGGCAGCCACAGCAGCTTTCAGACTACATACAGCTGGTACACTAAAGAAAGATTCCCGGGTCAGACACATACGAATATTAGATGATGCTGTTAAAGAACAACCAATGTTGATGGCACCAAATGACAGAACCCAGAAAACGCACACTTTTAAAAAACACTATACCGTGCAACTCACTGAAGAGGCGCACGACTACTCTGGCCTAAATGAGCTGAGAATATACACAGATGGATCAAAAATAGGCACGGGCACCGGTGCCGGCGTATTCTCAAATGATCTCAACATTACCATATCCAAATCACTAGGAAAACACAACACAGTCTACCAGGCAGAATGTGTGGGCATAACCCAAGCCGCGCATGCTGTAATAGCTAGACAGGTTAAAAATACTCACATCCGTATAATATCCGACAGCGCGTCTGTCCTTCAATCCTTAAACAAAAATTACACGACTTCCAGATTGATACTAGAATGTCACAATGCACTAGAACAGGCATCGATACGATATCGTAACAAAATTACACTACAGTGGATCAAAGGACACAGTGGATCAATGGGTAACGATGCAGCTGACGAACTGGCAAGGAGAGGCTCCATCGCGACGGTCTACGGACCTGAACCCATTGTTCCCATTCCCTTTAAACAAATACGAAATTGGCTACATAGCATAACACACACACAATCCCAAGGGTGGTGGTCCTCCACTCCAGGTTGCAGGCAGTCCAAGGAGGCCATGCCGTCATTGGACGCAAGGCTGACTAGGCGACTTTTGCGACTGGACAGAAATAGCCTGCGCCTGGTGACGGGGACCATCACTGGGCACTGCTTACTGAACAAACATTTACACACTATAGGAGTCACAGACAGCCCCTTGTGCAGAGCGTGTATGGTGGCCGAGGAAACGGTCGCACACGTGCTCCTGGAATGCACAGGCGTGGCTGACACACGAAAGGTAACCCTAGGTTCGCCGAGTTCCATTGGAGAAGCTTTGCACGGACTTGGAAACCTGATCTGCTTCTGGAGAGAGGTGGGCTGGCTGGAGTGAGCAACTATGGCCGCAAAGGCTCACGCACAATGGTCCATAACAGGGACTAAGTGCGGAAACCACCACCACTAACATAGAACATAGAACATAGAGTGAACATAGTTACAAATTAGGTTGTGAATTATATCAGCCTTATAAAGCCCACTGCTGAACCGACCTCTCCAATGTAATCTCATTCTATTTGGGGTCACCACATTGGGCAGGCAAGTTGGTGATCGCAGTTCAAACCAGTACGCAGGATGATGCTGCTGCCCAGCATCCAGTGAGATTTCTTTAGTGAGATCTTCGTTTAATTTTAAGACTCCCCGTGAGATGAGAGCGGGTGGCACTATATCCCCCTCAATTCTATTGTAATTGGCACAACGGCAATCCTTGGGGGAATAGTGCTGCATATGCAGTTGCTATAAGGAAGTCAGTGCCTTTTAACATTCTGACAGACTGGTCTAACCATAGAATTATGTTTCCCTCTGGGTTGCGGAAGTCAGGCGACAGTTGCTCCATGTAATAACTGAATTTCCACCAAATCTGGTTAAACCAGTAAGCAAGCAGACCCTGGGCCCTAATTTTTTTGTCAAAAGCAATCTAGATAATGCTAGGATATGATGATATACACAGATAATATTAAAACATTAAATTTTACCTGTTCCATTGCTTCACCGGACCTGACAATTGACACACCACAGTTGCCTGCGCCATATTTCAAGCCTTTATAAAGAGCTCCAGTTGGTGTCACCACTTCACAGTCCGTAAAGGGAAGTTTATTAAGGCTCTCTTCAATCACAAGGCGAATCAAACGGTCTGCATAGAACTTGAAATCATTTCTTGTTGTGTTCCTATGAATAATAGACTCTAAATTTACTAGGCATAAAGAAGATAGCCCTAGATCAGTATACATGACAGTAATGATTCTTTTAGTAAAGATTTTACTATGAGTAGAGTATTACTTCTATAGAGTAATTTCATAAATATGAAGGAGTTCCAATTTGAAATGCATTGATAGATTATACAGACAGATATAACATTAGGATTACACAACAAATTTTATATTATTAATTGCAAATTAGTTTTATGTAAGCTAAGAAATAATTTATTGATTCAGGCATTACTTTGCGGAATTGTAAGCAAGTGATGGATTAAAAATATCTTTGTAACAATTCCCGCGCTACTATAATTTTCCGAAAAATCGAGAAACTATTTAACACGACACGTGTTTCGCCCTTACACAGGGCATCCTTAGGTAAGATAGGAGCCTCAGAACAGTCTTCACAACCAACGCTGAAACTCTCCTTTCATACATACAATTACGCCTGTTTCCCCGAAGAGGCATATTATACGCCCACACTTCGCCAATAATATAGTTGGTCCTACGTAATAGGTGGCGAGCCTATTGCCGCTTACCGGGCACTGTTATGTTTGCCAGAACCTCGTCGGCAGGTGAACCAGGTGGCTTGGGCTCCTTAGGTCTTGGTATGATCCCTATACACTAATGTTATACATATTCTTAAAGTTCAAACAGTTGTGTTAAGGCTGGATTAAATAATTAATCAACTATTCACATATAGCGACAATACCCACCTAAGAGGCCATCACCTCCAACTTTGCACTAGCTTATCTACCAACAACCCACATAAGCACTTCTTAGGCAACCGTGTAGTGAGACAGTGGAACGAGCTGCCAGCATATGTAGTGTCAGCTCCCACTGTCAATGCATTCAAGAACAAGCTGGACAAACACATGCAACCGGTTAAGAGGAACTAGATACAGATGAATTGGATACAGGCGCAATCAGTTTTCAAACTGCCTGCCTGTTAATTGATAATAAAAATAACTGCAGGCCCAAAGAAGAAAAGATGGTGTGAAGGAAAATGCCAATGCAAATGCATAATGCTGTATCACAGAGATGGACTAAGCAACTTCTAAAAAGGTTCCAGCATATTTTAAAAACTAACCTATTCAGCTGTTTAGATGAGTAGCATCATGGATTATTTATAATGAAGTTGCCGTTACTATTTTCTCCTATTTATGTAAGAAAGTAAACTGTGTTATTTAACAAATAGTATGGTGTAGGGGCGAGTATACCCGCAATCTGCGAATATTTGTTGCAGTCTTAATGATACTTATCTTGGAACTAAATAAACTAGTGTAATTGGCAAATAATATTACTAAATATTATTGCTAATAATTCAGTAATAATGTTGATATTTATCAAAGTTGTTTAAAATAATTAAAAGAATGAAGTTTAAAATAATTAAATGGTAAGAATATTATAATCATATATTCAAAATCACGAATTCAAGATATTTAGAAAAGTCTAATGTTGTGATTTGGAAAAATAAATAAAGAGGTAAATATCAGGATAACCTCACTTGTCTCTAAGTATAGTTTGCAGTTCCTTGATATTGTCGTTCGATGGCAGAAGAGTCAGGCTATCACCAAAATGTTCCTTTACTTCAGCGGCATCCCAGGGTTGGATATCATTATCGATGAATTCCATTATATAGAATCACGAAATGCTAAAACACAAACAAATTACCAGGATGCACATTCACAGAATTCACTCACGTCAAATTGTATCAGTGTCAAATCAGCTGACATTGACAAGATGGCAGAAGTTCAGAAATGCGCTTATATATCTAAGGCTTTGCACAAAAAGATGAACAAATTGTTTTATTTATAAATCTAGAAATAATGTATGTAAATAATATAAATTATATATAATGTGCTTAACGCACGAAGCCATTATGTAAAAGAAAAAGAATGAACTTTGCGACACCCACCAGGATCAGGTAACAATCAACGAAATAGTATCGCTTTCAGATATCTATTTTATGTATCAGTGTAAAGGGCAATTTGAGAAATAATTTGGCTTTGGCTTTCCCTGAGTAGTATTATGTAGTAAACGGGCGAATCCCTTACCGTCAGATGAGTCTACTTCGTCTCTGCTTCACTTAGCTGGGCTCAGCTCGTAAGGATGTCTTAGCTAATCGACTGTGTGTACGGATTAAAATCTTTTTAAGTTGAGTTTAACTTAGTCGATATTTTAACACAATCGTCTTACGCTCACTAAAATAGTTTAAGTGGGACTATTAGCAATGTAATTACGACAGTATTAATAATTTGGTAACCACTGTAATATTAGAGTGGCTATCAAGCGACCAATATACTAAACCCATAATATTATCACTTAAGCGTTGGTCGCACTGAAAGAAATCTGAATGTACGAATCACTGTCAGCTTGCACTGAAGCACTCTCGATATTAAATGCACATGAGTGACCGTTCCAGAGACAACTTTACTTCGACGACTGAGGTACGAGCGCTTCGATTATTCAAAGCCATGTCTAAGTTAGGTGTGTAAGTGGCAGGGTACGATATATAAGCAAATCCAAATAAAACCATAAAATATTTACGCAGTAACACTTTATTTGCCCAGAAAATACAAATTAATGATTGCAATAATAATTCCACTTTCCACGTCGTAAATTACATTGCACTTCTGTTATCATATTTGTTCTGATGTCACCACAATAAGGCGATCACAAAATATACATGTATTATTAAAATATATTAGGAATATGGAACTGTCCACCGCTAGGTCGCACTAGGCAGAAGATCAACAACAGTATATTTTTATGAATATCTAAATGCTGAAAATATATTAATAAAAAAATAAATGCCAAGAAAAGAAATAATAATGCTACCGAAACTGTTTAAAAAAATATTTGAATATAAACCATGTATATTCGAGGTCTACGTCAGATGTTCTCTTTTAAGAAAACTCGGGTGGGTTTTTGCAAGCCCAATGGAGCTTTTCTCACTATTTTCTAATGCAAAGAGCGACTGGACTAATCAAGCTTATCTCAATTGATTTAGATATTTTAGCTAACCAGCCAATAGCTAATTAGTCAATAATAAAGGACTCTCAACCTTAAAAGTGAACAAGCGACGTTGACCTCAACTAATATAATCAGTTGAGCCAATTACAAATACATTAAAAGAACACCATTTCAAGTCATAAAAAATATTTTGGACTACCATCGCTTTAACGCAAGATTTTCAACAACATTTTTACAGACTTGAGTTAGTATCAGTTGATGTTAAATTAATATACAATAAAAAAAACAATTTTTTCAAGTGTTCCAAGCGAACAGCAACTATTACAAGCAGTACAAAAAAAAGTAGTAAAAAAAACAGACATACATACAAAAATGCAATTTCTATAAGTGGCCATAATTTCAAATGGTATATAATATAAGTAGTAGATGAACTAAAATTATAAACAGATTTTATGCACATAAGTATTTCAATAATAAGTGACTAAAAGTAAGTATATTTTATTTTATATTTTAAAAATAAAGAACCATTGTCACATAAACAATACAGCATGGTATTTTTTTAAACTTAAATAAATAACAATAAAAAAATAATTGTAATAACAATTACGCGAATACTGAATAAGTGTTCAAGTGTGTACTTCTTAAATGATACCTGTTTCGTTCTTTGTTACTAAATATGTGAAATTGATTACCCATCCCGATATTAGTTAATCATTACACCCACCTATGTTAGACGCATACAGCCAAGGCATCTAGAGCTAGACAATTCACTCAGTTGTTACTAAGAAAGAAAGAAAAATAATTTATTCTGTGACAACATCAAAAGAAAACAGATACATTATATTTAAGTAACTACTTAAAGAGTGTCACAGAAAAGGTATCCACTCAGCATAAAGCCGAGGTGTCACGAAAACGCCTCGACGCTGGTCTTCCGTAGATACCGTAGACATATGATAGAACAGACATCTCACTTATAACAGACTCAGTTGTTACTTAAACTACCATTCTACTGAAACTCAAGGCGGTTGTGTTGTGACCATTTAATTTAAACCTAGTCTATATTCAAGTGTTTTAATTTATTTCCATTATAATTCTTTCTTTCCTTCTTACATACAAAATAAAAATAAAATAATGTTCGATTATTATTGGCAATGACACAAAAGAGTTTTGATACAATTCACATATAATTGCCCTTTTAAAGTTGTAGGTATCTGAAAGAATTACAATAACAATAAATTCAAGAGCAACCTCTGATTCTGTCAAACTCACATAAAAATCCCATTGATACAGTCACTGAATACAACCACAATGTCACAATAACCGTCTTATGTCAAGCTTTAAGTGCGCATGGCCGTACGAATAATTTAAATCGTTGATTAAAATGAAACATAAAACGACGTTAGCTTCGACTCTCGTTCGTAATAATCATAATCATTAATCATGTAAAGTATTGTAAAGCAACCAACTGGACAATAAAAAAAACGTCCTATCTCGTTATACCTACATTAATATTGTGACGTCTATTAAACTAGGCGCTGTTTCCTTACTTCATAGTCAATCGATACATCGGCGTTATCACATATCAATTCATTTTCATTACTCAACCAAAAAAAAAGTTTTAATTTTTTAAATTACATACCTATTTTTACCTATAATAAAATGGCGTCGTTCAGTACTCTATAATCGTAACTTACAATATTTAACACGCTATTAATAGTCAAGTGTATAGTTAAATTATTAGTGTCACAAACAGCGATTGTACCTTGGTTTGTTGTATTGTACTTGATAATATCGAGTGACTACGAAGGACACAACGACACTATATCAAATTGACCCGGTTGTCCTACACTAAGTTCTCACCGCCGGGATCGAGGGCGCTACCCCTATCAATAAATAGCTCCAGAGGTTTCTTGAGGTTTTCTCATAAAATTCAACATTAGCACGTAGGAAACACGCTCTCGTCAATAATACCCGCGCTAAACTAGCACAAAGCCGCTAATTAGAGCCGATCTCTAACTATTTAGAATCACAAAACTGTAAATCGATGCTTTTGACACATTACAATATTACCATAAATATTAGAAATGGTCGACTAACTTGGACATGTGAAGACGCTTAAATCTTAATTTGTGAGCGTCCAAAGTCAGCATGTTACGGGTCTATATCTAATTAAGTCTATGCCACGCAGCGCTCGCGCGGCGCGTGGAAGCGTTTCAATTTGAACTTTATCCTTACGCCTCATGGTCCGTCTAACTGTCGCCAAAATTGAATAAGGGCCTGTTTCTCAATGATTCAATAAGAATCTGATTACACTTATTCAGACCAACCAAATGTGACCAAAACCGTTCAGCGAAACGCGAATGGAGCTGAATTACTGTGATTTAATTTCATAGTTTCCATCGGCGTTTACTTTACTGACAGTACATACATACATCTCGTCATCAGACATATGAAACAGGCAGGAAACATGCGCAATTTTTTAATTGTTATTTTTAGTTTTAACATATTGTTAGATTTCCTCAGCACAATGGATAGACAATGTGACCATCATAATGGCAGTATTATTTTTAAAAATGTATGCGATATTGATTCATAGATACTTTATAGTTAAGTGGAGACTTAAATTTAATTTTTATCTTAGTTATTATTTGGCAAAACTAGTGGTTTAAATGTTTGCAGCTTAGAATTATAATTATAATAATGTTTATAGACCATACTGAACTTGAGAACAAGCAAGCGAATACCTTTTAGGTTTTAATCGACATTGATAGTTTTTAAGTCTAGTTATGGCGATTAAAACATTTTTTAGGATCAGCTTCAGAATGTTGAATGACCATAATCGCTAATTTTATTCAATGTTAACGATTGTTTACGCAATAGCAAAAATAAGACAGGGTCTCGACATTTCGACGTTCACAAACGATTAGCAACTGATTAGTCGCCTTGATTTCTACTCCACCATTCATGACACCAACGCACACAGAAGCGGCGAGACGCCATTGGCGACGTCAGACGGACCTGACCCTCACAGAAACACGTCTCGAAGCTAGTTCGAGTCCAAATCAAGCAATAGCTCACCATCGTCACTTTGGAATTTCGCAGAGCGACACACACACACATACAGACAGACATAATTTGTATTCCGATCGTCGGTATTGCTTATTTATTCCACTAGGAATCACCCTCTTACACTTTGTGCACTTGTTTGACAAGCGTTTCAAAGTCTATACTCTACACTAGGGCCGTGCGGCCGAACGAGCGAAACTAATAATCTTTACAAATCTGTACAGGTCGATAAAAACTATTCTTTTACAAATAAATTATTCTTTAAAAGATCACTCGCTTTTTGTAATAAATACGATAAACAACAACAAAAAAGATAGTGCTTTTATATAGGTCGAGTCGCGGAAGTTTAACAATACGGGTACCTAGAGGTTTCTACATGTAACAACAGCATAAGTTAATCCAACACCCTGTATCAGAAGGAGCGAGGGCAGTGGCCGCAGCCGACGCGGCCGTGCTCGCGCTCATTCGGACAAATAATTCATATTGTTTTCCAAATCTTAGAACTAGATTTTTTTTTTTACTTAAAAGCGTATAAGGATGCGGAATATTATCTAGAGGGTCTAACGAGTTTAGCCGATGATTGATGTACGAAACACGAGCCTCCTAATCGTCGAACCCATATAAAAGCGTCGCGACGTTAACACGTCTCTGCGGAGACCGCCGCCTCCTGCCCAACTTTCCATTACTTACTAACCTACTATTTTAAATTCGTCCAAAATCAATATTAAAAAAATAAAACCTATAATTCGTTTATAAACCAATCTCCTTAGCTTTAGTCGCGCGTTAAATTTAAAATGGTATTGGAATGCACAGGTCCATACTTATGTCTTTAATATTACTAGAAGCACACCACGCGATTCGAAGGTGATATTCGGCAATTTTCGATTTTCCTTCAGTCTAATTATTTATGTATCAAAAATTTACGAATCTAGTATGATAATGAAGCGGGCTCGATTTGCATTAACTCACGTTAAAGATAATGTTTCACCGAGAGAACCTTGATATTTGATGTAGTTGAAGGCGAATCTAGAAGGGAATCGAAGGTGTGACGTAGGGGACGCTTATTGAAGCATTAGGCCCCCCGGAGGCAGGAGCCAGCGGGCTCGAGGCAGCATAACCTAACATTATCACAAGTCGACTAGTGCGCGACGACGCCGTTCCTCTGCCGGGGGTACGCGCCGTTGTACTGGACCTTCTGGCGGGGGATCTCAGGGAGGGGTTCCACCTTGGCCTTTTTGCCCGGTTTGGAGGAGAGGTAGGCTTTGTAGAAGAATTGGGCGAAGAGGACGAAGTAGGATAGGTACATGGCCATTGAGAGTTTGATGTTTATGTTGCTGATGTGGCAGGAGCCCTTGGGCGCGGCGGCGAGGTAGTTGTGCGCCCACACGTTGATGGCGCAGCCCACGATCATCTGCGTGAGCTGCAGGCCTGTGATGGCCATCGCCAGGAAGCGCGGCGGGTACTTGCCCATGCTCACCAGAGAGTAGTAAGAGTACATCACGCTGAAAACAAACACAAGATCACGTTAAATGTTGCTGGTCAATGTGCAAATATTTTATGATTATTTTCAGCCGATATATTAGTTAATAATTTCAATTTCTAGAGGAATTGGCGTTAAAATGATAATGTTATGGATTTTATTGATAGGATAAAGGATTATAACGTAGAAACCTTAATAATAAGACACTATAAATGGTATGTGCCGCAAAAAAGTATCGTAACACGTTTCGCCAATTTAAAAAGGAACGCATGTCGACAATTTGAAAATTTTAGTTCGAGATTGACTTATTCTTGAACACAATGAATGAATGAACACTTTATTATACACTAAATATAAAAAAGTAATTAAATCTAATAACCAAATATATGGTACAATGGGCGGCCTTATTGCTAACGGCAATTTCTTCCAGGCAACCTTAGGATGGACAGGAAACAATGAATAAAAAATAATGATATAGAGTAGGCAGAACAGAGAGCTCTTGCTTACTTATAAGTAAATAATAAATTCACACATACATATTATAACATGAAATATATAAATTAAAGTTAAATACATAATAAACAAAATAAAACATATTTAAAATTACAAAGACAAATAATGCTCCCAGACTGATTTATTAAATAAATCTAATTTATGTAATTTTCGTATACCGATGGGCAGTTCTGGATGCACTGGTACCATACGATACACTAGTACGCCAGCGATTTTATTGTTTTGTTATATTATTAAGATTTATATGGGTTATTATATCTTACTAGAATTGCTAGAAGAGACTATATGACTTGAAAGTTGCGCAACTACGTTGGTAACTAAGTTGCGCAACCAAACGTACACCAGGTGAAGTACCCTACATAAAATAGTACTGGCGCGACTGGTTGTACCGCCAATGGCATTTGAGTGGAATATAGACACAGGTATTGAAAGCCTATGGTTATAAGAAACAAGAGATTTTATATTATGTCTGTGATGTGACGGATCCTTGCTTACGCTAAACTTGATAAAACACCGTGTCTAATACACAGTAAAGATATTAAGCTAAAAATATGCTTGAAAATTTGATTCATACAGATATTTAAAATTGAATAAACTAACGCTAGGTCGCAGGTCCATTTCATAAAATTTACATAGTTTTATAAAAAAATAAAGCCTTACTTTAGACAAGAAACATATTAATATCAAAAATGACATTTCGTTCTAATAAAAACCTTGTAAAGATAAATCACGTTTCGAAAGAATTGTCAATGTTTAAGGCGGAGGAAATCTCAGATAAAACTCAAAAAAATGTCGACATAAATGACTTCTAGTGAAAATAGGAAACGTGACTACATCTTGATAAGATTACATTATTATTATATTATGTAAGTGAACTGTAAACTGAGTAGCAATGCCACATAAATTAATCATAATGTCTCAACCAATCATTGAAGAGCATTCATTACCTCACAGAATTGAATGTGCATTTATCTTTCATCATATGAAAGCGTTCACATTTTTGGGTAGTAGAATAAAATAGATGTATTTATTAAGATGTATAGAATTAATAACAGGTTTATTGTTATCTAAACTTAAACTACTAAACTAACTTGAACTAAAAAGATATACTAGTTAAGATAACTTTTTTTTATATAATACTGTTTTTCAAGACCCCAACAACTTATTAAGCATTTTCAAAAATGTTCATGTGTGGGTTATTGAAAATAATAGGATAAGGAATTAATACAGTAGGTAGTATGAACTGGGAAGGAATGTAGGCGAAGGGAGTAACATAAGCAGCGGAAGCGAAAATAAGATGGATGAGTGTGTAAATGATAATCGACGGTACCAACGTATAAAAGGACATATTGTGTAAAGCTAGGAGAGTAAAATGAAAGTTAAAATCGCTTTAGAAAAAAAAACTTTCAGTTATAAATATATTATTCACGTAATGTTTTGTCATTTTACTATTATTTTTTTGGTAGAGCGATTTCAACTTTTATTTCACTCTCCTGTAAACCTTTTAGACATGTCCTTTTATACGTAAAGACCGTCGATGATAGAGAAGGAGGTGGATAAGTCGATGACATATGACCGAGATTAATGGAAGAAGACATGCTGCACAGGCTCCATATAAATCCATACAATTTTTTTGATGCATTCTATTTAACTTCTCTGCCTTAACCTCGTAAAATAATTATTATAAAATCCTTACAATAAACTGGCTGTTTGAGTCATAATAGCCAATTACACCCAGTAAGAACCGATAAGCGAATCCAGCTATGCGTAAATGATTAGCCAGTCAGTCACATTTTCCTATTATTCTTTACTAGTGGCACGCCCTTGCTTGGCTAGATATCTATTAAATACTAGCAGCGCCCTGCGGTTTTACCCGCGTGGTCCCCGTTTCCGTGGAAATATCGGGATAGTGTCCTATATGTCAGTCCAGGACTGCAGCTATACACGTACAAAGTTTCATCACAATCGCTCCAGTTTTTGCGTGAAAGAGTAACAAACATCCATCCACACATACAAACTTTCACGTTTATAATATTATAGTAGGATTTGACACTTTGGGTTACAGTATGTATTGGAGTATTCGTTGTGTACATACATACAAACATACATTCATAATATCAATCGGTATTGTATATTTTGAGTATACTTCAAACAAACATTCTAAATTACAAATATTTCCTCTTTATAATATTATCATAAATGTTCAACAACAGAACTTCAACTCTGATATATCGGCAACATTAAAATTTATGACGTTATTGAAAACAACAATAACGTGTTTAGCGACTTTCAAACTCGATTTCGAAGGACATTAACTAATATTATTCATAAGACTTTCGTGACAAAATCAAACCTGCTTAAGTATTTATTTATTACATTAATCTAGAGTTTTCCGTACGTCATCATCTTTATCGTATTGTATTCCACTACTGGGTATATATCTATATATATTTTTTTCGGATGGAAAATCATCAAACCGAGGCCGGGGTCCCCAATGCCCCACCCTGCGAACATTAGCCCCACCCCGCTAAATTAGCGCCACTTCTCCCTTCCTGCCCACTGCGAAAGGTAAGGTCAAATGACCCTGCTGGCAAGCCAGCTAGCACCCGAAGTCCTTAAACGCAAGCGTAGAAGGCCCCGTGATGAATTTGAAGCCTTTTAGCATGATTTGTGGCCACTCTGAGTAAGCCTGTAAGTTATGTTTTAGATTCAAACAAAAGATATTTGTTGGACTTGAGAAGTTAATAAGAAAATGAAAGATACATCCACGTAAATCTTCTATAACAATTAGACAATAATGTCAGCAATATTAACTAATTTAAAAAAAAAACATGTAGATGATTCGTGAAAAATACTAATAATAGTAAATTCAACTGTAAAAACCTAAAAACGATAATTTTAGCTTTCTAAAAATTAAGGTTTGTTTTATCGAAATATGTACTGCGTTTCACGCGGAAAAGGTAGTTAATTTTACATTTATAATATATAGATAGATGTATAGGGATCCTATCGAGATCCTCTCGATCTCTCCTACACTATGCTGTGCCCGACAGGGTCCACTAATGTACCAAATTGTAATATTCACCACCTTATAAAACCATTGTGGAACGCAATAAAGTATTGAGAATTGAGATGTGAGGAGCGCAAGCCAACCTAATCTGCAAGTGGTGCATCTGCCGAACATCGGACGAGGCTCTGGCGAAAAAAAAAAGTTCCCGATAAGCGGCAATAGGCTCGCCACCTATTTATTACGTGGGGCCAATAATATAATTGACGAAATGTGGGCATACAATATGCATCTGCCTACCTTCTGGGAAAAAAGGCGCAATATTATGTCTGTATGTAGATGTATTTCACATTCAAAATAGATAATAGAAGTGTATTACTATACGACAGTTAATTATTGATTCCCAAGGCGTGCCTTCTCGTCAATAGACTAAAGACTAAAGATTTTCGCTTTCATCATCATTTCAGCATATAAAGTATATTGCTGAACGTAGGGTTCTCAATAGTTTTCCAGGTTCTGGTGCTGCCAACATCTACCGGCTTCCCGCCGCATTGTCCAGATCATCGGTCAAACGGGTGTATGTTATTAGTAATTCAGTCGTAACCAGTTGCTTCACTAATTTCGTTATTGATCAAACAAGAAAAGATTGTATGTTTAGATGTTAATTCCATTTAATGTAAGATTTTAAATTTAATGTTGCAGACATATTCTTAAATAAAAGTGAAGCAATATAACTATGGAATTGAAAATAATATGTATATAAAAAATGTATATCAGATCAGCTTTGTTTTCGTTATAATAAAACAATAACACATTAATTGATTCGAAGAAATCTATAATTTATATGTATTATTACGTGGAGCGTTACATAACGTAATAATTTTTAATTTAACTCGCAAAGATTATATATAATTGAATAGAAAATTGTACTCAACATAGCTAGTTTTTAAAATATGTGCATATAAAATATGTAAGCAATAAAATTGATTATGAAATCAACTTTATATAGGTACCCACATCAAAAGGCAGTGTGTTAGTGTTAAAGTAAGTTAGTATATGTCTATGTGCGAGTCCCCTCCGACTGGTCTCCACCTGGTCTTGGTGGGGGGGGCTGAGTACCTCCCGGAGCGGAGAAGCCGCCAGGGAAAAAGGTAACACCTAGAGGCCAGCGGATTTTGGGTTTAGGGGGGAAACTAAGAGGGATCTGTGGAGGGCGCAGCAGGCAGGCCAAGAGAGTCCACCAAGCAATGCCAAGAGGGAGGCGGCGAGGGCAGGGGGCCCCTGTTGTCTAATCATAGACCCTCCGAGAAGGCGGCCCGACACACGCTATGGCATAAAGAGGTAGGAAAGGTGCGTCCACTGCCCCCTCTGAGGAGTTTCTTCCGGTTTTGGGGAAGCGTCAAGAGTGCATTTTTGTTTTAATTTTCTAAAATGTTTGGTATTTCCAACATTAATGTGTAATAACGGTGGATTATTAACCGTTAAATGTTTGTGAACGTACACGAGTGTTGGTAAGTGAAATTGTTTGCTGCACAGCAGTATATAAAAACAGGTTAAAAAAATACCTTTTTGATGTTTTTGATTCTGGCTGTTCCTAACCTCTTATGAAGGATTAATTATTATGCTTGTGATCATATTAGTTACATAATATGTATTTAAAAAGGTGTTATATTCGCCATTAAACTATTATATAGTTTGACGATAGAATAAGTTTAAAAATGTAATGTTTAATAATTTTAAATGTTATGTTATTTTGAATAGTCAAATAAAAAAAATAAAAAAAATGAAACTCTGATAATCTACTGAAAAAAATATAATCTATTGGGGAGGCCAGAGGACTTTATAAGGCTTTATATGGTATAGGTCGCGTCATGTAAAAAGAACGCTGGCGGTCAAGCTGCGCATTAGGCGATTTATCGGTCTATTTGGTGGTATGAGGTGCGGCGCGGGGCGGGCGGGTCACCCGCCGCATGCTAGACGGCGCGCGATTGGTTCGTCAGTCGACCCATACGGCGCGCGATTAGTTCGTCAGTCGACCCATGCGCAAACACACCCCCTCCACTTTCTTCCAGCGTTCTTTTTACATGACGCGACCTGTATGATAATAAAGTGTCTCACCTGTGCACACAATAGTTCATGACGACGAACCAACGCGCCGAGGACGTGTACTCCGTAAACGAGTACCAGGTGTACAGCAGCACGGTGATGTGGTGGTACCAGTGCAGGAAGATCAGCGGCTTCTTGCGCAGCACGATGAATACCGTGTCTCCCAGCTCGGGCAGCTTCGACAGCACGAACATGTACGTCCAGAAGCCGGACACGCGGTCGAATTCGATGAAACTGGAAATTGGAAAAAAGAAGATAAGTTATAATAATAATAATAATCTTTATTAGCAGAAAAATAAATGTGACAAGGATATTTGAAAGCTATGACTTCTGCACTAGGCTCGCAGTCCTGTGTTGCAGCAGTTAAAAAGAGAATAACAATTTAAGTTACATAATGTAGTTTTAAGAGCTTCGGTTCGACTGAGACTATGAAGTAGTTCCAACAATAAACTAATAAATAATAGAAAAGAAAACACTTACATAACGAAATTTAAAAACAATAAAATTTGTCGTATGTCTGTTGGATGTGTGTGCGTGTGTCTGTTGGGTATGTGTGCGTGTGTGTATATGGGCGAACATTATACTTTTTAGTAGGATGTTTCCATCCTAAGGTGGAACTCAAGTTTGCAGCTCACCTGATGGAAAGTAATTGCGTTGCCGACCCTTTAAAATCACGTTTTAAGCCCTTTTTGAAGAGCCCCATGCTGCTATATCTTGAAAAAACCTTAGTTAGTTTTTGGAGCGGTTTAAGTCCTGCCTTTTGTCTGTTAGGAGGAAGGACTTTTTTGTTTCCGACTGTCTAGGGGCCTCTTACTATCCCATGAGCTACGGGTCGATATTGGATTGTCTTTTCACACCAAGCACTTCATTAACCCCATTCATACCATACAGGAAGAGACTGTAACGTTAGTTCAAAGTGTCAAGGTGCGGTCAATATATTAAACGAATATCCTGTACAGTACAATACTTATAGTCAACAAACCGTTATAGTCAGGTATAAATAAATATAGTTTTTGCTAGTTCCTTGGCCGGTATATAATTATTTCCAGCTCTGCGCTTGGATGACCTGCCCTTGAGAAGGTAATCTCTCGTTGGAGATATACTCGAGAATATACAAGTAAGTAAATAATCACTATGCTACAGTAACATATATTTAAACCGTTAGGTATGATATTAAAAACAATCAAAAATGGAATTACAGAAATTATTACGACCGATATGGCGTGGAGGTCAGTATACCGACACTTCACTCCAGAGGTCGTGGGTTCGATTCCCACACAGGACAAATCTTTGTGTGCATGAACATGAATATTTGTTCTGGTCTGGGTGTTCTTCTATGTATAATATGTATGTATTTACAAAAAAAAGTATTTAAGTATGTTTATCGGTTGTTTAGTATCCATAACACAAGTTCTTAATGATACTTATCTTGGAACTAAATAATTGGTGTAATTGTCAGATAATAATTATTTATTTATTTATTACTGCAAACGGTAGGTATTCAACTAAATATGTAGTGTGAAAGTACCATCTGTGACTGTATTTAAAGGAAACCGTTTTTTATAGTATGCGCATGTAATAGAAGATGAGAGGAGCAGCATTTATCGAGAAGATTAATGTCAAAGTCAAGATCATTTATTCAATTTTGGCTCCATAGAGCTCTAATGAAGAAAATAAAAAAGGCGCCGATTCATTGCGGGCTTGAGCTTGATCGTTAAGGAAAGAGCAAGAAAATCTTCTCTGAATCGCCAATAAATATGAATTTTATCGGGTGGAGATAATGAGAACAACCGGAAAAGATGGATTGAGGTAAATAGAAGAAAAAGACATGCTGCACTAACCGCGCATAAACTGGGAGCAGAGTAGGGATGCGTTTCCACCAAAGATGAGCAAGGATGCGTTGCGAGGAGAGAGAAAACATTCTTCGCAGCTTAGAAAACGATACTATTAATAATGATAGGATACAATAAGCTGTATTTTTCCAAAAAAAAGTGACACATATGATAGGTTCTCAAAAATCGAAGTTTTAGTCTGTGAGGTGGTCGACCGCTGGGAGACATAGATAAATGACATTTTATTGTGTTTGGATGGATTGAAATAAGGGGCTATCCATAAATTACGTCACACATTAATGGGGTGGGAGGGAGTGTGACATGGTGTGCCAAGGGGATGGGAGGGATTCTAAATTTCGTGACGCCACATGTCAAAATCCAGGTCCTATAAACATTTTGGAACTGCTGTTTTAATTTAATCATTTCTTGCTGTACAATTGCAAAATATGTGACATCACACTAAGGAGAAGGGAGTCTCACAAGTGTGACCAGCTGTGACAAGAACGGAGGGGGGGTCAAAAGCTCACGAAATTCGTGTGACGTAATTTATGGATGATCCCTAAAAAGAATATCTATGGCTATCTGTAATACGAGGAAACTTAATAATGCATACAGCATTATAGTAGAAGGCGTTTGAATTCAATTACCATGAGATATTCTTAGTTATTAATTTGTTTTGCATTAACGCTATTACTCGCCCATTTCACTTTCATCAGATAAAAGTCTAAGTTGTACAATTTTGGCTTCAGAAAGCACTTATCTTGGAACGGATTAAAACTAGCGCGCCCATTCACCTCGAGTAACAATTAACCGACCCGACCACTCGGAGACGTTTTTTCTTCTAAGTTTTTTTTTTATAAATCAACATCACCACAGCCATTTAACGGTGTGAGAACTACTGAGCGCGGGCAAAGGTGAGATGAACTCAGGTCTACTCTACTATGAGTACCAAGTGCGGATTGGCAAAGACAGGTGGTTCTGAAGCTAGAATTTTTCAAGCCACCCGATAGGGCAACTCACATGGCTTAAGGGGACGGTGGACGTCGCTGACTTTGGCGATTCAAAAGCCTAGCAAGCCCACTGTCGAACAGGGCGTCAGAGCGGATTTCAGTATATCAACAATCCGACATTATTGTCTCTTTCGGGCACGTGTTAGATGTTTGATCATAACATATCATGTAAAAACTTAGTAACTACTTATATCAATAGTTTACATTGACATACACATGTTAAATAGTATTTTGTTGTAGTATAAGTTGATAAAGACATCTACTATTTTTATCAACTTGTGTCATAGGTATCATAATAGCAATGCCAAGACTGACACTAGGACTTCTTGGCGGGTAAGTGAGGCGTCATGTCTGCAGTTTTGTTTTATTTTATAAAATTTCGAACATTAATTTGTAATAACGGTAGATTATTAACCGTTAAGTGTAAGTTAACGTACGTGAGTGTTGGTAAATAAAACAAAACAGTAGTACATCAATTTCCAAATTCTATCAATAAGTCCATGGGAGATCTCATTATAGTCCCACATCCTTACTGAGGACTCAAGGGGTTTAGGGGGGAGGACATCTCATTTATTATTTATCATCTTTATCACAACTCATTCTCATTTACTATGAATTTTATATTATTAATATATATTTGACATGACACTGGCTAAATATGCAAAACGCACGAAGCCATAATTGAAATGAAAAAAAAATACTGACCCTAATAGAAAATCTAAATCAATTTCTATGATAACCGCACTTCGAATGCAAAACGATCCGTTTGCGTGCTCGAAGTAGAGCATTATCCATACCCATAAGATAAAACGATATTACTTACGTAAGTAATCACAAAAGAATATGTCAATTTATCAAATTACAGTAATTTTCTATAAGGACAGCATTATTCTTTCATGGCAAACTGTTTGGAATTACCGTCAATGGTATAATTTGAGACAAAGATGTGTTATTATCATTTAACGAGTTTAAGAATAATATTAATACTATTGTAAGAGTTTAGTTTACAATGTGTGTAGTATATACTTTTTGCATATAAATAACTATATCCTCCTTACAGTATAGTATTTACCAGAGAAAGACCAGGAGAACCTTGACAAGTTTCTTGTCCAATTAAGGATAAGTATGGATGGGGTAGCGGCGATAGATCTCTGGTTTAAACCCTGGTGATGACTTGACTTTTCGACGTGATGTGCGTAATTATCGCTTGCTCTGTGCCTCGGAAAGCACGTTAAGACGTTGGTCCCGGCTGTCATGAACATTTATGGCAGTCGTTATTAGGGTGTCAGCTGGTTTAACCATAGAATGATGTTTCCCTCTGGGTTGCGGAAGTAAGACGTCAGTCGCTCCATTTAATAACTAAAATTCCGCTAAAATCTGGTTTTAGCCAGTAAGCATGCTAGAAAATAATGATGCTGGATGGGGAAGCTGTCTAGCTGATGTAACACAGTAAAAGCTCTGTAGGTCTGTAAAACGCAAATGCATGTTCTTTGCGTATCCGAACCCCGACCAATTGCCGATATTGGCCGCCGTTATTTACAGTCCTCACGTGTCTGTGGTTGTTCTTTAAATACTGTAACATAAACAATTTTACATATTTGTCATCAGCGGCATCAGTGTCGATGAATCAGTTTGAATTTCCCGCCACTAAATATCGGCATTGACGTAGCTAAGTAGGTATTAAAAAGTCGACACGCTTGATTTCAATACAAATCGTGATACTTGCGATATCTAGTTCAGGTGCAGGCATAAAATGTCACTGTGGTATATATAACATTATATATGTTTGATGTTATGATTGTATTTAGTTTAAATAAAGAATTATTATTATTATTAACATTTAGAAAGTTCAAAACTAAATCATAGCATAGTAATATAGAAATTGCCAATTTGACAGTTAGTCTATGTTTATTCCCTGAAATTGGAAGAAGAAATCCAATTTAACGGGCAATATGCTCCAAGACAAAGAGTTCAGTTTGAGTGTTTGCGAAGACAAGAAGTTATAATATTATTATAACGTAGTCAATCAACCAAAGATTTACTACATTGCAGAAAAATTGAAAAAATATATCTTTGCAAACATCGCACAAAGTTACAGAGTAAATAAAATTTCAAATGATTTCTATGACATCAAAATACAAATAGATTCCAAAAAGCCACGATTGATTCACGTGAACCATGTTCGATTTAACTTTAACATGTATACTAGTCGCGTGATCAGAAGAAAAAATGATGATATTGTTTAAACAACAATTTTGCTACTGTATAATATACGAACTAGCAGCCGCCCACATATAAACCTTCCTATTGCATTCTACCTATTTAAAAAAAACGGCATCAAATTCATAGCTTAGAATTAAAGATCTAAGCTTTTATAGGGACAGACAGCGGAAAGCGACTTAGTTTAATACTAAGTAGTGATGACGAAGAACCTGCTAATTACATAGAAGCTTTTAGTTTACACAGACCAGCTATTTAGTTAAGTTACACGTGTTGTATATATGTGGCGACGTTAAAAGATTTTTATGACATAAACCAAAGAAACAATTATTAAACTTGACCCATACCTATAAATGTTTTAACCACAAATTGAAAGTAAAGTAAAATTAGCAAAGTTAAATGTAACCATCTTGTTGTAATAGATTATCGTTTTGTGGCGAGTGACGATCTTTAAAATTGTCAAGTCGATACAATTAATGCAATCAACATGTGTATAACGTAGGTAAATGAATGCATGTATAATACCAGCTAATATACCCGAGCCGATGTATCAATTAACTGTACATTTAGCTGCATTAATTAGCAGAAAATAGTTATTCCTACTACTACTAGATAAGAAACTCCTTCAACAAACAAAGTTGGGAGATATAACATCGGCGAAAGGTGGAGTCGCGAAGGTTAAATGGCTCCACATCACAGGGTATACGATTGTAAAATAATTTCGCAAAATGTCTACTTACTTAAGACTATAGTAATGAGGTTTTTTATTAAACCCATGTCTACTGTTCAAAACTTACAAAAGACCATAGTAATGAGGTATTTTTGTATAACCAAGTTAAAACAATCATCACCTTAGGCCATTATGTTCCAATGCTGAGACACTCTGATTGACTGACTGTGATGTTGTGGAGAAGACACGATATTATCCTACAGATACTCTGATTACTCTGGCTGGGATGAACACATTATATCCTAACATTATTCTGGTTGCTCTAGGCTCTGGGTACCAATAAACTATCTACAAATAAATCATGCCTAATTTTTTTTAAAAACAATCAGAAAGAGAACAAAAATTTTAAAATTAAAACATGTTCTATAAAATCTACCGAATTTGGTTGACCTTTTCAACCTTCTAAAGTTACTGCGACAATTTCCGCCTACTTAATCTCGACGTGGTACACCATGGAAAATCGTAGAGCAACGGCATTACAAAAAGGCGTATATTTAACTGAACCACAACAACAAATATACACTAACCTAACTTTGTGGTGAATTTTTATGGTGTTTGGTAACTACTATATTTTTTTACATACACACAATAACGCCTGTTTCCCGTAGGGGTAGGCAGAGGCATAATATACGCCCACACTTCGCTAATTGTGTCGCTGGTCCCACGTAATAGGTGGCAAACCTATTGCCGCTTACTGGGAACTTCTATGTTAGCAAGAGCCTCATCCGTTTATTGGCATGACCACCACGTTTCCCCTAAAATAAAAGATTTTCGTAAGTATCACCAGGAATTCTTCTTCTTGCATAGTTTTTCTCAATTCTGAGAATGGCGGCCTTCTTCGGGAAGCACCTTTTTTCACTATGGGCTTCCATGAGTTTTTAATGAAAAAGGCATGCAGACTACAATAATTTTATATAAAGTATTATCTCGCAGGCGAACTGGAAGTCATTTATCTATGAAATAAGGTTTGCCCTGCACCAAATTTTTCGTTTTATATTTCTGTAGAAACCGCACAGAATATATTTATGTTCTAGTCTATAAACACAAATCGGTGAATTATACTTTTATGCGTTATTTAAGCGTTCTAAATACCTAGGCGTAGTCACACAGTATGCTTATATAACTCTTCTCGTAATCTTTGTATTAGGCACTATGACGTAAACGAAATTTTCTGATATATTATCCTTGTTACTTTTTAAGGAAAAAGTACTGTTATTTCTCTAATCATTTTTCTTAGAAAATATAAATAATCGAACATTAGATTGTTAAAATATGGCTTCTCGTATAGGACTATTATATAGTTATATCAAAGACCAACTGCTTATCGTGGCTCACGAAGCACGATAGCGCTCGATATTAAATTCCACATACACGGTCAAATACCCATCGAAGGAGTAAATAATAATAAAATAAATAAATAAATATTTTCTGACAATTACACCAATTATTTAGTTCCAAGATAAGTATCATTAAGAACTAGTGTTATGGATACTAAACAACGGATAAATATACTTACACTTTTTTTTTGTACATACTTAATATACATAGGAAAATACCCCGACCAGAACAAATATTCATGTTCATGCACACAAAGATTTTTCCTGTGTGGGAATCGAACCTACGACCTCTGGAGTGAAGTGTAGGTAATACTGACCTCCACGTCATATCAGTCGTCTTAGGAGTGACTGCTTTACTTTGATTACAGTTATAGATAACTATTGCATAGTGAAAATGTGTAGTGCCTAAATTATAATAATAATAATAACTCCAAATAACCGGATAACGGATTCTCGTACAAGGGTGTCGTAGAGGGCGACTAAAAAATAGAATTAGGTTTAAAGAAGGATGAACCGTGAAAGTCTCACCATTTAACACGTTTCACCGAGAGATATCTGTGTTAAGAGTGAACTGTGCTTCAACTGTTTGCGAATTTACATATGACTTATTGTAATTGACTTGTAAGGCTCATATGTTCAGACATACATACATACATAAATAAATGAATATGTATGAACATTGTTGCCCTACAAGTCAATTGTGATTCGTAATCCGGTATTGTTGGAAGGTGTGTTCGAACATGCAAACGTAATCGCCTCCCGCGCCGATTGGCGACCTAGACCTCCCGACGGATTACGACAACCCCTTTAGTAATCCAATGCAATGCAAATGTTGAAGGTTGGATATGTTTCTATAAATGTTCACATTAGTCAGATTCTCTTTAAAAAAAGGTCACATCAGAATTGAGCGTTTCGAAAATGGAACCGGCATAATCTAAATGATTTATTTAGGAAATGCTGTTTATTTAACTAATATTTGAACATACAAATACATACTAATTTAAAAATCAAGTTTGTCAGAAATCTTATGAAATTAGGTAAAAAATAGGTCTAAGTCCTTTTTTCCCAAATTCTCGAAGTATCTACAACAACGGCAGTCAATCAATTAGCCAATTGCCGTACACTGCTGAACTTAGGCCATCCCAAAGAATGTCAACCATCCCGGTACTCAAAGACAACGTGATTTGGGGTAAATGGTAGTGTGTACGTTTATTCTGTGGGGGCAAAGGTTGGACTCATCAAAAGAAAAGCATTTACCTATGACATACATAATATTAAGCATATTTCCCCGAAGAGGTAGGCAGAGGCATATTATACGCCCACATTTCGCCAGTTATATTGTTGGTCCCACAATAGGTGGCGAGCCTATTGCCGCTTATCGGGAATTTTTATGTTAGCCAGAGCCTCGTCCGTGGATCGGCAGGAGCACCACTTGCAAATGAGGTCGGCTTGGGATCCTCAGATCTTGGTAGGACCCCTATACACCTATTAACCTATGACGCAGAAACTAATGACTCCATATAACCCTTTTACCCAGTTTGCCAGCAACAGCACCGATGTAACACTGTGTGTGGCTAAAACCAACAATCGTGAGAATATCGTTAACACCTTACATAATACCAGCCAATTACCTCTCGCATCTCTAATTAAATACTTATTATACACGGAACGTCTTGGTTACACGTAAAGAGAAATACTCAGTCTAGCGGAATGGTGCCGTGAAAACCTTTTTTAATGGGTCATCGTGAATATAAGCCAGTATCTCTACGTGCCATTTTTTCACTTATTTAGCCTTATTTGTAATGACTTAACCATTTAATACTAGTATGGTACATTGTTTCTTTATCGTTCTGTATATGCATAACAGTCTAAGCTCTATCAGTCTAAGCAAAAGATAACCCATGTTCAAAACTTTTTAACTACGTCATGTAATAATGCATCAAAAATTAAAAAATCTTATTCATCGAAACTCACAATTAAAATATTTCGCAGCTAGACAATTTTGCCTTGCCTGCTAGTTTTCAAGAAATACGATATATGAGCCGAAGCAAATAAAGACGAGTTGTCACGGGTACTCCAATCTTTAAAATTATTATTCTCTTTGGGTGCATAGTGATCCTCCATACACCTTAGGAGCCCAAGCCAACCTTACTTGCAAGTGGTACATCTGCCGATCGACGAACGAGGCTCTGGCAAACATAACAGTTTCCCGTAAGAGGCAAAAGGTTCGCCACCTATAACGTGAGACCAACAATATAATTAGAATAATGTGGGCAATTATATTGTTCCTTTGAAAAAACTGGCATCATTGTATGTACATACAAACAATCATAATACATATGTATTTATTATGTAAAATCCATCTGAAAAACAGACAGATAGGCAAGGACTTAAGGAACAGCAGAGGTTTCACTCGGATCTCTCAAAACGGTACAAATTGGTAGAAAGTGAAACAGGTTCCATTATTTGGTTACGTAGAGTACAGCTCATTTAAGGAATATCCTGTTTGTGACTCCGCTCGTCATTCAGAGACATCAATCATTAAGCGTTAATGACCAGTGACTGCAGTACTCTTAAAACCGAAACGCAGACCGTAGCAAGGCTACACTATTATGCAGCAGAACTATGGGCCGTACGGCACTGCAGTCCGGTCATCCGGCGCTCGATATCACAAAGAGAACTATCACTTGTACATACACATACATACTAGATAGATAGATAAACTATTTTTTACAACGAACGACACACATACATATAAAACAACAAAAACAAAATTACAATAATAAAAAAAAATATAATAACAAAAAAAAAACTGTAAAGCATTCGCAGAGTGTACTAGCTGACCTTACAAATGTTCTGAGATATCTACAACAAAGTTTTTAGATAGAAGTTTAGTGAAATATACGCATAAGTATTACACAGCAGCAGTCAGGAAAAAATTAAAAAATAATTATGAATTAAGTAGGTGCATTAGAAAAGGTTCGATATCTAACGTATGTAAATAAATATAAGAACATGTAGCAGTTAACTGTCAATTGCAATAACGCACTATTTGATACTGACATTGGTAAAATATATGCAAAGTAAGTTTTTTTTTATTAATTATTGTTTCGTTTATAATTTTAAGTCTAAATTTAAGAGGAAATGTTGCCAGCATTCTTGGCACCATACCCATGTCCACAGTTGGAAGACATCTTTTATTTATAGTTTTTATTTTAAATATGTAAGTAAGTAGGTTATTAAGATTCATAATTGTTATAATTCGATGTTTCTCAAAGACAATAAAGTATATTTTAAGTCTTCAAACGCCATAACCTTTAGTTAGATGCAGAAGGCGTACAAAGTCAAGATATTTTTCCTTTAAGTTTGGCTCAATAAAGCTTTTATAAACGTAACTTGTCAACTTACGCTCCCATTTCATGCAGGCAGGAGCTTGAGTAAAGAAGAGTATAACGCAAGTAAACTTAACAACGTTTTAAAATTCATTAATATGACAGCGACAGATCAGTAAGGTTGGCCATCCCTGCCCTGCAAACGTCTGGCCAGTCTCGAACGGTACTCGTCGCGAAATAGAAAGTGGTCGCTTATGCAATTGGACAAATTATGCGTCCCCGCGTCACGGTGTCGGTGACGACACACGCCGGCATTCGCATAATAGTTTGATTAACCCAGTATAACACATTTGGTGTTTACCCTATTCTGTTTCATCATCATAATCAGCCTATCTTCTTTCACTGCTAGACGCACACGCCACTGAGCTCGGTCTTCAGTTCTTCGCCTCGAACCACTACCAGCCGTCTTGCGTATGTCGTTGCTGAGCCGGCCGAGCTATTTTTTTGGATTTAAAGTCATCAAATGACAGTCTCCCGCTGGTGGTCGAGCGGAAGGGTATGTCAGATTTGTACTGACTAAGAACCATCCATATTTCTTCTTGAGCCCGTCGAACAATCCCGCAACCCCGAAATTCGATGGCGTCCTACGCTTTTTGAGCAGTGATCTCCACTGTAGGATACGTCTTCGGCTATCGGTCTTACGTCAGATATGATCGGCAGATAAACACGGTTTCTATTTGTAAGATTTATATAAAAGTCTTAGTCAAAGTTATTTATTCAAGTTTGGCTCAATAGAGCTCGTGAAAGTCAAAACTTAAAAACTAACGCGCCCATCCACTGCGGTGCTTGATCGTAGAAGAACGGGCAAGACAATCGTCAACGTTAGTTTTTTCTCCCGCCAGTTACAAGAAAATTTACTTAATAGTAAAACAATTTGACAAGTCTACAAAAACCTGTGTTCTGCGGTCGGTAAGATTTAAAATAAAAGAAGAAAATAACTCTTATTTTAGTAATACGAACATAATTACGAATAAACATAGTAGACATGAGCAGACCGAGAGTATGAGGCATGAACCAGCCATCATATATATTTAAAATAGTCATAGAGGCTTTGATAACTTCCAAATGATATTCGGCTGGAAAATATATTAGATCTGCTAATATATAAAGTTTGACATTGATACTAATTTCCATACCTTTGGAACAAGTTCTATGAATTGATTTTGACCTCGGGGTGCGTGCCAAGGCAACTGCATAATACTCGAGTGCAGAATACATTCCTGGATTTCCTTTCAAACTAAGCGATATTCTTAATTTCAGAAAAAATTACAGCTTGAGGCATTAATACAAAAAATGGGCGGTTGTTTTTATATTAATAGTTATGTAGTTACAAAATAAGTATTTAGCTTCTTTATATTTTTTTTATTATTTACAGTTACTGTTAAACTCAGACAAGCACGCAGTCAGTAAAACGTCTATAAAAAATGCATGAGCGCGATAAGATTGACTTGATAAACCAGGAATGCAGAAAAGAAGTTTACACACATCATGAAACAATAACAAAATAGTCTTATAAGAACATTGTTTATTTCTTAATTATATTTTTAAGAGTGAAGAATGATCAGCTACTTACATTAGGATAAAAATTTAAGTGCACAAAACCGAACGCATGCCATTTTAAGTAGGTTTGTCTAAACTAGCATCACACATAAATTCGTATTATTATTGTGTTCTTCACCGAACGATTTAGCAATCAGCAGTGGCCAATGCTGAGCCCTCATACATTGACTTCCCGCATTTTTAAAGTCATCTGTCCATTTTGTAACGGAGTCTGCCCTGGCCACTACGTATAGTCGTGATCATGATTTTCGCCCTTATAGTATTCTCAGTCTCCCTATCTCGACTATGAATTGCCAATGTAGTTCGTCTGCCGTACGTTTGAACGTTTTCTATTAATTCAATTCGACTGCATTTCATAGTGTAACAGTAAGAGATTATAATGTGATAGTTCTTATCTTTTTTATTTTCTCATTACCGCTTTATACTGTCCTCAATATCGCTTCCATATTACTCATGACATTTTTGAGATGACAACAAATTAAGCCTAGAATAAATTGTTAAATGTGACAAAAACGTGATCTGACTTCTCAAATCTACGTAACTTCAAACGCATTTTATCTTGTTCGTTAGATCCTATCGCTGCATATAAGTAATCACACATTTGTAAGATGGATCGATAGTGTGTTATCTCATTTTATAACATTCTTCTATTTCTGTTACCTATTTTCCAGTCTTTAAATCATACACATATTGTGAAAGCAGTTTCCTTTGTAGTTTTTAAAATATTTTGTAGAACATAAAATAACATTAGGACAAAAAAGTTAATAATTAGTGCTTTTAATTACGCAGTTAAGTGAGAAGTGAATGTTATTTTATCTATGCTTGCTAAACTTGCATCATGGATACAAAATGATGATATTTTATTATATATAAATAAAATAAATAAATATTTCTGACACTGGAAGTGTCAATTATTTAGTTCCAAGATAAGTATCATTATGAACTTGTGTTATGGGTACTAAATAACGGATAAACATACATAAATATTTGTCCTGTGTGGGAATCGAACCCACGACTTCAGGAGTGGAATGCGGTATACTCGCCACCACGCCATATCGGTCGTCAAATATAATATTACAATATCATCATATTATCACCCTTATACAGTCCACTTCCCAATGGAATACATTATAAATACATCTATCAATTAAATCGTTTACTGTTATTAGCAAGTTACAAAATATGTTAATATGTTATTTGGCTGATATGATTATTTTTTTTACAATAATTGTTTTCTTTAAACTTTTAACATAATTTGGCACGTGCCAATAACAGTAAACGATTTGATTGATACATAGAATACTCTTTATCGTGCGTATTAGATTGTTACGGGATAATATTTTACTCTTAATTTCATAAATTAATTATGTCTAAACGCCAAATGACACAATAGGTTTTATTATGTGACCAATGGCATTCCACATTAAAAAACTAAATTTATTTTTAAAGTCAAAGATAAACTTATATGAGTATTAATAAATACAATGCAAACAACCATTACTCACAAATGCATTGAAAATTTGCGTTAAATCGACGTTTGACGTTTGCCAAAGTGAATCTTGAAAATCGATTAAGTGACGTGAAATCTTAGAGCTATCATTGATATTCAGAATGATCAGGGTTTACGGTATAATTACGAATTTACACCGTATAAGTATAGGCTAATACCTTGACGCCCGTAATTAATAACCTATTTTGCCTATCTGCAATATACAAATTAATCCTTATTTGAATTAATGCGTCTCTAATTATCAATCCTTAAATTGAAACTTTAGGAACTATTAAAATCAAAATAGGCGTCGAATATCTAAGATTGCTTTCAATCTAGGATTGCGGAATGGTTAAAATTTCGGGCGTCATACAGGATGATTCTGATACAAAAAATATTGTAATCTAACCTTACCCCATAATTAGCTCAACATATATATTTTAATATATTCAAGCTTGGCTTTATTCCCTAGCACTTGTTAACGCCACTTAAATCTAAAAGCGCCTATTGACAATTTTCTTTTCTTGAATTTGTCTGTTTTTAATTTAAATATTCCAAATTGACCCTGTAACAATTAGTAATTAACTGAAACTTTGACTTCTATTACCGTTGCTATTAAATTATTTATGATAGAATTACCATATATTTTTACGTCTGGCATCACATCAATAAGTCTTGGAGATTTGTAACATCTAATCCTACATGTAATTCGTAATAATTAATAAGTTACCGGAACTTTAACCTAACCCAGTTAAATATAGAAAAGTGCGACCATTAACCAGATTCAAAGCTAGCTATTTAAAGTCATCGTATCCAGATTCCAGCTAAGCTAAAAACCGAGCCGTTAAACAGAGAGGCTAAATTTCTGAGTTCACTTATCTCTGACTTATAAACAGCTACACATAGACACGGACCTCACGCTGCGCTATTTTAAACAAGGCTTCTTTTGAAGCTTAACACGCGTTGAGGGTGTGCTTGAAATTCGCAAACGACGAATTGAGGCGTTATTGTGAAGCACAAACAATATTTAAATCGACGAAGAGGTGAAGTAATAGTCCCAGTATGAATTGCAATGTCACTCATATTATTTCAACTAAAAAATGTATAATTGATACAAGTTTAAAAATTTACAATTAAGTCTGTCTTCTCGTCGTCGTAGTTTACATTAATCAAAGTACCTTAGGTACAGTTTCAGAGGGTCAGTTTCAGTTTTAAATATAAGACATATTAAAACTGAAACTGACCCTCATCAATGTTTATCCAAACTACTGATTGAGCAACTATTGGATTATTTGAGAGCTGAATTAGTATTATTGCATGTGCAAAAAGATCAAGATAGCTTGTCAATTTATTACTTTTGATGATAAGTTAAATAAAACCCTATAATCAAACATATTACAATTCGATAATATATAATTCATTATCGGAGGTCATCGCTTCGCCGATCGCCGATATCAAGGACAGCAGGTCAAGAATATCATTTGGTTTAGACGCAAATTGTAATGACATAAACGAGTCAAAACTGGAAGTATGACGTAAATCGGTGCAAATGAAATAACCAGAAGAGACGGACTAAAACATTATTTGAAATTTTAACATATTATTAAGTATTAAAACAGGATGTGTCTTAGTAACAAACATAACACTATTAGATACATTATTTAAACGAGTGAGTAGTTCGAAGTAAGAAAAAGAATTACGAATGTTTTGAAATGTTTCTTGTCAATATTCAAGTACACATTAAATATAAGCAATCGAGTAAACATCCTACACAAAGAGTGACTTCACCCTAACCATGGTGTTTGCTTAAGGCTCACGTCACGACTTTAAGTACAATAACCTGAAATATTTATGCACAATTTGTGGACAATGATTAAGAAGAAAAAAGATTAATAAAAATATAACATCTGTGTAAGAAAAAAACAAAATTTAATCTAGCAAGAGATTTTAAATACTAAAGACACTAAACAATAAGTTTAATTAGCAAAAGAAACCACAGACGCAATTTTTATTTTGTTTTAGTTAAACATTTTTTTCATAATTGGTCATATACGAGCGCAAAGTAGTTTACATTTATCAAAGTATATTTTACATTATTTATTTATTTATATTATATTTGTTCAATGTAAAATTTCATTCGATTATACACTACTCTCCTTTCTTGAATTTGTTTTTATTTTAAAATTTTACTAATTCCTGTGGAAATCGCTATTTGAAGGAATTATTCTTATGACAGAAACTCTACTATTCATGAACATGAAAAACCAAACTTAGTTATTTACAATTTAATTAACACTGAATACATATATTCAAAAATTTCAAACGGTTCCTTTTCTTGATAAAACTGACTGGCTGATTGAATTTGACTCTTCAAAGTTTACGAGTTCGGGTACAAAAAAACATGAGAATTATATACATGCAGGCGACTACACGTTTTTAACAAGTTTCATACAAGTATAGTATTTTACAAACAGATGCTACATACAAGTTGTGTATACTTACGACGAGTAATATACATGCATACAAGCGACATGTTTCATACATGTATGTGAGGCACGAAAACATTGTCTATGATTTGTCTGATACATGTAATATACCTTGGTGAAAGAAGAATAAGGAAACATGTAGACAAATCAAATTAATCAAACTAGCAAAAACAAAGCCCTTAGCATGCCAGCCGGCGAGATGAGCAGGCAAAGACAAATATTTGTGTTTGTGCATAGAATTGGGTACCTACTACCAAAAAAAATATTTTCTTACTACTCCTAGTTACGTAAAACACGAACCTACGACATAATGCTTATACGTGATTGGGACTAATTGTTTTTGAAATCAGGATATTGGGTCCTAGATCATAGTAGCTTAATGATTAAAAGTTAATTAACTAGTTCTTGCACTGAATATACCATTAGTAAGAGGTTATCAAAATTGACATTAAGTATTAAATTTTAGTTAATTGAGTCTAATTTTAACACTTTAAGGGAGTAGAATTAGGGTCCTGATTTACAATACAGTATTGTGAAAATTCCTTATATATGTGCAAAATTAATCGTTTATGTGCTGTTGAAATTGTATATAAATAAGATGTGTGCTCAACTAATATAAACACTATGTATGTGACAGTAAACACAAGATCAACTTTCTGGTGAAGTGACAAAGTAAATAAATGTTAGCAGAATAATTATTTCTAGCGACTGCATAAAATCACCGGTTTGTTTATGCATTATAGTCTAATAAGGCAACATATCATTTATTTAATAAATATTCACATGTCATTCCTCTGGTTAAAAAGATCATCATGTGTTAATCTCTGTGTCAAGATCCGGGGGCTTATTTTAAGTCATTTCGCGTGTCTGTGAAACAATCAAAATAACACAGTTTACACCGTCCCTTTAACATGGCCTCTTAGGGCATTGCGAACATTGATAAATTCGAAAAATTAAATTCATAATCTCAGAGCGTCCTAACAGCAGTACCGGTATCCAAATATCACCATCAGAATCCAACATTAGGACAATTATATCCTTTCAAACCAAATTTCAAATGCCAAACAAAATAATGTTTTAAACATACGTCCAATAGAAATCGTGCTGTGTGGTATTGGCCTTAGATAGTGCCATCTCATCTCATGTGGAGTTGTAAGAGGCGACCGAGATAAAGCTTACCGGATGATGGACAGCAGCGTCATCCTGCGTATAGGCTGAATCTGTAATCACCTGAATTCGGACAAACCCCCAAAATACTATAATATCGGAGAAGCCAACGTTCCGCTGTGGACTTATGGCTGGATGGCTGAATTGATGATGCAATAGAAAACATAAAGCAAAACCGAGCTAGCATATCAGACCAAAAATGGCAGTGCCAAAAAAAGCAACGACACATAACGAAGATAGCAGAATCGATGCCAGACAATAGAAAAAAGTACTTATATTTATCCACTGCCCCAGATAAAAGTATTCAAGCTACTTGTCAGGTATTGATTTAAGACCGCGGAAACTTAACGCTAAAAGTTAGCGTGAACTCAAAAGCTTTAAACAATATTTAACTTTAAGTGAAAGTATGATGATGATCAGATATTTTAGAAGAAATTCCGCCTGATTTTGAGTGGAAAATCTATATTTGCCCTTTCACTGCGGAATTGTAAAATGTCCTGCCAATCTGCACTGGGTCCGCGTGGTGGAGTATGACCTGAACCCGTCTCACCTTGGGTAATGAAAACAGTCCAGTGCTCAATAGTGGGACTACACTGAGATGATGGTGCAGATGGTTTTTTAAGCAGAGCGTGAAACGGCATTTTAGCAAGCCGTCATGAGTGGGTGCGCTTTGTACCGCGCTTACGGCCAACAGGCAGGCTGTTGTCACTATGACGAGAAAAAAAGCCATTCTGATGTAGTTAATAAATATAGTTCTGATCCTTGAAATATCTTGATAATATTTGTTGCGGCGATTTTTCGCGGCACTGTAATCTTTAATTAAATATTGACTTGTCCTCAGCTTGCGAACCTATATATTTACGATGTCAATTTGATATATTAGCATGTAAATCTTAAGTATTGTAAACTTGTAAGGAAATGTTGAACACAAAACGGAACTATCTGAATTTAACACAAAGTATAAGTAAATATCTACATAAACATGAATGTTACCAAACTAGTGTTTTCATATTATATTATGATATGTACGTTAAGTCTTGTTTTTTCATGTACATATTCAAATAACATATTTGCTGTTCAGTGTCAGAGCAAGTTTAGCGTAGTTTTTTGCATAGCAATATGTAATTCTCAGGTTAAATAATATTTATTTATAGAAAATATTTAAAAGAGGCATAACTTTAAACAAACCTTTTCGAATACGATGGTATTAAAATTTATTAAGGTCATATTAGCATTCGCACACAATATGTAGAGGTTTCTAGAGTTTAATCTGCCTATAATATTTGTCTAAGGAGCAACTCACTATAAGAGGAGTCCTCCAAGGAATCGTACTAGGCCCATTATAGTAACATATTTTCATAAATAATCTACTTTAAATTATGAAACATTGCGTGACCTGATGTGTTTACGATAACACAGACTTATTGGTTGTGATATAGCTTATTACTTAAACACTTTAACAACAATTACATGTAATTGTTAACTGGATGTGACCAAAACCAAATAAGACGAAATATAATGACTGGGCAGAAATCATTATGTTCTTAGAATTTTTAAAAAATATCTTACTAGGAAATCTTACGGAGATCATATATGTAAGACTCAGCCAATCAGCATTCCTATTATTCACTTTCTAAGAAATATAATAAAGAAGTGATCACCATAGCGTAACTCGGTGCATATTATTTTGCGGTTTAAATTAGTTTTAAGGCAACTCAAGCGGAATTATTATTTTCATTCAACGATCTGTTGCAGGCTACTTTTTATAGTAATTTTTAATTTTCCATCCATAATACTTTTAATACATATTAATTTTGTCAGGTTTTCAACTTTTAAAATTGTTAATACTTAATAATATTCCTGTGTGTCCATATTTGCTACCATATAATCGTACCATTTAAAAACGTATAGAGCTAGACACCTCTATGCAATCCTACCAAGATATGAGGAGCCCAAGCCAACCTCACCTGCAAGTGGTGCACCTGCCACAACGGACGAGGCTCTGACGAACATATGAGTTGCCGGTTAGCGGCAATAGGCTCCCCATCTATTACGTGAGATCAACAACATAACTGGCGAAATGTGGGCGTATAATATGCCCCTGCCTACAAATTAGGGGAAACAGGTGGGATTTTATATATGTATGTAATAACACATCAATAATCACAGCGCTCCGAGACATCAAAAGTTAGAGCTTATTTACTTTGTAATTTCACCAGCTGCATACGTGGACGACTTGTGGAAGATGGCTCGTATATCAGATAGATACGTTCTGCGGAAGACCAAGATGCTTGGCGTTCTTTGAAGAAAACCCAGTGGAAGTAACACACCTCATGGACCATGATCTAATCAGGGTGGCAGGCAAATAATAGCTTGGCAGTTCTTTGTGTAAATAACAACCAACATACAAAGGTACCAGTCTAGAGACTAATTGCAGAAAACAAACTAACAGCGACCGAGTCAGACCAAAAAACTGTTGCAAAAAGTGGAACGTAATGGAAAATAATGTTATAAACTTTACAACACGAAAAATGTGGTTTTTGTTAATAAATAAGTGGTTAAGTAAAAAGTTACTAACTAAGTAGGTTTAATCATTAATGTATACATTTTTTATATGCGATTTTCGAAGCTTTAGATATCTATCACATTGTTACCACTACACAATTTTCATTACTTTTTAGAGTAGTTTCATAACATATTGTTGAAATTTATAAGCAATAAAAATTATTTTCATTATGATTGTTATACCATCAAAATAACATTTTTAAGAAAAATATAAGTTTTAAATTCTAAAGAAATTTATGTGATTAAATTATGGCATAAAAATCTAAACATTTATCTGTGGAGTGGCATGCCACTACTGATGTGTAAGAAGAGAGAAAACAGTATAATTTCAGTCTGTCCAGAAAGAAACCCTGTTTAGAAACTTTACAAATAAAACATAGTTTTAAAAGTTAAACCACCAAGCTAAAACAATGCAAGGTGCTGTTACAAAAGTTAAACAACACGACGATTTGAATGTTTACAAATATATACATCGTTTAAAAGCGAACAACATGCCATTGTAAAGCGTTTGTCAGTCCAAATGAAAGGCGCTATGAATGAACACGCTCAATGGGAGTCGGCCGCACTCCGACCTACGAACAACATAAACACGAACACTATAGGCACTTGGAGACACGCCAAGATACGAAACGCTTTCATCATCGTCGTCGTCATGAAACTTTGCTGTTCAATGAAACAAACCTACTGTATTTATTACTCCACAGACCCAAGTTCACCGATGCTTGCTATTGTCGGAACAACGGTTTGTATAACAGAACATTTAAAACAAAAAAGTGTTCATCTTTTGTTCTTAAAATCTCATAAATGATAAATGAGTGTGAGAATTAGACAGATTTTCTATATATTGACAGAACATTGAAAAAAATATGGTGGTTCGAAGTTCGCCGGGTTTTTAAGATAAAACATTAATGTCAAAATCACACATAATCAAAATGGAAACTCGAAGAGATAATTTTTGGGACATCTTAAAAGAAGATCTAGTAATGAGGACTTATCTTGTTGACGCATAACATGTAATAGCGATATATTATTTAATCATGCTTCTTGTCTTTTGAACGTTTGATTAACATTGATGAGATCTCAGTGAAAAATATAAAAAAACTGTCTATACGTGACGTACGTCAATCTACTCAAACTAACATTTTGAATATTATAATCAACCCATAATATTTACTATAGTATACGGCGACCACAAACTCGAACAGGGCAGGTTATATAAATCTATTTCTTAGTCACATAGATTTAAATTACTTTATTCGATCTAGCAACTCAACACATAAGTTAACAAGCGAGTAAACTACATATTTAAACATGCTAGGGTACCGCTAGTTATTTTGTATATAAAGACAGATGTTTAATTGTAAATTAAATTGATATCCAATAAAAAAGTAATATTTAATAGATATGCCTAGCGGGAGCACAAACTTGGGGAGTTTCTTACCCGATTCTGCTCCACTCAAGCTCCTGCCCGTACTTCATAGGCCAGTTACTGTTAAAAGCTGTCTTAGAATTAATAAGTGCTTCTTTAGATCCCAAATTGCATAAAGTATTTTTTACGTTTTAAGCATAGTGGAAAGCATTGTCTCAAAAGGTCATATTCGTACATCTTGACGTCAGAACATCGAATCGCACAATAATTATTTCAACAAAAAACATGTTTTAGAAAAAAAAAATTAAGTAAGGTTGATTTGTATGACGCATTTCTAAAGCCAACATTGGGTTGTTTTCGAATATATTTCAATCCGACCGCATCTTATATATGCAAATGACGGTCCACAAATTCGAATCGATAAACAGCACACAATAACGCTTATACTTAAAAATCTGGAAAAAAAATTGAAAATAACACTCATCTCATATCCTAGCATTATCCCGGTTGTCCTAGATTTAACCTTAGGGCCCAACTTATAATATTATTATCGAAAATTGTTGGAACTTAAAAAAGCTAAACGTTAAAATTTACCTCAATTGATAAAACATAGTTGCCCCGTGACCACGAACGACTGTAAAGTATTCTAGTCGGGATTAAACTAGCTAAGGATAAATATCACGCCTGTTTCCGAGAAGGGGTAGGCGGAGGCATATTATACGCCAACTATTCGCCAGTTATAATTATAGTTGGTCCCACATAATTGTTGGCGGGCCTATTGCCGCTTACTTTTATGTTACCAGAGCCTCGTCCGTTGATCGGCAGATGAACCACTTGCAGGTGAGGTTGGCTTGAGCTCCTTAGATCTTGGTAGGTACTCTTTACACTGCGTTAAATATACCGCGATTTAAATATGTAAAATGTGTTTTATTTTCAATGTACTATCAAGTAAATCGAAGAAAAACAAATCTAAATAATTGATATATATACATATTATATCAATTAAATTTCAACTCAATCGTATCTGTTATCCCATTTCGAAACTGACAAAATACATAAGACTTGACTGTACCTAACCGATTCATTTTAACATTTATAACTATGTGATGTTTGGATAATTCAATCCATTAAAAAATATATTAATGCTAAGAACTATGAACAGAATGAGACGTTTAGTATGTCAGTTTAATAATACCTCTTGTCACAATACATTAAGGTGCGGATAAACGTTAAAGATTTACGCTGAACCTGTGACATGTCTACTGTATATACTTGAACTTGACTGTCGCATAACATTCTACATAATGTAATAAGTTGTCACAAGTGGGATGTTATTGACAACTCAAATATCCAATATTTTAGGTGATTTGAAAACATATTTATTTTTGAGTATAAAACTAAGATTATGTAAATTTTACATTTACTTTAGAGATGATATAAAATAAAGGCGTAATCCAGTTTGGGGACCCTTGATAAATGTATTTATTCGTACCAGTCTGCGCACTAAACGCTATAAACTTTTAAATTTATATTCCTTGTGCAATAAATACAATCAATTTTTATTATTATTCTGTAATACAGTCTACATTTATATCAGTCTTGTATAGTAGACTTCCTTAGTTTATGTCAACAAAAAACAGGTTCGATATGTAGCCATATTTGTTTATGTGACGTTAACAGAAAGTATACCGTCAAACCTTTTTTTTATTTGCGTGCGCATATTGAATTAAAAGATTATAATAAAACTTATGAGTTATTTGTTATGTTGTCGAATTTTTTATCAAATGACGCTGAAAGCATCGGTAAAACCGCCCATATTTTACTTTTAACTTTGGTAAATAAATTACAAAAACATTTTTTGACCAGCGAGTAATATTTGGGCAATTTATTACGACATTTAAAATCTGCTACTATACGAACTGGACATTTATCATATCCTAACATTATCCTGTTAGTTCCAGACTTAAGCACAGGGCCCAGGGTCTGCTCACAAGTCTAACCAGATTTGGCTGAACGTCAGTTATTAAAAGTAAAAAAAATTGGTTGCCTGTAAAGTCGGTATACGGGCGAAAGTTTTACGTGACAACGACTTTGAGTGGTAAAATAATTTTAATGTGAATATTCATTCGTATAGTAGGAAGAAGGATGAAATAATAGTAACAATTTAAAACATTTATTTATACAAAGAATTATATTTATGTCTGTCTCTCTCGCTCTTAGGCGGGCTAACCATGCCCGAGTGGAAGGGACGCGTGCCTCTCACTCGCTCTCATTGTGAACGCATAACGTGAGCGGAGCGTAACGCAGTTTCTTGAAGTGTCACCCGGCAAACCAATTTATAAGACGTTGTCACGTCAAAAATACAAAATTCTTTATTTCATAAACTATTACATAGCACTTGTAAATGTCAAAACAAAATACATATTTTAAAAAAAAACTAAATATTACTACACTGAAATCACGAAGCTAAGATTCACTTACATGCAAATAATAAAAAATTAGGTGTAAGTGAATCTAAGTGCCAGTTTCGTATTACATGGAGCGACTGCCGTCTGACCTCTAAAACCCAAAGAAAAACATCATTCTATGGTTAAATCAATTATACAAACTGGGCAATGCCAATACAAGAACAAGCGGTCGTAAAATGAAAAGCCTTATTAATAAACTGTGATCAGAACGTAAAACATTTTAAAAATGTTAGATATATTCAATAATTACTGTCATGCAGGGTCAGTTCACTGAAAACATTTTGAGAGTAATTTATTGATTCAGGCGTTACTTTGCGGAAATCCATTGACCAAGTGATATATAAAAAATGTCTCACTCTCGTTTCAGCGTAGGTCGTGAAGACTTCGTTGTTCTGAGGCTCCTATCTTACCTGAAGATGCCCTGTGTAAGGGCGAAACACGTGTCGTGTTGAATAGTTTCTCGATTTTTCGGGAAATTAAACTTGCGCGGGAATTGTTACAAAGATATTTTAATCCATCACTTGTCTTTTAAAAGTTTAAGCCGCAAAATAGATTAATGCAAAATTTTGTATAAAAATACATGGCAACAAAGATTATAGGATAGCTTGGTGGCTGAAAATAAAGAGTGAAGGTTTGTTAGATGGAGAATAATTAATTTCTGAAGTAATAGAAAAAAATAATATTTATCGACAGATTTTGTATTGACATAAACAGAATGTCGTACAACAGCGTATACTAGTATCGGAGACAGCCTTATACTAGTATCGGAACTTAAAACAGTGCTTGTATTATATTACAAGATTGTGTCAAAGTTTCAGGTTTTGTATGGGGGATCATAAATTTCTCAAGTAAAAGACAAAACACTCATGATCATAGACCAATTTTGTAAAGAAATAGGTGAATCTTCGGAGAAGGTAGGAGGCTACTTTTATCTTGCATTTAACTAATTAATTAAGGCATTTAACATTCTGCCACTATGTATACCAGACTACGATACAACAAAAACAAACTGTCGTACAATGTATATTATAAGATTTACTGGACATAATTATTTCAAACTACAATTTTAAAATTTACTTAACTTAATTTTAATTCTCTTTTAACATTTAGCAAAGCTTTTCTTTTGTTTCTTTATTTTTATTCACATGTGAAGTGATCATACGAGTCTGGAAGAATTGTCGTCACTACCCTTGATGACATCATCATTTCAGCCCATTAACGTCCCACTACTGAGCACGAGCCTCCTCTCACAAATGGGTGTGAGGGTATTGGGTCATACTCCACCACGCTGACCCAGTGCGGATTGGCGGAGGCAGGTGTATGGCGTCCTGCTGTTAGAATTATCAAGCCGCCCATTAGGCCTCTAACATGTCTTAACGACTACCACATTTAGTGATAACCAGGACCAACGGCTTAACGTGCCTTCCAAAGCACGGAAGCGCTCGATATCAAATGCCACACAAACGGTCACCCATCCAAGGACTGTCCTCTGTAAACTCTGCTGTACTCCTGTGATCGTTTCCGATCACTGAGTTCCGCAGAGCTACGAGCGCTTGATGACATAGTGCCATTAATTTAAAAAAGAAGAAGAACGTATATTAGTCTATAGAAAGCAGCAACACAGCCTTATACTAACAATCGGAACGTAAAACAGTGATTGTATTGTATTACAACTGTGTGTATCAAGTTGACTTTCGCCCCGGACACAGGCTGAATAATGCCGCGGGTGCACGCGTGAGACGCGCTCGGAATACGGACGTGACACTCACGAAAAACGGCAGGCTACATATACGTGACTTTGGCACACGTCACTTCGTTGCTTAAAGGTTTACATAGGTGGGTCTTGGCAGGATCTGGGAAAACTACGTTTGAGTTAAAACTCGGGGAGAATTATAATCAGTCTGTGAAGCAGAGGTGGCTTTACGTTTGCAGAGGATATCCCTTTAGAGCCTTTAGGGTAGCAATGTGATAGAGAATATATGGGTATTGGAGAAAAGATTGCTCTAAGCTTTGATTGGTAGTTAAGCCTTTCCTTGTTTTAAAACGTACGCTAATCACAACAGAAGGCCTGTTTCTCAAGATTTGCCATCTGTCATCTATTTAAACAATTGTACACGGTTCACTCTCCTGACAAACAAGCGGCAGCACTAACACGTACGCGTGATGAGAACGTATATACCAGTACTGAAGCCAATGCCTGTATAGCATAAAATAAAAAAGATACATAAGGATATAATAACAGGAATTTCGTTCAAAGAGAAGTTTTAGTATTATTACGGAGGCTACTAGCTGGAAGTGGAATAAAACCATAGCATTCCAGACACATGGCCAACATTCATCTATACTATAGTATCTCTTTCAATGTTGTTAAAAATAATATTGAATTTCCATTTTGTTTGTAAAAATATGACGAATATTTGAATAATCCTGCTGATCTTAAAGACAATTTTTCTTGGCTGTCTTCGCCAGGACTAAGAATGCGATGAGATTCTGTTTATACTCGCATCGTTCGTTCCCATAAATTTTACTACGCTTAATAGACTCCTCTACCTACTATAAACGGTCAGGGTAAAGAACATGGAAAACGGTTAATTAAAATTTTACGAGTTTGTCAAATTAGTTGGTGGTATGTTTAACGGGTCCAATAAAAGCTTTGCAGTCTAGTAATTTGACAAACACGAAGTTTTACAAATTGATTGATTGTTTACCGGGTGCTGCAGGCGTCGAATGGAATCAATGAAGTTATATCAACATTTGAGTTTTCTTATGGTACCGACCTTGGCACGCAGATGGAGTGGTAGAGGCCGTGGTTCCGCAGCACGTGGACGAACTCGGGCAGCGTCCGGCAGGCGCCCATGATGCTGAACGCGGCCAGCGCGCTATTCCACACCATCAGGGTGCGCCGGAGCTCAAACCTGCACCAAAAGAAATCATGTTCAAAACATAAGTTTTGACGACCGATATGGCGTGGAGGTCAGTCAGTACTTATACCTGCACTTCATTCCAGAGGTCGTGGGTTCGATTCTCACACAGGACAAATCTTTGTGTGCATGAACATGAATATTTGTTTTGGTCTGGGTGTTTTCCTATGTATATTAAGTATCTATGTATTTACAAAAAAAAAGTATTTAAGTATGTTTATCCGTTCTTTAGTATTCATAACACAAGTTCTTAGTGATACTTATCTTGGAACTAAATAATTGTTGTAATTATAAGAGAATATTTATTTATTTATAAGTACATAGGTAAATATAAAAAGTAAATGTTCCTCTCGCTGACATTCAAAGTATTTCTTTTGTTAATTTCTGGGTGTACTAATTAAATAAATAATAAATTAAAACAATGTTTTTAGTTTTCATGCACAAGGAAGTGATAGTTTTGAAAATTGACAGCTGACAAATAGTAGTGGTAGATATTTACATAATAAAGAATATGCAATGGACAAAGTACATCTAATAAATTAATTAATTAATGTAAGTGACCACGTGTAAGACATTCTTTTGTTCCTCGTTTGAGTTCTTAATTTCTTTTTAAAATAGTATTTCTGATGGAGATTAAAATTAACAAGTTATTTAGCCTTCTACCTATATTTGTTATCATATGTTAGATCAAAGACATATCTTAATACGAGGGTGACATAAATAAGGAATTTCCACAATACTAAATCAGGACCCTAATTCCACTCCCTTAAAATGTCAAAATTAGACTCAATTAACCAAAATTAAATAGTTAATGTCAATTTTGATAACCTCTTACTAATGGCATTTTTAGTACAAGAACTAGTTAATTTAACTTTGAATCATTAAGCTGCTATAACCTAGGACCCAATATCCTGAGTTCAAAAACAATTAGCCCCAATCACGATTAAGCATTATGTCGTAGGTTCGTGTTTCACGTAACTAGGAGTAGCAAGAACATATTTTTTATTCGTAGTAGGTACCCAATTTTATGCACAAACACAAATATTTGTCTTTGCCTGCTCATCTCGCCGGCTGGCATGCTAAGGGCTTTGTTTTTGCTAGTTTGATTTATTTGATTTGTCTAAATGTTTCCTTATTCTTCGTTCACCAAGGTATACGAGGGCGGCACTAATAATTTCGGGCATCAAGGAAGTGACACAACATTACTATTGTAAAATGTATTTTGAAACATTTTTCCATACGATGGAACCAATCGTTGAAGCAACCATTATATTCGGAAGTAGGGGGCTCCAAAATGGCAGTTTTGGAGGCGTCCACAGCTTCTTCAGGTGATGAAAATCTCCGACCACGCAATTTATTCTTTATTTTAGGGAATGTATAAAAATCATTAGGGCTTAGGTCGGGGCTGAACGGCGGATGGTCTAATAACTCTATGTTTTCTTGCTCTAAAAACTCTTTTGTTCTGTGCGCGGTGTGAGAACTCGCAATGTCGTGATGGAGGATGATGCGGCGATTGCAGTTCTCTTTACGGAGTTCAGAAACGACCTGTGGCAAACAAATGATAGCATACCATTCTGCATTAATCGTTCTTTGTCCCTCAAGAGGAATAGTCGCAACATGGCCGGTTTTGAAGACAAACGTGGCCACCATTTTTATTTGCCACACTCCGTGAACGAACAATTTTTATTGGCTTCAACTCATTTTCGAACACCCGAACTCGTAACTGATTTTTTGTTTCGGGTTCGTACGCGTATATCCAGGATTCGTCGCCTGATACGATGTTGTAAACAGCATTTGAGGATCCTGCGTGGAATCTTTCGAGAGTTCTGACGCACCAAGTAACGCGAGCCGCTTATTACTCTTCAGAGAGCGAATGCGGTATCTATCGGGAAAACAACTTTTTTACACCTAATGTTTATGCAAGATTATTTGTATTTGACTCATGCCAATGTCTAAAGTTGTCTAAATTTCGCGGTATGTCACATGTCGGTCTTTCCCGATCAGCTTACGCACAGCGTCAATGTTTTCTTGGGTGACTGCAGTTATTGGACGACTTTGACGGAGATCATCACTGAGCATGACACGTCCACGTTGAAATTAAGAAAACCAGCGATAAATTGTGGTTTTGGATGGGGCTTTATCACCAAATGCAGAAATCATCCGGTCAATACACTGTTTTTGTGTTAGACCACTTCGAAAGTCATAACAAACCATCGCTCTTGAATTCGAATCGAGTCGATTGTATTTTCTCAAGGACTTAACTAGTTTGACAAGACCGAGATTCTTTTTTTAAATAAATAAATAAATGTTATTCGATATTTAAAACCAAGTAGTTTTCAATTAAACAGATTTTATGACAGGAACAGTGGAAATATTCCATTCCCGATACTTTTAGTGCAGCCCTCGTATAGAGGTTCCCTAGAGCTCCGTAGAGAGCATCATCTCTTATAATTTTATGATATCATTTAAGCGTGAGGGCTGAGCTGAATTTACTGTTAAAGGGGTAAGATCTGCCATTAAGATCTTACGTTTTTAGTTAAAATCGTCCTCCTGCGATCATCCCACTGAGGCCGGCGCAGTATGGCTTCTAATCATGGCAAAGAGTTTTACAGTCGGCAGCCTGGCTGACACAAACTCCTCGGAAGTACAAATATACATAATAACAATCAAACTTCACAGCTGAGCTGCTAGACAACAAGTTGAATTTGCTTTTAACATATAATAAAAGGCATTAAAAGCGACCACGAGATTCTCGAATGTTTATCTAATTGTTTATTTATACACGGATATGATCATAGTGCCTCAATGTTGTCGGACTTGAACGATTCAATTAACACGGCCTGAGTGACATTTGAGTGATGTGGAAATTGCCATGTAATAGTTAGATCGGCAATTAGTCGGACATTAAGAATCGGCTAGAGGTTATCAGGAACTTGCGGGGGACAAATGATATTTTCCTGGCATTTCATCATGTCAGCCTATTAACGTCCCACTACTGAGCACGAGCCTCCTCTCACATATCAAGGTGCTATATTACACCTGTATTGGGTCATACTCCACCACGCTGACCCAGTGCGGATTGGCGGAGGCAGGTGTATGGCGTCCTGCTGTTAGAATATTTCAAGCCGCCTATTAGGCTTCTAACATTGCTTAACGACTATCACATATAGTGATCGCCGGGACCAACGGCTTAACTTGCCTTGCAAAGCACGGAACCGCTCGATATCAAATGCCACACAAATGGTCACCCATCGAAAGACTGACCTCTGTAAGCTCTGCTGTACTTCGGTGATCGTTTCCGACCACCGAGCACAGCAGAGCTACAAGCGCTTCATGGCATTTACAGATTGTTAATATCTCGGTTAGTGTCAATGTACTAAATACAATGTAATGAATAGCCACTTCTTATCATTTGACACGTTTCATCATTTACAACTATATGTATATAACTGTAAGATCCATTTTAAATAGTTGTAGCAAGATTTCTGCACACTCAAATGGGATATTTTAGACTAAAATTTTATATTTATGTTACATATTTGTTCATGCCAATACTACGTAATTTTCTAAATCTTGTACCTATTTGATTCAAAAACATAAGTTCAAAATTGTACTTTAAACACCGTAGGTCTTATTACAAAACGATGCTATAAAGTTAGACCAGGTTTAAAACTAGTGTTGTCACTGTCTTCATCTTATCGAATGAAAGTGACAGCACTAGTTTTAAACCTGGTCTATCTTTAGACATCGTTTTGTAATAAGCTTCCGTAATTCCATACAATTTATCATTTGAAAACTTATTATTATTAAAAATCTCAGATATTCTTTTAAATTTATTGATAGTTTACTGAAAGTATAAACTTCATCTGTAATTTCACTACGCTGTGGGTTTTCTGATTTGTGTTGTGAATGTTATATGACGTATAGCGAATTGTGACTGATCAGTGGTCAGTTATCGACCGAAAAATCACTGTTGTTTAATTCTACTAATTCAAGCTATGTTAATGTCAGTCATAGCAGTTGAGCACAATGAGGTGTTGGGAAATTTTAAACTGTAAATCTATCGTTGTAAGATTTAAAGTAGTTGTCAAACACGAGGCGTAGTTACAATTGAACGATAAATGCCAGCTAAGAAATCATTCTTTGCCAATTTAATAACACACAGCAGACATATGGTAAACATCAACACACGCCGCAAATATCTATAACGTTTAAGTTAAAGTTGTAAAACTTAGTAGAATTGAGTTTCTGGTTGCTTCAAATGAAGTGAATGGGTAACAAATTTTTATTTCATTTTACAGAACATTAACTAGATCTGTGGGGTGGCGGACGTATGGCGATTGCCGCGACACAAGAAACAATAGAATTACAATTATATCTGAATACCCGAACCTTACTGAACATTTGTCACTTTATCATAAGTTAACCGTTAAGTGTTTGTGAACGTACATGAGTGTTGGTAAATGAAACAAAACAGTGCAACATCTCTTTTTAAATTCTCTCAAGAAGTCCATGTGATATCTCAGTATAGTCCCACATTTTTACTGAGGACTCAAGGGGTTTAGGGCGAGGGCATCTCATTTCCCATTTATCTTCTTTATCACCACTCATTCTCACTAACTATGATATATATATATTATTAATATATATTTTACTTGACACTGGCTAAATGTGCTTAAAGCACGAATCTATTATTTAAAAGAAAAAAAATATGGCATATAAGTTGTCAAGTCTCATATGCGCAGTAACTTCAACCGTAAAATAGCTTAGCATAAACGCAGCAAAACAACACGGCATGCGATCATGACAGTGACAGGCCACTGGAACTAGTTGTGGTACTCGTTAGGGTAATTTATACATATTTCATATATGTCAAGATCGTCAGAGGGTAGGACCGGTTTACGCAGCCTTTGGCCCGAGAAGAGCAAAGGTCTTAAACGTAAAAATTACAATACATTATCAAATAATGGCGAAATAATATGCAGGATTTTGCATTGAGATTTAAATAATCTAAGGTTTTCAATCAACATATTATCATACACTTTATACTTATTTCTTAAGCATCTCGTTTTTTATTTTGTTTTGGCTAAGGTATGACGATATTAGCCAATCGGACACTAAAACGTCAAACTGTCATCTGAATAAAGACACATGCTAATCAAAAGTACAAATTAACGTAAACAAACACATAACAAACAATTTTGTCAGAATTACGTAGCTACGTAAAACACGGCAGCAGTGCGCCAAGGGTAATTGGGCTGCGATCAATTCATTAATACTTTATAATGATGTTGTTCGTGTGTAAGTCTAGTCAGTCAGTGATCGGTCTAGCGGAGATAGTAGTTGACCAAACGTTGATATTGATTCCATATCATTCCCAATCAAAATGGTTGATATAGGATTGTTACTACAGTTAGACTAGGCAAAAAGAGTAGTTAACCGCAAATTTTAAGGTTAATTTGACATTGGACATTGAAATTGAAATGAAAGCTAAAAATTCAAATTTGAATAATAATATTAATTTTCTTATACACAAGTGATAAATGTGTCTCGTTCTCCGAACTGACCAATGGAATTAATATGTAGAGTTAAAAAAGATAAAACCGGCAATGTTCATAGCAATACAACGTATCGTACATATAAAAAGCTCTATCTACTCCGACCACTGGTAATAGTTAATGAACTTGTACCACATAATACATTATTTATAACCGCTATGTATTAGTTTCGCTTAGTCGTGCGTGTAGTGCGACTTGTTCTAACCCACATTTACTGAAAAATTACATAGTTCACTTCACACACGTTGCAAGGCAATAAGCACAATATCGTTTGCTTACTGCATCTATAGCATGGAGTTAACAAATATTATATAGAAATTCTATTAATAAAATATATGCAAAAAGGGAACACGATTTACAAGTTATAGAGCAGGTTTAACACTTAGAAGTTTGTAGCACAGATATAAATTAACAATAGATAACGCAATTATCATGATTTGTATTGAAATCGAGCGAGCCGAATTTTCACGCCTAATGTGACGTCACTGCCGTTTTTAGTGACGGGAAATCCAAACTGATTTATCGACACTGATGTCGCTGGTGATAAATAATTCAGAAGTAAAGTAGTTTATGTTACAATATTTTAAAAAAAAACAACAGACGCGCGCGGACTGTAAGTAGCAGCGGCCATCCTCGACGATTGGTAGGGGTTCAGACACGCGAAGTACGTGCATTTATTCCATCTATAGTATACAAACATACATTCACGCATGTTTACCCGAAAGGGAAGGCAGAGGCATAGGTACTATACACCCACAGTTCGCCAATTATATAGTTGGTCCAATGTAATAGAAGGCGAGCCTATTGCCGTTTACCGGGCACTGTTATGTTCGCCAGAGCCTCGTCCGTTGATCGGCAGGTGCACCACTTTGTTAGGTTGGCTTGGGCTCCTTAGGTCTTGGTAGGATTCCTATACACCCTGTACACATTTATTCCTGCGGTTTGTAGCTTTAACCGCTACAGATGCTACAGATGCTACAGATTAATGTACGTTATCGTACATTACACATGGTGATGTCAGTGCGACAACCCATTAATTTATAAGTTTGTCCGAAGAGAAGGGCCATATATTTGTTGTTGATATTGTGTTAATAGAATTAAAAAATCGCTTTGCTTTACGTCTGTGGTCGTTTCCGACCGAGGTACGAGCACTTCATGTAAAGTAGACCTATCAATGATAAGTACTTACTTAAGTAAATTTATCACAGAAAAATCAAAATTACCCTAATCAGTAATTAATTCATACGATTAAACGATGAGCTCACTGATTGCATTTATAGTTCTATTAATTAACTGTGATAAGTTGATAACAAAGGTGCGAACATAAACAAACTATTACATGTACACTTTATTCTATGTACTTAGTTATATTGTTTGCCCGCACTACCAACTTAAAGGTTAACTGGTAGGAAAGCCCAGTGCAAATTTGCCCTTAACAATATTTTGTTTGTGTGATAAAGTTTAAATCAATAACATCTTAACCACCACGAAACTAAGTAAACCTTGTACTAAAAATACTAAATAAAAGATCAACATACTTGAATTTTCTTAATGGGCATCAGTTCTAAAGTTAAACCAGGTTTCAAACTAGTGCTGTCACTGTCTTAATTTTATCAAATAAAAGTGACAGTATTAGTTCTAAACCTGGTTTAACTTGAGATCTTGTTTTGTAATAAGACCTTGAGTGCCTAATGTCAGCGTAATAATGGAAAAAAATAGCACAAAAATGGTTTCAAACTAGTGCTGTCACTGTCTTGATTTTATCAAATAAAAGTGACAGTATTAGTTCTAAGCCTGGTTTAACTTGAGATCTTGTTTTGTAATAAGACCTTAAGTTCCTAATGTCAGCGTAATAATGGAAAAAAATAGCATAAGAATACCTAGGAAACAATCAACCAAACCACATTCCATCAACAACAGCACCAGTAAATGATCCAAACATTGAAAGCGTCACCTAAATCGGTCTAGTTTCCACTCGACACGTCACGTAATTGCTGTCATTTGCGGTCACTTGAATTAATAAGCCGCTATAATGTCGGTGCGGACTGTTTGAGCCTGGTGCGCACTAGGCGACATCTGTCTCGGAAACATCATCACAAACTCGCAACCTTGCAAAGTAACATACCAGAAATATATTTCTCGACACGGAAACATCATTACGAACTCGAAGTTTCAGCGTTGGTTGTGAAGACATCGTTGTTCTGAGACTCCTATCTTACCTGAAGATGCCCTGTGTAAGGGCGAAACACGTGTCGTGTTGAATAGTTTTTCGATTTTTCGGGAAATTTTAGTAGCGCGGGAATTGTTACAAAGATATTTTTAATCCATCACTTGCTTACAATGGATTTCCGCAAAGTAACGCCTGAATTAATAAATTATGTTTCAAGGTATACCTAAAACATACTTGTTTTTACGTCACAGGTATTCAGACACAAGTAAAAAGTTAGTTGTAGTACTGCCTGCCGTATGATGGGTATCCTTAGTGCGCTAAAAATTTCACTCCCGAACAGCGCTGTTTGCATTACAAGACCCAAGAGCCATCGAGGGTGGAATACCTCCTTGACGCAATTAATAGACTGCAAAGGCGAGAGGGACGCATTTTGGGGATGCAGAGGTATATACAGCCAATCTAGAAGACCTTTATCCGTTCTTAACAAACTTGCCACCCTTTGGGGCTAAATTGTGGTGTGTCAAATTTCCGAAGTTATAATTATTAATAAACATTAATGCTATACATTATGTCAGAATAAACACTACCACATGACATTAATGAAACTCGAAAAGACGACAAACATTCTAAACAAATCAAAGTACCTACAATTTTATCGAACGGTACATTTGATAGCAAGTGTAATGTTTCACATAAAAAAGTGTCTGTGAAATACATGTGTAACATGTGACATGGTTGAAAAAACTCATCAATCGAAACTTTGTCTATGACATACTAGGCATATACGGCTAAAACTAAACGGCTGCTATTTCCTGTTGACGAGCGACAATCTGGAATTTCCATAAGTAATCGTCGTCATCATAATCATCTCTACCATTAACTTCCCACTACTAAGCACGAGTCTCCTCTCACAACCCACTATGCAAGAGATCCCATCCAGATTATACTCAACCACGCAGACCTATTCGGTTCGGCAGAGGCAAAAAATACTATCGTTTTCATCTTACAACGGCAGACATTGCCCATACCTAGTGTAACCTCAGCTTTTAATTGTAGTAAATTATTTCCCGTCCATCTGACAGAAGGTTAAGATTAAAATAAACGTAAGGTGAGCGCAAAATTCCAACGGTTCGACCAAGAACTTGTAATAAATATGTTGACAAAAATTATTACGAATGAAATAGTTTTTTTTGCTTTAACATTAAATTGAGAAGTAAATATAAAAATGTGTCAACGGCAAATGTAAGAAGACTGGATTTCTGTCTAATAATGTACATAAAACACTTTTGCTTTGGCGCAATACAATTGAATGTTGATAGCTTGAAGCACGTGACTGCTGTCAACGTTTGGAGTTGCAGTTAAACACTTGTATTTGCATCGGACAACTGAATTACAAACAAGGAAACCAAATAATTTATTTATTAAAAACACTCTTGAACGTCCCTCAAATTTACTGTTTGCTGTAACGTCAGTCTGGGAGTTTGCTGCGAGTTAACGAGAAGTTAACAAGAAAGCAGACAAGGTTCCTTCCGAAGTGAAATATATTTAGTCAATTTGGGCATTCAGGATGTAGCAACTAACTACTAACGCTTCTACTACAGAATTTAGTCAACAGAGTAGTGCATAATTTATGTAGTCTATATTAAACTCAATGTAAGCTGAAACACGAACAAGCGGACTCAATGCCATAATGCACATAAACTCTTTCTTTGAAACTTTTTTCTTTAGTTTCTGGTGCTTATCGCTTTCACTTTCAATGAGACGACATTGGTCTGGCCAATGAGAGCCAGAGCCCGCTACCCGCACCCCTCTCTTAACTTTCATTGAAAGAATTATTTTCTTTCATTATTGTAACGTAGAGTGGGACACATAGCATGGTCAATGGAATATGGACTTATCGAAAAATACGACATTGAGAAATCACGAAAGAAATAGGTACTTGTTGAGACAAAATTTACTGATTTATTAATTACTAGCTTTTGCCTGCGACTTCGTTCGCGTGGAATAGTGACTTCCGGGGTTTTACCCTCATAGCTCGGAGATCGGGATCTCGCGGGATTTTTGAGAAGTTCCTGCTCCCGCGGGATTTTCAGGATAAAAGCTATCCTATGTCTTTTCTTGAGTTCCAAACTATGTCTGTACAAAATTTCAAACAAATCGGTTTAGTAGTTTAGGCGTAAAGAAAAGACAGACAGACAGAGTTACTTTCGCATTAATAAAATTTGTTGGGATGGTGGAGGGTGTATAGGGATCCTACCAAGACCTAAGGAGCCCAATCCAATCTCACCTGCAAGTAGTGCGCCTGCCGACTAACGGACGAGGCTCTGGCGAACTTAACAGTGCCCGGTAAGCGGCAAAAGGCTCGCCACCTTATACGTGGAAATACATATTTGGCGAAGTGTGGGCGTACAATATGCCTCTGCCTACCCCTTCGGGGAAACAGGCATGAATTTATATGTTGCTGCATATTTTTGAACGTTTATACACCTATATTGTAGGCATATGTGTAAATGATAAAAGTATGACGTAATGTATATTATTAATTCTTTCGTAATCTGATATAGTGAATCGTATATATAGTTCTATATCGTATCACCACCTAACGCACACAAAACGCGAATCTTTATTGACACGTAATATTCTGACAATCTAATAATAAATAATATACAGTACCTACTAATTATTATCAGGTATTAAATAGCAATAAATGATGCTTATCTTGCTTTAGTTAAGTCCTTGATTCAGAACATTGGCTCATGTGATGATGATAAATTAGCTTTAGCATATACGACAATTAATGAAGGATGTAAAATAAAAAATTGTGTGATGTTATAGACGCAGCTCTTAGGGTTTCTTTCGCAGATAGAATTCGATATAACGTCATTCGCCAGTGAACTACAGCTACCGTATTGCACATAAGAACTTAGATTTGGAAGTTGGTCATGTCTTCAGGCGGATTGATGGACGATGTTCCCCACACGTCAAGGAAATCCTAATAACCGCTTTGTGTAGTGTAGTAGAATGCCATGCCATTCAATTGAGTACTAATTGGACGCAATGACGCTAAATGTATTCCATCCACTTGAACTGAATTTTGTGAAAATCGAACATTTTAATTTTCTGTAAAACTCAATCACATATTCACTTCACATCAGACACTCAGCTTAATTTCGGTGATCAACTCCGGTCACCTAGTTTAACAAGGCCAAGAGTGCTTACATAAGGGTTATTTAAATAAAATTCGTAATAACTTTTTCTTTGCGCCAATAACCACGCCTGCTCGGAACTGCTTTCTAAAAAGAAGTTCCTGATGGGTCTTAAACGCGTAGCTGTAATTTGTGTATCATTATATAAAAAAATACATACATCATTTAACATTTGGGGTTTGCAGGAACCTTGCTATAACTCTTTAAATAGGATAGTTGTGTCAAAGTTTATTTTAGATAAAACGTGTTAAATGGTCAGCCCATAAATTAAATGCTAAATTAAACGCTATTCTTTCATATACCTACAACTTCTTTTGGTCTTTTAAGCAGGGTGTGAAACGGCATTTTAGCAGGCCGTCATGAGTGGATGCGCTTTGTACCGTGCTTATTTCACTGTATGAAGCGCTTTAATTTTTTATTGGACTGCATCGACTGCTTACCATCAGGCAGGATGTAGTCATTATGACGTGTCACATTAAAAAAAAAAAACTAATAGTAGACACTTCATAGCAAGATCTGTAAAGACTGCCGTTCCAAAGCCTTGATCCGAGCCAAAGAACGATCTGCCGAGAAAAAGAGCACATAAAAAAATCTCTTAAAAGGCTCATCCTCTCAGTCCATTAATATCCCACTTCTAAGCACGGACCTAGTCCCATGAACCTGAAAAATTTGATGGATTAAGGTCTATACAAGGTTAATATAGCGAAAATTTTAAATCTACTGTAATAAACGTTTACACCACCAATTTACTATGATAAAAGTATTCAGTACTACTGTTCTCAAGACCAAATGAAGCAGTCACGTGTTTTAAAATTATTCAATAACTATTTACGATGATGAGTCAAGTAGTAAATACTAACACTTCTAAAGTTCTCTCATGACTAGAATCAACTAACCTTACGATTATAAGAGGTTTTTCTATCATGGAAACAGATATTAATTTACCTATTTTTTTAAATTTATTCGTTGATACTCTCGTTTGATTTTTAAGATTTACTTCAATCTTAATTACTAGTGAGATACAACGTGCTTCATTGTATCATTACGCAGTAAGAACATAATTATTAAATATGTACAAGTATTTCGCAGTTTCGCCAAAAGTAGCAAGTTAGATTCGATAAATATTATTTACCTCTTTCTTAAAATTGGATTTCTTGTCCCTGGTATACAATACAGTCAACAACTTAATGAAATGGTTATGCTATTATTTTGCGAAATATCCCGTACGCAATTGAATGTCAATAAAAAAACGCAACGCGATGAATAAGAACATATTAAGTCCCTACAAATAAAAATTAAGTTAGATAGATATACTCTTTATTGGCCAAGAAACTTAAAAACTACAGATTACAATATTGAAAAAAAAAAAAATTTAATGCCATATTAATATTTACATGGGAAAAGGAAAACATTTTTTTAGGTTAGTGTATGTTGGACCAACGTTGGTCCACCATACACTAACCAGTACCTTTTTTGGGTCAACTTTCGCTTGGGGCAAGATTTGGCGGCTCCATCTGGGTTTTTTTTATCACCAGTAATAATACCATTCAAAATTCCCGCGTTATTGTGACGGTTGAGTTATGTGACGCGGCAGTCGATTCATGTGGTATCCATATTTCAAGCTTTTTCACTTTTACAATTTGTTTTCTCCACTCTGTCGTGGTTTGAGATGGATGAGCTTCCAAGGTCGCTTTTATTTCCTCATTGACAACTAGGGTCTCCGGTCGTCCACGAGTTTTGTTCTGGAGGTCAAAATTTCCAAAACAAACGCCTTGAAACCAAAAAGGTACTTTGTTTTTGTTTTACAGTGGCTTCTGAGTACAAACACATCATTAATCTTTTGAGCTGTTTCTGCACCGCTCGTGTCACGATGGACTTGTATTTAAAACTAATGTGGTACCTATTTAAAAATTTCCATTAATATTACAGAAAGATGTCAAAAAAAATTGAATGGCGAGAAAACAAATGAATTATCACATTAAGAGCACGAATAGACAAGCTTTAAATTGAAATAAATTTGAATTTGGAACTCCTTGCCAAACGCCGTAATTTTGAGATCAAATTGGCCAGTTCGATATAACTTATACCTTATACCTTTCCTGGCTTTCTGTCAGTTTTCTATACTATTGGGTGTACTGGATTTTGACGAACCATTTACAGGCAGATAACAATATCTATTTGTTTATTTTAAAATGACAAAGTACCAGTAGGTCACGTGAAGGGAGTCGTCGCACACGCCAGCTGCATCTTATACAATTAAACCGTGTTGTAGCGGCATCTCTACAGAATTCTATTACCCCATGTCTTGCCCGAGGCGATGAAAGCCTGGAAAAACTGATTTTCGTTGGAAACACAGAAAGGCAAACGATCGCGTGGTCGTGCACCAACCAGATGGAACGATCAAGTGAAAGACTCATCGTCCTCCAAATTCTACGCGGACGTGAAAGACGAGCTGGATCGGAACCGGTGGAAGCAAATCATACGCTCCAGATGTTACTCCGATGCTATCCACGATCCTCAGACATGAGGGGCCGACTATAGATGATGGTGATGCCCGAGGGTGTCGTAGAAAGCCATTAAGGAAATGGGATCTCGTCTTATTTAAATTCGCCACTTGTGTTACTTCTCACTATTTGACACGTTTTACCTAGTTGAGTCTGGGTTAAAAGTAAACTTTGGTACAATATAGGTATAATATGTACATACATACATAATGTCACGCCTCTTTCCCGTAGGGGTAGCCAGAGATCACATCCTTCCACTTGCTACGATCTTGGCACACACTTTTAGCTTCATTCACATTCATTTGACCTGCCCTTTCTCTAAAATTATTGAATTTGGTCATAGAAGGTCTTACGTGGTCTTCCCCTCCCAACACTTGTCCATCATAAATCACTTTCGTTAATCTTATTTCATTCATCCTCTCAACATGACCAAACCATTGAAGCATACCTTTCTCAATTCTTGTCACTATATCTTCTTTTACACCAGCTTCAACCCTTATCACTTCATTCCTAATCCTATCAATCAATTTCACACCTAGAACACTTCTGAGTGCTCTCATCTCTACTGCATTAATCTTACTCTCATGTTTCTTCTGCCATAACCAACATTCGCTTCCATACATTAGTGTAGGTACCAACACACCTCTATGAACTGCCAGATGTGCCTTTTCAGACACTTTCTGACTGCTTACGTGGCCCATTCAATATGTTTCCAGCATTCACTCTTCTATAGATATCGCTTTCACAATTTCCATCTCTCGCAAATTTCGATCCCAAATACACAAACTATAATATGGGCTTAAGATGATATATGTATTATGTACAATTTAACGTTAACTGTTAGTTAACGCCATCATTTATTTATTAGCAATGATAAAGCCTAACTATTACAAGTTTATGAACAAGTTATTTTGCTGGGTTATCGCTAATAAGACAGTAAGTAGCATATAATTTGTCATGCATGACAACCTGTTATCTTGTCACAATAAATAGTTATTGTCTTAGGTCAAGTGTCACCTCTCATGACTAGATATAATTAAGATTATATTATTATCTATAAAGACATATACAAATTATTGCACTTCTTAAAAACCGACGAGATAATATTATTATGTCGCGCGGGTCGGTGCATCTTTACTTTGGTGCTGAGGTCGTGGTTCCGATTCTGACATAATATTATGAAAAAGGTAATATTCGTCTGCATGACAATAAGTAAAATTTAATGTTATTATTGTGACGACCGATATGGCATGAGGGCGAGTATACCCGCAATATGCTCCTAAGGTGATGAGTTCGATTCCCACACAGGATAAATTTTGTGTGCATAGACATGCATATTTTTTCTGATCTGGGTGTTTCCCTATATATATATTAAGTATGTATTTACAAAAAAAAATCTATGAATGTTTATCGTGTATTAAGTATCCATAACACAAGTTCATAATTAGTGTATATATCAGTAAATGTTTATACAAACAGTCACAACAACACAATCACGCCTGTTTCTCATAGGGGTAGGCAGAATCATGTTATACGCCTATATTTCGTCATGATTGGCTTGGGCTCCTAGTAGGTCTTGGTAGGATCTCTATTTATTATTTACAAAAAAAAAAACTTATGGTAGGCGTTTACAAGAAAATCTCTGCTAAGTTTAAGAACGAATTGAGCAGTATAATATTTTGTTAAGAATATATTTAAATAAATAAATATTCTCTTACAATCACACCAATTATTTTAGTTCCAAGATAAGTATAACTAAGAACTTGTGTTATGGATACTAAAGAACGGATAAACATACTTAAATACCTTTTTTTTGTAAATACATACTTAATAAACAAAGAAAAACACCCAGACCAGAACAAATATTCATGTTTATACATACAAAGATTTGTCCTTTGTGGGAATCGAACCCACAACCTCTGAAGTGAAGTGCAGGTATACTGACCTCCACGCCAGATCAGTCGTCAATATTATATTTATTATTGCACTTTCGTTACATACGTATTTATACAAAATTGATATATTACATTATCAGCTATCTTATCTTATCTTATCATGAGGGTAGCAGCCATTCCGCTGACTTTGACTTTTAAGTCGAATCGTTTGTACAAGTTCCTTTTAATTATCAATTATTTCACCTAAGTTTATAGTAATAACAATTTAGTTTAGGCACATAATGTTACATAAAAGGCATATAAACAAACTTTGGAAGAAAGTATCATGGGTAAGCCACTTAAAGGAAATACATTCATCCTAAGTTTGCCTGGAAGAAATCGCTGTAAGCGATAAGGATACTTTTTTGCAATTGTTTTGTTTTATTTTAATTTGGTGCACAATAAAGAATTTTGCTTTCTATCTATAATTCTATCTAATCTGGAAGCAGTTGACAAATTACAATTAGCGGACATTATAAAAAGGCCGCTTTATTTTGTCTGCTGTTTAGCCTGGTTAAGATTTCTGCTAAAATCGAGTAATCTCTAGTACATGCTCTATTGACTTTTTTTTTTGAATATACAATAAAGGATATATACAAACGAATGTACATAAAATTTGTTACAACAGTTCGGTTTAGTGTATAATTATAACTGAACATCTTACAATCTGTACATCTTAAGGTCATTTAAAAAAATACAATATCGAAATAACTGAAAACGAAATTGCATGAAAAGAAACCTCTTTCAGTTAAGTAGTGTATCATTAAGTTATCATTTCCAATGACACCGCAGGGCATTGGGTAACAAAATTTATGTAATTACAAGTCAATGATAAGTGGAAATTAGTAACTAATAATTAGTTGGAGCAGTGTAGCAATTGAGTTAGTGATGCGTGCAGGCAATCTTTTATCGTCTTAGATATACCTAGGTACCTACATAATCTAGACTACGATCAAGCAGTTAGCGGCAATTGAAGGATTAGTCTTTAACCTAGTTGGATCGTCTCCGTCTAATGCCTAAATCCTGCTATAATACTCTATTACAAACATTCTTATCTCATCATCCTCGCTTGCTTCCATCATATCTGGCAGCATGTTGTCTCCTTCCATTCGCCTAAGTCATTCGTTATCAAAATCATTTATTCAAGTTTGGCTCCATAAAGCTCTTATTAAATGCTAACTTGGAAACCATAGCGCCCTTTCGCTGAGGGCGGGGGCTTGAGCGTAAAGGGAAGAGCAAGAAAATCATCAAGGTTAAGTCTTTTCTCCAACTAATTACAAGAAAATGTACTTACTATATTAAACCTTTTTGATAAGTCTGCAGTTCTGCAGTCACAAGATTTAAGAGTAAAGAAGACTAACTTTTATTAGCAAAATGAACATAATCATGGATAAACATAGTAGACATCGACTCATATACATCGTTCTCGAACATACCATCCTTCACTCAATTAATCATCTCTTTTTCGATCTTTCTCATTCCCTCCACCCGCTACGGTCATAGGTCCTTTGCCTCTTCTCATTATATGACTTTGCAATAACACACGGTTTCCTATTTTTTTCTCAGATAAAGGTGCTAATTTCATTCTACATACCTTTAACATATTTATTCCCAACTTCTTGTCATATGTCCTTTAATGGTATATTACTTGTTTACATAATAAACACATTATCTATATGTATAGGCTAATCTCAGGGATTATTAAAGCTATTTAAAACTTTGAATATGGGTTTGACAAAGTATAGCAACACAAAGAATCAATATATTCACCACAAGCCATCAATGGCTACTATGACGAATGTATTTTGTGTAGGTAATGCGGGTTCATACGAACTAACAAATATTTAGTTACGTTGAATTAAGATTTAACTTTGCTTGGTATGATGCTAGATACTGCAGTGTACTGTTTATTTATTTAACCTACAATTACAAGTCTTGTATACGCGAATCAAACAAGTAATTATTATCTAAGCCCATTACTTATATTCATTGAAAATAACAGCGTCAGCCTTACAGCCTAAATGCAGATCTGGACACCTTTTTTGTACAAGTGCAGAACACTCGACCAAACTTGTCCTTTTTAATGTATTTTCTTGCTCTTTTTGTATTATTTACCTATATGTTAATTGTAATGTTAATATTACGAGAAATAAAAGTAAATTGCTTGCACTTGGTTATAAAAAAACCTTAACCTACCGCGCTCCTTATAGACTTTTAGAACAGGGGACATTTTGCGGCTGAACCTAAAAAAGTTTGTATTGATTTATGTTTATTTCTTAACGTTACCTTACCGGGATTTGAACATACTCCAGCGCAACCCAGTGAGAATTGGTGGAGATGATCCTCCTTTCAAAATTTTTCAAGCCGGCCACTAAGGCATGTAGGTCACGAGGGACTAACGCTAAAGCTTTTGTGTTTCCAAAGCACAAAAACGCTCAATATATAATGAGTTGAGGCATTTAACATCCATATACTGACCTTTGTGAATTTCACTCAACTTTGTTGATGGTTACGGCTATAGTCTATACTGCTATCGGTTAATAACTCACTAAATAATTAAGCGCAGCTCAACTACACTCACTTATAAATTTATATGACCCCAGCACGAACACGTTACGTAAATAAAAGATGATTTTTGACAGTCGCAATTTTGAAGGGAAAAGTGTAAAAAAGAATTTCATACTGTGTTTATTGGGAGATAAAAAAATATGATGTCGGTGTTTGTTAAAATACCTATTTGTATTAAAATAATTCAACAACATTTTGTTTTGAGTTATTCTTTACTAAAATTTACAAAAATGATCGTCTCGTTACCGTGCGGTCTTAAAATCATTTTTAATAAAAAAATATTTTTACTATAATATCTTATACGAGAACTGTTAAGAATTTATATTTCTGGGTTTTGTACGTTCCTAACAATTAGACCTATGTTGCCAAATAAATTAATCTAATTATTATTATTTAAATCGTACAACTATCCACCAGGATTGAACTCGCGCGTTGTTTTAAAGTAAATCATTAATTACATAAAGTGTTACTGCATCCAACTTTTACAATTAGAAGGCAGAACGCCCCAGTTGTTTGTCATAAAACGTTAAAAAAGTCAAGAAAGATAATGTTGACCGGTGGAAACAAATTACATCAGAGTTTCCAAGTGCCTCGTTGGTTTAAAAAGCGTGCCAAAAGTGGTTACGTAACGTTGCAGATCAGATGCGGGCCCCATTCAACTGGCCTCATCCCCCATCCCCTGGGGGGGCATAAGGAGCTCCCACAACGAACGAGTATACCTCTTACACCCTTACGCCCACCCTCCAAGCCTCCACTTTCTGTTTTTGGCTTTATTACTGCATATTGTTGTAAATTAAATTTATCTTTTTTACACAGAGGTCAGTAAAAACACATACACACAAACACATACATTCATACCTGTTTCCCGGAGGGGTAGGCAGAAGGCACACTTCGTCAATTATATTGTTGGTCCCAAGTAATAGGTGGCGAGCCTATTGCCGCTTATCGGGCACTGTTATTCTAGCCAGAGCCTCCGTTGATCGGCAGGTGTACCACTTGCAGGTAAGGTTGGCTTGGGCTCCTAGGGTCTTGGTAGGATCCCTATACAGGTCAGTCTATATGCACTCCAAAGCTACGGGGTTCGATTCACACACAAAACAGATTTTATTTGTGGGCATGAAAACTAATAATGTTCTTGGTCATAAGAATATGGTTTGGTGACAAGATTTTATGGCAAGTAATTATAAATGTAATAACCAAACATAAATACAAGTGTTGATTATATTATCGCTTATAAAATTTGTTTCAAATTAAAACAGAATTTAATTTATGCTTACCTAACCCTAGGTCACAGAACAAGATAATACAGCTCAACAACTGCGGGATTATCGCCAAAAGTCATCTGTTTCTTACGAAAAATAACTTTTCCAGATTATTTATTTATTTTTTTATTTATTAGATTAGAAGGCTGAGACAAGTAAAATTATGTAAATTTAGTTGTCATCCATTGTTGTTTTTTAATAGTTTGCATACTACTCGAGAAAAGATTTACTGTTCGACATGTCTGACATAAATTTATAATATTGTATAATATTACTAAAGAGATTTCAAACATCTCTTCCAGCTCCAAACGAGCTTGTACTACTGGTACTAGATAACGGATACGTAAATTCTTTTTTTGCAATCGCAAGCTTTTAAAAGAAGAAAATACGCAAGGCAAAAATTCTTTCAAGTGAGAATCGAACCCACGACCACAAAAGCAGGGTATAGATAGATATCCACGCCATATCGGTCGTCAATATTGGTGCGACACAGTACTAAACTATGCAGCTTCTTGGCCGCACACACGCCGAATTTATTGTTATTTTGCACATACGTAATGACGTTGATCACTCGTAAAATGCTATCATATCTCTATAGAAACAATAACACCACCGACATACAACCATTTGTCCTACATAAAAAAACAATAAATCTTTACACGTAAGTACTCACGTACAGTGTAAATCCTTATCCTCAAACTGGCGTAATACTATTATTGTTATAAATAAGCACTACAAGAGGATTGTTTAAAGCTTTTCATGCCACTCTTCTTTATGACCTATGGTGGTGTATGGGGATCAAACCCAAACCAACTTCACCTGCAAATGGTGCTCCTGATCAACAGACCTGAGGGCCTACTCTAATTCAACGAAAACGAAACTTCGCTATACCCATTCCTTTCACTCGATAATGATATACCCAAGGAGTGACAGAGATAGATGCAACGAAGTTTCGTTTTCGTTGAATTAGAGTAGGCCCTCTGGCTCCGGCGAACACTATAATTTCCGTTAAGTGAAAGGCTTTCCTATTACGTGGGACCAAAATATAATTAGCGAAATGTGGGCGTAAATTATATATTTTCGAGGGAAACAGGCATGATTTATGTATGGCGGCCTGCATTAATTCCGTTTCACGCCCCGTTTCGAAGACCCGGTCTATCCATATATAATAAGACTAAATACTGAATTAAATTTACTATACTATATTCTATTTTTGTTAAAATGTCTTATTATCTTAGACATAAATGAAAATTCTACTATTTCATGTTCATCGAAAGTCACCCGCCACCTTATCAGTTTACTCAAAACTGACATGAACATAACGCATATATTCGCGATTCATTTGGCGTTTAATTAACAATAATAGGTAATATAGACTCCTTAGCATTAGATATTTAACAAACTGGAATCGTAAATGACTGATTAAAAATCCAAGATATTTAAAAAGCTTGTTTGATAATGGTTAATGATAATGATTTTGCATTAAATTTACAAGTTTTATTGAGTGCCCTTGATTATGAATATCGTAACAACTATAAACATTTCATTAACATAGCAAACATAACGTAAGCTTTGCATTTTGTTTTAAAATATCTAAAGAAGCTGGCTATATTGAAAAGTCCCTGACACAAAATGGCACTAAAAGTGCATAAAATTAACTAAATAGATAAGAACTCAAATCTGAATAAGTACTAGCCTAGTTTAAATAGGCTACTAGTTCATTTAGTAGGATTCAATCTCACAAGGCCGCAAATCGTTTTCAAATAAAATAAGATAATTTTGGTTTTTCAACTTGAGGTTACTTGTATGGAGGTTTTATCTTTTAGAGCAATAGATTTTAAAATATACCACTAGACGCGAGTGCCCGATCTACAAAGAAAGAGTATAAAAGAGACAGTGACCCACAGACAAACCAGTCAAACGGTTTTGTGGGATATGTTTTTATGTAACTTGTATTATTTAAAGGTAATAAATGTTTTATCTATCTATCTATTTATCTAATGATGTATTTTAGAAGAACTAGAATTCAAACTTTTAAAGTTAACATAGGGTAAGTTCTTGGGGAGTTGACCATTTGTGTGGCATTTAATATCGAGCGCGATTCGTTAGTCCCAGTTATCACTACATGTGGTAGTCGTTAAGCCAAGTCAAAGGCCTAATTGGGCGGTTTGAAAAATTCTAAACACGACGCCACACATCTGCCACCGCCAATCCGCATTGGATTCGCGCGGTAGACTAGGACCCAATACTCTACCACTTGTTATGTAAGAGAAGGTCCGTGCTCAGTAGTGGGACGTTAATGGGCCGATGTAACTACATAATTAAAAAATAATATAATGATAGGATCTCGCCTAACGTCAATGTGTGCAAAGGGCGACCCAACATCATTTTATTGAGATTTATTTATTGAGGGACAGTCATCATTTGACAAGATTCATCAAGAGATATCTGAGCTATAAGAAAAATTACCTACAACTACATACATCATTTTTAAAAAGTTGTAGCAAATGGGATAAGTGGCCATAACATCATGTATATAATGATCATCTAAATTATAATTTAAACATAAATTTTTATGACAACTAGCTAGAAGTAAATTAATGTGTTTGTAGGAAGTATAGTGTTTGAATTTGTTGACACATTTTCCTGTTTGTTTGAATGAATATTATTTTATTAAATAGCAAAGGACTTTTGAGATTATTGCGATTCAAATTATGAAATTCAGGTCATGTTAAAAATTTCTTCTGTCTTTTTATAAATAAATACCTTAAATATGTAAACTTTTTATTTAATTATGTACTTTGTTTGGAAGTTTGCTTTTATCTTCAAATAATTTGTACAAAAATAAGGTACAGCTTTTTCCTTCAATATGGGTTAACTAATCCAGAAGATTGTAATAGAAAAATTACAATTGTGGGGAATTTGTGCTAGACAAACACACAAGATTTGTGTTAATATGTGAATGTAATGTTTATAAATTATTTTCAAATGTAATTATGTGTGGTGAAAAATAAGTCTCGCAGGGCATACTTAATAAAACAAAATTAAAATAGAGTAATGAATATACAATTATTGAGTGACCATAACTTATTTAAGACACAAAATTTATTATATCAACAGACACCTGCACCTTTATCATTGAGAGAACCAAAGTTGTTTTAAGGATAGATGTAATAAACAGAATTAATTTATCACTTTATTCTTGTCTATGCCTAGCAATATTATAAATAGTCTTATTGCACTCCTTCCACAAGAAAAAGTCAATATCAAAATCCATATGAAACTGAATTATTTGCATGCAAAAAGTACAAATTTCTTGTGTAAAATTGAAATAGATAAAAAGCATCACATCAAGCTTTAACTGGCCATGATCAATTAATTAAAAGTATTGGGTATTTGAAACATATTGATGTATCATTTTTTACAATGTGTTTTAGAATAAGGAATATATTATTTTGGCTCGAGTTCAAACCACAAAGTTATTAAATTAAGAATGGCTTATGATGTTAACATTAATAGATGTACTATATAATATAGATATATAGTTGATTGAATAATTGGTAATTTCTTATAAAATTATGCAAAAATGCTGAAAAAGTAACAAGAATATGAAAAAATGACTTGCAGTTTGGAGTTAAATTTTTAATATTGATTATATTATAATAATAAATACATAATACACATAGGACAATAAATATTTCTATAGAAGACAGCTCATACACATTATTTAATTTTTTCTTACATTAGGTTTCTGCGGTAGCAGTACATTATCATTAAGGAAATTGACTTCATATGTACATGTGTACTTATTTTTTGTTATTATAGTAGTATAAAGGGCAAAGCTCAATAATATTTATATATATGATGATAGGATAATTTTCTTTTATTTTGGTTTTATTTGAACTAAGATTTGTGACCATAACATATTCTCTATAGCCTTGGGATTTTTTAGACATGTTTGGGCCTAGACTAGTTTATAATTATTGAATAAGAACCTTCATGATATATTGTCTTCAACAGAACACAAATACAATATACATAAATCAGCCCAAAATATTTATAATTGTATGTATAATTGAATTGTGTTGGCCATAATTTACATAGCAAGCTGCAGCTAATGTTTTTTTAAGCATATAATTATCATTATAAATATTATTTATCTCCTATAAGCAAAACATGGTAAAAAATTTACAACCTATTCACTAGCACACCTTTAGAATCAACAATTTAAGTTTCCTGGTAATTAATCTAAATTAGAAATGATAACAGACTGTCATACTTAAATCATGCTATTGAAAAGATTAAATGACTCACTCTATTTAAGTAGAATTGAAATTATTTTGATAAAGATTAATAGTTAATAGGCTATCTAAAATTAATTACTTCATATTATTTTTTATGATATTTTAGAAAGTAGGTAGTGAAAGTTTGTATACAGCTTACTTAAAAACTATTTTTGAAACTTATAACCTATGTATCAACTAAAGAACGTACCTTGGTCGATTCTGCATGTAGTACTGGCCCCCAAAAATGAAAGCCATGTAAACTCCCACGTAATAGAATGCCACAGTCCAATTTTCGCTCATCCACTCCCTATGTTTGTTATGTTGAAATTCATTTTCAAACTCAAAAACGTACGAATAATTCGGCATAACGTCCAAGTTGTAAGTCATTTTGGAGACTGACTCCATTTTAGTATGTAAAATAGTCCCAAAAGTGTTTCACTGAAGCGTGCAGGCACCGTGCAAAATTACTTTCTTCGGAAAGTTTCACTGATCACAGGTAGATTTTTAACCTAAAAATTAACGCGATACCGAGTATCGTTATATCACAGATGACAAAACGTCAATATTTCGAAGGGAGGAGGCGTACGACTTATGTGAAACTAGCGTGTTCAATGACCACAAGTTATGTTTACTTTGGCTATTATATTGGCGGTGACGAGACATTGGCCGGAGCCCGAACCTTTCCGACTCGTCACTACAGCAAGACAGAAAATGAATGAAAAAGTATTACGAACACGATCAAGCCACGCCGCCGTATCGCTTCTTCATTTTCGTTTCATTTCGATTTGACAGCTACCCCACCCCGCCTACCGCGCGTCAAATTTATGTCAACCATTGTTCTACTTGGTGATTGGTCAACTGGTGACGTATTACTTTTTCAAAATAGGCTACAGATAACTATTACACTTCTTTTAAAACTTAAACTAAAAGTGGCTTGTAATATATTGTTCTGTAATATATAGCTGACCCGGCGAACTTCGTACAATCTCAGAATCAATAAATGTTGCATTACCTTATTCGCTAAACTAATTCAGTTTTTTTATGAAGTTGCGTTCGCAATGACAAACGATAAAATCTTTCACAATGTGCACTTCTTAAAATAACTTCTTGCTGATGAATTTCCGAAATATCATTTTATGGGATCTATCGATTTAAATTACTAAACCTACCTACATATTATGAACAATATCTCCACAAAACAGTACCTACTACGAATACCGTTTATTTAATAGTTTTAAAGGGAGTAGAGGTGTGCTTCCTATTAAAATTAAGTATCGGGCGATAGCTCAGGCGCTAAGGCCCATTCGATGAATTTTTGGTTTCAAACAAACAGCATTGGGCAAATCCCCTCATTTAAAAGTAATCCTCCTGCCACCTCCGACCTATGCATGCCACGCATACGGTGTGTATGATTGGATTTGTCGAAATTTAAGCAAATATCCTTAATATTACGTCAGTAGGTATGCTCCTATTAGGGAATTAAATTGTTGTCATTCTTGTAAATCACTGAGGCATTCCCTCTTGCTCCATTTACTTATTGTCTTAATAAGCTGTGGCAAAAAAGATGTGGCATAATCCTTAGTATCTTCAACCGCCTTTACCACAGGGACTGTTCTGTAGACTTTCTGATTAACGTCGTTCTATTCTTCCCTTTTTTTCCGAACTACGTGATAGGCACTCATACATTTACCCACACTGACAGCTATCCTCATAAACATAAAAAAACGACAAAACGTTTTCATTTTCTTCCAGCGCCATCTAGTAACATATCTAAGAACTATTTCTTTCGAGTTCGTAAACATGTACTGAATAGTGTTACTCTACGGAATTTTGGCGCCAAAGCAGACAAAGATACATCGCAACATTGTTTTATTTTCTAAAACTACTCATACAAATTTTGAGACATAACTCTATCGAAACCACTATAGTAAAGTCAAGCAAAGTTTACTGGAGTAAGACTTTGAACGACTGTGGCGGACTTTACTTGACATGACTGTGATTAAATGACGAAAACGCTGCACATTGTTGCAAATAACTTAAATTATCTAATCACTTGACACTGGCAAATACTCTGATCGAATGAGACTGAGTGAGGCCATACTTAAATAAAAATTACCTTATATAATCTCACACCCATATACCCCATTTGCTTCAACTATTTAAAAGGAATTGATTTTAGACTTGAACAGAGTAAAAATATCATTAAAACTATGTTGCATGATTGCTATTTAAGTGAGTAAGTGTAGGTCTCCCTACTATCATCTTGCCTGTATTACTTATTAGTTTATTTATGTATATGTAGTGTACTTTATTAGTATTTTCTTAAGTGTGTTGATTTATATATATTTTTTACTATGTTGCCCCGCCTTTAACCCTCTCTGCTAACCCTATGGTTAGCTGATAGAGAATGCCTTAGGCATTAAGTTCCCCTTGTTAATACTTTTTTGTGTGCAATAAAGTTTAAATAAATAAATAATAGAAACATATTTAAAACCATTTTAGCAAATTCCTATTGATTCCTTTTACACAGTTTGGACACTAGACAAGATCTTAGTCATTTAGTCGCCTTTAACGGCACTGGGGACTTGGGTGGCAAAACCTAGAACCTAACTACTTACTTACTCACATTTCAATTCAATGTTTATTGCACTCCATAATGTTTTACATAAGGTCTTGCATCTACACAAGTTACAATTATGGACCCTGTTGGGCACGGCAGAGTTAGGAGAGACGAAGCATACTAGGTCCTTTTGTTACAATTTTACATAAAGATTAAATAGTTCACAACATCAATGTCCTAAATCAAAATATAACCATTATTGGTTACTTAATTTTATGAGTAAGTAGGTTTACTTATATTTCAAGTTGTAACGCTTAAAAAATAGAAATCACATTATAAGATTCTATTTATTTTATTGTTTAGGTCTGAAAGGCCTAGTAAAGTTCATCTTGCATTAATGTAGTCAATGTTGAATGAGTATTAAAGACTATACCAATAGCTGTGTTGTAATAATGACTTCTAATGACTTAAAGATAAAGACGTAAAGGAAAGAAATATATATTAATAAGTTAATTTCTAATTTGTTGGTAATTAGGTACCTACACCGAATTTCGTTAAAAACTATTTTAATGGTGATTAGATATACCGCATTCATGACATATTTAAAAACAATATTTATCAATACAATAAATTGTGTAATATACGTTCGATAATAATTATACTTTACGAGCAGCTATAGCCCAGTGGCGAAACCAGGAGCAAGCGACGATGTGAAAACATAACCAATTTGTCTAAGATTAAAGTCGATTTTTATATCACAAAGAATCGATTAGTACTCGATTTTTATCTGCCAAACAAAACAAAAACTTATTGTGGAGATTATAGTATAAACCAATCAAATTCGCAGTCAGATGCTGCTGATTGAACTGCTGCGCTTGTAAAAGGTTTAAAATGTGTTAAACAAAATCAATAAGTTTTGTTTCTTCATTCATATAAAATTTTATAAAAAGAAAACTATGTATAGACTAAAATCAATCTGTCTGAGCGTTATGTCTGTTGTTTTGTTTCTTCAACTTGGTTACATATGGAAAGGATTTGGACCGTTTATCTTGCTGATTTGCTCAGTACCTAAGTGTCAGTAGCAGTGCCACCTAAAACTAAAAATAGTATAAAGTTTATTAGGTAATCATAAATAGTGGATTTTTTCTAAAATAAAACTAACAGCCAGGATTCAATAATTGATTTATTAGCGATTAAAATAAAACACTCCACCACAATTTTACTACTAAAACTATTCAATAAGTATACTTTGATTCTTACATGTTATAATAAGATGTGTGTGGGTTCAAAGATAGATTCACTTGGGACTTATTATAAAGTTTAATTAAATATTTCTTGTGCCTATGTTAAAAATATAAAGAAATAGAGGGATGTACCATTCTCTCACGAACCAAATGAACATAAGAGTAATTTAGATGTTACTTCCATACACGGACCCAATGAGCATTGTTGGGGGCGAGTGTCTGACGTACTGCTGTTTGAGTTTACCAAGACGCTTAAATGATCTTCATAATTAATGCGTAATATAAATTAAATATTGACTAAAACCTCCTCAAAAGAAAGTATAAAATAACTTACTCAGTACTTCTATTGATTGGATAATATGATTGGTTATATATGTAAAAAAAGGAAAGAAAACAAATCTATTGAGTATCTACATAACACATCGTACATTATGGGAGACGTTGTCTTTAACTATTGTTTTACTTCTTAGACACGTTATTCATATTAAAACAGATCAGAAATTATTTGGTCGATGCTATTGATTATCAATTTTCCAAATATGAGCATATTATTTATTCTCCGCATTATTTCACTCCCAATCGGTAATTTTGGTATTGATTCTGTTCTGAGTTCTATCGGAGTCTTTGTCGAATTATAGAAAGTGTACATATAAAAAGCAGACGAGTTGCCAATGTTTATGATATTGTGGGAGGTGCCCGGAGAGATGGAAGTGTGTTGTCCAATATCGAGTATGGTTGATTGTCCATCGAACAATTCAGTAATTTCAGCTTCAAAAGCTACGGAGCCTTTGAGAACAGTGAGGGTCACATTACGAAGTTCAGTCGGAATAAACTTTTCTTGAGCGTAACCTGTAAATTTAAGCAATGACTAAATTACACAAGCATATCACCGGAAAACAAATATTTAAATATAAGAAATGAAATTATTTACAGTAGCACCTTACCAGGAAAATCGGCAAAGAATGCAACGTCATTCGGGTTGCTCCACGAAGTGACATGTTTTCGTATCTCGTCTAACTTAGTTCGCCAGCTTAAACCCTCGTCTAAAATTGGCATCAAGTAAGGTATCGGCTGAAATGGTGACCAGTTTGCAGTCAGCAAGTCAACTTTCGGATCGAACATACGCTGTGTAAATCTCCCATTTAATGAGCACCATACGTCGATGTATATAGAGATGTTGGTGGAGAATCGCTTCTGTGTTTTAACTTTGTATTTCTGAAACCTGTTTGCAAGGCAATGGGCGTACTGGTACACCATGTCTCCGTGTTTGGTCCATCTATCATTAGGTGTAAAGGAAAAAGGGTCAACGTAAATCTTAAAGTTTTTTTCGTTGTCTACTGCTTTAACAATTACTGAATGTGTATCCCAAGTGTGAACCATCATATCCCAAGAATAGCCATATAAGCCATCCGTCCAATTATTATAACCCTGAAAGGGATTAATCATAATTAATCTTTATCGACTATAAATTAAGCGGGTGAAGGAGAAGAGGACGATTGAAAAAGAGATGGTTTGAATGAGTATAGGTTGATATGATCGGAAAGGGTGGAAAGATCGTTGACGAAGAGCCAAGGTGTATGAAAGACGAAAAAATTATGTGCAGGCCCCAAATAACGTTAAAACTGAACATGATGATAATGATGATGTCTTTATAATCTACAAAAAACAATTTTATTAAAATCACCTTTGTGATAAAATGTGAAAATGGCAAGAACGCTTGTATCACGACATAAAATAGGATCAGATAAATAGTCAATCTTTTGCTATTATCGGATCCATAATTTTCTGTTACACTCTTATATTTGACATTGCAATATTCTGTATTCTCTTTTTGTAAGAAATCTTCGACAAGTTCTTCGTTATTTATTTCTGTTTCGAAACGTTTGTTTTCATCAAATATTTTGTCTGATTCTATTTGGTTGTCTGTGTTGTAATCTTGTATGTTGTCGATATCATCAGTAGTCAAATCGTCAGTGGCTTCTGATTCTTCTGTTTCATCTGTTCCGGAACCAAAAATATCAGCCAAAAAGTTTAAAATTCTTTCAACACTGTCATTGTTTATTAAAAATAGAATACTATTTATTAAGTATTGCATTGCTCTTTTGGGCCAATCGAATGGATAAAATAACGGCATAGTGGCTAGACACACCCAGGGGAACATACCTAAAATGAAAAAAATACAAATTGCACTGGAACTATAATAATATTATGAATTGTCTTACCGTGTCAAGTTATATTACTAATAGAAAAAGAGCGATAGGCCTTTAGAATTTTAATTTTCCACTGGGTACAGAGATGTCGAGTTTATTAAGTTGCTATTTTAAATGTCGTTTAATTATATCAGTAAATCGTTACATAATATGAGACCTACATAGATATATTGCCAAATAATCACTTGCTGGAATCAGATCGTAAAATTACTTACCAATACTGAAAAGCCTACTGTTCATAAGGTGGAAGAGGGCACAAAACAGCATGGCCACATGTCTTGTGCGCGCCCACATCATCCACACTGCTACTGTCAGGTCGAACAAGAAGATGAACCAGTGCACTACTAGGTAATCTGTCTGCTGCACCGTGAGGAAAAGCCTGGTTGGGATAATATATTCATTAAACATTGTAAAATATAAAGCGGTCGTTCCTAGCTGCGCGATACTAAGTGTTCGGTAACGATCATCGAGGTCAGTTAAAGTAAAAACATTTATTGGAATTTTAGTTCTTGGAAAGGTGACCATTCAATAAAGCGCCCGTGCGGTGGAAACCTAAATCCCTCCCATAAACTAAAAAAGCTTGGAGTATAAAGTGTGATATATGTATAGAAGATCCGAATCTAATAGTGGGACTTTTACGTTCGTTGACAGTAAAGTATAGTACGTGTAATAATATTGATTAATTATTTTTTAAAATTTAAAATTTGGGTACTTACATTTTACTACCTACTTATCATGTATATTCGAAATATCGCATGAGGATAAAAAAAGCGCAATAAGCCACATTATATCCCTAAAATGTTAAAATTTATACTCATACCAACGTCAAGGATTTAATGTTATCTACATACTTTTGCCTTTTTTCATTGTTCGAAAAGGGAGTAAATCGAAATTGGACGTATACGTTTAGATTTTTGCATGTTGCGTTATTTGGATATAGTTTAATAATGCGCTGTGTAGCAGCGGCACTTCCGTAGAATTTCTTCATAAAAAAGAGATCTCGTCTTGTATCGATGTGGGCAAAGAGCTAACTAAACTCTCAACATTTTACTCGTATCACCTAGAGATCTCTTTGCTAAAGATGATTTTGTAGCCAGATTTCTGCCTATCCCAAACGGGATATATAAAAATGCTTTATTCGATTGCGCTTCGATGGGAACTTTTGAATGTCAATGTTGCTTAAAACTCACTCACCCATTCACTACGGACAGGGGCTTAAGTAGAGAGAAGTCTGGTTATATAACATGGGCGTGAGATTTCAGATTATGTATGTATGTAAATAAATATGGACCTGAATGGAGCGAAAACCCAGTGCTCGCTTAGGTTCGGCACGGAGTACCCGGTGAGCCACTCGGCTGTGCCCTTCTTCAAGCCCGCCATGAAGTACAGGATGAAGAACTGGTACTTTAGCACGAAATAATTCCAGTAGGGTATTGCGTTGTTCTTCTTTGCGGGTTCTAAGTAGGCGTCTATGGACCTAAACAAATATTTTAGAAGCAGTTTTGAAAAAAATTATAAAAAAAGATTGAAGAAATGTCTGAAAAATTAAACAGCATTTTCCTGCTTCTCCGAATATCACATAGGTAGGTTAAAAGTGACCCAAATTACAAGGCAATATAGCGCGTCACGTTATAGTGTAACGCTTTATTTAAGGTGTCTGTTCCGCCTCAAGTATCCCAATATCAAATGGAATAAGCAAATAAAAGTGTAGATATAGAATGTATGATTAACTAAATTATATTCAAACTAAATTTTCATCTTCATAGGTTACCAATAGCTTCCAGCATTGCTGCATGCCAATAGCACTGCGACAAGTCCAAAAAGGTAGCTGTGGTTGTTCCAGTAGCTCTTCTCTACCAGGAACAGGTACCAGTAGGTCGCAGCAAATGTGACTGACGACACCCTGTATTGGAATCCCAGCATAACACCCATGGCACCTGCCAAGGAAATTGTACCCATGATACTCTGGCTAAGCCCGAAACCGAAAAAATGTTGTTGAATATGGAGGAGAACTATCTCTCTCAGTTCTGGGTAAATTTGAGTTTAAGAAGAAGATGATGCTTTTATGAGTAAATAGTTGGTACTATTAAATTCAAGATAAAATCGTGAAAAATAATTTGTTTTAAAGATCTATAAAAAGTTCATGTTGGAATAAAAACAATGCAATTATACAGTACTGAATTCCAAGTATATATTGTAATAATGTGACAAATTTATTAATTTATGAGTATAGACATTAGCATTAGTTTAATCGGAAATGCGATGATTGCCGATGTGCAATTTTATCGCCGCACACCTTCCATGTAGATAGGAATTCAAAGATGTAATATAAATCCTTTATTGGGTGTAAGACTAATAATATCAGTACTATGTTAATTAGGAGCTGTGGTATTTGTTCAATTAAAAAATTAACAGACCCTAATAATTTTTTACCTTAAAGAAAAACTATTTTTTTTACCTTAGCAATTACCTTTAATAGTGCTACCTTTACTCACCGAGCCATAAGGCGGCGTATACAAGAGCCATATTGGGCATGGAAAGCGGCTGCAGACAGCCCAGCAATGGGAAGTGGCACAGGCCCTCGCCCCAGCGACGTGGTAGGCTAGCGCCACCGCGCTCGTTTGGTATGTCGAATACCATTGCAAGACCTATTTATGAGATATGACAAGTCAAGACTATGAACGGTCCATATTCAACGTAATTTCGAAAGAACTGAAGAAAATTTTATTAAATAAAATAAAAATAAATCTGATTCCAAAACTCAAAAGAAAACAAGATAACAAGAAACAAAATTTGGGTTTCAGTTTGGGTTAAGCATTTGACTCCATCTCACTATCATTTATAATAAGTTTATACGATGTTGTTGCAGTGCCTACTTTGGATTGGTTCTCTTTGTTTGATTAAAGATCCCCATTGATTAATAATATCAACCTGATAAAGGCATGTTGATTGTACTTACTTTCTCGGTGACTGCCACTCACCTAAGTTCGGCATTCATCAGGGCAGTATATTTGGACTAATATTTTTTGGCTTTATAAAATGAAACTTTCGTAATATTTCAGATAATTTATGATGAAGATGACACAACAGGCTATCTTCAATTTCCTACATAGAATTTTATAACCTGCGACTACGCTAGACGAGCCGATCACGTGCGCAGCATGAGGCGATCATTATAATAGCAATTCGTATGTGGAGTGGACCGACTGGCTATACTAGGAACCGCGAACGATGCGAAACTCAGAACGACTCCGCTTGTGCTCGGCTCGTGTAGCTTTAGAAAAACAAATAAATTAAACGAAAGGTCGCATACTTCGCAAACTGCTTATAACTAACTAGCTACTACTTAAAAAATTAAACCAAATGTCAGCGGGCTAAGAAAGACTGCATAAACTTGATTCTTTTAATGATATGCAATGGCGATGCGAAGCAAATTTAAATAACTTTTCTGGTAAAAGTAAGATTAATGCAGTAGAGATGAGAGCTCTCAGAAGTATTCTAGGTGTGAAATTGAGTGATAGGATTAGAAAAGAAGTGATAAGGGACGATCCTGGTGCAAAAGAAAATATAGTGATCAGAATTGAGAAAGGTGCATACTGTTTGCTTTAGACGGTATGGTTAAGTTGTGAGAATTAATGAAAGTATACTAACGAAAGTGATTCATAATGGACAAGTGAATAGAAGTGTTGGGAGGGGAAGACCACTTAAGAACTGCCATGACCAAATCCAGAAGGTTATGAAGAAAGAGCAGGTCAAAAGTACCCAAAACCGACGCGTGTGTACGAGGGCTGCATCAAAAAGAACGGGAATGGAATATCTCCACTGTTCCTTTCATATTAAAATCTGTTTAATTGAAAACTACTTGGTTTTAAATATCGAATACCATTAATTTCTTTAAAAAAGAATCTCTGTCTTCTTACAAGGTCTTGTCAAACGTGTTTAGTCGTTGAGAAAATGCAATTGACTCGAGTAAATTCAAGAGCCATAATTTATTATGACTTTCGAAGTGGTTAACACAAAAATAGTGTATTGACCGGATGATTTCTGCATTTGGTCATGAAGCCCCATCCAAAACCACAATTTATCGCTGGTTTTCTGAATTTCAACGTGGACGTGTCAAGCTCAGTGATGATCCCCGTCAAGGTTTCCCAAAAACTGCAGTCACCCATACTCGACATGTGACATACCGAAATTCAGATAACTTTAGACATTGGCGTGAGTCAAATACAAAAATCTTGCAAAAACAATTAGGTGTAAAAAACTTATTTTCCCGATGGATACTGCATTCGCTCTGTGAAGAGCGTGGGGTGTCAGAACTCTCGAAAGATACCACGCAGGATCCTCAAATGCTGTATACAACATCGTATCAGGTGACGAATCCGGGATACACGCGTACGACCCCGAAACAAAAAATCAGTCACGAGTTTGGGTGTTCAAAAATGAGTTAAAGCCAAGAAAAATTATTCGTTCACGACTCCGTAAAAAACCGCCGTGTAGCAAAAAAAATGGTGGCTACGGTTGTCTCCAAAACCGTTTATGTAGCGACTATTCCTCTTGAGGCACAAAGAACGGTTAATAAAGAATTTGTTTGCCACAAGTCGTTTCTGCACTCCGTAAAGAGAACTACAATCGCCGAGTCATCCTCCATCACGACAATGCGAGTTCTCACACCGCGCACAGAACAAAAGAGCTTTTAGAGCAAGGAAACATGGAATTATTAGATCATCTACCGTATAGCCCCGACCTAAGCCCAAATGATTTCTATACATTCCCAAAATAAAGAATAAATTGCGTGGTCAGAGATTTTCATCACCTGAACAAGCTGTGGAGGTCTACAAAACGGCTATTTTGGAGCCCCCGACTTCAGAATAGAATGGTTGCTTCAACGATTGGTTCCATCGTATGGAAAAAAGTGTCAAATTTCGTGAAAAATACTTCGAAAAGCAAATAAATACATTTTTAAATAGTATCTAATGTTGTGTCACTTCCTTGATTCTCAAAATTTTCAGTGCCGCCCTGGTATAATAAGGTTAATGAGTGTGAATGAAGCTAAGAGTGTGTGCCAATATCGTAGCGAGTGGAAGGATGTGATCTCTGCCTACTGGAAAGAGGAGTGAAATTTTGTATTTTTCTCGTTAATAATCTTTCTTTTATTTCTAATAAATTATTGTGCAAAGTATCTACCGAACAAGATCCTTGTTACAGCCAAACTCGACGGGTCCTTTGGTTCATGAAGATAGGTGACGATTTTGCTAAACGACACTTCTCGCATCTTGAATCCGAATTGCTCCTCCATCTTTTTGTCAATATTTAAAAAAATATTTTCTTTTAGTTTCTTCATAATTTTCATACCTGTAAAATGATTGAGTTGCAATAAAATAAAATAAAATATAATAGGTTGGGGAAAAAGTCGTCTCGTATTTTTGTATGAAAAGTCAAGACATTTTTTTCAAAGTTTATTTACATTTATTTACAATATATATGTACCGTTTTGTTGAATAACTTTCTGCCATTTTGTGGGCAGAGACATTATCCCGTTACTGTAGAAACTTTGAGACTTCTGATCAAAAAAACGGGACAAATAGTTTTGGCAGTCCTCTCTTGAGGTCAACCTTACAGAACCTAAAGAATTCTGCAGAGACCGAAACAGGTGAAAATCTGAAGGCGCAAGGTCAGGGCTATATGGTGGATGCACTAGGACCTCCCAGTCGAACTCTCTTAATTTTTGCTGAGTGGCTAAAGATGTGTGTGGTCTAGCGTTATCGTGATGAAAGACCACACCCTTCCTGTTGATCAATTCCGGCCGTTTTCTCTCGACTGCTTCCTTTAATCTCATCAGTTGCTGGCAGTAAAGATCAGAATCGATGGTTTTGCCGGGCGGTAAAAGCTCATAATAAACAATGCCCTTCCAATCCCACCATACACACAGCATCACCTTATTTCGTGTTAGGCCAGGTTTGGCCACAGTCTGTGAAGCCTGGCCAACTTTCGACCACGACCTTTTTCGCACGTTCTTGTCGTACGTGATCCACTTTTCATCGCCAGTTATCAATCTCTTCAAAAACGGCTCGGTTTCATTACGTCTCAATAATTAATCGCAAATGAGTACACGGTTCATTAAGTTTCTTTGAGTGAGCTCGTGTGGCACCCAAATATCGAGCTTTTTTGTATAACAAGCTTTCTTCAAATGGGTCAAAACTGTTTTGTGGTCAATTCCCAGTTCTTCAGCTACATCGTAACTACTAATATGCCGATCTTGCTCCACTCTTTCAAAAATGGCGTCCATTTTATTCGTAACAGGGCGACCAGAGCGAGGTGCATCTTTAACATCAAAATTTCCGGACTGAAAACGTTTGAACCAAATTTGTGCTACTCTTACTGACACTGCATCAGGTCCATAAACATCACAAATTTTTTTCACTGCTTGAGTTGCATTTTTGCCTTTTTTATAATAAAATTTTAAAATGTATCGAATTTCTTCATTAGATTCACTCATTTTTACGGAGAGAAAAACAAATGAAAAATAGCGGGAAACAACTTTTTTTTATTTTTTTTCTTTTCTTTATAATGGAACCTTTTTAATGTTACCAAAACCAGACAGACACAAATAGTACAGTCAAAAAAAATTTATAATAAGTTTATACCTACGTTATGCGAAAAGACTTTTTCACCGACCTAATACTTTATTGTCTTTAAGACCAACATGATCATTTAGATTCGTCAAATAATCACACACAAAATGGAAATTCTATATATTTTTGTTAACAACAACGAAAGAGTTATGAACGGTTGGTATAATAAAAAGCAAATGTGTTCTTTGTCAGAATTTGTCAAGGTTTGTCAGTTTAACTGTCTGTTGTGGGTTTTCTCAAGATTTGTCAGCCAGCCTGACGTCATTCTAAAGGGAGGGAGGGGATTGTCCGTCAGTTAGTCAGTCTGTCTGTGACTCTAACGAGGCTTCCAAAAAGGCAAAGAGATGAGAAAGACATAACGATGAACTATCTACGAAGATATAACATATATTCGTAATGATTGGTAAACAAATTAAACAAAAAAAGTTTTTTAAGAAAGCTTTTATTTAAATGTCCTAAAAAGAAGGAAATAAATTTTTACTTACAATTTTTAACTGTCTACTTATAGCCTACGCACACAATTCATAAAATCATTAAAGCTTGTCGCAAAACTAGTTCGTAGGTGCCTATTTCATTGACCAACTTATTCCGAAAAGTATATTTTATTTCAGTTTAATTAGGTAAATACTTACAGATACACGTGCACGGACTGGTTTAACATCTATAAAGGTGTTAGACAGGGATGTGTAGCGTCACCCTGGCTGTTCAACCTATTTTTGGACAATTGCCTTACTGGTTTGAAAGAGTGTGCTAAAGGGTTGAGAATGAACGAGTCGCTCATCAAATGCCTTCTATATGCTGACGACCAAGTTTTGCTTGCGTCGTCGGCTGAGGAGTTGCAGGAGATGGTGACGATAGTCCAAGAGTCTTTAATAGCGAAAGGAATGAAAGTAAACGTTAGTAAGACGAAAGTTATGGTTTTTGAAAGAGAAGACAAAGTGACAAATTGTGAAATTTTAATCGGAAGTGAGAAAGTAGAACAAGTGAATGAGTTTGTGTATTTGGTATCGAAATTTACGAGAGATGGAAAGTGTGAAAGCGATATCGATAGAAGAGTAAATGCTGGAAACATGTTGAATGGGGCACTTCACGCCTTTGTAAGCAGTCAGAAAGTGTCTGAAAAGGCACGTCTGGCAGTTCATAGAGGTGTGTTGGTACCTACACTAATGTATGGAAGCGAATGTTGGTTATGGCAGAAGAAACATGAGAGTAAGATTAATGCAGTAGAGATGAGAGCACTCAGAAATATTCTTGGTGTGAAATTGAGTGATAGGATAAGGAATGAAGTGATAAGGGTTAAAGCTGGTGTAAAAGAAGATATAGTGACAAGAATTGAGAAAGGTATGCTTAGATGGTTTGGTCATGTTGAGAGGATGAATGAAAGTAGATTAACGAAAGTGATTTATGATGGACAAGTGGATGGAAGTGTTGGGAGGGGAAGACCACGTAAGACCTTCCATGACCAAATACAAAAAATGTTAGAGAAAGGGCAGGTCAAAAGTACCCTAAACCGACGGGCGTGTATGAGAAGGTTAATGAGTGTGAATGAAGCTAAAAGTGTGTGCCAAGATCGTAGCAAGTGGAAGGATGTGATCTCTGCCTACCCCTACGGGAAAGAGGCGTGACATTATGTATGTATGTATGTACTTACAGATACCTATCTAGTGCCTACTTACGCAAACGTAGCAACAAGCTTTTATGATTTTACGAATTGTGTGAATAGGCTATAAGTAGACAGTTCAAATTTGTAAGTAAAAATTTAGTTCCTTATTTTAAGGGCATTTAAATGAAAGCTTTCTTAAAAAGGCTTTTTTGTTTAATTTATTTAAAAAGTAATAAATAGTCATCTCTAGCTAGGTTTCTGAGTCTGTTCATCTCATTCAAAGCATCATTGTTGCAAGGTTCAACATTCATTTGATACCCATATTGTAGAAATGCATTAAAATCACTATTCCGCCATCTTTGAATGTTCCGCCATATTAGATTTGGAATGACGTTACAATACTTTTCGAGTCACTCTCAACAAACCCTTTCATTTGATACCCATATTGTAGAAATGCATTAAAAATTACTGTTCCGCCATCTTGGATCGTCCGCCATATTGAATTTAGAATCACGTCACACAACTAATCGTGTATTATCATCCAATCTAAACGTGCATACAAAATTTCAGCTTAATCGGTTCAGAGTATCTGCTTTAAAATCAGGTCGCAAGATTCCCAACTTGTACATACATTGCAAGTTACATAAAATATTTTAAAAAGTAAGGCTCCAAATAATGCGCAGCTTAGCTTTTAGTATGAGATAAAGAATAAATATACCTACTTATATACCACTTTTTGCAAAGGATAATACTTAGGTATAGGAAGCACATTGACCAGAACAAATATATTAATTCACGCACACATTTGTACTGTATGAGAATCACACCTACGACCTAAGAGCTAGTAAATAGGACCTCAGGTATATTAAATTTATTACCTACTGGATTAATATATAATATATATATAATAATTTTCAATTAAAAAAAAGTTACTTACTGCGTATATTCTTCCAATGGCCGCTTAATATTAGAACAGATCGTTCTTTCAAAAGCTCCAAACCTTTACTGAGCTAGGGATAAGTGTAGGTTTACAGGTAAATTATTTGATCACATATTAATTATGTAAGCAGAAATCCTGAGCGCCCGTGTCTCATCAATTATGGGAAAATCATAGCTGTGAAACACGTTGAATATTAAACAAATTTATCCAGTTGACTTGGTCCAATTAAACGAGAAGTCAGCAGGTTGATAAAGGTATGTTAGTTTTCTTGGTAACCTGAGTAAATTCGTGATTTTTCTTTTTGTTAATATAATTATTATATTTAATTTCAGCTTGTTGAAGATGTGGGGAGTGGATGGTATTCCCCACCAAAGGAAAGATCTTCCACCGGGCGGATGGACGTGCCTGGGGGCCGCGGCTCAACCAAAGTTTTTTTTTTTTGCGTTCCAGAAAAACAACAACAACCTTACAAGGAACTACCCCCCACGGTGGGAGGGAGGGAGATAATGCCTCCGCATACCACACACCCGGTGTGAGTGTTTATGTCGTACTTAAATCGACTAAACCTCTCCCTGTAAAAGCCTTTAGTATTGCTACTGTGAAGGCGACGTCTGAAGCGATCGGCACCTGGGGAGGCACCGACGCTGCGCGCACTAAGCGGAATGCTAGGTGGCATATGTTGGAAGGCGGGAAGCCTTAGCTGAAGGGTAGCCATTAAATATTCTCTTACAAATAATTACAAGAAGAATATTTTTGCCGCCCGTGATTTTTCGAAAGCATTCGATTGCATTGACCATTCTACTTTGTTAGCTAAATTGACATAATATTATGGTGTTAATAATAATTCTTTAAATTTAATCAAATCTTGAGTGACAGAACACAATAAATTGTTTTAATAGAGTGAAGTCTTCTGGCGCGCCATTGGTTTTGGGAGTTCCACAGGGTTCGATTTTAGGCCAATTGTTGTTTTTAATTTATATAAACGATCTACTCTTCTTTAATAGGAACCCCCATTTAATGGATTTGTCCGGAAGGCTTAGCTCAGCATGCTATGCCATCAAAAAGATAGGACTCATATAACAGAAGAAGAAACAGCTAGATCAGTTTATTTTAGCAATTTTCATAGCATTATGTCATATGGTATGTTATTGTGGGGATCTGCTGCGGACATACACAATTTTTTAATGTGAATCGTCATAATGACTATATCCTGCCTTATGGTAAGCAGTCGATGAAGTCCAATAAAAAATTAAAGCGCTTTATACCGTGAAATAAGCACAGTACAAAGCGCATCCACTCATGACGGCATGCTAAAATACCGTTACACGCCCGCTTAAAAGATCCGGGATCATAGGAAATAGGAAAAACATGAGCCGGCAGCGGATTCCAGAGCTAAGTGGTCTTGCTCAGAAAGGACTTCCCAAATTTGTTGGTTCGAGTGCTGATAACATTAACAGTATTAGGATTCTCAGACCAGCACGTGTGTTCGGGAGAGGAAAGGAGGGGCGGGATGAGATCGAAAAGCTCCTCATAGCTCCTCCTCCTCCATAGTAGTTCCGGTAGAAGACTGAGAGATGCAATGTCTCTATGCAGCTGTAGATCCTCGAGTGAGGCTGTTATCTCAGCATCCCCTATAATGCGAACCGCTCGCCATTGCAGTCTGTAAAGTGTGTCGAGGAGGTATTCAGCAGAACCGTTCCAAAGATGGGAACAATACTCTACACTTGATCGCACTGTTATATTCGATCGATGTTATATTATATTGCATTGTATAGCGTCACAGACAAATGAAGATTGTAACTAACCAATCGATAATTTAAAAGAGCATAGCCTGTAAGTTTCTTGCTAGTTCTTCTTACAGAGCGGTGGCTCGGAACTGGCACTTAGATTCACTTACACTTAAATATCTTTTCTTTTTTTAATTGTTTGGTTGCAAGTGAATCTTTTTTTTTTTTTTTTTTTTTTAATGAAAAAATTATTTTATTACATAAAAACAAAATCACATAACTTAAATAATGATAAGTGTCTCCTTTTAAGCTTATAAAAGCCTGTGACAGAAGACACTACTCTTCCTTAACATGGAAATTATTATTAAAACTTATTCTAATCGCAGACAATATTAGTCATTATAGTTAGATAGCAATAGTGATGTGAGTACATGTGTGTGTGTGTGTGTGTGTGTGTGTGTGTGTGTGTGTGTGTGTGTGTATGTGTGTATGTGCATGTTTATATGTGCGACATAATAATATAATTGATATCCAGATTTAAATGCTTAATTTATCTAGTACAGCTTCAGTTTCTTCATATGATTTAAGTGCTAGCCATGTAGTGAGTAAATTTTTACAAGCACGGAGTGTCTTGTCGTATAAATATATGTCCCTACTGATTTTATTATACAAGTTTACAGATCTCTTATAGTATTGCCTACTAGCAAAGACAGTATTAGATGGAGGCGCTACTGCGACAACCTCATTTCTTCGCTTCCGTGTGGATTTTGGGATGTATGGGAGAGATTTGTGTTTTCTTAGAACTGTTTGCACAATGTATAGCTTTCTTACGGAAAGCAGTTTGCTAATTTCGTAAAGGCGTTCAGTAGAAAAAAGAATCTTTTTAAAGTACATAACCTTCAATAGACTTCGCTGGGCACGTTCTACATTTATAAAGCGGGTTTTAACTGCACCGCCCCAGACGGGTATGCAATACACAAGGATAGACTGAACCAACGAAACATAGATCTCGGTGAGAAGATTTCTATTTTGGATATGCAGGCCAGCGACCGTCGGTGGCACCACATGTCTTAACGTCTTAAATATCCAAATTAGCTTCCTAAGCCTTGAGGTGACATGTTCTAGATGTGGATACCAAGACAATCGCTGATCCACATACACACCCAGGTATTTCGTCTGCTCAACCCTTTCGATAGTTGGGCAGCAGCAGTTTATTATGCTACCTACATCATGGTTATGTACCTTTATTGTTACCCCTTCAGGCGGTTGTTTGTTGTCACATATACTAAAACAGATATAATTTGTCTTAGTGGTGTTAAGAGTAAGAAGGTTATATTGTAACCACTTACTAATATATGCCAGGCCCCCCTCCGCACTCACTTTAACGTCGTTCCAAGTGTTACCACTAAAAACTAGGGCTGTATCGTCGGCGTAAGTAAAAAATTTGGCATTCTTGATTTTTAAGGCAGATAGGTCATTAATATAAATGAGGAAAAGAGTAGGCCCAAGAACACTGCCCTGTGGCACGCCATATGACACCTCCAAGTCTCCACTGGTGTAGGAATCTAACTTAACTGTTTGCCGTCTATTGGACAAGTAGTTCTTGAACAATTCAAGAGAAGCTCCTTTCAAGCCAATTGCCGTCAGTTTGTGCACAAGAATGGGTATAGAGACAGTGTCGAATGCTTTTTGTAGATCAAGGAAAACCGTTATGCATTTTTTGTGGCTATCAAGATTCTCTGCAATCAAAGTACTAAGGGCAGTGACAGCATCCTCAGTGGATCTTCCTTGTCTAAATCCATATTGTGAGGGAGATAAAATTTTATATTTGTTAAGGTAATTAAGTAGCCTTGAATTAAGTAGCTTTTCTATTATCTTAGATATGGCTGGCAATACAGATATGGGCCTATAATTACTGACACTGTCCCTATCCCCGGACTTGTGCACTGGTGTAATAATAGACTGTTTCAGTAATGATGGAAAAGTTCCTGTTCTAAAACAGAGATTAGTAAGGTGGACAACAATCGGTACTATTTCGGATCTTACATATTTAAGAAAGGACGTTGGGACATTGTCCCAACCAGGGGCACTATTTGACTTAAGGGATAGTAATACGCTACTAACCTCAGCCGGGTCAGTGTCTAGAAAACCAAAAGAGTTGCATTGTTTTGGTAAGCTATTAAGATAAGCCTTACACTCCTCATCTAAAGGTTGTATTTTTTGCGCAAGTTCTTTACCTATATTCGCAAAAAAGTTATTAACGTAATCAGCAGAGGCAGTTGGAGAAGATTTTATAGTAAGTAGTTCTGAATATACATTTTTAGTTTTATGGGTATAAGTTATATTTTTAATGTTCTTCCACAATAACTTGTTATTTTTAACTGATTTATTTATTAATTTTCTCTCATACTGTCTTTTCAATTTTTTTATAAGTTTGTTGCAGTAATTTCTATATCGTATATATGTAATTTTACTTATTTCATTAAAGGGTTCATCTTTAGCTTTTTTTTGTAGTTTATTACGATTACGTATGCAACGAAGAATTCCAGGCGTAATCCATGGCTTCATATTGCGATTTTTCTTTGGTATTTTAGTTATTTCAGTGTTATTTTTAATTGTGTCCATTAACTGAAATATTAAACCATGGACAACCAAGTCAGGATTATCACAAAATAGTAATTCTGTAAGATTTTTAGTTTTTAATTCCAAAAACGCATTTTCAAAGTTTATTGTGGTTCTAGTTTTGCATGCAGGTAGATTGTGTTTTAATTTTCCGATTGTGAGAAATGTTGTAAAGTGATCTGTTGTACTGGTGTGTAAAACGGCTATGGTGGCACAGAAATTCTTTTTATTTATCTTTAGCATAAAGTGGTCTAAGCAATTTTTTTCTCTGGTTGGAATTGTATGACCGGCCAGTAACCCATACACAGACAGCATATTCATATAATTAATGCGATTTCTGAGCTCTTGTGGTGGTTCTACAGGCTTGATCGTAATATTAAAATTGATGTCACCTGCAATTATTATACTTTTACAAGAATCAAGGGAGTCCAAGTGAGTACTCAAGGAGTTAATAAAAATCTCTGCATTAATATTAGATGGAGAACGATAAATACATAAAATAGTGTTATTCAGTACATTAATTTGAAGGCAAGTCGCATGAGCAAGTTTAATTTCTTTAACTCTATGTTTTAAGTTACTTTTTACATAAACGACAACTCCATCGTTTTGATTTAGCTTCGACTCTGTGAAATATGACAAGTAGTTATGGAGTTGCGGTAGAGGCTTGTTGCAGTCAATTCTGCACTCGGTCAGGGTAATTACGTCTGATTCAAACTTTAGTGGTGATAAAGTCAGTAAAAAGTCATCTAAGTTTTTGTATATGCTACGTATGTTTTGAGAAATCATAGTAAAATCATTTTTCTTAACATTAACATAATTGCAAAGCTCAGAGACGTCACATTCAAAAGAACGTGCCACCTCCAAGGCATCCAACTCATCTATTGTTTCAACTGTACCGTCCATTCAACCAGATTCATTCAATTCAATCTATGTAATAGTTTATGAAATAAAAAGTGTTTTCTTTTTAATTTTCACTTAAGTCTTGTACAACAAACAGCGCTTCTCAGGAGTGAAAAACCGCCTCACCTTATTGAGTTTACTCAACTTACGGGAGGCAGTTCAAATAACACCCTCGATGTAGCATCGGCCAGAACTTAAATCCGATTAAGTTCTGGCCGATGTCCATTCCGAGAATGATGAGATCCGCCGAAATGGGCACCGGAGCGTTCTGAAGAGAGGGAGGAATAAGGGAGGGAGTAACTTTCGACGAAAATGCACTAACCTGGGTTTTGGTGGCATTAAACTCGAGCAGATTTTCAGATCCCCACTGAGTGACACGATCGAGAGTCCGGTCCAATTTGGCAACCAGTTCTTGCCTTTGCACCAGGATATCGGCTTCCTTTGCCGCAGGATGTCCCAAGTACCGCTCATGCACCGTACTGTCATCCGCATATCAATGAATGACAACATGTCTTTAATATGCAGAAGAAACAGGGTAAGCGAGAGTACCGATCCTTACGGCACTCCGGCATTGACTTTGTTGAAATCGGAGGAACTGCCCTAACACAAGACACGAATCCTCCGATCTTCCAGAAAGCCACCCAGGCGCACAAACGGGGCGGCATACCGAAGACACGCAACTTGGAAAGCAGGGAACGATGCCATACTCTATCGAAAGCTTTGGCGACATCGAGGCTTGCAGCCAAAGATTCGCTACGCTTGTCCATCGCTTCAACCCATTCGTGAGAAACGAACGCTAGAAGATCACCAGTTGATCGTTTCGGTCTAAACCTATACTGACGATCGTGAAGTGGAGAGTGATTTTCCAGGTAACGGATGAGCTAAGCATTTATCACCCTTTTTTTTTGATTTACGTCGGTAACAAAATGCATTTACGCACTGTCTCCCGGCCAAAAGGGAGAGACCGGGAGGGGGTGTGGGGCTCACTGCGGCAGACGCGACCGCCGCAGTCCTACCCACTAAAAATCTTCCGACGACGCCCACCGCTATTGAAGAAGGGGCGGGGGGCCAGCACCAGGGGATTTGTAGTTTCTGGCCAGTGAGTCGCGCCCCTCCTACCTCTTTTTGCGGCCATGACGTGACTGGCTGACTTCTGGGGGTCTATAGATAGACGGAAAGGGGAAAAGGAAATACTTCCCGAAGCAACCGTGCCCGGGAAGTACCTGCGAAGTACGTACTCCAAGATGGGCCCGACCGCCTTGAGGATACGGCGCCTCGATGCTTCGGCACGAAACTCGGCGCTCCGAAAAAGCTGCCGCCGCCATACGCCCAGAGCCTGCCTCTGAGCGTCTCTCCGCCAACGCACCACAGTGTAAGCGAGATCAACTCCTGCCCAACCCTCGCCACTCTTTGTGCATCTGCTTCAGCGAGAGCCCTCCTATTAGACTGAGAGGCCTTGTTGTAAGCCACCTTCAAGGAGCTGGTATTAAGGTCGTTTCAATGCAATTAGGTGCTGTGGCAACAACCAAGCAGTGGTCAGACGAGCCGAGAGGTGTAAGCACCGACTCTGTAACCTGCTGGGCGACTCGTCACTCGGCTGAGGTGGTCGAAGAGTCTGCTAGTACTAGCGTCTCCTATGTGGAACAGCGGCAGCAAATGCAGCCCACACGTACAAGCATACCCCAACTTTCGCGAGGAAACGCTCCTCAAGCTGATAGCCAGGGTATTGCAAGTACGACGTGTCAGCAGGACGACGAATTTGAGTCTCCGTCAGAAAAAGCAATGCAGGCCGCGCCGTCACAAGATGTTGATGGACGGCGTTGAGCTTAGAATGGAGTCCACGGATGTTAGTGAACTCCACCTCAAACAGCGAATTGGAGATGGGAAGGGACGCCGCTGTATTTCCTACATTGTTTTTTGTCACTGCCATTGGAAAAGGGGAAGAAGGGGACGTGAAAGAGGAGCTCCTACCGATGCAAAGTAACACGATCAAAGCGAAAGTCTTCCGCTTCAGAATTGGATGAGCGTTACGACCAAACCCGACACGCCGGATGGAAGGAAAAATTCTTATCCTTAAGCCTGGAAAGGAACCCGATAAAGTAACTTCATATCGACCCATAAATAAGTCTACTGTCTATAGCTTCTAAATTGCTGGAAACTATCGTTATGAAAAGATTGCTACCAGAAATTAAAAAATCTAATATAATACCTTCGCACCAATTTGGATTTCGTGAGGGTCATGGAACGATTGAACAGGTCCATCGACTAGTGAATGAGATCAAAAGAGCTTTTGAACAAAATAAGTACTGCTCGGCAGCCTTCCTAGACATCTCGCAAGCTTTTGATCGGGTTTGGCACCAAGGCCTACTTTTCAAGATCCTGAAAAACCTGCCACCATAATACTATCTATTTTTAAAATCGTATCTTACACGTCGTCACTTTACAACAACATACACAACATACAACACAACACATACACTATCATTGTAACACATGCAAACATAAACATACATCATGACCAGTGGTCGGAGTAGGTATATTGATTTTAGATACTTGCGTCATGAATAGTCATGATATCATAACATGGACATGCATTTCTTCCGGAAAGTGCGAGATTCTTTGTATAAATTAATGTTTTAAATATAATTCTTTGTATAAATAAATGTTTTAAATTGTTACTATTATTTCATCCTTCTTCCTACTATACGAATGAATATTCACATTAAAATTATTTTACCACTCAAAGTCGTTGTCACGTAAAACATTCGCCCGTATACCGACTTTACAGGCAACCAATTTTTTTACTATTAAATTCTGGTCATCTACGCCACTAGCAGCATAGCGTTGAGAGTATTGATACATTTTTAACTAGTTTCATGTAATAATTTCGATGTTTCGGTATTTTTATCATAATAATCCGGAAACTCGGAGGCGTATCCATATTAACATATACGTTTGATGTCAGTGACCTTAATTCAATATACCTACTCCGACCACTGATCATGACATGCGTTATTTTTTAAGGGGTCGATAATACAATTGATTTATTTATAATTAAAATCTTTTTCAATTTATTTATCAAATAAATAATTATAAAAAAAAACGTTTATTTCGGACCAAAATCCATAGCGTTAGTAACAATAAATGTTAAAAACTATGTTAGTATGTATTTACCAATATCTGCTATTTTGAAAAACTAATTTAAACATTATTATATTTCTAAAATAAAAAGCAAGATTGTGCTGAAATATTTATTATCTTTATTAATATTCGATACACGATTTTGCTACGAATAAACATTTAATTATTGTCAATGATATAATATAGAAACGGTTAATATTATAACATCTAATCTAAAATTTTAACATGTTCCAACTATAATTTACTACAAATTACTGTATAGTTTCGTAGAAGCATTCAAAAACAATTGACACTGTTTATGATAAGAGATTTTCTCTTTGGCCTATAATTTAGCAGAAAGTTTTTTTTTTATAGAAATGCATTAATATAAATTACAAAAAATAATAATGGTTACACTTTGTAATATATTTCTTAATTAACGTAAAATTTTGAAAAAAATAATATTATAAATTAGATAGTATTATCATACATAGCTGGTAAACAACTTAAAAATACTGTCTATTCTAACAATGCATTCTAATTGCATAATGTTTCATTGATCACGAACAAGTTGAAAATATTTATTACTTTTCCACCTTTAACCGCATATGGTTCAATTTATGGTGGTCACGTATTGACCACTGCATGGTAAAAGGTTAACATGTCTTCTTGGCATGGGCTTGAATGAATATTAACTTAAATCTAAAAAGATCAACGTATTACATTCGTAATCTATATACTAATGAAATAACAAAATAATTAATAACACAATGGTATCTACTTAACCCAAATGTTATTTGATTTTTTATTAAATAATAGTTACAAATTTTTAGACTTTCTTTCTTACATTGCATCTGTTTTTATCTCTCTACTCCAATGATTGCAAAATTTGCATCTATATTGTATAGATACTTTAGGAACTCAAAAACATTAACTTACTATACAAAATATTTCAACAATACTAATATTTTTATTTTCAATAACATATACTCAATTACTGTAATAATTACATCACAGGTCGATTTTTAACCAAAAAGATCACAATTATACTTAAATTCCAAATAATATAATTAAAAAACCCACTTTTTTGGAGTAAATAACATAAAAATTAAAAGGTTATTTTGGCATATAATTAAGTATTTATTTTAAATGTTGTACTGTATTTTCATAGAAACATTTTAATTAGGTTCAATGTAAGCATAAGTAAAATCAAGAAGTTATATGTATATAGGTGAAATGTATCGGTATATTTTAACAATACTGTTAACCATTAAAAATATAATATTTAACTGCTAAAAGTTAAACACTTACAATTAAAAATAAACCAATAACATTAAAAACATTTTAAAATATGTAAAACAACAATAATTATAATCAATATTCATCCAATATCATTATGACACATAAAAAAATATTTAGAAACTGATTTAACATAACTTAAACGTAAGAGAAACTACAAAATATATAAAAGAAATCCTACAACGGAATGTAATTACCAAATTAAAATAATAAATATTAATAAATATTTTTAAAAATTTCAAGATATGCATGATTATTAGAGTTTAAGTCCTGTGATTTCGATCTGATTTTTCAAACGTCAAAGAAAATTTATCCAACCAATTATATTATTTATAAAACGCCGTATTTAAAAAAAAATACATTGCATTTATATGTTCTTGTGAAACTGCAAAGTTTGAATTTCGTCACTAAATAAAATTCTTTACATTATACTATTGCTGTACGTACATAACATAATATTAATCAATAACCATATATTTTCTTAAATAAATTGATACTATACTGTACAGATATTCTGTTATTTCTACTATAAAAAAATCTCAGTTATATTACAATAATAATTATAAATTATTATTATTAAGTTATGAATTTTCTGACGGATATATTCTTGAATAAGGAGCAAATAAATAAAAAAACTGAGCTCAGCAATTACTGTGCACTGTGGTTCTCAACTAAGCTCAAGAGTTATACATAATTTATAGGCGTGCTTAACTCTCTGTATTTGCTGCGTTGCTGAGTAGATTATTTAAACTACTTTACTCCCGTAACGAATGGGAGAGGTTTATGCATAAGTAACCAACATTAAAAGATGTTTGATATATTTATTGTAAAATAATTATCGTATTCATTTGCCCATTGAAATATGTATGGAAGAAGCAATAACAAAATTCTATTTCGTAGGCAGGTAGTACGTATTTGACTACGTAGGTACTTTGTATTTGACTAAATAATTCATGATAATTGATGACTGGATTTGTTTCAACATACGATTAGAAGAATGGGCTATTGTGTATTGTTTGTCAGCTTGTAATTTATTTTAAGTTTAAGTTGATAAATTTTTGATACATAAAATTATTTTTTATTAGTCCTACGTTCGCATGTAGGTAAAGTTTTTCCCTAAAATCTACAAATCTATACTATCATACATAATTATTATCATGCCATAAGATATGAATTCGCATTACAATTAAGTCGTATAGCATTAAAGACAAATTGTATAATTGTCGCAGGAACATTGTTGAAGCAGCCGTTTTATAAAATTACTAGGCGTTTATTGAGCAGTGTGAAAAATGTGATGCCTCAAAGTATCATCTATTATTAGGCAAGTTCGATTTACAACAATTTACACAATATGATTGGAATAGAAATATGCTCTTATTGTGTACATAACACAGTTTATAAGTAATAAGTTTAATCTCGTTAGCGACAAAATATAACCAGAAGTACTAGCAAAGACAGCAATTTCTGTGATGCTAATAAACTATTCCATATTAATTATTTACGTGTGGCGTCAATAGGTAAAAACTAATCTCTGTGCTAAAAGTGAGCGTTGGTACATATATATAGATAAAGATGTTTCCTTAAAATAATGGTAGAAAGGTTTCTGCTCACCTCAACTGATAGATCATGTATGTATGTAAAAATAATCCTGTCATACTTTTAGAACTGTTGGCCTATTTGGTTTGGTAGTTTACCGTGCCAACCTTGTTTGGAGTCGTGTGAGAAAGTTCCCGCTGGATGTAGCGTGGTGTGGTGTGTGTGGTCATGATGGTTCAGCGGTTGCAGACGACGCCGCCAGGCCCGGGCAGCGCGGAGTGGCCCTGGAGGTGAATGTCCACCGCTCGAGCCGCCTGCCGACCCTCGTGGATGGCCCACACCACTAGCGATTGGCCGCGACGGCAGTCTGGACAAACATTACATAGATGTAGTCTTAATGGCTATATGCTATACCAAAGTGTTTTAATCCTGAATGAAAGCACATCTTACGGATTTATTTTACTATTCTTATCCCGAACGTTTTGAAAAATAATTAAAAACTAAATGGCTATAAGCTGTACCAAAGTGTTTTAATCCTGAATAAAAACACATCTTACGGATTTATTTTACTAATCTTATCTCGCCTTTTTTTTTTAATAATTAAAAACTAATGGCTATAAGCTGTACAAAAGTGTTTTAATCCTGAATATAAACACATCTTACGGATATATTTTACTAATCTTATCCCGCCTTTTTTTAAAAATAATTAAAAACTAAATGGCTATAAGCTGTACCAAAGTGTTTTAATCCTGAATGAAAGCACATCTTACAGATTTATTTTACTATTCTTATCCCGAACGTTTTGAAATATATTAAAAACAAATTTAAATCGGCTGTTTTATTTTGCATATTAAACCCTTACGTCAAAAAATGGTTCAATCCTTTTAGCATCAGTAGCAGAATAGTTGTTACTATAATTAGAACCCTCATTACTAAATCATTGCCTAATGTTTTTTTAATAATCATCAAATGACGAAATAATGATCAAATATCAAACTTGCAGTGCACAATTACAAAGACAGATGTGTAGCGTCTTGCTGTTTTAAGACGATTTTATTTCAAGACGCTCAATAGTACCTACCAGCCCTTCTGAAGCACGTAATTACACGCACGCATTAAGCCAAATGACAAATCGTGTCACTAGAATAGGTCTTCTGAATTCTACCATTTTTTGGATTGAAAATCATCTAATGACCTTCTCCCGCTGTGGGTGGAGCGGGAGGGTGTGTCAGACATTTACTGACTAAAAACCATCCATGTTCCTTCTTGTGCCTGCTACGTCCCGAAGCCGCGGTAACCCTTTCGGACAGTCCCGCAGTTCTGAACTCTGCCTTACTTCAATGATCGTAAAAAAAAGACTATAAATAGATCCCTGGACGCAGTAACATTTGATAATCTAAGGTATTTCATCTGCCAGGTTAGTGGGGTTTTACATACCTAGTTAATGAGACATAAAAGGTAGAAAGCAATTAAGATAATTACCTCCAGCAGCGAAAATATTGCCCGAAGGTGTGTGATAAATATTGGCCTTGTCTGTTTCCACATTGCTGCGGGCGTCCAGAGGCAGGTCTGCAATAAATACACATCCTCAGTCTCAGTCAAATCTTTGCGTCATCCTGCGTAGTTACTGGCTTGAACTACGATCACCAACCCGCCTGCCCAGGATGGTGATATGTTAAAAGGTCCAAGATTACATATTAATAATTGTGAATCCCATACATTAATATTGTCATTTATTTAAAAAATAGCCGTGAGTTGAGCAAATCGTGAAGAAGAAATATGACAAATTGTTTAGTAGTGAGCAGCAGGGGTATTTGGTTATCGGTCTATCAATTCATGATCTGGAAACCCCGATCGATATCAGAGAAATGTCCCCTTACCGAGCTGGTGGGCCACTGTCCGCTCCGGGCCCAGGAAGCCCATCGCCAGTAGGACGAGCTCGGCGCGGTAGACGCGGCTGGTCCCCTCCAGCTCCTTCATCTCCCAGCGCCCCCCCGCGCCGCGCGTCCACTCCACTTCCACTGCTGACACGCCGCACACGTTGCCGAAACCTGGGGAGAGAATCAACTTTGTGGTAAGTACATTCTTAAACCCATAAAACACTATTCTTGATCTCATATATCACATTAAATAAAGCTTAATTATATGACATTTCAAAGAGCAGACATAGAAGTCAGATTTAAAAATAAAAAATGAAATAATTTTACAGCTTTTAAAAAAAGTTAATAATAAATAAATATTTTCTGACAATTACACCAATTATCCAGTTCCAAGATATGTATTATTAAAAATTGTAATACTTTTAGATACTAAAGAAAAAGAAAAACATACAGATTTTCTAATTTTTGAGTAATTGAGTATGATCTCGTCTAGTGTGTAGACCAAGGGCTAGTCACGTCTAACCATATCTAGAAATTACTCTAGCTCACGCTAAAAGTGAACTGTGCTGTAATTCCTTTTAAATTGTTGTAGCAACCCACCCACCTAAAGAAGTTACAAGATAAATATCATTAAACATTGTAATAGTTATGGATACTAAATAAGAAAAAAACTTCAGATTTTCGTTTTTGAGTAATTGAGTATGACTCCGCCTAGAGTCAATGTAGACCAAGAGCTAGTCCCGTCTAACCATTTAATATGTTTCATCTAGAAATTACTTTAAGCTCACGTTAACAATGAATTATGCTATAATTCTTTTTAAATTGCTGCAAGGTACCCACCTCAACTAGTTTTAGTGAGAACTATTAAATTAATAAAAGCTCACCGTCATCCAAGAACTCTTTGGTGAGCGTCGAGAACTTCCTGGGGTCAGATCCGAACTTCACCTTCACTTCTTCATGTCCGTAGTCCACCCTGCAACCAAGAAAAAGATGTTGCCTTATCTTTCAAATAATATGGGAACATGATAATAATAATCGATATTTTCTGATTAAGTTAAATAATGGTGGACCTTGATTACGAACAAGAGGTACAGTTTATCTTACTAGTGGGACCAACGAGGTTGAACCGTACGGATTGATTCTAAGTCTGACTGTTGTGAAGTACATAAATGTACAAAGTATAAACAAGAAATTAGGCAATTAATAAAGAAACATTTTGCAAAAATCTATTGCATTGCCTATAAACGATATATCATGAATCATATTCTAATTATCACTTAAAATGTATTACTTCTAGCTAGGCTTCTTTACGCAGATGTGAAAACACTAAACTCTAGAAACCAAAATTTACTAAGGCAGGAGTTTGCTACGAGAAGTAGGCAAGAAAATCAACTAGTTTCTGCCTCCCGCCAAAAACAGTCAGATAGTCAACCGAAGGAAGGTTTACAAAACTAAGCTAAGTTGATTAAACAGCGGTTTCCTGAATTCTTAAATTACTGCAAATAAAAGGCCTTTAGACTCTATGCCTTTTAGTAAGTCTTAAAAGTACTGTTAGTGATAAAATAAGTACCTGAAGACTCTGGGCCACTGCGGCCAGGGGTTGTCCTGCCCCCGGCTTGTCTTGGGTTCTGGGAGGATCTCGAAGGTCGTGATGGATTTGGCGCCCTGCCGTAGAGATGTCGCTATGCAGTCGCATCTGTAGCAACATACAAATAAAACTTGGCTCAATTTCATTTCCTTTATTTCACTTTATTGGGACAAAAAACAGTTATACATTGTGTTACATTACATTTATGCGAACAATAGTCTATCCTAAAAGTATAACCAACACCAACAATATCCACTAATTAAACTTTAATTAAAATAGTATTAGTCGCATAATCCTTCCGACTAGAAATGGCTCAACTACACAACTCGAGAATTAAACCAGTCATCAAATTAACTGTTTCAATCACGTTCAATAAATGGTGGGCCTATTTCGCTATTACTTTACCAATTTTAAGCTTTAAATCATCGATTATTGTACTCAATAGCTAGTGAAACAAATAATGTATCGCGCGCCGGAGGTGGTAGAGCCCTATAAAGTAATTTTAATGCGTATCGACTGGCGTGCTTTAACTTTTGACTTAAAAAGCTACGACATTCGTTCAAGTGTCGAGGTAGTTTTTCTAGTCCCTCTCCCGCCCCAGATGTCACATGTCCAATGTCGGATAGCCCGCTTTCGTCAAAATCAAAAAAAAAAAACTTTATTGTTTTTAAGATCAACATGATCATTCAGATTCGTCAAACATTCACACAAAAAGGAAATGGAAATGGAAATTCGATATATTTTTTTAACAACAATGAAAGAGATATGAGCGGTACCATAATAAAGAAATAAAAGCAAATGGGTTCTTTGTCAGACTTTGTCAGTTTTTCTGTTGTGGTTTTTCTCAAGATTTGTCAGTCTGTCAGTGAATCTTATCGAGGGTATCTGTCAGTCAGCCTGTCGTGATTCTAAAGGAGGGAGGGGATTGTCCGCCAGTCAGTCAGTCTGTCGGTGACTCTAACGAGGCTTCCAAAAGGCAACGAGATTGAGAAGAATGCCTCAAGAAACTCATCTCGATTATATATTTTTTATAAACAATAAAATCCGTTACGAGAGTTGTTCACGTACAACACACGGCCGTGTCTATGACACAGCCATGCCACATTTTGTCTTTACAATTTGTTCACTTACCCCGTGTCTCCTCCCCCGATCACTAGCACATTCTTGTCCTTAGCGTTGAGTTCGGGCAGATCCTTGAGCGGCGCGTGGTGACCGGGCACTGGGCCGGCCTGCTTCTTCTGCCATCCTTCTAGGAACTCCATGGCGAAGTGGATGCCGTTCAGCTGACGGCCTTTTAGTGGAAGGTCGCGGGGCCAGGTCGCGCCTATGCACAGTACTAGCGCGTCGTATCTGGAAGGATGTCAAGTTTACTATATGATCAGACGACCGACATGGCGTGGTGGCGAGTATACCCGCTCTCCGCTCCAAGGTCGAGGGTTCGATTCCCACACAGGACAAATATTTATGTGCATGAACATGAATATTTGTTCTGGTCTGGGTGTTTCCCTATGTATTAGGTCGGGGAAAAAGTCTTTTCGCATAACGTAGGTATAAACTTATTATAAAATTTTTTTGACTGTACTATTTGTGTCTGGCTGGTTTTGGTAACATTAAAAAGGTTCCATTATAAAGAAAAGAAAAAAATAAAAAAAAGTTGTTTCCCGCTATTTTTCATTTGTTTTTCTCTCCGTAAAAATGAGTGAATCTAATGAAGAAATTCGATACATTTTAAAATTTTATTATAAAAAAGGCAAAAATGCAACTCAAGCAGTGAAAAAAATTTGTGATGTTTATGGACCTGATGCAGTGTCAGTAAGAGCACAAATTTGGTTCAAACGTTTTCAGTCCGGAAATTTTGATGTTAAAGATGCACCTCGCTCTGGTCGCCCTGTTACGAATAAAATGGACGCCATTTTTGAAAGAGTGGAGCAAGATCGGCATATTAGTAGTTACGATGTAGCTGAAGAACTGGGAATTGACCACAAAACAGTTTTGACCCATTTGAAGAAAGCTGGTTATACAAAAAAGCTCGATATTTGGGTGCCACACGAGCTCACTCAAAGAAACTTAATGAACCGTGTACTCATTTGCGATTCATTATTGAGACGTAATGAAACCGAGCCGTTTTTGAAGAGATTGATAACTGGCGATGAAAAGTGGATCACGTACGACAAGAACGTGCGAAAAAGGTCGTGGTCGAAAGTTGGCCAGGCTTCACAGACTGTGGCCAAACCTGGCCTAACACGAAATAAGGTGATGCTGTGTGTATGGTGGGATTGAAAGGGCATTGTTTATTATGAGCTTTTACCGCCCGGCAAAACCATCGATTCTGATCTTTACTGCCAGCAACTGATGAGATTAAAGGAAGCAGTCGAAAGAAAACGGCCGGAATTGATCAACAGGAAGGGTGTGGTCTCTCATCACGATAACGCTAGACCACACACATCTTTAGCCACTCAGCAAAAATTAAGAGAGTTCGACTGGGAGGTCCTAGTGCATCCACCATATAGCCCTGACCTTGCGCCTTCAGATTTTCACCTGTTTCGGTCTCTGCAGAATTCTTTAGGTTCTGTAAGGTTGACCTCAAGAGAGGACTGCCAAAACTATTTGTCCCGTTTTTTTGATCGGAAGTCCCAAAGTTTCTACAGTAACGGGATAATGTCTCTGCCCACAAAATGGCAGAAAGTTATTCAACAAAACGGTACATATATATTGTAAATAAATGTAAATAAACTTTGAAAAAAATGTCTTGACTTTTCATACAAAAATACGAAAAGACTTTTTCCCCAACCTATTATATTAATTATTTATTTACAAATAAATAGTATTTATGTATGTTTATCTGTTATTTAGTATCCATAACACAAGTTCTTAATGATACTTATCTTGAAACTAAATGATTGGTGTAATTGTTAGAAAATATTTATTTATTTATCAAAGTTGGGTTTAATAAAGCGTAATAAAATTATGTTAAAGCTTAATTTGAAAGGATGTTTCGGAAGATTCAAAAATCAAACACATTTTTTTAAGACTGACGAAATGAATTTTGAAACACTTATGGACGTCACTTCACTAGAGCGCGGGAGCCTGGGCTTAGAGTGATGTCTTGCTGTAGTCAAACAATCACGTTTGGTCCTTTTGCTTTGAAACATTGTGAGCGGAGTGTTATACATACATTAAAAAAAAAAATTTTACGTACTTTTGAAGGTTTTTTGTACTTTCAATGTAGATAATACGTTGGGCTTTCACGATAGCACGATAGAACTTTTTTAAATTAAAGTAATTAAGTGGTAAATTTTGCCTGTTTATCAACAGTAATTTCCTTATGATTTCACTTTAGATAAATAAATAAATATTCTCTTACAAACTTTGCCGACCGATATGGCGTTGAGGTCAGTATACCTGCACTTCACTCCAGAGGTCGTGGGTTCGATTCCCACACAGGACAAATATTTGTGTGCATGAACTTGAATATTTGTTCTGGTCTGGGTGTTTTCCTATGTATATTAAGTATGTATTTACAAAAAAAAACTTTTTTAAACGTTTTTTACTTACTTTTTAGACAACGATACTATTTACAATAATTGGTAATTATCATGTTTCTAAGATACCGTTTTAATTAAAAATATCTCATTCAAAACTGCCTATTTTGATTTGACGACCAACACTCTGAAATGTTACTATGTTGCGAACCCAATGAAACGGGGGGGGGGCTGAAAACCAGCGCTGCGCAGAGTAGCCTACTCTGTGCAGCATAAGCTGAGCTTACTCCAGTTGCTTTAAGGATTATAACTATTTTTAATTTTGTATTTTGTCATGTTTATGTATTCCTTAAAAGCAATAAATGATTTTTTATTTTATTTTAAATATGTTTCCTAATATCTATCTCTTAACTAACACAAGTATTAATATAAATCATCAATTCATATTAATGTGATTTTTGATGCAACAAAAAAGAATTTTAGTTAAAATTATTTACTTTATTGTGGAATTAGGTGCAAACAGGTCATGACTTTATGACTCTGCTATGCATACCTTGAACCGAGTTCACGTGTAAGTGGCAATTTGCATATTTATCACCACGTGTCGTGACATTGTTTAGCTTGCAATAAGATGACTGACTTGAAAATTAAACCAGACGCCCTGCATGAGTATACTTATTTAATAAGCATATATTAATTGTACCTGCCACGAGGCTCCAAAAAATAAACTAATTGTTTAAAGGTCAATGTGTGCGATTCTACAATAATCCCAAGCAATATACCGGAATTAAGCCTAAATAAATGTCAATTAACAATGAAACGCAAGATGTCTTTAAAGGGATACAATTCTCTCAAAGACTATATGGCAAATAAAAATGCTTGGGATTAAACTGCCGTTTCATACAGGCTATTCTAATATAAATGACTTAATTAAAACATGAATATTGTTAATGTTATGTTAGATTGCATTGTATAGCTTCATAGACAAATTAAGATTTAAAATTACATATAGTACCAAACCAATTGATAAATTTAAAAGAACCTGTAAGTTTCTTGGCAGTTCTTCTTACGGTGGCTCGTTACTGGCACTTCGGATTTCGGATTAACTTACATATTTATTGTTTTTTAATTGTTTTGTTGCATGTAAGTAAATCTAAGCTTCGTGTTTTCCGTGTAATAATATTTCGTTTTTTTTTATACTTATATATAATTTGGAAGTTTTCAAGTACAAGTTTATAAAATAAATATTATTGATTGATTGATTGATTGAATCTAAATATATTTAAGAATAAAATTCAAGATGGGCTGTGACAAGGAAACCGTTTTATTTATTTCGTTGCTTACTTTATTTACCTTATTTATTTACTTTGCTATGAACTCGAAACGAAAACAACGGGTTAATTGTTCTTAAATACCAGTTAAGACTAGCTATATAAAACTAAATAATAAGTATATAAGTAGTAGAATCTTTCCAATACCTAAGAAGTCTAGGAGGAGGAGGAGGTTCTGGCGAACATAACAGTGCCCGGTAAGCGGCAATAGGCTCGCCACCTCTTATGTGGGACTAACTTTATAATTAGCGAAGTGTGGGCGTATGATATACTTCTGCCTACCCCTTCGGGGAAACAGGCGTGTATGTATGGATAATAAGCAAATACTTACTCTTGTGCCAGTTCCTGCGCGGAGATATCTTTGCCCACATGCACGTGGCACTTGAAGGAGATTCCCTCAGCAGTCATCAGCTTGATCCTGCGCGCGACTACATCCTTGCCCAGTTTCATGCTCGGGATGCCGTACTGCAGCAGACCTCCGGGCCGGTCGTTGCGCTCGAATACCGTTACCGTGTAACCAGCCTGTGGGAAATGTCACATAACACATTTATTTTGATTTACGTCGGTAACAAAATGCATTTACGCACTGTCTCCCAGCCAAAGGGGGAGACCGGGAGGGGGTGTGGGGCTCACTGCGGCAGACGCGACCACCGCAGTCCTACCCACTAAAAATCTTCCAACGACGCCCGCCGCTGTTGAAAAAGGGGCGAGACGCCAGTGCCTAGGTTGTAGTTTCTGGCACCCCGCACGCGGCTAACGTCCCCCGGATCAGAACCGGGAGGACCTCCTCAGAGAGGCGCTGTGTGTCGCGCCCCTCCTACCACCTTGTACATAAAATAACCTTACACAACGGCGTCTAAGCCCAAAGTAAGCTGATTTCGTATTATTAGGTATAAACAAAGAAAAATAGCAGAATTTCGCATTTAGCTAAAGTAAAATATTTGATTTGAAAACTGGGTTAATGTTTTTGGGTGACAATCGCACCAGATAGATTTTAGACATGTTTATCACTTATTGTTCATATAATTGTATAGAACAAGTAGCTACTAGCAACAATTAACAACTTTGTTAAGTCATAGTAAACTGATGATTTACTAATATGCATACCAAACATAATTAAAAGAACGGCTAACCACATCTATTCAAGCTGCTTTATATATATTATGCTACCAAACTCCAGGTTAGTTTACCCATATTCAGAAATAATTTCATCATCATCTCAGCCACCTGATGTCCACTGCTGAACATAGTTTTTTACATTGAGCGATCCTGAGTCGCCTGCATCTATCGGCTTCCCGCCGCCTTGACCAGATCATCGGTCTATCGCGTGGGAGGCCTTCCTCTACCACGTTTGCCGGTTCGCGGTCGCCATTCAAGAACCTTAACGCCCCACCGGTCGTCGGTTCTTCGAGCTATGTGCCCCGCCCATTGCCACTTCAGCCTGCAAACTCGCCTCGCTATGTCGACATAATCTATTGGCTTGTAAATGCGTCTCGAAATTTGGGGCACTCAAATTTCTTCATTTCTGAATCTTGGGAAGTTCCTAAATAATGAATTACCTTATTGAGTTGATGCGCGCACGCCAGTCCCGCTGGCCCGGAGCCGACGATCGCCACTGTTTTGTCGTTACGGTACTCTGGTATCTAAGAAATAAATTTATCACGGTTAAAATTTATCATATAAGCCCGATAAGCGGCAATAGGCTTGCCACCTATTGCCTGGGACCAACTATGTAATTGGCGAAGTGTGGACGTATTAATATGCCTCTGCCTACCCCTTCGGGGAAACAGGCGTACATGTATGTATGTAAAATTTATCATTTCGTACAGACGGCTATTTTTAAAGAGTAACAATTTGACGTTTGTTACTGACACAAATTTTGAAATTACTGCCACGAACCCATTGGGGTTCACTTCAGTTCACTGGCGAGTTTCTTTCATATGAATGGTCTAATAGTTTTTGAAGGATATGAAGGAGGAGCCTCGTCTTCGTTTGCGGTGATCACTTACCATCAGGTGGTCCGTATGCTTTAGTGCAACTTTGTGGTAAAAAAAACATCAGTGCATAGCGGAAATTTGTTGCAAAGTACCAAATGCAATTCTTTGATAATTTACTTTATATTTTGTCTGTCTCTTAAATATGGTGTAGTACGTCATAAATATTTCATTTATTTAAGTTTGGCTCCATTTAGCTTGTATGAATATCAACCTAAAACTAACTCGCTTATTTATTTCGGAAAGAAGCCTGAGAAAGGAAGAATATATCGATAGTAGCAATTAACAATGTCGTAAGTGAAAAGTCGTTTCTTAAAACAATAGCATAAGTGATAAGTCGTTACTTTTAACTTACGACATTATTGAAAGTAACGGCTTTTCACTTACGACATTGTTAATTTCTACCGTCGATATACATACACAATATCATGAAATGAAATGGAAAATTATTTATTTCAATATCACACAACATACACAACATAATAAAGAAATATATATAGCATAGCCTGTGAGTTTCTTGTCAGTTCTTCTTACAGAGCAGAGGCTCGGAACTGGCACTTAGATTCACTTACACCTAATTTTTATTTATTTGCATGTAAGCTTCGTGATTTCAGGGTTGATATAATTTTTTTTTTCATGTATATTATGTTTTGACGTTTTCAAGTGCTATGTAATAGTTTATGAAATAAAGAACTTTTTACTTTTTTTAAAATAATACAATATATAGGACACGTAAAGGTTGCATGATATTGAAAAAGGCCCCTGCTCAGTATTTGTAGTGAGTCTGTAAACAAACCCACTGCACTGATTTTCAGCATGGGCCAGATTCACCATTAAAAACTACAACAATAAACCAAAAAAATATAAGACGCCAATAAAACTAAATTAAATTTTATACTAAATACAACAACAACAACAAAAAATATCACGACTGTTTCCAGTAAAGGGTAGGCAATGCATATGCGCCCACTTTTCGGCATTTACATTGTTGGTCCCACGATTACGTGGGTCGACTATAAGGTGGCGAGCTTATTTGCGCTCACCGAAAGGGACCTAACATGGCAGCGTTTAAAGAAGATAAAGTCATGAAAACTGATGCTTTGATGTTTTATATGCTCATAGTTTTAAGGTTTTCTTGCTTCAGTCTCATCTGTTGCAAATAAACATACTGATTTTAATTTCAAATTTCAAAATCTTTTTATTCCATAAACTATTACATAGTACTTGAAAACGTCAAAATTTATTATAAATATAATTATGAAGCTTAGATTCACTACATGCAACCAAACAATTAAAAAAAACAAAAAATATTAAAGTGAATTTGATTTGAAGTTATATGAGGAAGTGGGTCCGTACCTCCGGATGGATCCAGTCGTTGCGGAAGGCGTGCTCGATGATGGCGCACTCGATGTTTTTGATGGTCACGGGAGGCTCGCTGATGCCCAGCACACAGGCACCCTCACAAGGAGCGGGACACACGCGTCCAGTAAACTCTGCAATAGCAATTACATTATGTTTAGATTACATGTTTTAACAACAGTGATACATAGGAAAGTACAATGAAGTCTGATAGGTTGGATATTATTTCGGGAACTACATAATATCAAAAAAGCGTCCAAAGGAAGGTCGCTATCACAGTTATCGGAAAATTAGATAGTATCGTATTATATGAAATAAGTAATGTTAACCCAATATCGGATGTAAAGACAATTAAGTGTTATTTTAAATGTCCCAAAATTGATATTGTGGACAAATATATATTGCTAATAAGCTAAAGCTGGGAAGATCTAAGATAATTAGGCGTCCATTTGGCAGCAAACAAAGTTACATATAACTATACTAGTAGCATAATCTACGTATCTCTACTGTCAAATTCATATCAACGTTTCCACTGGTGCTGCTATGGCAATACATAGTTGTGATTTTGTGTAATTTCTATACAATAGAGCATTGAACAATTATTGACATATTTTGCCATGTCATAGGCCCATACTACACGGGCGGTTCTCCCGTCGCGGGTATCCGCTCGACAAAAGCTCCCGCAAACCAACAAACTACACACGTGTTCATTTCTACATGGATCCGCCAATGAGCGCTTGTAGCTCTTATATTATTAGAATTATTAAAAAGTTAAGTAAACGTCAATGTTTGGTTGGAACCATTTCTAAGCACAATGACGCAATAGCGGATAACCGTCCGTGTAGTTTAAAACGGCGGTTGACAGCAGCGGTCGAATTTCTCCCGCGTGCAAATCGCGGCGGGAAATCGCGCAGTGTAGTTTGTAGCATACAATGTCTATATATAATTGAGTCTAGTGCGGTTTAGAAGCTTATTCCTGCGGCGGGAGAACCGCCCGTGTAGTATAGCCCATACCTGGCGTCAACGAGTTGAAAAAGACTTCAGACTCAGGTGTAATCGAGACCCGATCGGGTGCTGTCGTCGAGGTCACTGTACGGATGCAGGGGGCCTACCGCCGAATTCGATGGATTACCGGTAATCCATCTAGATCAAACTTTGTTTACGTTCATTAATCCGTACCGGGGAATCTGCCGACAGCCACCTCTCATTCATGACCTTCAGTCCGTGACAGACCAATAGGTAAATGGAGAACGCCATTTTGTTTCGATTTCCATGAGTTCGGCGGTACGACAGAATCAATTCGAAATCCATTTTGCCTTATAATCGATTGCCATCGAACTCGGCGGTAGGCCCCCAGGTGTAATCGAGACCCGCTCGGGTGCTGTCGTCGAGATCACTGTACGGATGCAGGCCGGGTCGTACCTGGGAAGTTGTTGGTCTGCAGCAGCTGCGGCAGCGCCTGGCGCCAGTCGCCGCGGAAGACCAGGTCGTTCCACTTGGGCACGACGTTGCCGAGCGGGCAGCCGTGCTGCGACTGGCAGAAGGGCACGCCGCACTCCATGCAGCGCGCCGCCTGCACGCGCAGCCCGCGCCGCACGTGGCCGTGCTCGTAGATCTCCTCCCAGTCGCGGAGCCGCTTCTCGGCCGGCCGGTACATCGACGTCTCGCGCGGGTACTTCATGAACCCTCTACGAACAGAATACTCAGATACTCATTTATTGGTAACTAGCGACCCGCCCCAGCTTCGCACGGGTGGTATATTAATATGAATAGTGACGTATATAGATAATTACAGAATGTCTCTATATAGGCCGCGAATACCTACCACCGCCGCAACCATAATTTTTCGATTTAGCGTAAGTTTATTCGTTTGATATCTTGTAAAGTACTGATCGAAATTACATGATGTAAAAGACAAATTTAATCTATGTCTAATGTCCAAGCTTACTAACATGTTTATTTAGATATGAATTAATGTCATACATACTTAAAATGGCTTCGTTAACAAGCCATTATTTTTAGTAAAAAGTAAAAGATAAAATTGGTTATTGTGGGGTATTCTTGAGAGATAGACATATACCATCGCGGACTTTTTTGAAGAATTTTATAAGTTGTACAATATTGTAGTACATTATTTTGATTAATCTCGTAGGGTTTGGCCAGCGTTTGCAATATAAGCGCAAAAAAGTGAGTTGAATTACGACATCACATTAGAAATCTCAAAAATTGAAAGTGTTCCACTACTATATTATGCATGTATTATACATATAAACCTTCCTCTTGAATCACTCTATCTATTGGAAAAAACCGCATCAAAATCCGTTGCGTAGTTTTAAAGATTTAAGCGCACATAGGGATATAGGGACAGAAAAGGCGACTTTGTTTTATACTATGTAGTGATACAACATTACACGTCACAGAGAAGAAAACATACATAATTATTAGAATTATTCAAATTCAATTGAATCACAATATTATTAGGAATTGATAATATCAAAATATCACAAATTCCCATCATCATTTCCTAGCATTATCCCGGTTGCTCTAGACTTAAGCTTAGGGCCCAGGGTCTGCTCACTGGTTCAACCAGATTTGACTGAATTTCAGTTATTACGTGGAGCGACTGCCGTCTGACCTCCGCAACCCGCAAGGGGTTTCGCCACTAGGCTATCGCCGCTTAATAATCACAAATTCACAATTAAATAACAATTGAATTAAGAAATATAAATGAAATTAATGAATTGCTCTATAATTAAATTTAAGGGTTCCTACGGAGACCTAAAGAGCCCAAGCCAACCTCACCTGCAAGTGGTGCACCTGCCGATCAACGGACGAAGCTCTGGCGAACATAACAGTGCCTGGTAAGCGGCAATAGGCTCGCCACATATTACGTGGGACCAACCATATAATTGGCGAAGTATGGGCGTATAATATGCCTCTGCCTACCCCTTCGGGGAAACAGGCGTGAGTTTATGTATGTATGTTATGTAGTAAGCGAAACAATAAGACTAATCTCGCCCCTATTGTATTAAAGATACAACGTGACGATAAAAATGCCGTATGTGATACTGCGCATATTATTAGTTTAACTCCATATTACTTTTATTATTATATTCCAAACAAAGTTAACAACACGATTTCATCATTTAAAAATTACAAACTAAGATGGTAGCTAAAGTGAGTAGAGATGAATAATAACTAGTTGATACATGTAAAACTATGATATTTTTGTACCGTGATAAGATGCAAATTGAACACCATACCTTGTCTTATCCAGAACTTTCTCCAGATTCTTCTTATCCAGCTCAACATCTCGCACAGCTTCCTCAATGTCCACCAGATGGCCATTTTCTTCCCCGGTTCCGTTAGCCTCCACTTTGGGTGGGGACTGTTTCAAGGCCAGCTTTTTCAGGGCCCGTTGGTACTCGTAAGGGAATACTTTGACAAACTTCTTGGCAGGTTCTGGCCACGTTTTGAGCATTTCTTCCGCGATTACTGATCTGTAAGTAGTTTAGTGAGATATGTAGACGAGAGTGCTTTACAGGAATTCGTTTGAATAAGCCGAGGCATAATGAATATAAACTTATGAAGACTGGGTCCAGCACAACATTTAGAGTCTTTAAATCATGCTGCGCTAGAGTAATTAATAAATACCAACTGATGAAATGTGGGCATATAATATAATAAATAAATATTTCTGACACTTACACCAATTATTTAGTTCCAAGATAAGTATCATTAAGAACTTGTGTTATGGATACTAAATAACGGATAAACATACATAAATACTTTTTTTTTTTTTTTTGTAAATACATACCTAATATACATAGAAAAACACCCAGACCAGAACAAATATTCATATTTATACACACAAATATTTGTCCTGTGTGGGAATCGAACCCACGACCTCAGGAGTGGAATGCGGGTATACTCGCCACCACGCCATATCGGTGGTCATAATATGACTGTGATGGAAGGTTCCCTTAGTGCTACTTTATTGGTTACAGCTTTGGAGGACCCTTTCAGTATCTTCAAATTTTCACTGTGTGTGTTTTGTAAAAAAAAATAATGTAAAAGAGCATAGCCTGTGAGTTTCTTGTCAGTTCTTCTCACAGAGCGGGGGCTCGGAACTGGCACTTAGATTCGCTTACACCTAATTTTTATTTATTTGCATGTAAGTGAATCTAAGCTTCGTGATTTCAGGGTATTAATATTTAATTTTTTTTATGTATTTTTTGTTTTGACGTTTTCAAGTGCTATGTAATAGTTTATGAAATGAAGAACTTTTTACTTTACTTTACTTATGCCTCGTCCTACCTTACAGGAAAACAGGCGTGATATGAATTTAAAGAAAATTTTAAATATAATGCAATAAGATTACAGATAAAGTCGTCTACACATTAAAATTACGCAGTGAACAAGGGCAAGGATAGAAGATTATACTGTGAAAGTTATGTAAAGTAAAGTTTATTTCTCACCAATAAGTACATGAATATATAAAAAACGACAAAATTAAAAAAATATAGTAATAGGTGGGTTGATACCTAATTTAGAAAAGTTCCTGTGTCTCATCATAGTTATTTTCAAAATACGTATTATTGTACTATTTATTTTTTATTTATTAAGAACAACCAACAAAACATTACTTACTTCTATTTAGTCAATTCAACGGGATACATTCTATAGTAATGCCTTAATTACAGGCTGCCACGACATGCAAATTATTAAACAGTTTACAAAATTACTATGAATAGTTATTTTTTAAGAAACTTATTCTGTACGTTGTTTTGACAGTGCCTCATATATATATTATTTTATTATATTCATTAACCTTAGTCCGGCCCTGGTCGCAGTTTGACTAGAATTTGGCATGTATTTCTTCCATTTGTTATGCGTCATCGACTCATACACCCTCTTCTCGAACAACTAATTTGATTTAATTATAATTGTGTGTTGTGAAGTTAACTCACCCAGTGTACTGGAGGAACTCTTCCAGCAGAACCTTGACGTCATCTAAGTCTGGTTGCAGTTCCAGGGAACACAGCTCTACCGTCTCCGGGTTGCATTTGCCCCGGAATGAGCCGTCAATGTCGTACACGTACGCGATGCCACCTGTTACGGAATTAAAGGTTCTGTTATAAAATTGTTGTAATTTAATTTCATGGTTGGTTATGGCAGATGAAACATGAAAGTAAGATTAATGCAGTAGAGATGAGAACACTCAGAAGTATTCTAGGTCTGAATAATAATGAAGTGATAAAGGTCGAAGCTGGTGTAAAAAAAGATATAGTGACAAGGATTGAGAAAGGTATGCTTAAATAGTTGGTCATGTTGAGAGGATGAAAGTAGACTAACGAAAGTGATTTATGATGGACAAGTGATTGGAAGTGTTGAAAGGGGAAGAGCACGTAAGACCATCCATGACCTTATTCAGAAAATTTTGGAGAAAGGGCAGTTCAAAGGAACCCTAAACCGACGGGCGTGTATGAGGAGATTAATGAATGTGAATGAAGCTAAAAGTGTGTGCCAAGATGTGTGTGGAAGGATGTGATCTCTGCCTACCGCTACGGGAAAGAGGCGTGACATTATGTATGTAATCGAGAGGGAAGGGAAGAAAAAATACAACGCAACTTCACTACTTAAACTAACTACACAAACTATGTATAAAATGTCTTCCAACTGTACCCGTGGCCAAGAATGCTGACAACATTAGATTGCCAACTCTTTGGATTGTCAGGCTAATATGCTTGCAAATTGCTATTTATAATATAGCGTTTATATACGTTAATGTGTGTATGTGTGTGTGTATGCATGTGCGCGCGCGCGTACGTGCGTGATTGTTTGCGTGTGCGTGTGTCATGCCGGCCGCGGAGTTGCGTCCCGTAACTCCCGAGTATAAGCACGCGACCCGCCGTCGTGTCTTCGCAGCCGTGGTCGCCCCTCTATCATATATAGCTGTGTGGTTAGGTCCACTCATGTATTGTATATAACGTGTGTGTAGTACCGCTCATGCCGGCCGCGAAGTTGCGTCCAGTAAGTCCGAGCACGAGCACGCGGCCCGCCGTCATATACTCGCAGCCGTGGTCGCCGACCCCTTCTACGACGGCCGTACATCCAGAGTTACGCACGCAGAATCTTTCCGACGCGATACCCCTGTAAATAACATGTAATAATAATAATAATTAATTAAAAGAAGAAATTATCAGAATTTGGAAATTAAATAAAGTTAACATCGTGCCACTAGTGCTCCCCAGTACCGGAGTTATACCTAAATATCTCCTACAATCATTAAAAATATTAAATCTACCACTAAACACCTACATGACTATGCAAAAAGCCGCTACCCTAAACACATGTCGAACTGTAAGGAAGTTTCTTCAAGAAGATTCCCAAAAAAATATTTTCACTTGGCCTAGGGCCGTGAGTCTCCTTAAACACCAGAAAGTAAGATTTCCGAAAAAAAAATTATTCCAAAATAATAATAATCATTTATTGGTGCATCATACAATTTGTAAATACAATCTAATTACAGTAATAAACAATTTATTGTATTATTCACCAAAATGACCCATCTCAGCATTTGCTAGGACAATTTCCCAACGCTGGTTTTCAGTTGGGCCATTTTGGGTGCAGTGCAACACAGTGCTGTGCATGTCAATTTGTAATAGTGCAGTATTGTGAGACATTTCTTTTGTTTTAGGTCATACAATATACTTTATAACTAATAAATTAATATAGCCCTACGAACGCGGCCGAAACGGCAACACAGAGACGCAACCAGGCAAAAAACATTGTAGCCCAGTTTTCCAACCCTCTTTCTCAATTTGGACTTGGATTATATACCTGATTAGTACAAGAACGTAAGACAAAGGGGAATCTTTTTGCTGAACTCAATATTCATTGATAGTAATTGATAGAAGCTATTGTATCGAATTAACAAAAAACTTTCGCGTAGCGTTTTATGTCCAATTATACTCTAAGTTTGAAATTGATAATCTTTTAAGATCCAAATTTTGACAATTTAATAAAGCGAATTTGTTTTCAAAGCATCTGACTTAGCTTCTAAGCTTAAGTAGAAAAAAATATTATTATTTTAATAAAAGAAACACTTTCTTACTGCACTTAACTACTTCTCTTACCTGAAATATGCTCTTCCTGACGTGGCTCCGTAAAGACAGACGTTCCCCACGATCACGTTTAAATGTGACTCGAACGGCGATATCTTTGGCGGGTAGATGATTACTTTACCGCCCGATAAGCCCTTACCTGTTAGGATAAAATAGTAATTAAACTAATGTTCACTTATTTTTAGATTTAATTTCATATCTATGGATTCAATTTGATGACTTGAGGATAAGAGGAAAGGGTATTTAAAAGTAGTGGGCGTATTATAATTCAATTATACAGATATGGACTAAATAATCCCCTTAAAATCAGGAATTATGTGGAAATTTTGACACGTTACAATTAGATATAATTGACAGTGAACAGAAGCGATTACTGAAGTATAGCATATTATTATGGCCGAGGTCTTGGATAGGGATAGTTTGTAAGGGATTCAAAATCGAGAGTTTTAGTTCTTTGGCATGTACTTTAAGCCCTTGGTCCGGGTTATTACTATATCATGAAGTCGTTTAGCCAAGTAAAAGACCATATTAGGCAGCTTAAGATGTCTACAGCAGGACACCACACACCTGCCTTTGCCAATCCACACTGGGGAGACAATGTGAAGTATTAGGAATCTTGGTGGAGGTCTATGCTCAGCAGTAGGACGACATAATTATCAGAGACCCTGGTTACCAGAAAGTACCACGTACCGACGTAATCATTGGAGTCTCCTTCCAGAGTGACGGTGACACCCTTAGAGAGGAACGCGCAGAAACTCTGCCCCGCCGAGCCAGTTAGCTGGATGTCGATACTGGACCCGTCTGGCAGACCGGCGTCGCCGTATTCCCTGTTTAGCAACATAATTAATTACTGCATTTCACATAAAAAAATGTACAAAGAAATCAATTAGCTGTAAGTGTGTACAGGGGACAAGTTTTGCTTGTTTCCGTCCATGATGTTGGCGTCCCATCGTACTTGTTGAATTAAAAAAATCTAGTGGCAGCACCGGGGATGCTTATTCTCACTAAGAATCCTATAGAATGATTAACACTATTTAAAAAAAAATCATCAGCCTTATAAAGAACACTTAACATTAGCCTATAGATAATAGATTACATTCTATTGGGGGTATTTGCTCATAATTATCACAGCCACTCCAGTACTCAGAATGACGCTGCTGACAACGACCGGTAGGATTTCTGTTCGGCTCTTACGACTTCTCGTGAGATGAGACGGAGTGACATGATTCTAGGCAGCCGGTACTACACGGCACGTTTTTAAATTTTAAAATCAATATATTTATAGCTTGATTGGTTTTACTCTCGACGTCCATGTCTCTGAAAATGACCGACCGATATGGAGTGGTGGCGAGCATACCCCCACTTCGCTCCTAGGGTCATCGGTTCGATTCCCACACAGGACTAATCTTTGTGTACATGAACATGAATAATTTTTCTGGTCTGAGTGTTTCTCTATGCATATAAAGTATTTATATAAAAATAAAAAACTGTTAATCCGTTATTTAGTATTCATAACACAAGTTCTAAAAATGTAACTAAATAATTGTTGTAATTGTCAGAACATATTTGTTTATAATGTTTGTTTAATGGATTCTATAGTATTCTATACATTTTATACAGAGAAGAACTTATGTTGTCAACAATGAACCAAATCAAAAGTTGTAATAATAAAGTAAATAATGTTCAGGGACTGGATGTAAGCTATACTAATTCACTAAAAGTAAAAATTTAAGACTTCTATAATTTGTACCAGTTAATATGAAAGCCGAAGGTAACTTACATAGCGATATGATAGGAGAGAGTGGAGGTGAAGGCCCGATCTTCATTGGTTATCCGCATGCTGATTTTGGCGTACTTTTCCTTGCCAGCGATCAATCCTGCGCAGCGCTCGATTATTTGATTGTCGAGACGTTTTTCTAGTTGGAAGTCCTGTGGGACGTCATTTCTCAGTTTATATGTCTGTCAGTTTATAATTCAAATAATAATATAAATGGATACATAATAAATAATAATAACTTTTACTTAAAATATAACTTACGAGAACTAAATATTATTTTAATATGACGATTAAAGATTAAGTTAAAATTTAGATTTCGGAAAATTTTAAAAAAATTTTGTAATAAAATAAAATAAAATAAAAAATAATTAGCTTTTTTTGTTATTTTATTAAATGTTTTATTTTTATTTGTCCCATTATTCTAATAAATTGGGAGCGCTCTATTGAATTACTGTGTCCGAAATGGGCGACTAAGTATTAAGTGCTATTTCTATGTTAATATCTTTGTATCTACACTTGGTCTGCAATAACGATTTCATATTTGATAGTGATGATATATATAGTAGTAACACTAGCTCTGGCGAATATAAAAGTGCCCGGAAATAGGTTCGCCACCTATTACGTGGGATCAACAATATAAATGGCGAAGTGTGGGCGTATAGTATGCCTCTGCCTACCCCTTCGGGGAAACAGGCGTGATATTATGTATGAATATAGTCGTAATGATCAAAATATAATACTAAGCTTGCTCGCAAATCTTGTGGTAAATGGGTCCACACATACGTATTATCGAGCAACTTTTCGCAGGGTTAATAAAGCTAAAAGTGGGTGCTGTGGGTGGGATCGTAGCAAGTAGAAGAATTTGATCTTTGTCGACACCTACATGGATAAGCATGTGTATTTTTTTGTAACAATTTATAACATAAACAGTTATTTTGGCGTGGAGGTCAGTATACCTGCACTTCACTCCAGAGGTCGTGGGTTCGATTCCCACACAGGACAAATCTTTGTGTGCATGAACATGAATATTTGTTCTGGTCTAGGTGTTTTCCTATGTATATTAAGTATGTATTTACAAAAAAAAGTATTTAAGTATATTTATCCGTTCTTTAGTATCCATAACACAAGTTCTTAGTGATACTTATCTTGGAACTAAAGAATTGGTGTGATTGTAAGAGAATATTTATTTATTTATTATTTATTATGCGGCTTGGCTTGAGGGCTTACTAGTGTTCGCAGAACTTTGAACAATCAGCAGGTACGTACACGCGATCGAGTCTGGGAAGTACATACCTGCGGCTTGGAGCCAGCTCGGATGTCGACGCCAGGTCGCATGTGGAGCGCGTTCTTGAGTATGGGCGAGAGGTTCAGCAGGCGCGCCTTGGGCCCGAGCCCGTGTTCGCGCACTTTCAGCAGGTCGGTGCGCCCGATCAGCTCTTGGAACTTGCGAACGCCCACTGCTGCCATGTGACCGCGCACCTGTACATAAAAACACCTTTTAAGCCACGGGTATCTAAGACAAAACACAATTGAAATTATATTGCTTTTCACTTAACTTTCAAATTAGGTAAAAAAAGAGATTTGATTTTGATCTTTTATAAGTCAAATGCAATCTTATGCACGAAAATTTACAATTTATATGCGGCAAACAATATATAAATAAAAGTCAATTCACAATACGTGTCATCGAATAGATCTTCATAAATAACGACTTAAGTTTCCCAATATATTTTATTCCATAACTACAAAAATCATCTTTTACTTGTAAATTATTAGACTGGTAGTTTAAAAGCGAGAGCTGTAGAACGAGGCATATAAGGAACACATTTTAAAAGTATTTCGTAAGTAATTTCCAATGACAAATCTTTAAATTATGCTGTATATAGGGATCCTGCCATGACCTAAGGGGCCCAAGACAACCTCACCTGCCGATCAACGGACGATTCTCTGGCGAACATAATAGTGCCCGGTAAGCGGCAACAGGCTCCGCCACCTATTACGTGGGACCAACTATATAATCGGCGAAGTGTGGGCGTATAATATGCCTCTGCCTACCCCTTCGGGGAAACAGGCGTGAATGTATGTATGTAATCTTAAAGTTAAATGCTTACCTCTTCGGCTAACATAAATAGATAGTTGACAACGTGCTCCGGCTGGCCGGAGAACTTGCGTCGGAGTTCTGGGTCCTGGGTGGCAATACCCACTGGACACGTGTTTAGGTGGCATTTGCGCATCATCGTACATCCTGTGGCAAAGAACAACACGTGATGAACTGAGTCAGAAAATTTCGTACGGCTAGCTAACATATCTGTTCTTGAAAGTTGACGTTGGTATGTTATGTTTTTTTGTATGATTTCAAAACTATATCCTACATCTCAAGCAAAGATTCTGCTGTAACATCGCTTTTGGTCTTAGCTACTTCGTTGGCAGTTTACTTGCAGTGTGACATACAAACATACATACATAATGTCACGCCTCTTTCCCGTAGGGGTAGGCAGAGATCATATTTTTCCACTTGCTACGATCCTGGCACACACTTTTAGCTTCATTCACACTCATTAACCTCCTCATACACGCCCGTCGGTTTAGGGTACTTTTGACATGCCCATTTTCAATTTTTTTTTGAATCTGGTTATTGAAGGTCTTACGTGGTCTCCCCCTTCCAACACTTCCAGCCTTATAAAGTCCACTGCTGAACACTAGTCTCCCCCAAGAGTCTGGTCTGTATAATATCGTATTTGTTAAATTATAAAATTAATTTTTTGTGCAACTTTCGACATGTGTGAAAATGATTTAACACTATTAATAAAATTCTAACTTTTATCTTGCCAGCCTTATAAAGTTCCCTGCTTAAATCTCTTCCAAATAAAATACATTCTATTGGGGTATCTGCCCACAATCACCACGCTGGGCAGGCGAATTGGTGATCGCAGTTCACACCAGTACGCAGGATGCAACTGCTGCCTATCATCCGGTAAAATTCTCTTCGTCGACTCCTTACCACTTTCCGTGAGACGAGAGGTGGTTTAGACCGGTAATAATAATAAAGACCTTTATTCCGAAAACAAAATTACAGTATACATAAAATCTATTTTACAAAATATCCCTGACTTCGGCCTGCCTTTTGGCAAAGGCTTCCTCCAACATTTTCTAGACCTATCTATCTAGTCCGGTACCACACGGTAAATATCCTTACCTAGAGCAATAAGCGGCGCAGTGCTGAACCCAAATTCATCAGCCCCGAGCAGCGCCGCAACCATGACGTCGCTGCCAGTCCGCAGCTGGCCGTCGGCTTGCAGCGTGACCCTGGAGCGCAGGTCGTTGAGGACCAGCACCTGGTGCGTCTCGGCCACGCCCAGCTCCCACGGCAGGCCGGCCGACTTGATGCCGGTCCAGGAGCTGGCGCCCGTGCCGCCGTCGTGACCAGATATCACTATGTGTTCTGCTTTTCCCTGCAAATAATTATATACGTTGAATTTATCATCATCCTGTGCTATTAAGGTCCCACTACTCAGCAACGGCTTTTCTGAATTAAAGTGAGAGGGGTTTAGGACATGCAAATGAAAGTTTAAACTAATTTTGTGAGAATTTCCGCACAATTATAATCTTCCGGAAAATTAAAAAACAGCATGCCACGTGTTATGCCCTTTGAGAGCATTTTCAGGTAAGAGTATTGACAATCTGAGGAAAAAACGACGTTCATACGCCGTAACGAGACTCTCAGAGAATTGTTTTCCGCAAAGTAACGCCTGAATCAATAAATGAATAAGGACGTATTCACCAAGCGTGATTAGCCATTGCTTACCCTAAGCTACAAGGAATGTGTCTTTTTCCGCCACGATCTCTTCCTAATGAAATACTAATTATATAATAAGGTATTATAAATTAAACTTAATGTCGCAGGATCACGTTGGATGCAGGCTGACATTAGAAGCTTACGGGGAAGGCCAAGTCCAACAGAGGACGTGTTTGGGATAAAGAGGATATAGTTACCTTGGCGACTCCCGAGGCGACGACCCCCACGCCGACCTCGGAGACAAGTTTGACGGAGATGCGCGCGCGCGGGTTAGCGCACTTCAGGTCGTAGATGAGCTCGGCCAGGTCTTCGATCGAGTAGATGTCGTGGTGAGGGGGAGGCGAGATCAAACCCACGCCCTCCACCGAGCAACGCGTCGACGCTATCGCCCCAGTCACTTTGTATCCTGTCGAATATAGATGTTTTATTGGGTGCGTTCACTACCATAAGGCAAAGAGAAAGAGATGTTGACGAGCTTTATTTTCTCTTTCTCTTTCTCTCTTTCTTTTTCTCTCTTTCTCTCTCGTCTATCGCAATTATAAAGAATTGAATATAATAATTATTGATTGACCGCACAAATAAATTTATAATAACATTATGTTAACAAAAGTTACATGATCATTGTGCGGTCAAATATATCAGCTATTTCAGCTTATAAGCCAGAGAGACATATCCCAGAGGAAAACGAAATGTTTTATTATTCTCTAGCTAGCTCTTTAAGCTCGGCTGTTGTCCCATAGCAATCTGTTACTTTAACAGTCGGTATGACATCCTATACCAAAATATGTATTTTTTTAATCGCAATATACAGTGACAGTTGCGGACCAAGGTGACATCACTGATTACTGAATGGTTTATTATTGCACGAGCGGCCCTAAACTCTAAGTGAACAAGGTTACATATAGAATGGTATTATTCCCTATTGATATTACGTTGGCAGAAAGCAAACCTACTTTTAAAGGGTTGCTTAAAAATACTTTCTTGAGGAGTTATCATCTGATTGAGTCTACATATCATAATTACTATTATTTTTGGGTATTTAGTGTGTATACTATTGTTTAATTCTATGTAAGTTTATATGTTTTCTTATTTGTATTGCCTCATACTTTTCTGCTAACCCAAAGGTTAACTGGTAGAATGCCTTGCAGCATTAAGTTTGCCTTTTGTACATTTGAATTTTAATTTGTGCGATAAAGTTTAAATAAATAAATGGTAGGGTCAGTCATATGAATCGTCTATGGTGCAGAAATTTGGAAAATGCTATCCAGCATTGGACTTCGTTCAGCTGATAAAATTGGATGCTACAAGATTATCAACACAAAAGATTTATTAAATGTTTCTAACCTGGCAATTCGCCACCCTCGCCGGGTTTGGCCCCCTGCGCCATCTTGATCTGCAGGTCATCGGCGTGAGCGAGGTAGGAGGCCGTCACTCCGAAGCGGCCTGATGCCACCTGCTTAATGGCTGACCTCTTGTTAAAATCCGGGTCCTAGGAAAAAATAATGAAAACTGAATAACATACAAAATAAATTACGACGATTTGTAAAGTTTTATTTATAAATTATTTTATTCAGGATACAAACAGTCTTTACATGTAAAATTTTTATTTAATATATAATGTAATAATATAATTTCCTTAATACTAGACCCTAAATTATATTATTTCCGAGTGGAAAGCGGTCTGACAACTCGGGCGCACCTATGACCTTTCGAAGTAATGTGCGTAATTATCGTTCGCTCTGTGCCTCGGAAAGCACGTTCAGCCGTTGGTCCCGGCTGTTATGAACATCTATGGCAGTCGTTATTAGGAAGTTAGCGGCTTCTTATATTCTGACAACTGGTTTAACCATAGAATGATGTTTCCCTTTGGGATGTGGAGGTCAGATGTTAGTCGCTCATGTAATTAATGAAGTTCAGCCAAATCTGGTTAGACCAGTGAGCTGATCCTGGGCCCTGGGCTTAAGTCTGGTGCAACCGGGATAATGCTAGCATATGATGATGTACGAGTTCAGAACTCCTACTCGATAGTGATTTCTAACGTGTAGTTGGAAAAAACAAGGTGAGTGCGGGATTAGCTCGTAAAAATCTTCTGAAATAGTGAGTTACAATCTGTGGCGCATAAGTTGAATAATGGTCTTCAATGCGCAGTAACACTTTATAGATTCCCAATGGGTATGGGTGACGCGGAACTACGGCAACGCATAACTCGCTCGGGATTCCATAGACAAGTCACGTGTAGTTCGGGAAATATAACAAATGATAGAGATTATATCAAAAACTTCAGAAATAGTGTGTTACCTGGTTGAGATATCTGTCAGCGTTCTCCCCGCCCTCGCCAGTGTTGGACTTTCCTCCAAGGCGGTTCATGGCGATGGCTAGAGACGTGTGCGCCTCCAGCGAGATCGACCCAAACGACATAGCGCCTAGACACAATATTTACTCATTAAAGCATTATTTTACACAATGTATTCTCGCATTATAACTTATGTAAATGTAATGTAACTTTCATAATAACTCACAACCTAACACGCTTTAACAAATCTCGCGATAGAAACAAACTTTAGTTGAGTTATTTGCAAGTTAACATTAAGGGCGGCTAACGGTCAATAATTTTGTTTAGTGCTAAATCTATTTAAAACATGTTCTTTACCTCTCAACTTCAAACAAATGACAGCGATGCAATAAAATTTTAAATGAAATTTAGCTCAAATCAATTTAAGAACTGTTATCGCTCGCTCCGTGCCTTGGAAAGCACGTTAATCGGTGCCGGCTGTCATGAACATCTCTGCCAGTCGTTATTAGGAAGTCAGTGCCTTCTAACAGACTGACAGCTGGTTTAACCATGGAATGATGTTTCCCTCTGGGTTGCGGAGGTCAGACAGCAGTCATATCTGGTTGAACCAGTGAGCAGACTCTAAGCCCTAAGCTTAAGTCTAGGGCAACCGGGATAATGCTAGCATATGATGATGCAAGCCGGCCTAAGTCAGTGTGTAGCGCATTTAGCGTCTTTAGATGAAGTTGCTACAGATCGGACATTTCGACAAACTAGAGAAAAAAATTATTCAATATCAAGTACAGTACAGTCGGAACCCGTTTTATTTTTTATTATAAAACATGTGTACAATTGTTGTAAGAAAACATTCTAGTATTTTGAATTTTCTGTCCCAGCAGAAGACAGATCCATGAGGGCAGTTTCTAGCTTAATTCTTCCATACTCAAACTTTTAAAATCGAATGGGCGCATTTATTTTGATGTTGATGTTCATGAGAGATTTATTGATCTAATGAACTATATGAATAAACTATATTTACATTGACCGTAAATGTTATAATTTTCTATGGATTTATTAGTAAAGAATATACCTGTGGCAAATCGTTTCACAATTTCGGAAGCAGGTTCAATTTCTGTGAGAGGCAGTGGTTCGTCAAGACGCACTAACTCCAGCTGACCGCGCAGTGTGCAGGAGCGAATCGCTTCTAATGAACTCTCTCTACGGAAAAAAAAACAATACAGTTTATATAATCTTTATTAATCCCTTCTATATGTTCCTATATCAGTTCTATCATTCTATGTCAACATTTGAATACACATAGAATTGACGGATTGACCTTTATATTTTTTTAAACTCGTTTATTAAACGTTTGATTTTGAACAATGTATAATAAAATTATCACCAATCCGCCTGCCCAGCGTGGTGATTATAGTCAACCGTAATCTTTGTAATGTACGTATAATAAGTAACATTTTATCTATGTTCATTATAACGGAGCAAAATTAATAGATATGCAAAATTTACTATCCGGAATGACAACGTACATTGAAAAAATTCATCTCTGTTCACACCTGTATACATTTACACTACTGCTATCTATTTTATCATAAATCTATCATTAGTCGAATCAGCTCTATATAAATAAAACAAAATCAGTCCCAATTTAAATAAATTATCAGGTTAACCAATGGACATATTTAAAAGAGCATAGCCTGTGAGTTTCTTGCCAGTTCTTCTTACAGAGCGGTGGCTCGGAACTGGCACTTAGATTCACTTACACCTAATTAATTTTTGTTTTTAAATTGTTTTGTTGCATGTAAGTGAATCTAAGCTTCGTGATTTAGTGTAATATTATTTCGATTGTTTTTTTTCTTCATTTGTAATCATGACGTTTTCAAGTACTATGTTTATGAAATAAATATTTTTTTTACTTTACTTTACTTTAGGTAAAAGCAATGCTAAAAGATAAGGTCAGGTAAAATTGGGTGTGGGATTAATTGTTTTCAAAAACCAATTAAATTAAATAAAATACAAATAAACCCTTACCGGAATCGGTCATATGCCGAAGCACTTTTGTTGATGGCAGCTTCTTGAAGATTGGCGATGGACAGAGGGTCGTTAATGTGCTTCTCGCCGCCAGCGCGCCAGTGGTAATTGCCGGGATTCCTATTCAAAAAATAGAAATGTTAATATTACACAAGCAATAATGATCAAGACTATAATTAGCAAAACCTCTCATACCACTATACACACCAAATTGGGATCTTTCATCAACCAAAAATATAAAAGACAAAGATTTAAATTAAAAGAAGAAAAAGAAAGATTTAAAATACAAAGAAAAAGCCTTTGATTTAAAATTATTATTTTATATGTTAATTAATGAAATATATTGTAAGTACTAAATTTGCATTTGAATTTTTAATTTTATTTGGGGGGCTTACAGCTAGTACTACGATAAACTTACAACAAACTTAAATTCTGAAAGCCAATAACAAGCCTCCACGGATAACAATTGACTAACATTAACTAGAACTATATATTTGAATTCTTCTTATGAGAATAAGCTTCAAATAAAAATTAACACACACAGAAAATCTTTTTACAGTCTTAATCAGTGCTGAAATGCTTACCGTAGTACCATAGAGTCTACAGAGTTGCTATAGACAAGAGCGTGTCTATCAAATATTTCCTTTGACAATATTTCAAAGTTAGCTCCACCTGCCAACAAAAAAAATCGGGATCATCATCATATCCTAGCATTGTTCCGGTCGCTCAAGACATAAGCCCAGGGCCCAGGGTTTTCTTACAGGTCTAAACAGATTTGGCTGAACTTCAGTCATAACATAGAACGACTAACATCTTGCCTCCAAAACCCAAAGAGGATCATCATTCTATAGTTAAAACAGTTGTCAAATAATTAGAAGGCGCTGACTTTCTAATAACGACTGCCAGAGATGTTCATAACAGCCGGGACAAACGAGCGAAAAGTTCGAAAACTTCGAAAAGTAATAGGTGCGCCACCAGGGTTTGAATTCTAGATCCTCTGAATTAGAAGTCTATGGGTCAACAAAAATCGGGATATATTTATTTACTATGAACTATTATTGAAGTTTTTTTTAGTTATTTTTTATTGCTTAATTTAATGTGCCGCGGATAGCACCTCAGATGTGCTGTAAGCTTACCAATTCTAGATTGCGTCCCCTTGAAACACTTATCAATAACCTCTTCACTCAGTCCCACAGCCTCGAAAATCTGAGCACTCTTGTACGACTGCAGCGTACTGATGCCCATTTTGGCCATAACCTTCGCGATGCCTGTTTCGATGGCCTTCTGGTAGGCCTTGTATATTTCCTCGTCGGTCAATTGCGAGTCTATCAGGTTGTCGTTGCGAAGGGAGAACGCCAGCTCGAATGCTAGGTATGGGCAGATTGCGTCGGCGCCATAACCTGTGAAAAATTTTTGTTAATATAACACATATATTCATTTATTTAACAATGTATGCACATAAGGAACATGCGCAAAGATAGAAGTTATGAAAGACATGTACAACGGCACTGCTTATCCCTAAAAGAAAATTCTTCTAGGACACCGAAATATTTATTGACGACCGATATGGCGTGATGGCGAGTATACCCGCTCTCCGCTCTAAGGTCTTGGGTTCGATTCCCACACAGGACAAATATTTGTGTGCATGAACATGAATACTTGTTCTGGTCTGGGTGTTTTCCTATGTATATTAAGTATGTATTTATAAAAAAAATATGTATGTATGTTTATACGTTATTTAGTATCCTTGTGTTATACAAGTTCTTAATGATACTTATCTTGGAACTAAAATAATTGGTGTAATTGTTAGAAAATATTTATTATTAGCATTAATTCAACAAAGTGGACACTTAATAAAACTTGTTTTGCGTTATAGATAAAATAAAACTATGAAAAAGAATAAAATCTTACTATATCAAAACCACAATATGTATAAAAAAACATCTAATTATGATAGGATAAGGTGATTCTTATTCTATTAACTTCCCACGTGCACAGAGCTCCTTTCACAAATCAAGGTGAGATTAATTTCATGTCACACTAGTTATCTATGTCATAAGTAAGTGCTACTAAGTAACTACTACTACTTTAGTAGCGCGGGAATTGATACAAAGATATTTTGAATCCATCACTCGCTTACAATGGATTTCCGCAAAGTAACGCCTGAATCAATAAATTATTTATGTCATAAGTCACTATCCAAATTATTAGTATAAAAGCAAAACTCACTTTATGTAACCCAAAAGTTCGACTTAAATAAAACTTGGTACATAATATACGTAGCTAGATTAAACCGCACGCACACGGAGAAAAAAATATCTCCTAAGGCTTATGAGTCAATTCAACATTTCTCATTGCTCGACATTGTTTTTTTATTTTTTTTATTTATTTTTATTTTATTAATCTCTTCAAATAATAATATAACTGAGAGCTGGAAGAATATGGGGCTTATTACAAAACAAGATCCAAAGTTAAGCCAAGTTTAAAACTAGTGCTGTCACTGTCTTTATTTTATCAAATAAAAGTGACAGCACTAGTCTTAAACTTGGTTTAACTTTAGAACTTTTTTATAATAAGCCCCTATGAGTTTTGAGAACAATATTGACTTACCAAGCAAAACACACATGTGATGAACTTCTCTAGCTTCCGCAGTCTCCACTATGAGTCCTACTTTCATTCGCTGACGAGTTTCGATCAAGTGATGGTGTACGGCACCTGTGAAAGGCATAAAGGTTGTATTTTCATTATTTGTTACACAGTTTTCGAAGGACCAAGAGCAGAGGGTTGCAAAAATTGAGGTATCAAAACATTATGGGCGCAATCTATAGGGATCCTACCAGGAACTAAGGAGCCCAAGCCAACCTCACCTGCAAGTGGTGCACCTGCCGAATCAACGGACGAGGTTCTGGCGAACATAACAGTGTCCGGTAAGCGGCAATACGCTCGCCACCTATTACGTGGGATCAACTATACAATTGGCGAAGTGTGGGCGTCTCATGTGCCTCTGCTTACCCCATAAGGGAAACAGGGAGGAATGTATGTATGTCTTAAGGAAGATCTCCAGGAAGAAGGAACAAGAAGACGACAGATATGGCGTGGTGGCGAGTATACCTGCATTCCACTCCTGAGGTCGTGGGTTCAATTCCCACACAGGACAAATATTTGTGTGTATAAATATACATATTTGTTCTGGTCTGGGTGTTTTTGTATGTATATTAAGTATGTATTTACAAAAGAAAAAGAAAAGTATTTATGTATGTTTATCCGTTATTTAGTATTCATAACACAAGTTCTTAATGATACTTATCTTGGAACTAAATAATTGGTGTAAGTGTCAGAAATATTTATTTATTTATTATTATTATTTATTTATTTGATCTTGGCTGATTTCCGCTATTCTCTTGCAACCCAAAAGTGAGTAGTCATTGATTGAGTATTGGGCCTAGGGCTCACTTCTTCTTACATGCCTTAAGCAGCTGTCGGACTTTTCGATACGATCACCGAAGAGGCCTCAGGTGACGGTGGATTGGTATAGTATTTATAGCGATGTGCTTGAATGATCTGATTGACATTATGACGCGTCCTTTGTAAGGTGTCGTCATAAAATGACTGGTACTTCTATAAAGTGGCGTGCACACCATATGTGACTACAAGCACTGCATATCCTGGTTGGTAAGACTGGTACTAATATTGCAGTGCACTCCTCTACCTGTCTATTACTAGTATGTACTCACCAAGGACCGACATTATGACGCGTCCTTTGTAAGGTGTCGTCATAAAATTACTGGTACTTCTATAAAGTGGCGTGCGCACCATATATGTATAAAAGCACTGTATATCCTGGTTGGTAAGACTGATACTATTATCGCAGTGCACTCCCCTACCTGTCCATTGCTAGTTTGTACTCACCAAGAGCCAGTAGCGAGCTGACCGGGACCCTGGTTTGACCAGCAGCGCGGTCTGATAGCACCAGCAGCTGGTAGCCACTGCGGGCCGCGTCGTGGGCTTCGCTCGATATCTGAGTCAACGCTGGCTCCAGGCTCTCAGGGCCGTTCTTGAAGTCGTAGGTGCAGTCTATTACTTTTGTCTGAAACAGAAAATAAATTTGGGGATTTTGTTTCTTGTTATGTGTGATGGGATTAAATAATTTAAATAACCTTTAATTGTTTTCCATGCAAGATACCTAATAAATCAGCACTCGAACCACGCAATTTGCTAAGTCGTTACTTTGCTCCTGGTGCTTCCAGGAACACTGAAATTCGCTGCCGGCTCATGTGTTTCCTAGTTCCTATAATATCGAGTCTTTTAAGCGGGGCGTGAAACGGCATTTTAGCAGGCCGTCATGAGTGAGTGCGCTTTCTACCGTGCTTATGAAACGGCACGGTATGAAACGCCTTCATTTGAACTGCATCGACTGCTTACCATGTAGGCAAGGATGTAGTCATTATGACGTCACATTATCCTTACTAATATTATAAATGCGAAAGTAACTCTGTCTGTCTGTCTGTCTGTCTGTCTGTCTGTCTGTCTGTCTGTCTGTTACTCTTTCACGCCAAAACTACTGAACGGATTTAAATGAAATTTGGTATACAGATAGTATACACCCTAAGAAAAGATATAGGCTACTTTTTATTGCGAAAAGGGGGTTGTAAATGCTACCCAAAGATACTATTCCACGTGGACGAAGTCGCGGGTAACAGCTAGTATGATAAAAAATTAAAAAATCTTTCTTTCTGTCTTTCTCCTTTCCACATTGTATGGGCGACTTAGTATCAAGATATTTCAACATTCATAAGTAGGTACTTTCGTTGTTCAAACTAAATAAAACGTAGTAAATTATCTTTGCCAAAATACCTATGGAACAAATATGTACCTTCCATCCCCGATGATTGGTAGCCTTGAGAGCAGCCAGGTCGGGTAGAGACAGAATGGGCTGCGGCAGGAAGAGCCGGTGCATGAACTCCGCACTCGGCACCAGAATATTAGGTGCCGGCCCAATAGGACACAGCAAGGACATCACTATCTTCTCTCTGGTAACAAAAATAAAAGTTTTATATAATAAAAGCGCAGTTACATTAATGTAACGAATTGTGTTATTACTGCAGTGTTCTTTTTGAATAATGTACTCTAAGTAAAATTTATTACTTGAGTCTTAAGTTAGTCAAATTACAAAATTATCTTCATTAACAATTTCAACAGGAAGAATCTAGTTACAATTTTAATTCAATCATTTTCTATTTTTCGGGAAAAATTAGAAATTAATAACCAAAAGAAGCAAGGTTTTAACTTAACCTAGCCGAAAATACGACTCTACCGGCATTTATATTTTAATACTAATATAACACTAACTATTTAAATTTAGTTCTAAATCGAACTTGAGTCTCGGTTCTTAAGTGTTTTTAGATTTTTGTATAATAAAACTTAATTTATTCAAGTGAGAAATTATCAGAAACTTGTCGCAATAGAATTGACTATGTACGAAATTAAATGAAATTGCTAAGGATCAAGGTATGGGAAATACTTCGTATAGTCTTGGTTACCTGAAGGGGTCAATAGGCGGGTTGGTGACCTGGGCGAACAGCTGTTTGAAGTACTCATAGGGCAGAGGCTGGAATTCCGACAGGCACGCCAGGGGCGCGTCATTGCCCATGCTGCCAAGAGCTTCTTTCCTGGTGAAACAGTTTTAGGTTATTGGAATACTAATTAAGGCATATAACATTGACATATTAGAAAATGTAGTATTTAATCATCATTAGAAAGTCATAAACAAGCTTGTAATAAGCCTATAATTGTTTATAGAACTAAACACAAATTTAATATTATCGAAATAAATAAATGCATTGTATTTCGTTAAAGAAACTAGATTGGTTCCTTAAATGACCCGCAAGCCTACTGAAATCAAAATACATTCAAATTTAAATAGAGAAGGAACTCTGTTAAACAAGACAAATGGGGGACTTCTTGGCGGGAAAGTGAAGCAGCATGTCTACAGTTATGTTTTATTTTCTAAAATTTGTGATATTTCGAACATTAATGTGTAATAACAGTGGATTATTAACCGTTAATTGCTTGTGAACATACATGAGTGTTGGTAAATTAAACAAAACAGTGCAACATCACTTTTCAAATTTTCTCTCAAGTAGTCCATGTGAGATCTCAGTATAGTCCCACATCTTTACTGAGGACTCAAGGGGCTTAGGGGAGGGTATCTCATTTACCATTTATCATCTTTATCACCACTCATTCTCATTTACTATGAATTATATATTATTTATATATCACTTACTTGACACTGGCTAAATGTGCTAGACGCATGAAGCCATTATTTAAAATAAAGAAAAAGAAAAGACAGGGGTCTCCATAGAATAATGTTACAAATAGAAGACTAATGACATTTAACAATTATTATATAAGGTACGTTACAATTGACGCAAAAAGAGATTTCTGTGTCTTGGGACTTTGTACTGGTTTAGCTCTTTCTCCTAATATCTAAATTTCCAATCGGTTCATTAGGTCACTTTTCTTTAACATTCACATATTAAGTTAATAAAATGACAACATACTTATCTTGTACCATAGGAAGCAGCAGCATGTTGATGGCCTCGATAGTATATCCGAAGAGGCCGAGTCTCTGGTCTCCGATACCGGTGATGGTGCCGACGGTGCCGTTAGTGCCGTTCTCCACGCCGGTACCGTTCTCTTTGGCTACCGATTTGTGTATGTCTTCCATTGTGATCTGTTGGGGTGTAACTGGTTTTATGAAGGCTTTTGAATGATATTTTGGCAATGGACAATAAGCTTGACAACATTTAACTATGAACATAATATAAGCTATATTTATTTTTAGGTAAATTCATACTATTTATAGATCGTCTCATTTTAATAAATATGATCAATTTATACATTTTTACTGAAGGTGCATTAGCCAGAAGTAAATATTCATACTTGAACGTCGTTATATTAAACAGGTTATTGAAATGTCTACAAAAATTAAGATCACACACATTTAGTTTCTGCTAGCATATTTTAATTGTTTATAACAAAAATATTGAACTAATAAGGACATTGACATAGATTTGGTTTTACAATTTTTTTGTTGTTTTAATGCCATGAAATAGTGACCCGAGTCATATATTATTGATATTGGTTAAGCGAAGTGAAGTATACTTTGATAAGCATCAAATGGTAACTGAAGAAGATTTAGTATGTATACTTATTTATAAACTTTTAAAATAAAACAACTGATTGTATTCAGATGTGCATTTAAACAAAGTTTATTCGTCAATATTGAAAACTGTTATGTAAATTCTTCACTGATTTTATATAAAAATGTTTATAGCGCAGATGTAGCTCTACCACAATCTTTGAAGTTAGTTGGTCGTGACCACTTTGTTTACATGTTTATAACAAAGTAGTTTGGATTAACCTTACTGACCGAAGGCAGAACCTTGGCGACTTATCTTGCTAACTTCAACTTGATTCTAACTTCCTCAATAGTCACGTTTTAGGGGTAAACAGAACAGTGTAAGTGTCGCTTAACCTCGGTATTTTGAAGACACAATAGTTCGTATAACCATGAAGATGCGTGAATTGAAGAATAATGAAGTCTACGACATGGGATTGAGAATATATCTGCATTGCATCTCTAAATGCCTACAAACGACTACTTATCTTTAGACGACATTTGGATGCCCCGGTTTAGATATACTAATAGTTTTATTTTTATTAAAATTTAGTTTTTTGAATGGTCTAGTACACTCTAAAACTTATATGTCGTACAAATATTAAAATTAAAAAGGTATAATGATAATATCGCAACAAAAATCATATTAATAAAGAGAGCTTTATTAAATAATTAAAGAACATAAAGATTTGTGCACTAACAATACCTAAAACATTTATTCTTTTTACCGGTTCGTTTTCACTTTCGTGTCTCTTATTCGTGGTAGAGCTACAACTAATAGTCTAAAAGCGTTCACAACCAATCCCTCATGCGCTATCAAACCAACTCACCATCTGAGATAATGCTCAAGTAATTCCGAGCGACGCGTGCGCAGCATAGAGAAACAGACAAGTTTACCACAATACTATTAGATACCAGTAGCTAAATTCTTATATTAGTAGACGATAACAACGAATCGAACAAGCTAGTCTTGTATAAGACAGAACAATGGTTGTCGGAAATATTTTTCTCAGTTACTAATACCTTAATCTTTATACCTATGTCAAGTTGATATGGACAATAGTGATTTGTTAAACCCACATAATTATGTAGACAAGTTAATGACTACGTTGTTGAAAAGAAGAACTGGGACCGTAAAAGTGTGTAAAGCTTAATACGAACCCAAAATTTGCGGATATTTACTAACTTGCGCCAGATTATCCAGCAAACATGCACGAACTATTTGATAGCAAAATGTTCATCAATTCGCCAAGGTGTTTGTATAAATTTAGATTCTTTTACCAGACGACACGTTTTATTCTTCGTTGCAGTTTTATAATGTTTTATATGAATAAGACTTTCGATATATATGAATAAGATAATAAATAGAAATAATGAACCGTACCTGTTCCCGCAGCCATTCCGAATGCGGCCGGCTCTTAGCGATATCCATCTTCAGCTCAACATCTTGAATAATCTTTTTCTCTTGAGTGTCTACTAACAACATACGACCAGGCTTCAGACGGCTCTGCAATATTATGAAACGTGAAAATATAATTTACTAGATGTGCTGCTGTTTGGTTCAGACTAGACATTCGCAAAGTCGTTAACTAAATTGAAACTCCCACTGAACTATAGTGGGAGTTAAAGATATGTATCACTCATATAGTTCTATTAGTTCATTTCGTTCAGTTGATCTGAAGTCTTCCAACTCACACAGTTCCGCATTCAGTTCAATTACATTGCAAAATGTATGCATCGTGAGGGACAGATCTATTATAATGACTACAATTACTACCTTTAAAATATATATGAGATATTGGCAGTCAAATATTATTACAATCACAAAATTATAAGACTGAAAATATTACATACTAATCGCGCCTAATGTCGGATTAGGTGCGAAACTAGCTTGACCCCTTACCGGGTGGGGTTACGCGAGCCGAGCCGTGCGACTGTCTCGCTCTTGCAGTACTAACAAATATAACCGTTCGTTTTACTCACTTTTGAACTTAATTAACTGCTTTGGATTTTAGTGAATGAATGATACATACGAACTAGATAGGTGAATTACTTTAATTGTGTCACCCATACGTAAACTACCCATGTCTAGTACACAACAAACTTAGCTACAACACAATTTAAATAGTTACATTACTAGTTTACAATACTGAATTAGGATTTTCGGTTACATAACAGTTGATATAATATTAAGTTAAATCTCTCCAATTAATAAGTTAAAAAATTGTTTTAATTTAGAAAATAATAGATCTTCCACTATGTTTGATAATCGCTTCGAAGCTTAATAACGAGGGCTTAATATTAATAGACTTACCTTAAGTATGACTTTGTCCGGATCGACATCGTAGACGCCGACTTCTGAAGCCATGACTAGAATGTTCTCACTTGTCACATAAAACCGAGAGGGACGGAGGCCATTTCTGTCCAATATGGCACCTGGGAAAATGTTATTTCACGTTAAAAAAGGATACGATTGTTAAGTAAAAAAATAATAATGTGTTATTAGCAGAGGTCGGAATTAGGTAGAGTTATTCATGTACTTACACATAATTTACACAGCGAAAGAATATAGTGGATATGCCTCAAATCCCGGGATTAATTTTAAAGAATAGAAAAAATCCCGTTACTTTTTAATAAAAAGTTATTTACTTTTACTTTTTTAATTTAGACTACTGCACGCGCGACGTTGCCAAACTTACATCAATGATATTGGATGACCGAAGTTGCAAAATTCCAATACGCACACGCGCGATGTTGCCACGTTTATTGTTCGCACTATATAGCTTGTGAGAACAAAAGAATACAATAGCGAAAATGCGGAGCACTCCCATTTGAAATCCATTTGAAATCCCGGGAAGGTCCACATTAATATCAACATTTTGATGCAAGTACATAAATAACTCTACCTAATTCCGACCTCTGGTTATTAGTGTTCTTAAGGGTATTTCAAAAAATCCTAGGTAGGAAGAATGAATGATGAATTTTCGTAGCATTTAATATCGATCGTGCTTCGGAGGGTCCATGATGTTTGTCCCGGTTAGCACTATAATGATATATTTAAGCTGCATAGCTGTAACACTAACATTACAGGCACCAATATACCGGCTGCCTGTAAAGGACCTAAAGTACTAACCAATATACCGTCCTTCTGTAAAGGACACTAAAGTACTAACCAATATACCGCCCGTCTATAAGGACACTAAAGTACTAACTAATATACAGTCCGTCTGTAAAGGACACTAAAGTACTAACCAATATACCGTCCGTCTGTAAAGGACACTAAAGTACTAACCAATATACCGTCCGTCTGTAAAGGACACTAAAGCCGGTCCGTCCCAAGGCTCCATTGCAGACGAGGCCCACTGGTAGTAGTGTCGCCGTGCCTCCGGCATGGTGTGGTCATTCTGCCAGGCCTCGGGAACCATGGTCATCACCGCCTCGGGCAGGGAACGGCCTCCGCAGTGCAGGAGGAACTCCAGCACGCAGTCGGCTGATCCGGAGTCAGACAGGTTAGGCTCCACTACTGGGTACAGCTTTTTTAGATCTGAAACCAAATAATTTGTATTAAGACGTATATAGATTTGTTTTATATTATACTAGCGACCCGCCCCAGCTTCGCACGGGTGGTATGCTAATATGAATAGTGACGTATAATACATAATTACAGAATGTCTCTATATAGGCCGCGAATACCTACCACCGCCGCAACCATAATTTTTCGATTTAGCGTAAGTTTATTCGTTTGATATCTTGTAAAGTACTGATCGAAATTACATGATGTAAAAGACAAATTTAATCTACGTCTAATGTCCAAGCTTACTAACATGTTTATTTAGATAAGAATTAATGTCATACATACTTAAAATGGCTTCGTTAATAAGCCATTATTTTTAGTAAAAAGTAAAAGATAAAATTGGTTATTGTGGGGTATTCTTGAGAGATAGACATATACCATCGCGGACTTTTTTGAAGAATTTTATAAGTTTTACAATATTGTAGTACATTATTTTGATTAATCTCGTAGGGCCAGCGTTTGCAATATAAGCGCAAAAAAGTGAGTTGAATTTACGACATCACATTAGAAATCTCAAAATTTACAGTGTTCCACTACTATATTATGCATGTATTATACATATAAACCTTCCTCTTGAATCACTCTATCTATTGGAAAAAAACCGCATCAAAATCCGTTGCGTAGTTTTAAAGATTTAAGCGCACATAGGGATATAGGGACAGAAAAGGCGGCTTTGTTTTATACTATGTAGTGATATGAAGGAGGTAAGAAAAACCCTACCTAAGTAAATAAGTAACTTTGAGACCCAACACTAGTTTAGCATGACATCAAAATCAAACTTAACATATACTTCAATTCGATTCAAATTATAAAGTCATTTAAACCTGTGCTTTGGTGAATAAAAATTTAACTACATGAAACATTAAAACCTATTTTCCCTGTTGACTGGTTTATAAACTCTTTTGTAGCAAATAAGATTAGATAGATAGAAAATTCTTTATTGTACACCAAATTAAAATAAAACAAGAAAACAATTGCAAAAGAAAAGCGATACAATTGGTGGCCTTATCACTTATAGCGATTTTTTCCAGGCAACCTTACAATGAAGAGTGATTAAAATTACAAGAAAAACGGGGGTGTAAAAAGAATAACAAATACATAATTATATTTTAATAGACAAACCCAAATAAATACTATTACTTAAATAACATAAAATAAGCAAGTGATGGATTAAAAATATCTTTGTAACAATTCCCGCGCTACTATAATTTCCCGATAAATCTTAGAAGTTTCGAAGTTTCTCGATTTTTATGTTTGTAGGTACATGACATTGTGCCGCCCCACCGTAAAAGCGATGCTTCAATCCTAAACCTTGACAATTTTCTTGACCGTTCTTTTAAGATCAAGCGGCTGAGATAATTTACTGCGGATGGGACGCAGTAAATGGGCGCTTTAGTTTTTAAGCATGACTTTTATAAGAGCTGTATTGAGACAAACTCGAATAAATGATTTTGATTTGAACCGCGCTAAGCCTCCCTGCAAGTTCTAGAAACTTATAAGAGCTAGACACGATAGGTAAGGAAATTTTATGAGGACGTAACTGGGCGTATTATAAGCAAATTGTAATTACTTACCTTCACCAAAGATCTCACTCTTCATGACACCCTCGCGGGCTTTCATCAGGTTCACATTACCTCGTAATGTGTTTATTTCGCCATTGTGGGCAAGCACTCTGAAATAAAGAAACCAAATCATTTTAGTTTATCATCATCTTATTTCATGCGGCCGCAGTTTTTGTTTTAAAAAGTAGCCAAATGTACTTATTTTAATATCAAATATCTGCAATCAATCAATCAATCAAGAAAATCACGGAGTTATGGTGATTCGCCTGAACAAACAGTCAAATCTTAAATTTTACTGTTTGTCAATACATAATACATACATAATGTCACGCTTCTTTCCCGTAGGGGTAAGCAGAGATCACATCCTTCCACTTGCTACGATCTTGGCACACACCTTTAGCTTCATTCACACTCATTAACCTCCTCATACACGCCCGTCGGTTTTGGGTACTTTTAACCTGCCTTTTCTCCAAAATTTTCTGAATTTGGTCATGAAAGGTCTTACGTAGTCTTCCCCTCTCAACACCTCTAATCATATATGAATTCATATCGTCTGCTTACTGGTAAAGTGTGTTAAATGCATATTTCCTTGAACTGAGATAATAAGGTTTGAAAGTTCAATAGATTTATTACTCTCATTAAAATATTTTTTTGTAAAATATATTTATGCTAATTGATAGGTAATATATTACACATTATCTCTATTAATTTAAAACAATCATCATCATCATCTCAGCCCATAAACGTCCCACTACTGAGCACGAGCCTCCTCTCACATATCAAGGTGTGAGGGTATTGGGTCATACTCCACCACGCGGACCCAGTGCGGATTGGCGGAGGCAGGTGTATGGCGTCCTGCTGTTAGAATTTATCAAGCCGCCTATTAGGCCTCTAACATGGCTTAACGACTACCACATTTAGTGATAACCGGGACCAACGGCTTAACGTGCCTTCCGAAGCACGGAAGCGCTCGATATCAAATGCCACACAAACGGTCACCCATCCAAGGACTGACCTCTGTAAACTCTGCTGTACTTCGGTGATCGTTTCCGACCACCGAGCACCGCAGAGCTACGAGCGCTTCCTCCATTTAAAACAATATCAGTATCAAAAAATTAAGCAATAAATCAGTTAATATTGATGCAGGGCATGCACTTAACTGGTTTTAGCTGTAATAGAAAAAACAGAGATAATACCTATGTTTGCCATAAAATCTTAGTAATTTGAATGGAAACAACAAGCGAAGGGTAAAAGCTAGGCATTATAATAGAAAAAAGGTGCGTATGTGATGGAGTTGTGGAATTATTGGGTGAAACTCTGCATTTATCTGATTTTACTTGTAGGACTTTAAATAAATTGTGCACTTATTATAGAAATGTTCATACAAATAAGTTCAACATCTTTTAAAGTGTTGCTGAAGGTGTATAATTTAATAATCAAGTCAGACAGTATTCATTCGTAATCACAAATCATAAAGAAATCAGAGTAGGGAAGTATAATCAAGGAAATGAAATTGTAAATTAATACTATGGAGGATTTCATTCTTCAGGAGAATCTTCTTCAATTGCAGGTTCTGGTTGGTGATCAGGCCCATCTATGTCGGTTAAAGATTGGAACCAGCCGTGGTATTTTTCGGGGATAACACCTGTATTAAAATAACGTCAGAAGATTTTCTTTCTTTGCTTTAGTTATCGGCAAAGCCTTAGAATAAAGTTTTTTAAGACGTACTTGGCTAGTTTCATGCGGTTGTTCCATAATTCTGCGTCCTTTTGGTATACTACTTGCAACCTGTGCATTTTTCGCTCAAACTGGTACAGCTGGTACATTATCGCAGTAGACAACGAGGCATCTAAATATAAACGTTTAGATGAATCACATATAATGTGGCCCATGGTAGGGAAAGACTCAATATGCTTTTTGAGGTAATCGACAGCAGCTTCATTACTTTTGTTAGGAGGTTCTTTTTTTCCTCTTTGGTCGTCGGCATCATACAGACCACTTTGGTTGCATTTTTCAATAGTACTATTTATAACGGTGGGAGAAATCGATAAAATGTAACAGAATTATTTCTGAACATTTTTTTGATGTTTAGATCCATCGTGATAAATGAAACATTTTTGTACATTGGCGTTGCTTTTTAGTACCCTTCACTGCATTTATATCTTTTTACCTGTATTTTATAGCAAACAAACGTAAATAAATCAGTTTAACATATTTTAGCCTGACATAATATTCATAGCTACGTAGATGTGGTGTAGGTACATCTACAACGAAAATATCTTAAAGTGATATATCATCATTTACTTGTACAGTTTAGCTCGAAATCAATGGTAAGATGATTTACCTCAGTTTATCTGAATGATTATTGCTATTCCATTGTAGGTTACTATGTTTTTAACTAAGCTATCTTTGTATTTACGGTCCTATCGATTATTCTGTTTTACCAGTAGATAAAGCATCGAAAATTACATATAAATGCATTCATAAGTCATTTTAGAAAAAAAATGCATTTATCATGTTTTACCAGTAAGCAGACGATATATGAATTTAATAAAAAGCTGTTATTATGATATTATAAACAGATGCTTAAACTTTGTTTATTTGTATAGACATATATTTAGGTTACGGTGTTTATTAATTTCTTCGTTATGAATTGTCCAACAAATTATTTTCTATTATATATTATACACTATTAACCATTATTTATTTCCAACAAAATGGTTACACATTATCTTACAGTATTTTTGACGTGACAGAATATAAGGTTCGCTTTTAGATTTATACTTTGATTTAGATGACGAAATGAATCAGCTGCGCATGACCTTCGCCCCATCGTTAACTCCTCAAGCTTAAGCTGCGTGTTCCTGTGCACGGTCCGCACCTTAGTACCTATATACATTTATTTTCTATTCTATAAGGGAACGATCCAAAATATTTGAATCTACGGTCCTTGAGCGAATTTCAGGTGTATAATTGTTGTTTAGTATCCAGTATAAGAAACATGCTTAATTTCATATTTGACGCGAAAAATCAATAAATCATATGAAGTATTCAAGTTCCATAAAATATTATCATAAAATTTTGATAATCGCTTATTTTACGGCTAAACAAGGCTAAGAATACGGCTAAAACAATTTCTGCACTTAGATGCAGGATGGCGGGATGTAGTCATTTTGACGTGTCACATTAAAAAAGAAGATATTTGAAGTCGCCCAAGTTTGAACAACCATTAATAAACTGTGCATGGTACCCAATTTTTATTTATTATAATGTCTGACTGACCTCAAAGGATGTGCTCTCTCCCAGCTGGGGAAGGTGTTGGTGGAGAATCGCGTGTGCACCAGCGCCATGTACGTGGTGAACGCGGGGTTCGCCAGGTCCTTGAAGTACTCCTATAAGCAATCAGACATATTATAAACTTGTATTCATCACAAAGAGAAAACAAACTTATTGACGTATATCATAATTTTAGCCAAACGACCTCTAGCTGGACATAAGCCTCTATTTTTTGACAAAGTAATAATTAAAAAAATACTTTATTGTCTTAAAGATCAACAGGATCATTTAGATTCGACAAATATTCACACACAAAATGTAAATTCGATATTTTTTTTAAGAACAAGCAAAAAAAGAAAGAGAAAAAAAGCAGAATTTGTCAAAGTTTGAGCCAAGGTTCCAGGACATAAGCACTATGCCTATCAACCGTGATAGGATCCTATCTTCGTGTCGTAGAGGTATATTGCGTTGTATGTTGTAAACCAGCCCGACGAGTAAAATAGTTTCAAATTATATAAATATTAAAAATAGACCCACAGAAACAGCACTAACCTAAATTAAAAATATCCTATGCACTAAAAACAATATTAATGGAAAACAGTTACAAATGGATAGACAAATACTTTCGTAAATTTAATATTATTAACGAGATAGGAATCATGAAAGCTAACGTTGTTTCAGAAAGGATGTTAGTGATTAATAACTAGTTAGTAAAAATAAAATCCAAGAGATGTGAGGTACTTTTGCAATCTGCTAATAAGTATGTACTACGAATTCTGCAGTAGGTACTGTTCTTTAGAATTCGTAATGCATTCTATCGTAAATTTGAAAAGATTATAGAAATAACCATACCCATAGTTGGTTAGAAGTGAGCAGCCCCTTGTAGACAATGGCCTTGAGCGAGAGACTGCAGATGTAAAACCTGGCGCCCGGCACCACCAGCTCGTGGGAGGCCCGCTTCCGCAGCACGAACACCTGCGCACACAGAGAACTCCACAAACTGTTCCCGAGCCACAACTAACTGTATTTAATTATTGTATGTCATTTACGTCTCAACGGGGTCCCAACCGGCACCGCGCCGGCCAGTGCGCGCGATCTGAAAAAAATATCTCAAGAGTCGCCTATTCTATACTTCCTTAACGACTAAGGAGTTTGAATTCGCAAGTGGCATTGCGAGTTCATACTCTAACTACAGACCGTGCTCTCGGCGACTACGCGCTCCATCTTACCTGGCGGGCCAGCTGAACCTCGTCTTCTATATCCCCGGTTACAAACACTTGTCGCATAAATGGCTCCGAGTTACGAGCCACTTGACCTGAAAGCCAGTCAAAACAGGCCATTACTAACTTCACCTGGGGATTATGAGTGGCCGCGTATTCTACTTAAATGTGAACCCTTAAATTACCGATTGGAAATACTTCGATGGCACAAGAGTTATGAGTATGTATGAGAGCTATGCTAATTTTGAACGTGTAACAAATTATTACTACAGTCATAAATGCGTTGAATCTAACGAATGAAACATGAAATTTGAACATAGCAGCTATTTGGCAAGCTATGGCAGCATTTATGACAGTTTCAAGCTAAAAATGTATTTTATACAGCTCTGTTTTACCCTCTGAGCGTTAAGCGCGTATGAGCGTTCTGAGTATTGTTTCTAAAGATTCATTACAATGTTCCATTACAATATAATGCAAGCAAGCAAGGCATAAAAGCAAGGCTTTATTGAGAAAATAAATAATGTAAAATATCAAAAACTTCAAATCTTTAGAAACAATTCGAAACAAAATTAACAATTTGGATAATAAGTACAATTCTTGAACAATTCTGTTTAAAACTACTGTAATACACCAGATACGATTTGATAAAAACAATTACGATAAATATAATAGTTATGGTTAGAACAATAACACGACATTTTACTATCAAATCGTATCGAAACTCAGCTATGGAGTTAAGCAGCGTGCCCGCATTCGTTATGCAAATGTAGAACCGAGTATTTATTCAGCAAATATAGACAAATGAATGCGAGCACGAATGTTACTCCCGTGAAATCGGTACTGAGCACGACAAATTCACCAAACACCCGTTTCAAAGGAGTTTATAAGTTTTCAATGATTTGAAACGAGCGCAAGGCGCGTTTGCCAGCCGGTATATTTCGCGGTACATACGTTGAACAATTGCATTGGATGCGCAGTAACACACTATCAGGTCTCAATCGAAGTGCGGCATGGGGGGTGATGCGTAACTATAGCAACGCGGTGAAGCTACGCTCGCTCGAATGCGTTTAGTCACTTTCTGCCCATTTCTTTCTTTTGTCTTTGACAATATTATTGTACCTGCGCAGACAACTGCCATTTTTGTTCAATTTACGTTCCGCCGATTACACAAGGTGTCAAATTGAACAAACCAGATGGTCAAGCATCGTATGTCCCCGAGACGACCCATTCGGTTTGATATGTGAACGACCTGCAATGAGAGTCGTGAGACAAGTCGCAAATGTCTGTCCTCGTAAGGCAAGTCAACTAGGCACATCGATAACGCTACCTATGGAGATGTCGGATTATATTGGCAACACAAGTTATTGATTATTGCGATGTACTGTAAGCATTTCGAGGCATCGTTTCTTATTCACTGAATTTTTTTGTACTGAAATAGCTACTCTCAATAGTAGGAATGTAGTCTAATTTTATTGAAAAAATAAACTAAGACACTTGAGATTTCACAGAAACGATGCTCTTAAAAACAAATAAATACAACATTTTAATCAAAGCAACAAGAACATTATTCTTGGAACTTTAGCAAAATAACACAGGAATTTGAAAAAAACATATTTATGATTTATCTAAAACAGTTTAAGTATGTTTAAAGCGGATAGAAATGAATAACACATTATGCTAATTGAAATAAACAAGATTTAGAACGAAAAGCCCATCATTTATAGTATGAAATCGTTGAGCAACATACCGATGGTAGAGTTATTGGTTGGCACAGTCCTCCAACAGATGACCCTGAGTTTGAGGCTCTCGGCCAACTCCTTGAACTTATCCTCGATGCCCTGGTGGTGAAGCTTGTCCAGGAAGAAGATGCCGGAGGCGTACCTCCCGAAAGGTGGCAAGTCTATTTGATGAGAATCTCTGAAACAAAGAAGGAAATTGGTGAATACAAATAAAGCATTATTTACATTATAACACTACATATAAATATCAGCGGTTAGGGTCGTACACAGTATACACAGACTAATTAGTAATAGAGTTTAGAACTTATAAGGAATATATATTTTTCCGCCTATTTTCTCTAAGGGGTGGGCAGAGGCATATTAACACGCCCAAATTTCGCCAGTTTCATTGTTGGTCCCACATAATGGGTGGCGAGTCTATTGCCGCTTACCGGAAACTTTCTTGATCGCCGAGCCTCGTCTGTTGGTCAACAGGTGCACCAATTGCAGGTGAGGTTTGCTTGGGCCCCCTAAGATGTTGATAGGATCCGTTGATAATATGTTTGAGTACTAAGTTAACGCATTTTCTTTATTTGAGTCGTAAAGTCTTATTTACTTGTTAAATGGTGACTGTAAGGACGGTATATCTTTGAGAGTTCTCTAAGGTTTTCGTGGGATCGGCAACTTGAATCTAATGGGAACCATGTTGACGAAACACAATTATATTTACAGCTTTTATACAATACAATTTTATAGTTATATCCTCTTCTATATCTTTCTATGGTGTAGCCTTAACCAATAGCCTTTTAATGTAGAGTAAACTAAAGGGACCAATTGTAGAAACATAATAATGAATGAAACATTTGTCACTAATCTTAGTTCTAATCCAGTAACAAACCAATTTGAAGCCACGTAATAAGAGTGCCATATAAAAGTAAGATATATAGAAAATATGTCCCGGAGCACATAAACGCTTGATATGAGATTTTAATGTCCCACAAACGGTCACATAGCGTATAATGTTTTATTCATCTGGACTTAATGTATGGTACAATGTTGTTCTATTATCTATGCGGTGACACTGGCTTATACATACACAAACATTTATTAATTCTTGTGTATGACATAAGTCTGTAGATATAAACTAGTATCATTATTTTTTTTAAATAAGACCCTTATACTGTGCAGTTTCCAAAAGGCTTTGAATTCGTTTTCAGCTTCATATTTCCGAGTGTTTTAAGCGAGCATGAGACGGCATTTATGCAGGCTGTCATGAGTGGAAGCGATTGTGTTTCAATTGTTACAAGTCCATAAAAAGGACTCCTCAAAGAAACGCCAAAACCAAAAAGAAATAAATACGTATTTTCTGAAATGCTCGAATTGTTTCTTGCAAATGTCAACATGGTCCCCATACACTTCTAAAATATCGCACCTTTCATACTGTAGGGGCCCAATTCGAAAAACCCTGATTTTTGGAAAACGCGTTTAAAAAATTTTGAGCCTCTATATTTTCACAAAATTGATCATAACGAAATAGTTTTTTTAATTTTAGATGTACCCCTATAGTAGGAAAGCTGCGATATGAGTAAATTATTTTACTTGGTTATAAAAATATACCCCTACTGGGCATCATTTATAATTTATGGAATGAGAAACCTTCGAGAAAGGGACTAATCTGGTCGCTATACTACAATATCGAGTTTGTTTACCTAATACATTCCAAACATCTGATCCAGTAGGGATATGATGTCCTTATCGCATAACAGTAAAGGTCAGGCGACCACCGCTTCTGCGCGCGCACCGTGACGTCACATTGAACCCCCCCACTATTGACTAACAGGCAGGCGAACCGCCTACAGGGAGACTAAAGCCAAACGGAGAAAAACCTTCTTGGTTTATTTGTCTTGAGAAAACTATAAGGAATATTCCGTTATTGCCTTTCATTGGGATAGGATTGTAAAGAAACGTTCGGAGCTACGGTACCGAAAACGAAATAAAGCACATTTTACTGAGGTTGGTAAGTCCTTGTGTAAAGGGATCCCACCAAGATCTAAGAAGCCCAAGCCAACCTCACCTGCAAGTGGTGCACCTGCCGAGGCTCTGGCGAACATAATAGTGCCCGGTAAACGGCAATAGGCTCACCACCTATTACGTGGAATCAACTATATAATCGGCGAAGTGTGGGGGTATAATATGCCTCTGCCTACCCCTTCGGGGAAACAGGCGTGAATGTATGTATGTAATATTTTAGTATAGGTTCAGACATGATTAGGATGTCTTAGCTGATGTTATGTACGCACTTAATTACCTTACAATAAAAAAAACAATTTGGATAAGTTCTGATGTTTTAAGTTAAACATTTACACTGAAATTCTGTAACAGAAGCTTATGAAAACTGTGTTATAAAACAAAATCGCTTTTCTCTGTCTGTCTGTCTCTATGTATGTTTAAAATTACGAAGCGGTTTTTTGATTTATTCCTGATTCGTCATATTCCAAATTGGTGATCTTCCAAACACGACACTTTCCAAACTGGTCATATTCCAAACTAGTCATATATTAGATTCGTCATCTTCCTAATTTGTCATACAATGTACATTTGCCTGCACAAATTAATTCAATAAATCCTTTGTGGTAAATTTTATGATAAGAACCTATTTATATGAGTGTTACTTGTCTATCATGAAGTTAATGTCATTGTCACTTTAATATTTATATTGAGTGAATATAATTTTAATGAAATAAAAAGATGGCTTCTAATACTACTATACGCGCGTACTATACGCACGAAGAAATGCAGTTTATCGCAAGTGAAAGAGGGAAAAAGTTACTTTTGTATTCTGGATACAAATACAGTCTACACAAAAAAAATAAAAATGGTACTGTTACATGGAGATGTACAAAAAGGGGTGAGTGTGCAACTTCCATTACTGTAAATGATAATAATGTCGTCATGAGGCAGCCTAACCATGTATGTAATCCGGAGTTTATGAAGTTAGAGGCTGACAAATGCTTTGATAATATGAAATTGGCAGTCACCAATAATTTCGAACCTATACCAAAAATATTCGAGAAAATTGAACAAGATTTTATAGAACTTAATGGAGAATCTTCTCTGTCGGAGCTACCGATATGGAAAAATAAAAAAAGTACTTTATACAATGTCAGAAACAGATTTCTTAATGTGCGAAAATGCACATATGATAAAGTAAGCGATGTTTTGATCCCAGAACAGCTATCCAAAGATTTTTTAATTTGTAGTGACGGACTTGACGATAAAATTTTAATATTTTCATCGCCCACTGCTTTAGACTTTCTATCAAAGACTGAACATTATTACGCTGATGGTACATTTAAGGTTGCGCCACCCCCTTTTAACCAACTCTATAGTCTTCATGCAAATTTGGAGTCAAGTGTTAAAAAATTCATATTTTGTACCACTCGTTTATGCGCTTTTACCAAGCAAAAGTGAAGAGATTTATCGGCGTTTATTTTTCCTTCTAAAAGAAAGGTTTGGTTTAAATATCACCAAGTTTAAGTGTGACTTTGAGTTAGCTGGTATAAACGGTTTTTTATCAGTATTTCCGAACGCAACAGTAACAGGATGTTATTTCCATTACCAAAAAGCCTTATGGAAAAAATCTAAGGATTGTGGAGCATTCGCTACTGAAGAAGGCAGATTTTATACAAAATTATGTGCAAAACTAGCTTTGTTACCTAAACAATACGTACCGGAGGCATACTTAGAAATATCTCACTCTGCCTCAGATTCAAACGAGATAAGGTTATTTCATAATTATTTTGTAAATTTTTGGATGCAAAAGATCACTAGCAATTCATTTTGTGTTGATGAAGATAATTTCCGCACAAATAATGCCGTAGAAGGTTGGAACAACAGAATTAACCATAGATTAAAGAAAAAAGGTTCATTGTATTTATTTGTAAAAAAGATGAGGGAAGAAGCACTACACCAGGATATAAGAATAAAAAAAATTTTTTTACATTCCAACCAAACGCACCGCCGACGAACTAAAGAATCAAATAAATTTACAAAAGAAAAGGAGATAGTACAGGATTTTGTAGATAAAAAAATAACTGTTGTGGAGTGTCTGAGTAGGCTATGTGAAGTATAATTTTATTAATGATTTATTTTCTCTAAGGAGAATACTTTGTTATTTTATTGCAAAGAAAGTGTGTTTGCTTTTAACATAAATAGGTATATTTTAAATCTTAAAAAATGTTTTAACAAGAAATAAAATTAAAATTCAGTTTGACTGTACAATGACAAGTTTGGAAGATGACGAATCTAATATATGACTAGTTTGGAATATGACCAGTTTGGAAAGTGTCGTGTTTGGAAGATGACCAATTTGGAATATGACGAATCAGGAATAAATCGGTTTTTTTTATAGATAGAGTGGTTTCAGAGAAAGGTTTATGTGTAGGTTACGCGGACAAAGTCGCGGACGGCTGCTAGTAACTATATATTCATGTATATGAAGGTAGTATGCGTCCAAAATTCTCGAATATTCGACAGTTTAAGTGTAATGATTTTGTAATAAGGTCTGACTGACGTAACTGGGTTTATTTCTATAAATAAATATTCCAAGACGTCTATCGATCTCTGTACAGCGAAGCCATCCAATGAAGCGTGCTTAATTATTTTCTAGCCAAATAATTAAAATGAAGGAGAACTAAAAGATTGGAGAACTCAACATGAAAATTTATTTTCCCAGAAAGCGTCTGCGTTTGAAATTTATCTGAAATATATTTAGATTTTCTTGGAATTTCGCAAAGATTAAATTAGTCTTCGTGTTAATTATCAACAGCAACTAATAAAATTGCCCTTAATTGTGTGAAAAAGATTTGCTAAATCATTATTCATGATAATGATTTAGCAAAACAGATTAGGCGTGGAGGTGCAAGATATTTTATCTGCTTCTAAGTTCGGGGGTTCTATTCCCACACGACACATGTGTGTATTTACAAAAAACAAGAATTGAAAGTATGTTTATTCGTTGTTTAGTATCTACCCATAGTTACAAGCTCTGCTTAGTCTGCTTAGTTGGGCTAGAAGCAGTGGTTGAGATGTCCCTCCCGAACAGGTCTCCACCTTGGCGTGGTGGGGGGGCTGAGTACCTCCCGGAGGCCGGGAAAAGGTAACACCCAGAGACCGACGACTCTGGGTGCCCTTAGTACTGACTACCGGGAGAGAAACAAAGAGGGACCTGTGGAGGGCGCAGCGGGCGGGCCAGGAGGGTCTAGGCAGAGGGAGCAGGGGGCCCCTGCTGTCTCACCATGAACCCTCCGGAAAGTCGGCCACACACGCTATGGTCGCACGGGGAAGTAGAAGGGGCGCGTCCACTGCGCCTCTCTGAGGAGGTCCTCCCGGTTTTGGTCCGGGGGACGTTGACTGCAGGCGGGTGTCAGACGCTGCAACCCAGGTACTGGCCACCGCCTTTTTCTCAACAAGCGGCGGGCGTCGTCGAAAGATTTTTAGTGGGTATTAGTGCGGGCAGTCGTGTCTGCCGGTGGTGAGACCCACACCCCCCTTCGGTCCCCCTTTGGCCGGAAGGCAGTGCAAATGCATTTTGGTACCCACGTAAAAGAAAAAAAAAAGTGGTTGAGATGTCCAATAATATTTATTTGAGTTTGTTTACGAACCTCATTGTTCGCCGGATCGTCGCAAGCACCACGCCATCGCCGTGACGTTTATCGACGATTATTTGGTTAAGTTCCAGTTACGTGTGTTTGGTCACCGCTGTACACGCGTAATTTGTTTTCGATTTCTTGCACACGGTGTATGGCATTGAATTTATTTTTATACATAAATACATCATCTTACGACCATAATATATCCCGTTTAGGGTAGGCAGAAACCATACTTTAATCATTTAAAAGGGATTTATTTGGTTAGTAGTTGGAAGCAGGACAGGATAATGAAGTGAAAGTAATTGTTTATGTAGACTTAGATGTGCTGTATCTAAAAGCATGGAGTATCAAACAAGTACTACCAGCATTACTCAACTGAAAACCAATGCCGTGGCGTTTCTTTGGTTTATGGCAATAATTTGGCTGAGCGAGTCACACGCATTTCGTGAGAAACGCAATTCGTCAGATATTAAATTCAGGTATAGCGATTTTTTTTACATACTTACTCCACTTATTTTTCTAACAAAATTAAATATATGTGACATCTTTCAAAAACCATCTGAAACTCTAACAATCACTTTAATCAAGACGACATCGCTGATTCTCATAAGTTGCAAGACAGTAGTTAGTTAAGAAACCTCGTGATTGATATATTTATTTTATTGTTTATGGAGTAAGGAATAAAACAAATTCTAGACTTTATTTCTGAATCCTGATATGTTTCCTAAAATAAATTAAAATTATCTCTATATATTGTTTTTTTTTAATAATGATGATTTGATTAAAGTATACTCATACTTTAATCAAATCATCATCCTTCTGCCCTACTTTCAGTTTATCTGGAATTGGCACAGCATGTGAAAAATACGAAAACTTTACTTGACTATTTATACATGGAAAAATACAGGAATTACAACAGACATGTACAAAAGTACTGCTTATCCCTTAAAGGAATTCCTTCCAGCAGACCAAAGAAGGAAAAATACAAATTTTAAAAGTACACGTGCACAAAATACATTACAACACTAACGCAATAAACTTTTACTATCATAGCTGACAAATGAGCCTTTTAAAAATAAATTGACTAACAGGGGGCCTACGGCCGAGTTCGATGGCAATCTATTATTATCAGAGGTCGGAATTAGGTAGAGTTATTTATGTACTTGCATCGAAATGTTGATATTAATGTGGACCTTCCCGGGATTTCAACGTGTGCGTATTGGAATTTTGCAACTTCGGTCATCCAATATCATTGATGTAAGTTTGGCAACGTCGCACGTGCAGTAGTCTAAATTAAAAAAGTAAAAGTAAATAACTTTTTATTAAAAAGTAACGGGATTTTTTCTATTCTTTAAAATTAATCCCGGGATTTGAGGCATATCCACTATATTCTTTCGCTGTGTGAAATCAGTGTAAGTACATGAATAACTCTACCTAATTCCGACCTCTGATTATTATAAGGCAAAATGGATTTCGAATTGATTCTGTCGTACCGCCGAACTCATGGAAATCGAAACAAAATGGCGTTCTTCATTTACCTATTGGTCTGTCACGGACTGAAAGGTCATGAATGAGAGGTGGCTGTCGGCAGATTCCCCGGTACGGATTAATGAACGTAAACAAAGTATGATCTAGATGGATTACCGGTAATCCATCGAATTCGGCGGTAGGCCCCCAGGACTATAATCTAAATAGGCTTATTAAAGAACCAAAACCACTTCGAAGTACAAAGACCTATTTTAATAACAGATAAAAGTAATTATCTGTTAATGGGAACGAGTTGTGAATCCAAATATTTACCATAGCAAGGGCACATTGATAATCTATGGTAGTTATTGTGTTATGAAGAACAATGTATGTCATATCTCTTCTAACCACAATTGAACGAGAACAAAAGTGAATTGATTCAATTGAATAGGCAATTATTGGATGTGATTCGTAAACTTCGCCGTGCCGTTTGTGACTGGGGTTATACTGACTACTGTAACTACCGAGAATGGAGGAGACGTGGGAGAGAGCCAACGAGCGAACTGTCAACATCCGCTTTTAATTAACTGTCATGTAGACATATTAGTACACTATAAAATTATTATAATGGATGGACAATAAGTTTTGATTGTTTGTTTGCATTGAATATTCTCCAAAACATCTGGATTGATTTACATACAAATTTTTGCAATGAAAAGCTACATTCAATACTCAATACTTTATTGCGTTACAACAATGTGTTTTACAAGATGGTAGTTTAGGTACAAAAGTATCAATTGTGGACCCTGTCGGGCACAGCATAGTGTAGAAGAGAGGAGGAAGGACGCTGTTTAATTACTAGTTAGTTAAATCTAGTTGTTCATTACATAATTCATAAATATTTGCTTATTTTTGACTACGAGTAGTTATTAGTTGTTATTCTCATAAAATTTCATAGTAATAAAATGTTAGGTATACTTGGTTATATTTGTTTTTATTTAAACTTTCATTTTCATCTTCATATTATTTTTTCGGTTTAATATTCTTTTACTTTTATACTATTAAATTTAATATGTAAGTAATACATTCTTCACGATTAACACAAAATATAGCCTACCATATTTTTAATCGATTCTAGTATCTACAAGAGCATGCCTTGTAGATTATATGTTACTTTAATTAAGCAAAAAAAGGTATCGGATGTGGCAAGATTAGAAGCAGTGAATGGGCGCGTTAGTTTGCAAGTATGACATTCTTAAGAGCTCTATTGAGCCAATATTTGAATTAATGAATTTTGAATTTGAATTTTTTAGAACTCCCATAGAATGTATTTTCAGACACTTCCACTCGCTTCTGAGGTCGTGGGTCCTTCACATGTTTCCACACATATTACTGTTAGTATATTGTGCATAGTGCTGTTGGTGACAGGAGCATACCGAGAACGGAGAAGACGTGGGAGAGAGCCAACGAGCGAAGTGTCATTAACTGTCATGTAGGCATTTATGCAAAAAGTTTGTACTATAATCAGTTATCCGAGTACACTTGATGACAGTGTGCCATTAAGTTTATAATAAAAAGAATGAAGGTAGACAGAAACGAAATTTAATAATAATAATAAATAATAAAAAAATATTTATTGGTGCACCATACAATTAAAAATTAAAACTAAAAACAATTAATAAATGTTTATATGATGCACCAAAATGACCCAACTCAGCATATGCTAGTCCCGTGTTCTAGCGCTGGTTTTCAGCTGGGCCATTTTGGGTGCAGTGCGGAACGTACATCTTATAAATTATTTACAAAATATTTCTAAAACTTAAATTATAAGGATCAAAAAATAATAACTAAATATGCGGTACTAATAATAATAAACAAAAAGACAAATAACAACATACTGAAAACTGTAAAATATAAGTAAAAAATTTAAATAGAAAATTTGTAGTGACGAGAGCGACTAATTACTATGGACTTTTATTTAAATTTCTAACAGAAGAGTTGGGTTCTAACTGAAAAAGAAAACATAGATTTATTGATATGATGCAAAGGTCGGATCGGACTAAGTCATGAGTTCGATTCACACTCATAAGAAATATTTGTGTTCACCAACATGGACGTCTGTCTTGGCCTGGTTGTTTTCTATTACTATAAGGACGTATTTTCAAGAAAGTGTTTATTCATATTGTCTTGTAACAATAGTACAAACTCTGCTTAGTTTGGGACTAAATGGCGCTGTGTCAGATGTCAGAGCATATTATAATTATTATTTGAATAGGCTACAAAAGAACAGACAAAATTCTATTCGCTTTAAACACGTTAGACGCCTTTTTCACAGACAAAAGAAACGCTATTGTATGTCTGATTATACCATAAATTTATTGATTTAATAATTATGTACACAAAAGTAACAATTACGTAACTGTTGATTATATGAAAATAATAATAGTTATATAACAATCCCTCCTGTTACACAATATTATACAGAAATTGTATGAAGTCCATTCAACTACAATTCTATAAAAAAAATGGATACCGCTCCGTTTCTCGAGGCAAATCAATTTGTTGAGCTATAGTGAAATGAAGACTTCCTAAACGATTTTGCAGGTTATCTGGCTTCTGTATAGTATATTCTATACTAGCGACTGTCTCCGACTTCTGCTTTATCAACGGGTACTTTGGTATTCTTTGTGTTATAAGAAGACCTTAGAGAGCCCGAGAACATATTTGAGCCAACTTCTGAGTAAAAATCCGGACTTCTAAAGTCTATGATTAAAACTGTTTCACACTCCACAATAAGTACTTATCTTTTGTTCAATCAAAAAGCATGTTCGTTTGGTTTTTTGGTTCGTAGGTCAAGGTTTGGTTATTACGGCAATGAATGAGAGTAATGGTAGCATAATTCTTTACAGCAGGATGCTGTTCCTCCGATCCAAAGAGGGTTCGTGTAGAGTTTGGTATGTATCCCTCTCAACTCTTTTTGTAAAGGAAAGTCCGAGCATAGCAGTTCAATTCAAAACGTTTTTAACAAAAAAAAACACGACCATGGTCAGTTTCATCATCATAAACGTCAGCAAGGAAGTCCATTGCTGAATATAGGCTTCCTTTATAAACTTGTGATTGTGACCAATTAATAATTCTAATATGTTTATTTTCCAAAATGATTACAAAAATTTCTCTGTGAGATGTCCTCCATCCATTGTGCATCCAGCTCGATTCTGTGACTTTTATTAGATCGCCTGTTTGTCTCCATAATGGTCAGGTTACAATTTCATATGAGTACTGATATTCACTATTTCTAAACGGTATATTAAGGATTTTCCAAAGAAGTGCGTGGAAAAATGCTACCAGCAAACTTAAATATCCGAGCAAAAAAGATTATCAAATGTGTCGTCTGACGGCCACATGGAGAGTCTCGTGGCTGCCACCGGTACGAAGATGGCATGCTGGCAAATGGCCAAACTGGCAGCCAAATCGGGATATTTACAATGGCACTTAATGTCTTACAGGACGCTGAACTGGTTCTAAGTTATGCAGTGGTACCGAGTGTCAGACACGCGAAGTTAAAGTTTATTCGGAAAGGTTTTAGTTTATTCGAAATTAAAATTGCTTGTGTCCTTATATAACATAGTAATTTATTTATAGCGTTTTGGGGAACAATATCGCCAAACTCATCATCCTAAACCCGCCTATTTTATAAAGATTATGTAATATTAGAAAGGGTCACGCTGGTACAAAATACCAAGGTAGATTAGAGCTAAAAGATTTTAAAAGAAATATTGTTAGAAATTTAGATAGACACAGAGAGACGATCGATGATTGTGGAACTATAGAAAAATCACTACAGAGTAAAAACCAAAGTTGCGTTCCTTTGTCTGTCCCTATGCATGCTTATATCTTTAAAACTACGCAACGGATTTTAGTGCGATTTCTGTAATAGTTATAGTGGTTCAAAAAGCGTGTTTATAACATAAATGTTAAAAATTAAAAACATATTATGTAGGTCACGCCGACTAAGTAGCGGGTGGCTGCGAGTTTGATATAAAGCTTATTAATTACTAGAGGCACGCCTCCGTTTTGTTTCAGTAGCAATTTAAAAAAAAAATTACAACTTGATTTTAAATTATTGTAGTTTTAGTAGAGATTTCTAGTCAAAAAGCCTATGTTACTCAGGTATAAGGAAGCATTCTAATGGTGAAAGAACTATTGAAATCCATTCAATGTTTCTGACGACCGATATGGCGTGGAGGTCAGTATACCTACACTTCACTCCAGAGGTCGTGGGGTCGATTCCCACACAGGACAAATCTTTGTGTGCATTAACATGAATATTTGTTCTGGTTGGGTGTTTTCCTATGTATATTAAGTATGTATTTACAAAAAAAAGTATTTAAATATGTTTATCCGTTGTTTAGTATCCATAACACAAGTTTTTAATGATACTTATATTGAAACTAAATAATTGGTGTAAGTGTCAGAAATATTTATTATTATTATTATATTATTTATTTAAGGTAATAAAGGTCAGACGGCAGTCGCTCCGTGTAATAACTGAAATTCAGTTAAAATCTGGTTAAACCAGTGAGTAGACCCCCCCGAACAGGTCTTCACCTTGGCGTACTGGGGGGGCTACTGGAGGTCGGGAAAAGGTTGGCCAGAACCCAGAAGTTGGCGATAATTGGTGTAATTGTCATTTTATTTATTTATTATTATTTTATTTGTTTCTGCGTTTATTCGTAACACAGTAAAGCTAGTCGCTAGTTTTTAAGTTTTTTAACTTTAACTTTCATAAGAGCTCTATTGAGCCAAACTTGAATAAATGATTTTGACTTTGACTTTCACATACACACAAAAAAATTCTCTTTAAATTATAGATTACAAAAAAATTAAACAAATAAACGTCTTTAAATAGATAAACTTAATAAAAGTAACAAACTATCCTTCCTTAGTGTGGATAATCAAACCAATCAGAAGTACTCTAGAAATCCTATTTGTTTTATTTCAATTACCACAAACATTGCGCTTGTAAATAAGTTGTAACATTTAGTACATACAAACGTTTTCTGTAACAATATGTAATTATTATGTATTTAGTCAAGTGTGCATGGAAAACAATATTGAAACAAGCGTTTTATCTCGTAATGACTTAGAAGCATTGTCTTTTTGCATCATTGCTAGTGTCAGTGTGGAAAAAACCACAACAACACGGCTACTTGTATGAGCGCGAGTATAGCTTTGATAATTACTATGTTAATGATAAAAGATTTTAGCCAATTGCCTCTTAGCAACAGTTGATTTAATTTTTATCCTTACCTGTCTGTTTATTTCTGAGATACAGGCAGACTTTCTGCCTACTTCAGACTCCAGTGTCCCACAATCATAGATACGTTTTGTGAATTGTTTTTATAAGTACCAATTATGCATGTAATTTCTGTAATTGTGGTGAGAAAATAAACATTATTATTATTATTTTAGATTAATGAGTGTGTTATGACTTCATACATACATTCACGCCTGTTTCTCCGAAGGGGTAGGCATAGTCATTTCATATGCCCACACTTCGCCAATTGCATTGTTGATCCCACTTAACATGTGGCGAGTTTATTGCCGCTCACCAGGAACTGTTACGTTTGCCAGAGCCTCGATCGTTAATCAGGTACACCACCTGCAGGTAAAGTTGGCTTGGGCTCTTCAGATCTTGGTAGGAGCCATATACACCCTCCCCCTGTCTCCCCGTAACGTCTTGATAAAATTAAAAGTAAAGAACAAACCACGATTGAAATCCGTAAAATCCATAATTCCAAACTAATATTATAAATGCGCAAGCAACTCTGTCTGTCTTTCTGTTTGTCTGTCTTTTCTTCATGCCTAAACTATTGAACCGATTTGTGTAAAAGTTGGTACAGACATAGTTTGGAACTCGAGATAGGACATAGGATAGTTTTTATCCCGAAAATCCCGCGAAAGCGAGAACTTCTCAAAAATCCCGCGATATCGGGAACTATGTGGGCAAAACCAAAAATCTGCCAGAAGTCACTATTCGACGCGAACGTAGTCGCAGGCAATATATTATAAATGCGAAACTAACTCTGTCTGTCTGTCTCTCTGTCTATAGTTTTACGCCAAAAGTATTGAACTAATGTAAATGAATGCAGATTAGTTAAGAGCCTGAGAGAGGGCATAAGCTACTCTTTATTGCGAAAGAAAGGGTAGAAATAGGAGATCAAAGTTTTTATGGAAAGTCTTAATTGTTGACGATCGAAACGTTAAACTATTTTGTTAGTTTTATTATTCATATTCATTTAATCCTCTTAAATTTATAACATAAATGGTACAACACATACAAAATGTTTGAGTTCAGAGATGTTTTCACATGTTATAAATTTACCTATTAAAGGTATTGTGATGTTAACAGATGACATAAATTTACGCATAACAATGAATAAAACTATACATGGAAAACAAAAAATATATTCTGCCAAACTGCATAGCAGTTTGTTGACAGATGTATCATGGCTCATGCTTATTCACTGACATAATAGGTTGGGGAAAAAGTCTTTTCGTATTTTTGTATGAAAAGTCAAGACATTTTTTTCAAAGTTTATTTACATTTATTTACAATATATATGTACCGTTTTGTTGAATAACTTTCTGCCATTTTGTGGGCAGAGACATTATCCCGTTACTGTAGAAACTTTGGGACTTCTGATCAAAAAAACGGGACAAATAGTTTTGGCAGTCCTCTCTTGAGGTCAACCTTACAGAACCTAAAGAATTCTGCAGAGACCGAAACAGGTGAAAATCTGAAGGCGCAAGGTCAGGGCTATATGGTGGATGCACTAGGACCTCCCAGTCGAACTCTCTTAATTTTTGCTGAGTGGCTAAAGATGTGTGTGGTCTAGCGTTATCGTGATGGAAGACCACACCCTTCCTGTTGATCAATTCCGGCCGTTTTCTCTCGACTGCTTCCTTTAATCTCATCAGTTGCTGGCAGTAAAGATCAGAATCGATGGTTTTGCCGGGCGGTAAAAGCTCATAATAAACAATGCCCTTCCAATCCCACCATATACACAGCATCACCTTATTTCGTGTTAGGCCAGGTTTGGCCACAGTCTGTGAAGCCTGGCCAACTTTCGACCACGACCTTTTTCGCACGTTCTTGTCGTACGTGATCCACTTTTCATCGCCAGTTATCAATCTCTTCAAAAACGGCTCGGTTTCATTACGTCTCAATAATGAATCGCAAATGAGTACACGGTTCATTAAGTTTCTTTGAGTGAGCTCGTGTGGCACCCAAATATCGAGCTTTTTTGTATAACCAGCTTTCTTCAAATGGGTCAAAACTGTTTTGTGGTCAATTCCCAGTTCTTCAGCTACATCGTAACTACTAATATGCCGATCTTGCTCCACTCTTTCAAAAATGGCGTCCATTTTATTCGTAACAGGGCGACCAGAGCGAGGTGCATCTTTAACATCAAAATTTCCGGACTGAAAACGTTTGAACCAAATTTGTGCTACTCTTACTGACACTGCATCAGGTCCATAAACACCACAAATTTTTTTCACTGCTTGAGTTGCATTTTTGCCTTTTTTATAATAAAATTTTAAAATGTATCGAATTTCTTCATTAGATTCACTCATTTTTACGGAGAGAAAAACAAATGAAAAATAGCGGGAAACAACTTTTTTTTATTTTTTTTTTCTTTATAATGGAACCTTTTTAATGTTACCAAAACCAGCCAGACACAAATAGTACAGTCAAAAAAATTTTATAATAAGTTTATACCTACGTTATGCGAAAAGACTTTTTCCCCGACCTAATATCTAGTTCCAAGATAAGTATCATTAAGGACTTGTGTTATGGATACTAAACAACGGATAAACATACACAAATACTTTTTTTTTGTAAATACATACTTAATGTAGAAAACACCCAGACCAGGACAAATATTCATATTCATGCATACAAAGATTTGCCCTGTGTGGGAATCGAACCCACGACCTCTGGAGTGAAGTGTAGGTATACTGACCTTCACGCCATATCGGTCGTCAAAAAGATCAAAAAGATGCGCGGTATAATCGAATTTAACGCGGATAAGTCGCGGGCGAGCATCTAGTATATTGTATTTAGTTTAATCTAGTAAACAGAAGACAGTATATACCAGGAACAATCCCAAAAAATGCAAAAAATACCTGTATAATTTCTGCACCCAACACCGCGTTAGTTTGTGATACGAGGCACCACGATATGCTAGCGTGTCTATATTATCCGACACCGGTTGTTTATAGAAATATATTTTACACATGATTACATTTACGTCAATGGTATTTGTTATCGGATTTTTATGTTTCTATGTAATTGCTTCTAGAACTACATACTACGGATCAAAAGATTTAAAATATGATTTAAACATACAGCTGTAAGTTATTAACAATATTATATTATGGTTCACAGTCCAAAAGTTGCAAAAATCTCTATTATATTTGACGACCGATATGGCGTGGAGGTCAGTATACCTACACTTCACTCCAGAGGTCGTGGGTTCGATTCCCACACAGGGCAAAACTTTGTATGCATGAATATGACTGGTCTGGGTGTTTTCCTATGTACATTAAGTATGTATGTACAAAAAAAAGTATGTAAGTATGTTTATCCGTTGTTTAGTATCCATAACACAAGTTCTTAATGATACTTACACTTCACTCCAGAGGTCGTGGGTTCGATTCCCACACAGGACAAATCTTGTGTGCATGAACATAAATATTTGTTCTGGTCTGGGCATATTCCTTTATTTATTAAGTATGTATTTACAAAAAAAAAGTATTTAAGTATGTTTATCCGTTGTTTAGTATCCATAACACAAGTTCTTAATGATACTTATCTTGGAACTAAATAATTGGTGTAATTGTCAGAAAATATTTATTATTATTTATTATCAACTTTTCTCAATTTTAGAATCATCTGTATTCAATATGTTGTCTCAGATTATGTTGTATTTTAAAAAGTAAATAATCGGGAGAAAAACCAACTCTGACGATTTTATTGCCCGTTCTATTACAATCAAGCTCCCGCCCGCAAGTTTGTTTGTTGCGCGCGTTAGTTTATAAGTATGACTTTCATAAGAGCTCTATTGAGACAAACTTGAATAAATGATATTGATTTTGAATATTAATAAGAATCACAACTTTGCAAGCACTGCTTTTCATTATTTCACTATAATTGAAAATGGAATATAATAAACTAAACCTCTAAAAAAAGCTTTTTTGATCATCAAAAATACTGAGTGAGCATCTAATAGGTGATTAGGTGCTCAATCAGTATTTTTGATGTACAAAAAGGTTAGGTTAGGTTGGCAATTTATTAATTTTGAAGACACGTTAAATAACACCCATTGAAAATTTGCCGCGATGAGTTTCTTAAGGCATTCTTTTCAATCTCGTTGCCTTTTTGGAAGCCTCGTTAGAGTCACCGACAGACCGACTGACTGACGGACATTCCCCTTTAGAATCACGACAGGCTGACTGACAGATCCCCCATATAAGAGTCACCGACAGACTGACAAATCTTGAGAAAAAACCACAACAGACAGGTAAACTAACAAACCTTGACGAATTCTGACAAAGAATCCATTTGCTGCCACGAATGCCTGTAGGGATCTTTTGATAATATCCGAAGCTAACAAGCTGTTTAAATACAATCTTAGCTTAAAAAGATTGTGTGTACCTTTGTAGCGCAGTATGTACAGAGGCACTGTTTAATACGATGCTGCTCGGCATTAGCAAGGAATCCATCTCTAAACAAATGCCTGCCACTAGGCTGCCACTAGGCTCCAAAAAATTAACAAATCTTTTAAAGGTCAATGTGTGCGATTCTATAATAAAATCCCAAGCAATATACAGCAATTAAGCCTAAATAAATTTAAATTAACAATAAAACGCAAGCTGTCTTCAAAGGGATATTATTCTATTAAAGACTATATGGCTGATAAAAATGCTTGGGATTAAACCGCCGTTTCATATAGGCTGTTCTAATATGAATGACTTAAAGCATGAATATTGTTATATTATGTTGCATTGTATAGCGTCACAGACAAATGAAGATTGTAACTAACCAATCGATAATTTAAAAGAGCATAGCCTGTGAGTTTCTTGCCAGTTCTTCTTACAGAGCGGTGGCTCGGAACTGGCACTTAGATTCGCTTACACTTAAATATTTTTTGTTTTTTTAAATTGTTTGGTTGCAAGTGAATCTAAGCTTCGTGATTTTAGTATAGTTATATTTTATTTGTTTTTGTTGTTTTTTTATAATTTTGACATTTTCAAATACTATGTAATAGTTTATGAAATAAAGTATTTTTGACTTTTGAAACTTTGAAACTAAATTGATGGCGTACTGTGATGGCGCTTCAAATGGTATTTCCGAACAGGTTAGACAGTGGAATAAAATTCTTGTTGAATGTCTAGAGACAGAATTGCATAGTAAGATTGTAACTTACTGAATTAGAATTCTAGTTCAACATTATCAACAGCCCAAGAGTGACCGATTGTAGGCGGCCTTAATTTATCGTGATCAGAGTTTAAGTTTGAAAAGAGGAAAGTGATCAAATGATGATATATTTCTAAGGAGGACTGTACCAATAAGTAAAATTGTACCCATATGTTATTGGTATTATAGCCTTCTACGCCCTTATTCAAATGTTTTTAAACAAAACAAACAACTTCAATAAACCGCATACTTGTTTTATTTTTAACTTATGCTCTTTTAGGTGTCGCCTGTTAGATACGCTTTAAATAATATATAGTGAATAATTAATGAAAACATAGATAAATCTAAATGTTTGGCAGCGTCCGTCAGCGCCGGGCGCCAACACGCACGCCGTTCATTCAGCAACTGAATGGAATGATTAATACTATCATTCAGTATAAAACCTATCTACACAGAAACCGTGTAATCATCGGCAATGATTATTGATTACTTATAATATTAAATTTATTACGATTGGTGTTGTTTGACAATTGATATGCAAACTACGACAAATATTTATGAGCATTAATTTTAAATATTTGTTCCGTTCTGGGTGTTTCCTACATGTAGGAAACAATAAGTATCTAACTTATTCCTATATGTAGCATGTATTTATAAAACGCTCTGCCTAGCTTAGGACTGAATGGAGCTTTGTGATCTAAAGAAGAATGAAAAAATGATTGTGTTGGATTTGAATTATTATATATATTAATATTCAAATATATATATAAATATTTATATATTCCAATTCTACTTTCAATTCAGATTAAATTAAACACCATTTTTGTTATGTTATAATCAGTTTGGAACCTGATAATAAGTGTTTATAGTAATTTAATAATTGATGACAGACTGATAAATCCCGAAGATGGATTCAATTGCATTCCAGTCCAAAGGTAAACAATGTTATCTTGTTGGAAAGCCACAAATTTCCGCCGTCTCAACGCTGCATGGTCACCCCCTAATCCCTTTATCTTATCTGATCTTGTAATTGACCGTGTGGTTATCACGGTACGAAAGCATGTCATGATTAAGCAATGCCTCATCATGATCAAATCAGGCGCAGCGAGTATATTTCCGTTGTTAGGCGAATTGATAATCGCTTTTCTTGTCTATCAATGAAACCGTTGACGACTAAAAATGTAAAAGTTTAAGGGAATAAAGGTCAGACGGCAGTCGCTCAGTGTAATAACTAAAATTCAGTTAAAATCTGGTTAAACCAGTGAGAAGACCCCCCCGAATAGGTCTTCACCTTGGCGTACTGGGGGGGCTACTGGAGGTCGGGAAAAGGTGGAAAACTAAGAGGGAGCAGCGAGCGGGCCAGGAGGGCCCGTCAAGCAGCGCCAGGAGGGTGGTCTTAGGCAGCAAAGGCAGGCTGCCCCTACTGTTTAACCATAGACCCTCCGAGAAGTCGGCCACACACGCTATGGTCGCACAAGGAGGTAGGAGAGGCGCGTCCACTGCGACTCTCTGAGGAGGTCCTCCCGGTTTTGGTCCGGGGGATGTTGGCCGCGGGCGGGGTGTCAGAGCTGTAACCCAGGTACTGGCCCCACGCCTTTTTCTCAACAAGCGGCGGACGTCGTCGGAAGATTTTTGTGGGTATTACTGCTGGCGGTCGTGTCTGCCGGGGGAGAGTCCCACACACCTCTCTCGGTCCCCTTTTGGCCGAGAGACAGTGCGTAAGTGCATTTTGTTACGTAAGTGAGTAGACCCTTCTTTTAGCGCAAGTCCAGGGCTAAATCGGAATAATAGTACGATGATAATGACTATTTAATTAAATTAGAATTAGTGCAAATTATGCAGTTCGGCCGACCTTGGAATGGTGGACATCCACTAAGGTAGGATTTTTTTTAATTATTTACCACAAAAACTAAGTAATATGCTCCTATAAATTTTAACTTGTGATGTTAAACTTAAACCTAACTTAAGTTAAAATAAAAATGGATGGTATTAGGCACATGGATATTTTATAACTCGTAAAGTCTTTGGTAATAAAGATAATTTCTGACGGGCGGAAGCTGATGTATTATTATTAGGGAAGAAAACGAACTGCTACATAAATTCCCCTCTCATCTGACACTAGTGCACAAATCACAATGAATCTCTCCTTGAGCTGACATATAAATTAATAAAACTATTTTCATGAGAACACTTGCTCACTCAAATCTAGACAGACGTCTAGACAACAATTGTATAGGACATCTGTCGTTTAGTTTAATTTTAAAATGCGTTTTTATACTCGGGAACAAGTCATCTGGTATCTTTGACGACTGATATGGCGTGGTGGTCAGTATACCTACACTTCACTCCAGAGGTCGTGGGTTCGATTCCCACATAAGACAAATCTTTTTTTAACTTTGTATAACACAAGTTCTTGATGATACTTATCTTGGAACTAAATAATTGGTGTAATTGTTAGAAAATATTTATTTATTATCTTTGTGCATTTTTTTATGACATTCATGTAGGTAGGTCTTTAAGATAGTTACCACACCCTATTTATCAATCATCCATCGAATAATAAGCAAATTGAAGTCATTCGATTATTTTTACCATACCAATAGATCATACATCATCATAATTATCATCATCAGCACAGGGAAATCCACTGCTGAACATAGGCCTCCCCCATAAATTTTCAGCGTGACCTATTGTAGGCGGCCTGCATCAGGCGTGATCCTTCATTAGATCTTCAGTCCATCTTACAGGAGAACGTTTTACGCCACGTTTTCTTATAAGGAAGTGAAGGAGCAATGCAGGGGGCTATGCTTGGGTTTTCCCTACGAGAGATGGCGCTTACTAAGTATTTAGAACATTAATGTGTAATAAAATAACAGTGTATTATGAACCGTTAAATGTTTTTAACGTACACGAGTTTTGGTAAATAAAACAAAACGGAACAACGTCACTTTTAAAATTTTCTCAAAAAGTCCATGTGAGATCTTAGTATAGTCCCATACGGGGAGGGCATCTCATTTAGCATCTTTATCACCACTCATTCTCATTTACTATAATTTACATAATATATTATTACTGACACTGGCTTAATGTGCAAACGGCACGAAGCAATTGATAAAAGAATTTAAAAACCACTGAACCACAACCGTGACGGATTTCATTTCAGTAATCTAGAACAAAGCTTCTTTTAGCAAATATTAATGTAAATATGTACTTGTCTTTATGTTATGTAACGAGTGCATTGTTTAGTTATGTAATTATGTGTATAACAAGTACAGATTAGATTACCAAGGACAAGGAAACCTTGAAGCGCATCTTTCACGCGGAATCCCCATGTACAGGTACAGTCAGTACACAAAAAAACATGGGCTAGGAATATTTATTTATTTGATAAGACACAAGAAACATGCACAGCTGTTATAATATACTTTTCAAAATAAATAATGAACCTGAAAAGGCCAGACAAAACGCTCGCTGAACAAAAAGAACACCACTTCAAAAAGAAGTAGGCCCAGAGACATTTATGAGAATATAGCGAAAATGTGACAATGGGCTACTATTTATATTTTGTACATTACAAGATATTCTAGTATTAGTGCCTAACATATTTCTGAAGATTATTACTTTGCAGTAATTATGTTACTATGATTAGTGTCAATTTATTTTTGATGAAATATTTGAGTACAGAAGATTGAGTATAGGTAGTTATTTGTTAAGTGTATTGCACGTTTCTATTCGTGGGTGTCAAAGAAATTCTTTGTAATAACAATATTCAATAACCCTCAAGTCTGACATATTTTTGATGCTGACTGTACAATTAACATATAAGTCACAAATAGTCTCCTCTATGTAGACCAACGTGACGCTACAAAATGAGACTGTCATCAACAATGCATTAGCATTATGCTGTTAAAATGAGATAAAAATCTAGTTGATGTAAACGATGTTTGCATAAAAAGATAGATGAGCTATAAATAGGTCGCAGTTTTCAGCTTCAGCTTGAGAGTACAATATAGAAACTCTGAATAGCTTTTATGATATTAACTAACGGCCGCCCGCGTCTTTGTCTGCATTCACCATAAACAACTGCCAATGAGAGTACCGTCAAAAACGGTCCGGCAGTTTCATAGATGAACCAGAACAAATACAAATATAAAAAACGTATTTTGGTATATGCATTTAGTAAAACGCGGTTATTTCCACATATACGTGACGTATGACGTACGTACTTGAAATACAGTTAAAAACAGAAAAGTTCGTAGTGAATATTTAGAACATACTTCCGCATAACTTAAGCTAAATAACTGAACAAAATATGGCTTTGAAACTCTGAACTGTTCTTACAGTGGTTTATTATTATTATTTACTTTTATGAATGTTCATAGTGTTTTGAATACTTGAAACATCCTTTCATATTAATAGCTACTTTGGCAAAGTCCCAAACGCGGGTCCTATAACATTTTTGTCTTCGTAGAAATCCCATAAATGATAAAATAAAATAAAGTGGACTGAGCATGACTCTATTAGCGGGAGACAGAACCTTACTTACCCAATATATTGCTAAATTATTTTCGTAGAAAATTAGCCCTATTGAAATGGCGCTCCCCAATTTGTGTGTTTGTTCAACTCGTTCGTCTTTTTTTTTCGGATGGAAAATCATCAAATGACCGCTTCCCGCTGTGGGTGGAGCAGGAGGGTGTGTCAGGCTGTTACTGACTAAAAACCACCCATATTTCTTCTTGAATTCTGGCAAACATAACAGTTCCCGGTAAACGGCAATAGACTTCCCACCTATTACGGGGGACCAACTGTAATTAGCTGCGTGTGGGCGAACAGTGCGCCATTGTCTACCCTTGGGAAGCAGGCATGAATGTAATAATAATAATTAATAATTTACTCTTTATTGTACACCATGATAAAGATAACTCATAAAAACAAAGAAAATTAAACAGGTACATATATACAATAGGCGGCTTTATTGCTAAAAGCAATTTATTCCAGGCAACCTTAAATGGACAGAAAAGTTAAGGACACAGAAGGGTACATCGTGATGTACAATTACATACTTACAATTACAAGGATTAAAAAAATGTATGTATGAATTGCTTCTTGAGCCTGCATATACCGGGGCTGCAGATGCGGGAACCCTTTTGAACAGTCCTATTAACCTAGCCTAGTTTGAATAAATGAATACGACTATAATATAGAACAAAATATCAAGTGGGTAGTATCTGTCTTAAATATTATAAACTTATATATGTAAGAATATGATTACAATAATATAAACATCAACAAAGACAAATACGCGTTCTTTAATGATAACATAATACATAAGTGTAGCGCCAGGCGCTTCTATGAGGATCTATTTAAAACATATGTGGCAACACTTAAACATAAGTACTTATCAAAATATTGTAAACACAATAATACAGTTGTTTCCTATTATTGAGCGATGTTGTAAATAGTCATGAAAAGGAAATGGTGTTTAAATATTGAATATGTTAAAAATCATTTTTGACCGGCTCCTCTCTTCTTCTACCAAAAGAAAGTGGATTTGAATCTCGCCGCAGTATGTATGACTATTTTGAGACTAATTGATTCGATACGACTGTCGCTATCTAAAAAATATATTAGTCCAGAATGAGTAGAAGGAATAGAAATAGATACGTATGGCTTATTTTTTTTAGGTGTTAAAGTAAACATTAAATAAATTATCACAAAATAGCTATATATTTATGTAATTTAATGATAAACAAGTAATTACACAACCATGTGCAATACATGTAAGACAAGCAGCAGCAGGGCCGTGCGGTAGATGATAATATTATAACTAAATAAGCACTATAAAGTGTGCACGCGTGTCGCCGAGATTACACCCTGCTTGCCAGTAAATTATCTACTAATATAAATATTTCAATATTTTTATCACAAATAACACAATTATATGATCTTATTATCTTTTGCCTGCAGTTTCTTATACCCGTACCTATCAGTGCATCAATCTACCAAATAGTTTTTAAGTTTAAAGTTGACTTGACTTGGAAATACTAATCATCGAAAGTAATCATTACAAACTAAGGTGAAAGAGTTTTTGGCCATGCTCCACCAGTGGGAATTGTCAGAAGGTGTCTGGCGTACTACTGTTCGGATTTCTCTCGGCGCAATAGAGTCGCTAGAGTCCCCCAGGACTGACCTGTTACAACGCTGCTTTACATGAGTGATTATTTGTTGACCACTTCATTTCGTAGAAATACGAGCGCTTCAATCAATTAATTTACTTACAATAAAACATATTGTACATCTACGAGTCATTGGTCGTCTGTTGAACACACGTCTCTCTAGCTGTGATTGTTAAATAATTGTACAATAACACTAACGGTCAATACGCTTGACCTTGTCAGCTGCGTCACAAATATCATAAAAGCAACGAATAATTTAGAGTTAGGTACGGTTCGGAAGTAGCTAAACAATTTAGCACTATGCCACGGTAACAATTGCATTTAAATAGTTAGGTAACTTACTACCTGTCACTTTGTCACCTGACACTTTACAACTAGAATTTTAAAGTAAAATGACAAGTACTAAAATGTTCAGCTACCTCTGAGACCGACTGTACCTACTAGTTCAACTTGTTTCGTAACTATGCACGATTGGTTTTTCGCTTTTGTGATAAATCTGTCTCTAACCTTTCAAGAAACGGATATTCAGACACTATTTGAATTCTTTTGATTCCTATTTAACTCATCCCCTTTCGATATCAAACCGCCAATTATGTGATGGCACCCACTATCACTGGACGCCAAGGGATCCTTCAGCGTTCTAGGTGTCTAGGAGCAGGCGACGCCCGAGAGGTACCTAACTAGGTATGTCTTCACCAGGACTATGGAATACATATAACCACTTCCACCGTAGACGGGTCCAGCAGATCAGCTATAAGAGGATTTTGGTGTAAGGATAACCGCTCCATATGTTGTTTCCTGTACTGCTCGATTCCAGATGCGACTGTCGGTATGTTGAGATATTCATGAATTTCATCGCTTCTTGTGAACCAAGGAGCGTGGACTATTGCCCTCAGGATCGAATTCTGCACTCGTTGCAGGCAGAGTATATTACTTTTACTTGCAACACCCCATAGTTGAATTCCGTAGGTCCAAACTGGTTTTAGCACCGAGTTATATATAAGAAGCTTGTTGTCTATCGACAGAACAGAGTTCCTTCCCATAAGCCAGTACATATTCCGAAACAGGTGGTTGACTTGGTCTCTCTTTTGTTTTATATGCTGTTTCCATGTGAGGCGCCTATCAAGGTGGAAACCAAGATATTTTACACAATATGAGTGCGGCAAAATGTTGGCACCGAGTCTTACGGGAGGACAGTCTTCTCTCCTTAGGGTACATGGTAGACCGGTACTGTATAACAATATATTATACAGTATCGGTCCCAGAACCGATCCTTGAGGTACCGGCGTACTTTGCGTACTTCGCCTTTAGATGGTGAAAGCTGGATCGCGTTTCTCCATGCTTGACTTGGAAGGATCGATCTGAGAGATATGACGCAACAAGTGTAAAAATCGAGGAAGGCAGTTTTCTTTGATTTTCGCTAATAGACCCCTATGCCACACGCGATCAAAAGCCTGTTGCACATCGAGGAAGGTGGCTGAGCAGTACTTTTTGCGTTCAAAGCTCTCCCTTATGGTGTGATATACTCGATGGACCTGTTCAACCGTTGAATGGGATTTTCGAAAGCCAAACTGATGAGACGGAATAACAGCGCAGTCTTGCAATGTTGTTTTGAGTCTAGTGAGGAATATCCTTTACCATAATTTTGAAAGTATGGGTGTTACGCTTATTGGCCTATATGATGATGGTTCGTGTTCTGGTTTTCCAGGCTTCTGTATCAAATAGTGATTTGTGAGATTTTCCAGAGGGCCGGGAAGTGAGCAGTTCTAAGTATTGCGTTGAACAGGTATGTAAGAAGCACGATACTCTTCCTGGTCATATTTTTCAATACAGTTGGAGTAATCAGGTCCAGGTGCTTTTCCTGTCTCAAGGGCCTTTATCTCCGTAGCAATTTCTCTCGGTGAGGTTGGAGTTAAAGGAAGGCTCATCTGTAGATCCTGATCAAGGATCGGGGCAATGTCGGACTCATCTTCAGAACTCTCATTCGGTGTAAAAACTGATGCTAGATGTGATGCACAGACCTCTACTTTTTCTGAATCGGTTCTGGCCCAAGAGTTCTGCGCTCGAATTGGAGGATAAGATGGTTGTGGTTTGCTATGGTTTTTTGTAGCTTTCCATAGAGAGTGCTCGCTTAATTAAAAACAATCATTTCTTAGCAGTAAACTTGTTAAAATTGCCAATAAAAATAGAGCGTCTTCATTAATAAATCAGCAGAAGACTTTGTAAAGCTGATAATATGATGAATCGAGCGCTTTCGAGAGGAAGACATGTAAAGTTCGCGGTCTATTATAAATAGTTCCATTGTTTAGCAGTAAAAGATACAAGAATCCATAGTTTAGTTGACTTGTACTGTAGTGTTATGAAGTACGCATATCAATAGATAGATCCTCTGCATACTTGATACAACGTCAATTTAGAATAGGTAATTAATTAAAAGTTATCTAAGAGAATATGTGCAATATGTATGGCATTTTCATAAGGGTGATAAGATAAGATAAACTGGTATCTCATGGGTTATATAATGCATATTAATATGTGTTACTACGTCATTGATCAAGCCCTTGAGAATGGTTTACTGAATTAATTAAAATATTATAAAAAAACAGAATATAAAAGAGTCTAAGTCGATAGTCATAGAGAAACATACATACATTCACGCAATTTTCCCCGAAGGGTAGTGCAGAGGCATACTATACGCCCACACTTCGCCAATTATATAGTTGGTCCTACGTAATAGGTGGCGAGCCTTTGCCGCTTACCGGGCACTGTTATGTTAGCCAGAGCCTCGTCCGTTGATCGGCAGGTGCACCACTTGATGTGAGATTGGCTTGGGCTCGCTAGCTATAGCTAGGAGTCCTATACACCTTTAACTACTTATCTTTATTGTACACGATTAAGTAGTATCTGTTTATTCTGACAATGTATTGTGATTGAGACATTGGTATTAGTGATATATGTAATTGACAGTACAAAATATTGTTACTATGTTACAGAAAATAACAGACCTTAATTGCTCTTCTAATCGAATTCTGACAAGTATCACTGATATCGTTATCTCAAATGCTCCATAGATAAACAAAATCGTCGACACAATGTCATGAAACTTTGACACTGCGCCTATTTGACTTGACAAATGGGATGACAGATCATTGATCCACTTAATTCCACTTGTAAGTCCTTGAATCAGTGTTCATTCAAACGACGATGTGTAGTGACGGACAGTGTTGCATTTATATAGTATAAGCCTTTTCGGTGTCACATGTGTTTATTAATTATTTTAGTTTAGGGAATGTATAGAAATCGTTAGGACTTAGGTCGAGGCTGCACGGCGGATGGTTTAATAATTTTACGTTTCCTTGCTCTAAAAACTCTTTTGTTTTGTGCGCGGTGTGAGAACTCGCAATGTCGTGATGGAGGATGATGCGGCGATTGCAGTTCTCTTTACCTCCGTAAATAAAGACAGTGAGTGAAGGAGTTTAAAAACCGACATGAGGCAAACAAATGCTAGCATACCATTCCTCATTAACCGTTCTTTGTCCCTCAAGAGAAATAGTCGCAATATGGCCGGTTTTGGAGACAAACGTGGCCACCGATTTTTTTGGCACACTCCGTGAACGAACAATTTTTGTTGGATTTAACTCATTTTCGAACACCCAAACTCGTGACTGATTTTTGTTTCGGGTTCGTACGCGTATATCGATGTGATACGATGTTGTATACAGCATTTGAGGATCCTGCGTGGAATCTTTCGAGAGTTCTGAACTTCTGACACCCCAAGTAACGCGAGCCGCTTTTTGCTCTTCACAGAGCAAATGCGGTATCCATCGGGAAAACAACTTTTTTACACCCCATTGTTCATGCAAGATTATTTGTATTTAACTCATGCCAATGTCTAAAGTTGTCTGAATTTTGCGGTATGTCACATGTCGATCTTCCTCAATCAGCTAACGCACAGCGGTTTTCTTGGGTGACTGCAGCTATTGGACGACCTTGACGGGGATCATCACTGAGCTTGACACGTCCACGTTAAAATTCAGCAAACCAGCGATAAATTGTGGTTTTGAATGGGGCTTTATCACCAAATGCAGAAATCATCCGGTCAATACACTGTTTTTGTGTTAAACCACTTCGAAAGTCATAATAAATCATCGCTCTTGAAATTTCTCGAGACAATTGCATTTTCTCAGCGACGAAACCAGTTTGACAAGACCTTGTCATATAACCGAGAATCTTTTTTTAATAAATAAATAAGTAGTTTTCAATTAAACAGATTTTAATATAACAGGAACAGTGGAAATATTCCATTCTCGATACTTATAGTGCAGCCCTCGTATTAACAATCGAGCATAACGTTCTTCAATAAGATGCTGTAATCTGTAGCGTACATTATAATACTTTACAAGATAAAATGTTTAATTTATAACATGAACTTTACATTAGCTGAATACACAAGTTGTCCCAATGAGAAAAAAAGAATAGCCAAGAATACTAATAACTAAAAGATAGGTTTTTTTGTAAGTCACCGTGTCGTAACAATTAAGTTTCCAAATCGTTAACTTACTTCATTATTCCAAATATGTATATGATGCTTTAGAAATAGCAAAACCTTATATTTATGTATATACATAAATATGTAAATTTCATATATTTTTATTTACCTGTGCCTAAAGTAAATAAATTAAAGAAAGCTTTAGAATCCAATGACAAACAAATTCCACATAATAATTTGATAATATCTACCCATATTGTATGTTTTGACATAAAAGCCATTTTATTATTCTTGTGTATAGGGGTGTATGTATAGGGATCCTACCAAGATCTAAGGAGCCCAAGCCAACCTCATCTGCAAGTGGTGCACCTGCCGATCAACGGACGAGGCTCTGGCGAACATAACAGTGCCCGGTAAGCGGCAATAGGCTCGCCACATATTTACGTAAGACCATCTATATAATTGGCGAAGGGTGGGCGTATAATATGCCTCTGCCTACCTCATCGGGGAAACAGGCGTGAATATATGTATGTATTATTATTATATTGGAGTTAAGAAGCTTTTTCTTTCACAGAAGGAATGTCCGGCTGCTCAATGTTCCAATGGCATGCACGTATTTATGTATATAGGTTTATTTTATTTTGTTAAAGTAATAATATTTGTTTGTGTTTGTCTATTAAAAATATATAATTCTAATAACTCTCCATCCTAAGGTTGCCTGGAAGAAATCGCTGTAAGCGATAAGGCCGCCCATTGTATCGCTCTTCTTTTGAACCGTATTCTTGTTTTATTTTTAATTTGGTGCACAATAATGAATTTTGTATCTCTATATTATGTGAATTTGCAAACCTTTCGGTCTAGTATTTTGATTGATCATCAGTCAGCCGGGTTTTTCTTAAGTGACTATCTTACCATATTGGTTGTGTATAAAACTTAACGGAACAAGCTAAAATTTTCCACACAGTATGACGTATACGATTTATTTAGTGTGAAAACAATTTTCATGAGAGCGAAGCTGTAAACTCATCTAGTGATGTCAGGTGTATGTATGTACTTAACTATACACAAAAATCACTCATTTTCAGTAACTTTATTTTAAGTAACTTTGGTGTAACTTTCATGGTAAACCCTGAGACAATGTATCTGGAAACTGGTGTCTTTTTTTAAAATCTTACTTGTTATAATAGTTATGTTCTGCATGATGGTAAGCAGTTCATACAAAAAAAAACCGTCCATACGTCTTGCTAACCATGTTATTTTGGAACGAATGCATATAGACTGCATTATAGCAGATTAAACACCGTTCCATACATTTTATGAGGCGATATTACACCAAAAGAACACGCCACGATTACGTGTATTTTTTTTGTTTTATTGGCACTGATTATATTAATAAGAAATGACATGCTTACACTAATCTCTTGAGAATAATTGATTAAGCATATCATCAGTCACATCCCTAGGTTTATACATAAATCAATCCAACTGCGTAGTTAGCAAGGCGCAGTAGACGGCTGGAGGCAAATAAAGACGTAAGCGCCAACGTGTACTCACAGTGAATTCATTACTTGATCACAGAGAGCATTATGTAGTGCACAAGTGGATCTGATTTCATTTGGTCCCTATATAATAAATAAAATGAGGCTGCAAAACTACTAGCCTTTGAGTTAAGACGAGTCTCATTATGTCTTGTATACTGAATGTACATATTGTATTATATTATATAAAAAATAGCACTAGCCATACATGCCTTTGCCTGTGTAAAAAAGTCTGAAAAAACGTATGAAGCGAAGGAAGTATACAATTTGAACACTTGCTTTCATCAACATCAAACAAAATACCATAATTTGCATCTAGCATAAGTAATACTCGTCCTAAAATGGCATGTAAAGAATTTCACATCACTCCAAATCAAATTAGTCCAAATTCCAAGTCGAAGGTATTCCAAATTAGCTTCTATTTTTATTTACATTTCTGCCATTCACCTGTAGAATATCCAATTACTTTGTTAGTGGAAAACCGTGGAAATAATTGCTCAATTACTTACGGCGGCGGACGAGTAGGTATTACACTCGTAATATCAACTTAAACTCGGTAAAAATAAAAAGTGTCTGAAACCGAAATATAAACGTTATAGGCAGTCGTAGCCTATCGATTTGGTCTAAGAATCTGTTGGCACCGAGTTCAAACCCACCCACAGGTAACTTCCAAGCTTACCATAAGGGGTACACGGGAATGTTAGTGTGTTTCTAACATTGTTAATGTACGAGCCGTAAGCCCGTACAGTTTTGTCCCATCAGCTCATTTCCATTATTCACATTTATTGTGTTAATTGTTTGGATCAGTTCGTTACGCCACATCAATCACGCCGCGCGTTCTCACTCATTGCATTTACTTAGCTCGTAGTAATTATCAGTTTAATATAATTTTATCATCATTATCAAGACTTTCCTTTTATCATTATCAGTAAAAAGGGTGTGCGGACCGTACATCCCTTTTTTTTTGGTCCTTCGAATAAGGACCTCGCGTGTGACTCAGTGAAAATACGTAGAATCAAAAACGTGACTCTGTGTTGCAAGTGAGGTAAACTAGCACCGAAGTTAATACGGTTATAATTTACAAATCATCAGAAGCTGAAGGATCGTGAGCCAACAAGGATTTTCACGGTCAAAGGAGGTATCGCAATCATCAGTATCAAGTAAGGTTTATCATTACTTTTTAAAATTTCCGAAATGTCGATGGAAGACTTATTACTTACACAAGAGCAGATCACTGCTGCTGTTGAACAAGTTTATACAAATTTCAAAAAGGATAGCTCCGATAGAAAGACCCAGGATTACATAAAGCGTCGTTTAGAAACGTTAGATAGTTACTGGAATGAATTTCAATCTAATCATGTCAAGCTGTGTGGATACGGTACTAAGACTCATCATTACTTTACATCAAATCTCTATGAAACTCATAGGGATAGGTTCTCAAACATTAGAACAGCTATTCAGAATTATCAGCTAAAAGGGGAGAGCAGACCATCTACTCCATTGCTAAAACCAGCTACACCCATCGGTATGCTAAGCACTCTTCAAGGTGCTGAGCAAGCATCCACATCGCGATCACTCGGTATCCATAGTAAAACAGACGAGATGTTAAGGAAACAGGCAAGTAATATCAAGGCATTTGAACATTCGCTTTCATCGATCAATTTACAAAACATAACTGAAAAATGGGAGTTTGATCATATATTAAAAATTATTCAAACAAGGTGGGTGGCCATTGATTCTCTTCACTGGGAATTGGACAGCGAGCTCAGCGGTAGAAACACCGACTATGAAGCTTCATATTTCCACTGCGAGAGAAACTACAACGAAGCTATATCATCTATCAATAAGAAGTTGTGGTCAGTATCTCATAGGGAAAAATTAACACCAAACATGGAAATACCTTCTTTCAATGGTAGTTATCATCAGTGGACTTCTTTTAAAGATCTCTTTGTTGAGACTATCCATAACAACCCGTCCCTGTCAAGCGCGCAAAAAATGCAGTTTTTAAAATCAAAGGTGAAAGGAAAGGCCGAGAGGCTCATTCAACATTTACATATATCATCAGAAAATCATTCAGTCTGTTGGGATATTCTCACCCACAGATATGACAACAAAAAATTAATTTTAAATTCACACTTTGATATTTTATTTAATATACCAATAGTGCAGCGACCATCACTAAATCACATCAAGAAAATTCATGACACTTGTCAAGAAAGCCTTAATGCCATTAAAAATCTAGGGGTCGAGGTGGAAACTTGGGATCCTCTACTTATATACTTGCTTAGCCAAAAATTAGATCCAGAAACTCATAATGAATATATTGCATCTTTGAAACAGCCGAGAGAAGTTCCTCACATTCAAGATTTTTTATCATTTTTAGAATATAAGTTTACTACGCTGGAAGAATCTCGGCGTAGGGAAGGGCATGTAGCAACTAACTATCAATTCATTTCAAGTCCGAAAAGTAAAAATAATTTTAATAGAAAACAATCATTTCCGTCATATGGCCGACATATTTCACAATCATTTACCAATAAGAATGTTTATGCGGTAAAACAATACAAATGTGCCATTTGCAAAGTCGACGATCATGGAATTTTCCATTGCAAACAATTTCTGGAAATGTCCCCAGGTGTAAAGCGCAAGGTAATAAGACAATTCAACATTTGCCAAAATTGCCTTTATTGCCATAACGGAAAAGCATGTATTTCCGATAAGAAATGTCGCGAATGCAATCAGCCACACAACACACTAATGCACGATTCATTTGTGCAATCCGAGAACCCGCCCGCTGCGGCGACTTCAAGAAACTTTGTCGGTGGGAAAGTGAAACCCGAACCATCACCGGTTCGCAGTAATTCACACGTATCTCTACAATGTAATATTCCAGAAACACTTTTGGCAACCGCAATTATCAAGGTTAAAGCTTCAGATGGATCATACATTAATATTAGGGCCCTGTTGGACCAAGGTTCACAGACCTCCCTTATAACAGAACATGCAGCTCAATTGCTAGGTCTGCCTCGTCAAAAGTGCCAAGGAGTCATTTCGGGAGTAGGCGCGAAGGAAAGTAACTGCAAGGGAATTATTCTTATAGAATGCGCTGCTACAAACAATGAGTTTGAATTTGAAACAAATGTGTTCATCATGAAGAGTCTTATCAAAAATTTGCCTGGTCAGTCATTCATTATGCCATCATGGTCGTATTTAAATAACATAACACTAGCAGATCCCGATTTTAATCAAAGCCGCCCTGTAGACATATTATTTGGGGCAGATATTTATTCATTAGTTTTATTGGAAGGAATTTGCCGAATCAATAACGAGTTACCTATTGCTCAGAATACTCGTCTAGGTTGGATTTTAAGCGGAAATGTGAAAACTATACAGTGCAATGTAATTTTAAACCAGTTAGACGATATACAAAAATTTTGGGAGATGGAAGACATTTCTGAAGAAACATCAATTTCTTCCGAAGATCTGCAATGTATGCAATATTACAAAGATACTACTACTAGATTAGGTGACGGTTGGTATGTAGTAAGGCTACCATTTAAGCCTCAATTTGAACAAAAATTGGGAGTATCGAAAAATAGAGCTGTAGCACAATTTTTATCATTAGAACGTAAATTTAATCAAAATATCAATATGCAAAAAGACTATCAACTCTTTATGAAAGAGTACGAATCCCTAGGACACATGAAGGTCGCAACCTGTAACACAAGCTCAGATTGCTATTTGACTCATCATAAGGTCGAGCGCATGGAATCCACGACAACTAAATTTAGAGTAGTATTTAATGCATCCGTAAAAACATCATCAGGTTATAGCCTAAATGACGTCATGGAAGCTGGACCTAATCTGCAACAAGATTTACAATCGTTAATTATTAAATGGAGACAATATAAATATGCATTTACCGCGGATATTGAAAAAATGTTTCGCCAAATATGGATGAATGAAAAACATCAAAAATATCAAAAAATCATATGGCGCGAGTCAGATCAAGAATCTATCAAATCTTATCAGTTACAAACAATTTGTTATGGAACCAAACCAGCACCCTATCTTGCTATGATGACCTTAAGACAACTGGCATCAGACGAACGGCAAAATTTTACAAATACTCAAGCATGTGACGTATTAGAAAAATCATTTTATATGGATGACCTTGTACATGGGGCCCATACAGTGGATATAGCAAGAAATCTACGTAACGATCTTATCAAGCTTTTAAAATTAGGAGGTTTCCACCTTCGCAAATGGAGATCAAATATATCAGAATTATCAGATGTTTCAGAATTATCAAACCCTGAGAGTTTCAATTTCAAAAGGTCAGAGCACACTAAAACTCTCGGTCTGAGCTGGAACCCTCAGCGAGATGTTTTTCTATTCAACTCATCAATAGATATCGGTAACAGTTATGACACTAAAAGATCATTATTATCAAATATTTCTAAGTTATTTGATCCCTTAGGCTGGCTATCGCCAGAATGGAAAAAAGTCAAGTGTGATATAAATAGCATAAATAGTTTACAAATTCCGAGATGGATAAGAACGAAACCAGGCGACATCATAGAACTACATGGATTCTGTGACGCATCTACCAAGGCTTACGCTTGCGTAATTTTCATAAAAATTAAAAGAGGGGAAAAATCACATATTACATTATTAGTCGGAAAATCAAAATTAGTACCCATCAGTACGAAAGTGTCCCTGCCTAGGTTGGAGCTAAGTGGTGCTCTACTATTATCAAAACTAATGTTAAAAGTTAAAGAATGCTTGAAAGAATTTGATATAAAACTATTTGGATGGTGCGACTCTATGATAGTTCTAGGTTGGATAAACGGAAATCAGGCGCGGTGGAAGACCTTCGTCGCCAACCGAGTCAAAGAAATCGTAAGTGTAATGCCACAAGAATGCTGGAATTATGTAAAATCAGACGAAAACCCAGCGGACTGCGCTAGTCGTGGGTTGACGGCTACTCAACTAAAGGATCATTTGTTGTGGTGGCAAGGACCATCGTGGTTATCAAAATTTGGGGAAATCAAAGAGGAACACAAAGCCTATACAACAGACCAGGAAGTAAGAAAAATCAAATTAGTCAATATTGTAAAACAAGATAACACAAGTAGCAATATAGTACATCAGCTATTATTAAAACATAGTTCTATCAACAAAATAATTAGAATATTATCGTATGTATTAAGATTTGCATCGAAAACAAAACCAAGTCATCATTTATCATTATCAGAATTAGAAGAATCAAGATGTATCATTATTAAAACTGTACAACAAGCAGAATTTTCAAATGAAATAAAAAGCCTGATAGAAAAAGGTAAAGTTCATCCAAAAAGTATTATTTGTGAGTTGAGGCCATTTTTAGATGAAAACGGACTCCTCCGAGTCGGAGGCCGTCTCAGAAATGCGAACATAAGCACAGACATGCGACATCCTGTGATTATACCTAGGAAATGCCGTTTATCAGAACTTTTAATAGATAAATATCATAAACTTTGTTTTCATGGTGGAGCACGCCTAACATCATCATATATCAGGCAAAAGTATTGGCTTATAGGAGGCAATCGGATTATAAAACAACAACTACGCGAATGTATTACCTGCCGACGTCATGATCCTATCAAGCACAGTCAGATAATGGGAGACCTACCAGCCGCCCGTATTAACCCTACGAGGCCCTTTTACAAAACAGGAATTGACTTTACTGGCTATATAAACGTTAAGTCCAGTAAAGGCAGAGGCATCAAGTCGACGAAAGGATATATTGCAGTGTTCGTGTGTATGGCTACCAAGGCCATTCACCTTGAAATAGTATCTGATTTAAGCTCCTCTGCATTTTTAGCGGCTCTGCGAAGAATGTCAGCCCGAAGAGGCGCTCCTCGTGAAATTTACTCCGACAACGGAACTAATTTTGTCGGCGCCAGCAGGATCCTTAGTCAAGAGTTTATGAATTTAGAATCAATAATAGACGACAATTTCTATTCATGTATAACTGATATGGAAATCAATTGGCACTTTAACGCCCCATTGTGGCCCAGTGCAGGAGGTCTGTGGGAAGCCGCCGTTAAAAGTCTAAAATATCACGTGAAAAGAGTTATTGGCGATCAAATGTTAACTTATGAAGAATATGCCACCATTCTCGCTCAGTTGAAAGGCTGCTTAAACGCAAGGCCGCTATGCGCTCTTATTGAAGACGTTGACAACATAGACTGTCTCACCCCTGCACACTTTTTGTCAAGCGGTCCCACTCTATCAATCATTGAAACCGAAAAAGATTTGCGCACTAGATGGCATCTTACTCAAAAAATATTTAATGATATCTGGAAAAGGTGGAAAACAGAATATTTGAGCCAACTATCAACTCGCAGCAAGTGGAGACAACCAAAAGAGGATCTCAAGGTTGACGACATTGTCTTAATCCATGAAACAGGCCTGCCCGCTGGTAAATGGGCTCTAGGTCGAATTGTAACCTTACACCCCGGCAATGATGGATTTAATCGTGTAGTTACGCTCAAGACAAAAAATGGTCTAATCAAAAGGCCTATTACAAAAATATCAGTCCTCCCTGTATCAAGCATTTCTCAATCAAAATCATTAACAGACAAAAACAATACATCCCAGCAAAATGTAGTCTCCGCCGCCTCTACATCTCATATCAGATCACCTAGGAAACAATTTTTAAGCAACTTACTTTTTTATTTCATTTTAATATTTACATGTCTAAGTACTTTCTATGCGCCTGTACACGGTGAATACGAAGTTTTATACATAAAAGACAATCAGGGAATGTACTTCGATCGAATAACAGCTATTCGCCTAGAGAGAGACTCTTGGAAATTAGTAATTTATTATGACATGGATCCATATTGGCAAGGCACAAAACTACTTGAAAAATACATCGCGAATCTTGACAACACCTGTCACAATACAAAGAGTAAAGAGATACCACAATGCAATATTATGTTACTACAATTACGTCACGGGTTCTCCGAGCTCGCTCACTACAACAGCATGTTGCTCGGTCAGCAGATCCCACCGCCACCGGCCGCCGGCGCCACGCGCTCGATGAATCGCAGGCGCCGCGGTCTTATCAACGGGATCGGTTACGTTGCCAACTCACTGTTCGGCGTACTCGATGAACATTTCGCCGAACAATACGAAAGAGACATTGGTCTGCTGAGAGACAATCAAAAGCATTTGGCCACATTGTGGAAAAATCAAACATCTGTAGTGGAAGCCGAATTAAATTCTATAAAGAGATTGGAGAACACAATTGACAAACAACATAAAAAATTTTATCATCACTTAAATAATTTGGAAATAATTATTAAGACTCAAAGACAGGAAATAGACAATCTGGCTAAGTCGGATGATTTTATTTTATCATCCGTGATTGCGAACAACATTATTTTGAACTTACAAAAAATACAAGATACCTTAATTAATTTAATCACAGATACTTATCATGGACAGTTCAATCAATACCTGCTCACGCCAGGTCAGTTACGCAATGAACTAAGTGTCATTTCAAATTTAATGTCAAAGGACTTAACTCTACCTATGAGCAGTATTCAATCAGAACTATCAAAAATAAACCATTTACTTACTGTGAAAGCGAGAGCCCTGAAGAAGTACATTATATTCGAAGTTCTCATTCCTCTAGTGAGCAGAGACAGCTTTGATGTTTACAAGTTAATCCCTATCCCACAGCAAATTGACAATAAAATGATAACAGTAACTCCAGTATCAGAATACGTCGCTATAAATCTACAGAAGGATTCCTATGTTATGATGACCACCAATGATATACAAGCATGCGTATCATATGATTCTGACATAAAAATATGTCCCCTCCAGCAAGGTATAATATATCAGATGAAGTCAGATGAAAACTTATGTATCAAAAAACTTAACCAATCTCAATGCCAAGTTACATCGTCAGACTGTCGGGAAAAATGGCACGAATTAAACAATTTAAATAATTATTTATTTTCTTGTTGCGAACAATGTGCCGTGCGGATCATGTGCGAGTATCAAGTTACAGCTGATAAGTTCAGCAAGGCCGGAATAATAACAATAGGGAACGGCTGTGTTATTAAGACTAAGGACTTAACTATTTCTTCGCACAAACAGAGATATAATGTTATTAATAGTTCAGCGGATGTGCTCAAGATTAACGTTCCACCTATCAATAGATTAATCAATTGGCCTATTCCTAATATTACGGACACGGAATCAATATCTACCTTGGCCGATCACCAAAAATCTCTAGATGAGATTAGACAAAACATCGAAACAATGAAAGCCAGTGCATCTGATTATGAGCTGGCCGATCGAATTTCATCTCACGACGTTCACCACTATGTGGCAATATACATGGTGGTGGTTGTGGCTGCGATGGCAGGCGGCGCGCTCGCCTGGCGAAGGCTCCGAGCGCAGCCCGCGCGCGCCGCCGTCCCCGGTCACGGCGCCCCCGCGGCAGGCGCACACGCGGCTCCACACAACAGTGATAGTGCTGTGTATCAGTGTAGTGAAAGCCCAAATGACAAAATTTGTGAATCAGTCGTTAAATTTAATATCAATAGTGATAGAGTGGAGTTCTGTGACAAATCTACGTCCCCTACTTTTCAAAGACAGAATACAATGTGAAGTTTTTAGAATAAGGAACCATTGTTTATATCATCTTGTTACATCAACATTGTTTATCACCTTGTCTCACATCGTTCACGTTGTGCTTTCTGCTTTGATCATCCTCATCACGTACTCTCTCCCGCCCGGGAGCATGTACGAGCCGTAAGCCCGTACAGTTTTGTCCCATCAGCTCATTTCCATTATTCACATTTATTGTGTTAATTGTTTGGATCAGTTCGTTACGCCACATCAATCACGCCGCGCGTTCTCACTCATTGCATTTACTTAGCTCGTAGTAATTATCAGTTTAATATAATTTTATCATCATTATCAAGACTTTCCTTTTATCATTATCAGTAAAAAGGGTGTGCGGACCGTACAGTTAATCTATCGTATCAAGTTATGATTACTTAGAACCATGTAATAATTATAAGAAACATGCCAGACAAGATTATCTAACATTGTGTAAAGAAAATGATAAAATAGCAAATATGATTGATAGACGAGGTCATCTGCGCTTATTTAAAAATAATTTTCACGTCTCACCGTATACTGAGCGGAATTTTATAAAAGGTAAGTTGAAATTGTGTGAGTTAACATGATTTTCCGAATGAACTTTCATAACCTTGAACTTGACCTATCTTATGTAACTCGAAGAAACTTAAGACCGTTAAGGCCATCACAGTAACAATTGAGCAACTTTATATATACACAACCTATGGACCTGATAGGAGAGGCTCAAGGTAGCCCATTGTGCAATAAAGAGATGTGTGTATGTTAGAAGTGACAGTTATAAAATCATAAATGAGAAAATCCGTTAACTTTACACCATATATGTATATTATAATAACTAAATTAAACAGAACGATGATATTAGCAGAACAATTTGAAATCGATACGAAAAATACAACTGGCTTAAAACTGGCTGCCAAGATTTTATTACTCGTAAATAGTTCCAATGCAAAACTGACAGCTTTGAATTAAAAAAAGGCATTATATCCAAATGGAAATGTCTCTCCTTTAAATGAACAAAGGGCATGCACAGAGATTGTGCATTCATCGAAATTGAACAGATGTTCTTGGGCGACGTATTTTTAATTAATTATGATTTTTTTATACCTTACTTAGGTATCCTGTATCTGTATTTGTATTGTATTTAAATTGCTAGGATATGGCCTAGATTGTCTAGGTTTAGTGGTATAAAATGTCTTTGGCATTTAGTTCGCCTTTGTATCACTTTTATGTGTGTAAATAAAGATTCAATTCACAAATTGCCCTAATTGAAGCAATGCTTTTTTGCATGTATGAAGTGCAAGCCTGGAATAAACGAAACTATTAAAAAAGTTTAACATTTATATTTTGCCACTAGCAAGGCTTAAGGTAAGGTCTCAAGCTATCCCTAGTTTGGTAGTCGAATCGTTCGTCCCATGTCACAGCGTCGGGAACTTGGCAGATCGCCAGGGTTCGGGATGCCGATGCCGGTCGATTGTTCCCCGCCTCTGGCTAACCGCCAACTAGTACGAGAGAGTATATTTTGACGGGTTTTCCGCAAACCTAGTGTTTAACCGAATTTACTAATGTTACAATATTAACGCTTAGATTAATATAGCTTGTTGTTGGTATTATATTTGCCAGTCTATATTGCCGTTTTTAAGCTATAGCGTAGCTTCTATCGCGGGCCTTGAGCGTGGAGACCGAATCCAGAAAATCCGTAACGAAAAAACCTAACACCCCCCAATCTAACCGTCACAGCGGTGATACTTTTTAATTTTTTCATCTATCGATAAATAGCAGAACTTTTATTATTATAGTGGTCATAAATAACGGTGTGTCTGTTTATTCCTAAAGTAATTTCTTCCAGCAATCCAAAACAAGGACAAAACATTGTTTTCAATTGATTTAAAAGTGTCAAACTACAACTATTATAGAGCAACAAATATAGAGAAACCAACTAAAAAAACTTAAAATAATAATAATACTTTATTGCATATAAAACATAAATAGATTACAAAAGGTATATAAAAACCAAAAGTAAAAAGGTGGACTTATCTCTAGAAGAGATCTCTACCAGCCAACCCTAGCATTGGTGAATTTGTAGATACAGAATTAAATTTGGTTAAAGATCTATGTTAATAAAAAGTAAATACAAAATCTACCATATCTAATCTGCGAGTATAATATATAAACCAAATTTAAATTATTTTACACAAACCAGCCATGACTCAGTGTCCATAATTTAATTCATAAAAAAAATCTAGAAAGATCCTTCTACAATTTTATGTAGCAGTTATTCTGACTGTTAAACACATTGATACGATCTAATCAAACAATAAGATCATACTTTGTCATTTTTATCAATTTATCTGCACTGTACGAGACATACTTAGAAAACAATTTAAACGCATTAAGATATCTTTACATCGAATTATCTCAAACAAAAAGCAATAAATTTGCATTCAACAACAATGATAAGAAGCTTCAAATAAGAGATAATCGACGGTTTATTACGTTATATTAAAAACAACAGAAGCAGACAGGCATAAAACACATTATATAATAGACAACGGAGATATCCGATTATACAAAGTCATACAAAGCTTTGTAACCTAGGTTTAGGTTCTACATTCATAGGTTTTCAGAGGCATATAAATACCTATCATCTATTATGTAACATTATCCTTAATTTTACTGAAATGAGTAACATAATAGCTCAAAACACTGTAATTACTGTACCTACTTCCTATTGGAGCGCCAAATGCGAATTTTTAGTATAAACTGTTAACAGATTCTCAACGCTATGAGAAGGCCTACGAACACCAGGTATCACGTGCTTCGTGGAATACAGTAAGGCCTTTGATTGCGTCAACTAAGGATGTCTGTGGAAGGTACTGTAGGAACTTGTAGTGCTAAAACACCTAATTGCGTTTGTTCAAAACTCTTTATCGTAAATGTCAAGATGTAGTAAGGGTTGACAAAGAAGGCTTAAATCCGTTTATTTTTAGTAATGGTGTGCGACAGGGATGCATATTATCGCCCATACAGTTTTAATGATTAGGAATTTGCGTAAGCAGTCTTAAGTAGTACGTACATACATACTATCAGGCCTATTTCTATGAAGTAGAAGGCAGCGGCAAATTATACAGAAATTTTTCGCCGTGCTTTATTGTTAATCCGAAGTAATATATGGCAATGCCTATTGCCGCTTACCGGAAACTTTTATGATTGCTAGAGCCTCGCCCGTGGATCAGTAGATGCACTAGGTCTTGCAGGTGAGCTTAGCTTAGGCTTAAGATTTTGGTAGGATCCCTATACACCAAGTCATCAACTCATCAGTCTTTTTCGAAATTGATGTAATCTACAGGGTATTGACCGTTTCTATGAGAAATGCAGACACTCACCTCAGTTGGGCACAGTAGAATTGATGCGGAATGGCAGTGAGCACGCCGGCTCCATCGCCCGTGTCATTGTCGCAGGCACAGGCACCACGGTGCTCCATGCGCTTCGCAAGAGTCTCGGCATCGCGCACAATCTATGACAAAATATAAACATTAGCTTTTGCAGGAACATAAAGAACAGGCGGCCGTTGGGGCAGGAAAGTTCAGGAATGGAGACCCTTTGATAGGAATCCAAAGACAATATTAATGCTGCTTCTTTTGGAATAGTTTTAAAACTTATCAAAGGACTGAATTCTTTGCACTCTGCTAGTACCGTGGAGATGCGATTGCAAATAATATCTTATAAATGGAGAGCTTACGACCTTATTACTCAACAACTTGCATTCCTTTCCAAAAAGACTCGCAACTTAAAGTAACAATTCTTCAACACAAGCCAGAAATGCAACTTACATAACTTCAACTCTTAAAAGAAATTGAGACGTTATAAAGGTTGCCAAATGTGATAGTTTATTCAATTTAATGTCTCCCATTTCCGTTACATAAGGCTTTGTGTATTCAAAGGTCTAATCAGTGCCGTAACTAGGGCGGTGCCAGCAGTGCCCAGGCACAGGTCGCAGACCCTAGAGGGGTCCACCATTCAATCTCCACCATCCACCATTCAAACCAGCCCCCCTAGTCATCTAGCCTGTTATATCGTATGTTGACAGTTCCTCAAACGCAAATAAACCATTAAAATCCACTCACAGAGCTGCGCGAAAGATTTCCCCTGTCTATTAGGTAGTGAGGGGGAGGAATGCGACGCACATCAACGTCGCTACGCTATAGTTTTGCACAGATAATTATTTTTATATAAGCAGACTTTTTCTCTCTTTTTCCCTGCTCTTTTTGTTTTATTTTAATGTGACCCGCGATGAGCACATTCGGCCAAATTATAAGCAGTTGATGCAGTTCAAAAAATATCAGAGAGCTAGCTAGCCTTAGCGTGAAAAAAGCGCACTCAATTATGAAGAAATGCCGCTTCACAACCCGCTTAAACCAACCAGTCTGAAACAATTCAGTACATGATATTATGACATAACTTACTTTATGTGACCGTTTCCCGTCGATAGCAACGACAAAGCCAACTCCGCAAGCTTCGTGCTCGTTCTGTGGGTCGTACAAGCCTTGCTTGGGCGGCCCTTCCCACTCCATACCTGCCAACAAATATTTTGGTATCAACTATTGGTCATAAGTGTTGGAGAAGCTTTACAGTCATTAACTTCCTCCAAACACCGGTAAATCTCAACTGAATAAAAAACAATCTGAAGTTCTTCGCTGGAAAGGTTACCTCGTTTATAGCATTTCTTATTGAAAGCTTCCATGATTTGGTAGATATGGACTTGAATAACTACAATGAGGTTGCCAAAACCAAAGTAAGAATCTGTCTAGTGTAGGTAAATTAACTTTTGACAAGGTGTAACAATTAAAGCATAGAAACTAAACATAACGCATTCCAAATCCCTGCTAGTACTGTAAATGCATTTGTTTGTTGGAATTTGATATAAAGAAGAAACCTCTTTCTACTTTTTTAATCTATCAGTAAATAAAATAATACTATGTTTTTAATTTTATGTTATATACTTCTACATATTATATTTCCAGTCAGTGGAATAAAGAACATTTGAAATTCAATCATCTGCCATCTCACACATTAAAAAACCTACAAACTTATTGAAGTATTTAGTCATTACAGGATAAAAAGTTGATGATCTTGTTTAAACTAGACAGCAAGAGCATTACAGACAGATCCTGTACATTTGGAATATAGAACATTTGAATTCTGTTGTTTCCTGTCTCCAGGCAATCGTCTGGCATCTCACACATTAAAAAATCTACAAAATGTATTGAAGTATTTAAGCATAACAGGATAAAAAGTTGACAATCATGTTTATACTAGACAGCAAGAGCACTAGAGACTCCTGTATATTTGACATTAATGGATGGTAGGAAAATATTGTCACCCTGACACTTAACACAAATTTCTAGCCTAATTTTCCTCCAGTATTTTTTTGACGCAAGATGAGTTATCACCTATATTTATAGAGAGTACACAACAATAGGTATGCACTCTAGAGCAGTCACATGATTTAATCGCTCTAGAGCGCAAGCAATATGAAGGATGAGTGCCGGACCACAGCAAATATTAGAATTTGAATACTGTCTAGATAACAGTGACTTGAGAGGTTAAGTTAATTCAACTACACATTTACATATTATATAGGCAAAAATATTATATTACTGAAATTTAGCAAACTCTGGTTTAGACCTGTGAGCAGACCCTGGGCCCTGAGGATAATGAATAGGTAAACTTAGTTAGAAACATAACATGCTAAAGCTGGTTAAGATTATTTTTGCCATCCATTAGAAGGCTCTCTGTATTGTCTATCATATTTGCATACTTATGTGCACTTTAGACATTCTGTTCTTTTGACAATTTGTGATCCTTTGTCTTTTCCGCTTCTTAAATAATATTTTTTTTACTAAAATCTTCTAAACCCTTATATAACATGTCTACTGTGTCATGTGAGATATCAAAAAAGTGAAGATTACACACATAACTACAGTTAATCATTATAACATATTGTACATTAACAAAAACATTTATGTAGCGGATCTTCAGAAAGTTCTAAAAGGGAAAGAGGGAGGAAGAGGACCTGGAATCTTACCGAGGGTATCATAAAAGGTAACAAAGGAAATCTCGTTTAAGGTCAATGTGGGTAAAGGAAGCTACCCATCACCACTGCTAAAACTGATTTTCACTGCACCTGTATGCATAGATCCTTTTTTAATAGTTATAGCAAGGTTTCAATAAAGTAACTAATTAATATGAAAATCTAAGTATCATTTTTAACCCTACACCAACAGGAATTTTAGAGGTAAGAGAAAGTATGACGCTGAAAATGTATACCAGGACCATAAGCAAGTGGAAGAATGGGATCTTTGTTAACCCCATGGAAATAAGGTGTGTATGGTTATGTAAGTGTTAAATAGTGGAAATAACTGTAGCCTAAATGGATCAGTTATTAACTGTCATACAGCTGAGATTACCTATCAAAAAATCTGATGCTATAAGCTGGATATTTACTGTCTTGAAACTGAGAAGTAGGACTGATGTTAATGCAAAAACCTGCCGAGAATATTAGTGTGTTTTTTAAGTTAATTGAAGTAAATTTCTACTTAAAACTTCACACACACAGTAAACGTTTCCTTAACCTCAGTTTAAGGCATATTTCATAATGCCAAAATTAGAGATTTAAACACTATAAATTTCCAATAACACTAATAATCTGAGGATAACTAAAAATAACTTATCATTAGTAAAAATACCTATCTCTTGACGGACATTGACCTAACGAATCAGTGAATGACCTTTTGATTATGTGGACAAATTATGTTTTCTTAAAAGCATCATTAATTTGTTAAATAAAAAAAATAATGTACTAAACTAAAACATTAAATTTTATGAGAATTGAGAATCGATGAGATTGTAAAAGGTACTGAAATATGATATAAGTACTCCTGTTGAAATAATAGTTATAATTTAGGTTTAGTTTCCGAGGATTACTAACAATAACAGAAATTAGTTGATAATAATGTTCAATTTCAAATATTTCATTTCAAATTTCAACAATTAACATGTGAAATGTCTTCAGCTGCAGTTTAATAAAGAAACATCATAGGTACATAATATATTTTTATTTGTGCCTAGGTACTCCACGTATACACGGATACCTACTGCACGTGTTAGCCTGAATGCTAGCCTAGGAAGCTGGCTGAAATTCAGATAAGCTTCGAGTAAAGCAGATAATGCTTTGAAATATAATTAAAAGCATGGTAAATTTTGGAAAGATATTTAATAAAAATCTTTACCTCAAATCTAAAAACGAAATTCACAAAACCTTTAAGGAAAACTCAGTATTGTATGCACTTTCACAAAAAACTTCCTTTGATAATGTAATTGTTACAAATCAATATTTAAAAATATAAGATCAGAAGATGAACTCGAAAAACCAGCTATAGTAGTGACTGCTCTACAGACGACTACATCAACCGGCGAAACGCGAATGACTGATCTGACTGAATGAATGAAAGTCGCAATGAACGAACTGATTTACTGAACTACACACGAACGAATGGGAGTATAAATAATGACTGAGTGAACTAGCTTTATAGTGATGTACATACGATTTAATTGAATGTGTAAGAGCATTATTCGTATTATTCTGTACATTGTTTTATAGGACAGAAATATAAACTGTACATAGTCTCGGAAGCATGTTCACACATCTTCTTGCCAACCCTGATTTCCTAAATCGATTTTAAAACTCAAAGTTTGACTTATTCGGATACCTAATCATTAAAATCAATCTACCTCAGTATATCAAACGAGTAAAATAATATAATGAGGTAATCGCCAGTTGCTAAGACAAATATAATATACAAAAAAAAACGAAGTACTATTACAAGAAAGGAACCTTCATGATATAACTAAAACTTCTTGGTGATAAAATAAAAGGAAAATAAAACACTGCACACAATTTTTCCTATGTAAAATACTAATCTGCAATAAAAAATACAGTAATTTTTATCGGAAACAAGTTATAAATGTTTCAAGTTCTCGAAAAATGTGCTTCAAAGTTAGGCTACATATTACACCATTTTTTGACACTTCTGAAGTTGGAAGTCGTCCTGATGAGACGAGAACGACTAATTTCTTCTATAATTTTTATATAATAAACTATTTATGTTTATTCTTAAAAATATTTATTTTATGTCCGTCTCTTGGTTCTAATAACCTATTTTTAGCCAAATCGGGTCAAATGTGGTGAAGTCATGAATAGCTTACTAATACGACTTTGTTTAATATATAAATATATTATTATACTGAATAAAGAATCTTTTACTGATAATTCATTGAATGTTATTGAATAATTTCACATTGAACTATTTATGCACATCACTTAAACATTTTCTGTATGACCATCTACTAATAATTTTTACCTTAATAAAACTCTTGTGCAGTTTGTCAATCGATAACAATATTGATACGAGCTAAATTATGTTCATTTAAATTATTTGGTTAATAGTCGTCAGAGTTGGTTAGTTATTATTTTACTATTGTTTATCTGTGTAATTTCATATTTTACAATTTTAGTTCAAAGCTTGATAAAATAAAAGTTTAAAGTGTTTATTTGTGATTTTTAAATTATATGTTGGTAGGAAAGTTTAGCATGTGTTAAACAAGGTCATTTATGACATTTCCCTTAAAACAGGGAGTTTTTGCATTCTGGTAATACTTTTATAGCGTCAATGTCATGTCAGAATGACTTCTGATTGCTTGATATTTTTTTTGTTTATTTCGTTTCTTAGGCGGGAAAGCAAAAGTCGTTTCGAAGAGTAGCAGTAGTTTATATTTATTATTTAACTGCTACACAGAGAATTTATTAAAAGTTAAAAGTATAAATTATTAAAAGTATACTGGGTGTTGTTTAATAAGTTTATGCAAAACGTATTACGATATTTTATTCGGAAAGTGATATTGAAAACGAAGTGAAGTTCTTAAAAAAGTTAAATTTTTGTGTGCTCTTAGTGTATGTGGAAATATATTTTCGTGATTAAAAATGAGTTTGAGCCGTTTAAGGTGTGCAGTACGATGCGATCTGTTGAAAGCCTCAGCGTCGAGCGCGTCGGTTTCGAAACTTTGGGGACCTTGTACGAAGGAAGTGAGTACTAGCTGCACTCAGCGGAGGAACGTTACCCAACACAAGACCAAGCCGGATTGGAACAGGGCAGTTAGTGAGGCGGAGAAGATTGTGGGTTACCCCACCTCGTTCCTGAGCCTCCGATGGGTGTTGAGTGACGAGGTGGCCAATGTCGCTCTTCATCTCCGGAAATTAGTCGGGAGCAACCACCCTTTGCTGAAAACGGCTAAGTACGCTTTTTTATTGGTTTTCTTTTTAATATATTATACCAATTGCAAGTTGATGGTTTTTCAAAAGGTGTATGAGACTTGTCCAAAAATGTAAACTATTTTATAGGAATATTTCCTTTTTTTAACTGATGGAAATAAAATTAACTTCAACTTTCTCTGAACGACATAAAACTAAACATAATTTTTAAAAATTGTTGAATTTTATTTATATACCAACAATTCTGGTAGTTTTTATGTAAATGATATTTCTTATTAATTATTTTTTTGACTACCTACAATTGAAATATTAAGACCTATTTCTTAGGTAATTCAAAATAAATTGAAAAAATTATATAATTAAAAAGGAGTTAACATTTTTATTATATAAATAAGTCTTAAGTTGAGATAACAAATTACACTTTGCTGTCTTTAACCCTTTACCAGGCAGTGGTCAATATATGAGCACCATAAATTGAACCTTATGCTGTTAACTTAAGGTGGAAAACAAATGAATATTTTCAACATGCTCTGCCTGTGAAAGGGTTAAAGGCTAAGTCTAAAAATACATGTCATATAATAAAAGATTTCAGCCACATTAGGTCATTAATTTACCATTTTTTAATTTTTTTTATTATGTATTAAAAATCTGGAGTAAGAGGTTTACCTTGAAATCATAATGTCACCTGTTTAATTTCTTATGTAAAGTTCAATAGTTTTATTTGTAATTAAACGAAAGTAAAGTATGGCTTTTATACAAATTTTATCATAATTTCTATCAAAATTCTGTCATCATTTTAAAAGACCCTTAAATGATTTCTTCTTTTCTTTGAAAATTTATGTAAGTAGGTAGGTACTTCAGGATAAAAAAAAAATAAAAAAAATAACCTGGCAATTACACTAAATATTTAGTTCCAAGATAAGTATCATTAAGAATTTGTGTTATGGATACTAAACAATGGATAAACATACTTAAATACTTTTTTTTTGTAAATACATACTTAATATACATAGGAAAACACCCAGACCAGAACAAATATTCATGTTCATGCACACAAAGATTTGTCCTGTGTGGGAATCGAACCCAGAACCTCTAGAGTGAAAGGTATACTGACCTCCACGCCATATCGATTGTCAAAAAATATCAAGAATTAAAAAAAAACAATGAATTAAATGCTACATAAAATTAGGGGAACATACATGGGGGTGATTGGTGGTTGGGGGTGCACCCTAAAGGATGTGCTATCTCTGGACTACCATTTCACACTGGGAAACCCTTAATGTCCACCATCAAATAAATACAATATATAAAATCTGGTAATTACAGCAACCATGTACCTACAGCTGCACAGATTAGTGAAGGTGTCAGTTCAGAACCAGTTGGTGGTAGATAAAACCACTCTTAAGTTTCAAGCTTTCTGTTTTTATTTAAATGTTGTATACTTTTACTTAGAACAATGTTTAGTAGTAGTTAGCAGTTGATTTGGTTGCTCGCAAGTGTATTTCATATCCGAGCCCACTTTGTATAAGTTTGTTTCAAACATAGTAAATATTTAAAACAATCTTGTGCTCCCATAATTTTGATGGAGGTATCCATTTATAGGAAACTTAAACATATTGACAAGAAATTCACTTTTGGTACATAGTACTCTCATTCTCTGTCTGACACTTGTGCGTATGAATGCATTCTGCAGAGGATTGGGATGGTTTGGCTCTCTTTGAGTAACTGACTCTTATTATTAATAGCTGGGATATAAGGCACTAGATTGAAGTGATTTTAAAATATAAAAACGTGAATAAAATTATTATTGTATTACTGACTAGGTGAATAGTCTTTTCTACTTCTATAAGAGATATAAAAGTACTTTTGCTTTAGGAATCTCATCTACAATGGAAAAAACAACATGCAAGCCTTGGGCCTCATTGTCCTGCTGGTCTCCAAGGCGGCCGGCCACAGTCCTGAAATTCCAGACATGGAACAGGATAAAGCTGCCGGAGTGTTGCACAGGTAACTCATATATTACATATTCTTCCAATTAATATGCTTAGTAACTTTATATCCCTTTCTTTCTCTTGTCTATGATTGTCCTTGCACTGGCAACTGCCCTTTTTTAAATGAATAAAGAATAAATAATTAACTTTCTGACAATGACACCAATTATTTTGTTCCAAGATAAATATCATTAAAAACTTGTGTTATGGACACTAAATAACAGATAAACATAGATGAATACTTTTTTTGTAAATATATACTTAATATACATAGGAAAACACCCAGACCAGAGTAAATATTCGTGTTTATGCACACAAAGATTTGTCCAGTGTGAGAATCTAACCCACTACCTTAGGAGTGGAGTGCGGCTACACTCGCCCCCACGCCATTATGGTCGTTATTTTGTCATTTTGATCAACGAACCTGCCGCGGACTATATCTCATTGTTTCTCTGTTACCAGCCAACGCGCGCTAGCTGAGGTGACAGAGATGATCCGGACGTCACACCTGGTGCACAAAGGACTAGTGAACATGAACACCCGCCTGCCAGTAGCCGGCGATGCTGATGACATGGTGTTCGGGAACAAAATCGCACTTTTAGGAGGGGACTATCTGTTGGCTAACTCTTGTACGGAGCTGGCTAACTTGAGGTAAGAATTGTTTGTTTTCTTGTAAGAAATATGGGTCTTGGTAAAATAGCTAAACTTTTCTTAGGTGAAGATTATGGACACGGAAGGAGTAGTGTGGAATGCCCTCCACGCTTGAAGTTAGAGCGAGGATTTACGCAAAGCGGCTGCCATTGGTTGGAGGTTAAAAGCTCGCTGGCTTCCATTGGAGAGGTCCATGTCCAGTAGTAGACGAAAATAGGCACAGAATGAAAGAGTTGTTTTTGGAATTTTGAATGTGTACGACTTGGATTGGGTTGGAAAAAGCCATAGCAATTTTTAACTTTTTCTCACTATATGAACTTTGGACGATAAATTAGTGTAAAGCAACCAAATGTAACTTTATGAAGTTACAGGAAACCTTTATCATGTTTACAGCGCGATATCCAACAACAATTGATGCCAAAGTCATAAACATGAGCGAAAACAAGAAGTTACTAGTTTAGTTCACGACTTAATCTAAACGTTTTACATGCTAAAATAAAGCATATTATGAAGTTGAGGGAAACTTGAAGCGAATCATCTGATACTTAGCCAGCCGTGATTCCTTCATATATAAAAAATTGTGTTATCTATACCTAGAATTAGTTTATAAGTTAGAGTGGGGGTTCCGCAAGGACCTATATTGGGACCAGTTGTTTAAGGTTTTTTACCGAAATCATCTACTGAGACATACTGACAGTTCCTTAGCTGCGTTTTATGAAACATAAACAATGCGCGCTCTTGCGTAACTGTCTTCAAATAACTAACTTTAGAGTAGGGATGTGTGGGGGTTGGGTAACTAAATAATTCTATCTGTATCCATTGTGAGTGTTACAACTCAGTACTGACAACATACTATCCTAGTATTCCTCTGTGATGCCTTAGCAATCCTTTGGCCTTTTGCCGCCCTATGGAAAATTTTACAGTCTCCTAAGCTATGAAATATGGGTTGTACCTACCATTATATAATCTGGTTAAATCAGTCAAACTTTCCTTTTTTATTACTAGTTGAAGAACTGGTTTTGGTCAGATAATGTAAGACAATTTGGCGGTTAAAGAAACAGTAACACAGTACATTGAGGTAATACACATATTTACGCCTGTTTCCTCGAAGGGGTAGGCAGAGGCATATTATACGCCCACACTTCGCCAATTATATAGTTGGTACACGTAATAGATGTTGAGCCTATTGCCGCTTACCGGGCACTGTTAAGTTCGCCAGAGCCTTGTCCGTTGTTCGGCAGGTGCACCACTTGCAGGTGAGATTCTACCAATCTAGGTAGGATCCCTAAACACCTTATTAAGGTAATAAACTTTTTAAAAAAATAACTTTTTTGCAAAGTATGAATCTGATTTTACAGGTAGATTCTGAATAATAATTCTGGACTTTATGTATAAACTGTTTACCACTGCTTATTTAAACACATAGGGGATTAAGTATATAAAACAAGATATAAAGTTAAAACAGTATGAAAACTAGTGCTTTCTCTTTTATTTGATGAACTGAAGACAGTGACATCACTAGTTTTAAACCTGGTTTAACTTTAGACCTTGTTTTGTAATAAGCCCCAACAAGTCTAATATTATTTTTATTATTATGTGTTATACATATCTTTATATCTCTATTTTGGTCTTGGTTGGCCAAAATGGCCGGCTGAGAGGAGGGCTATGCTTAGTATTGCGAGGTTTTTGGACTCCTATGATAAAGATGATCTCAGTCAATATTCATATAATTTTATAGACTATTAGGAAATGCAGAGCACTACCAAGTTTTGTGAACTGCAATAAACTACAAGCAAGTTACGTGCGATCGCGTATATCATTACAGCGACGCGGAGAATGTCGTGCGTAAAATTGTATATTTCATAACAGTAATCATTTATTCTGTGCTGCCTTGGCACAGTTTTCCGAAAACGTTTCTATTTTATATTGTGGTGTCAGATTTAAGACAAATCTTTCCGGTGTTATTAAGGTTTTATGACAGGCTTCTAAAAGAAGATGGGTTCGCAACTCTGCTAGGACGATTTTCGTTTTGGTCGTACGCGATGACTATATTTATTTTCGTTAAATTTTATAATTTGTGTATCAATTAATCAAACAATCGATTGTACTTGCTTACATGTAAACGCCACTAGTAGTGTTGTTGCTGTCGCTGTCAATTTTTTTTTTGTTTTAAACAAATACACCAATTATTTTAGCTCCAAGATAAGTATCATGAAGAACTTGTGTTATGGATACTAAATAACGGATAAACATACATAAATACTTTTTTTTTTTGTAAATAAATACTTAATATACATAGGGAAACACCCAGACCAGAACAAATATTCATGTTCATGCACACAAATATTTGTCCTGTGTGGGAATCGAACCCACGACCTTGGAGCGGAGAGCGGGTATTCTCCCCACCGCGCCATATCGGTCGTGTATTGAAATATCAAACAAGTCGGTAATTCTCTTACGTATAATAGGGTTTGATGAGAGTCTAAAGCGCTAAATAAGAGTGATGCAATAGTGCCGTGCAGGTAAAATTTTATACCTGCGCCTAAATATTCAACTTTACAACACACTTTACTACCTGCGTCAATCAAATTTCTATCATAGCCTTATGAAGCAATTTTTGAGGGATTGAGCATTTTACTCACTGGTTACTGCTGGAAAATTCTGCATTTGTTTTCCATATAACGCAGTTCTTCTTACCTCAATCATAAAAAAGGTTTGTATTTCATATTTGACGACCGATATGGCGTTGAGGTCAGTATACCTGCACTTCACTCCAGAGGTCGCGGGTTCGATTCCCACACAGGACAAATCTTTGTGTGCATGAACATGAATATTTGTTCTGGTCTGGGTGTGTTCCTATGTATATTAAGTACGTATTTACAAAAAAAAAAAAGTATTTAAGTATGTTTATCCGTTTCGATCCGTTAGTATCCATAACACAAGTTCTTAATGATACTTATCTTGGAACTAAATAATTGGTGTAATTGTCTGAAAAAAAAAAAATAGTAAAACGCCGAATTGACTGCTTAAAAAATCAAAGCCTGTTGTATTATGTTTCCAATCAATTAGATGTGTCCTAACTTTCCCTAATTAATAAATGAATGATAGTATCTATTAATTAGTTTTAATTTTATGTTATATTGGTCCACATTGCATGCCGCCGTGGCAAACTTTAATTATGATGACACTTAGCTTTCACTATAAGTATAATTGATTATTGTACCAGTACAATCTTATAGGTACGGATAAACGTGGTACATTAATTCTATTTTTTTTTAATGTTTTTTTGTTTCACGGGAAGAAAGTGCTATATTAATAGCACTTTTCTTGCTATTAAGCAATAAAAATAAATAGTTTGATTAGTTTTATATTTATAAAGGGCTCATATTTAATGTGTCATCAAAATTAATAAATTACCAACCTAACCTAACCTTTTTGTACATCAAAAAATTCTGATGGAGCACCTAATCCCCTATTAGATGCTAGATCAGTATTTTTGATGATCAAAAAAGTATTTTTTAGAGGTTCAGTTTTTTATATTCTTTTATAAAGTGTTCATTCATTTTATGAGAGTCGAGCATGTCTCAATATGAGTACAGCGATTTTGCAAAAATGCAATTCAGAATCTGATTCTGCGAGAACAAAGTAGGCTACCTTAAATAGTCCATCGCTTAACTCAATAGCCATAAAAAACGTCACAAACCGGTATAGATCGGCGGTCATTCACGTTATATTTTTTTAATTGCATAACACGAACGGCTACTACGTAACACCGAGGAAAGTGAAAGTCATTGCGGCTTCGGTCCATCTTCCTCGGCCACTTGCTTACTCGTGAATCCTTCAAGTTGATAATGAGGGTTTACTGACTAAAATACTCTTGGGGTTGCAAAACAGCGTTGACAAGTAGCTGTAGTATTCTGTCTGCAAGCTTATGTTCAAATTTTATATCTTATCCCATTCTCGTACCGAGTTTAAATTCAAATACTTTTGTTTCGTAAAGTGTTTTTGTAGTCACATTTTCTTTTATAAAAAGTAGAAGTAGATGCTAGATAATGTTGAGAATTGGGACTAGGTTGATGAAAACGATCAACCAAAAGCAGCATATTTGAAATCCTAATTCCTATAGTCCCGGATTTTTTAGTGGGGCGTGAAACGGCATTTCAGCAAGCCGTCATGAGTGAATGCGCTTGTTACGCGGTACGGAGCGCTCCTACTTTTCTGGACTGCATCTGCGACTGTTTTCCATCAGGCAGGATGTGGTCACTATGACAAGTCACATAAACAAAGGTGGACACTTTGATGCGTGATCTTTGTGTAGCATTTGTGAGTGTTCACATGGCTAGAAGATAACTTTCTCTCGGTATTTTTAAGAGCCCAATAACTTACTTGATATTCTCCGGTGATTTGATTGATTGTTTGTAATAAAATAATTCCCTATGTTATATTGAAGATGATTGAGACAATATAGAGAAAGCGTAATCATTGGTGAATGCAAACGGTGACCTGAAACGCAGAGAAAGTACATCAGTGTAACTATGTATGACCTAAGGTTTCTATTCTATTCTCGCTTGTACTGTACCTACTAGGCGACGACATTCGTCGTAGATAATAGATTTGGGAGGTTACGAAAGATCAATTCTTATTTATTTATTTAAATATTAAGCTAAAACACAAACTAATTAGGTACAAATTTATTGACATGTTTTGAATATTTTAATCCATAACTTAATCAAATGTAGGAAAATATGTTCCCGCAAAAATAAAAAAAATATTCAATTGATGCATGAAATCCATTTGGAATCCCATCTGCCGCCCTGTTCGACAGTGGGGGCGGGGACGCCTTGTTAGGCTTCTGCAAGTCAGCGACATCCACCGCCCCCTTAAGAGTTAACATAATACAGTGAAAATAGTATCAGAGAGACTGAAATAACAGGTATTTTTTAATGGAAAGTAACAATTTTAAAACTGCCTGTACTAAAATCTACTATTGCACTCGTCCGAATCTTTTTATACCAAGGTGGCCATCAAGCATACGTCCCACTTGTTAGAAAATGGTCACTGCAGCTCATGGCCGCGGTGGACGCCCGAAACGTCGGGAGCCACGAGACGACTCCCCAATCGTCCGTCTTCTATAGACGACAGGCCGCGTCGACGGCGCGTCCGTGTTCCACGCGCGCCTCAAAGAGATGTCAGCACAGTGAGGGCCCCCAGGGAGGGGGTCAAGCCTGCCGGGGCTGCGGGACTGTTCGAAAGGGTAACCGCGGCCTCGGGACGCAGCAGGCACAAGAAGGAACATGGATGGTGTTTAGTCAGTAAAAGTCTGGCAGAGGCATATTATACGCTCAAACTTCGCCAATTATATAGTTGACCCCACGTAATAGGTGGCGAGCGTATTGCCGCTTATCGGGCACTGTTTTGTTCGCCAGAGCCTCGTCCGTTGTTCGGCAGGTGCACCACTTGCAGGTGAGGTTGGCTTGGGCTCCTTAGGTCTTGGTAGGATTATTTTAATCAATAATTAATAAAAAGCTCAATAATAAAGTGAAATTTTAATTGTAACAGGAATCAAGAATTGGTTGAGCTGGTATCTTCAGCTATCAGGGACTTAGCCGAAGCAGAGTTTATGGGCGAGAGAGATGAGCAGAACAATCCTCTTCCTTCGAGACCTCTTCCTGAATCTAGCTGGGAGGCGGCGTCAGGTAAATATATACTTACTGACTGTTAATGATACATACATACATAATATCACGCCTCTTTCACGTAGGGGTAGGCAAAGATCACATCTTTCCACTTGAAACGGATTTGGCACACACTCTTAGCTTAATTCACACTCATTAACCTTCTCATACACTCCCGTCGGCTTAGAGTACTTGTGACATGCCCTTTCTCCAAAATCTTATTGATGAAGCTTATAGATATGAATAAGCAGCTAATATGATTAATAAGTCAAGAGGCATTAGTCAATTAAATCCACTGCAGTCGTGATGTTCATCTCGTGCTATAATATTATATTGCTTAAGAATATTATCTCGATCCTGACTCTCAGTAGAGTAAGCTACCTAGGAACCGCAATCTGTGTGTAGTAGATTTAATGTATTGTTGTTTATGAGAAAGTGATGAGCAAACTAACCGTAGCCCTCGAGATTTCTGCCTAAAGTAAGCGGAGACGGCCTCAGATAATCTTCTTATTTTACTTGATGTGGCCAGTATAGAGGTGGCCTCATGATGAACTCTTTACTATAATTTTAATGATATGGTTCCTTTCAGAGTTAGGATGATGTCAAAGAAGTTATTGATTCAGACGTTACTTTGCGGAAATCCATTGTAAGCAAGTGATGGATTAAAAATTTCTTTGTAACAATTCGGTCGTGAAGACATCGTTGTTCTGAGGCTGAGTAACACGTGTCGTGTTGAATAGTTTCTCGATTTTTCGGAAATTATAGTAGCACGGGAATTGTTACAAAGATATTATTAATCCATCACTTGCTTAGGATGATGTTGACTTTATGAGCTTTTCATTGCAGGGGCTGAGTTATATTGATAATGTTAGTGTCTAAAGGCACGCAATAATTTACTAAATAAGAAATGTTAGATTATCTGACTACAATAAGCTCCTGTCGTTGGTCGGACACTATACTAACAGCGAGTCTAGTGTACGACTAACGTTAACAACCCGCGCAATGGATCTCAAAAACGTCACGTAATTTTAGTGTCAGCAGCCGACACAGGCGAGGACGCCATGAGAATACTCGCAACTTATATTCATTGTGGTGTTTCATTCGCGAAGATCTACACTGACCTCGACCCGAGGTCTGCCAATGTTTGTGAAAGGGCGGGCCGTTAGACTCTAGCTTTAGTAAATAGTAGTAGTATATACCTGTGAAGTCTTCCAAGATTGTGTAAAGAATCAGTTGAGACCTGTCTCATGACATACATATAGATGTATCAATTCACTTTTAGGTGATAGCACCTTAAAGTAGATTAAAGGGACTTTATGAGTTTATGCATGCTGCAATCGTTATCAAAGGAAAGGTCGAATAGGTATTCTACAGTTATTGCAACTGATAAAGTTCATTATCTTATCTTAGCCCAGTAACATCCCACTACAGAGCACATAAGTACGCTGAAATAACCGGGACCAACATCTTGACGTGTTTCCGTACTACAAAAGCGCTTGATATTAATTGCCACAAAAACGCTTACTCACTCAAGAACTTACCTCTGTATACTATTATTTTGATCCGCTTAAATCGTTGCTGACTTCCGAAGAACTACGAGTGCCTGATCTAAATAAATTGAATACCTTAAGAATGAGTTTCCTTCACCTTTAAACGTACCAGTGGCTATACCGTAGGATTTCGCACGGTAAACCATAGCTTTCTCATTCATAACTTCCACTCTATAAATAGAAAACAATTTGCTACCACGACATAGATAGATAGATAAAACGTTTATTTCCTTTAAATAATACAAGTTACATAAAACATATCCCACAAAACCGTTTGACTGGTTTGTCTGTGGGTCACAGTCTCTTTTATACTAATTACAACTAATTTTATAAATAAATAAATTACAATTTTGCACATACACCAATATACTTGTTTGTTTCCATTCTAATGGCTTCAGGTATACTATTTAAAAGGTATGGAAGCCGTTTTTTTTATTAATATGACGATCTTCATTTTGGAAGACCTAGTATCTATAGATAACATGTAAGCATGCTTAGTTCCAGACGGTAAATATTGCACTTCAAACTTTAAAATAGGAATTTGTTATACAGCTCTGATAAACTAAATTAGCATTCATTTATTCGGAAATGGAAATTATCATTTATTTATTCGGAAATTTATTGCCATTGTGAAATATGTACTGTTGGCAGTACTTGCAAAGTCCTTTCTTATACTGTGATATCACTTGGTAATGAGATTTGTCGGCCATGCTAACATTTAGCACGACTAACTGCAGAAGACGGTTCAGTGACTATTTGCTTTGCCTATGGCGACTAAATAGTTTCTCGATGTTCGTTTGGAGAGATCAGTTTGTATAGGTCTAATGAGTACACGCCTTTATTTGGGGAGTCAATAATGAAATTGGGTCTTTGCGTCGCCACATCAGTGATAAAACTATTCTCTAATAAGCTAATTATCTGTATAGAAGTTTAAACATTTTTTAACTGCTTCAATAGTGGTAAAACACATTTTTAAAGCAGTAATTTTTTAAAAAATTCATTTGTTCATTTGACTGCCGCTAAGGCGTGGTGGCGAGTGTACCTGCACACCACTCCTGAGGTCGTAGGTTCGATTCCCATACTGGAAAAATCATGAATACGAATATCTGGGTGTTTTCCTATGTATATAATGTATATATTTACAAAATATTTGTATTCGTTATTTATTACCAATAGCACAAGTTCCTAATTATACTTATCTTGGAACTAAATAATTGGTGTCATTGTCAGAAAAATATTTATTTATATTTAAAAATATTTATTATGTATATTTATTTGTGTTATTAAATTCGACCTCACTGTAAAGCTATCTTTAACATTTATTTTACTTTATTATTATGGACCCTATGTAAACAGTGCCAAACAGCTCCTCTTGACAAGTTGCATGTGACAACTAATCTGAAAAGAATATAATGTTTGAAGGGAAGGGATATAAAATATAGAGATGGCCTGGCATCTTATATGATTTTCATGTCTATGGCATAACTGCTGCTGGATCTGTAGATATCAAAAGCAACATGGCTAACCCGTATTGTTATAACAATGCCATTAACAAAAATATGGAACCCCAGGATCTTAGGAACGAACAGCACGTCTGTAGGCACTTTCGAGAATTAAATCCTTAATTTCCGAAAACACTTGATTGTTGAAGCTACATTAATACAGTACTAACGATATCAAGTACTTCGTTCTAAGCAAGTCGGCCAAAGTGCGCACATTCCAGTCGGTCAGTCGTTACACACCTGTATAATTGTTGCAAACATTATCATTCACATTGCCGGCGCGAGGAAGAACCCGCCAGCCGTCCTGAATGCCGTTGGCGACGTGATTCGCATCGCCGAGTAACTACAGTCATCGGAAAATAGTTAGTGGCACCCAAAGCGTCATATTTATCGAAACACGACTTAACGCTCTTGATCATAGAGGCGTGTGTCGAACTTCATGGTCAGAAACTATAGGACGCTGATTGTATCTTAGTTACTAAGTTTACGTGCGGCCAAGGGCCAGTGGTCTGGAGTAAAGTTAACACGTATCAGAATGCAGCAAGAACTATATTGCTTTGCCGATTTCATTGTTTCTGTGGCGTGTTGAGTGTTGGTCACGAATAGATATACATACTTAGAAAACTCTTCCTCAATTATTGTAGGTATACTTATTTGTTTAACAAACGATATCGTTTTTTTAAGCTTTTAGTTCACAATATTTTCTGCTAGCGAATTTTGTATTTTATTATTCTGTAGGTACTAGGAATTTTCTCTTCTACTCTATGCCTGTAATAAGTGTCAGCTTCGTTTGGCAGTAATAACAAACAATCTCGTTTATAATACTAGCAAGTAAATTGCTCAAGACATGATCAATTTTCTATTACGTACGTCAATTCTCTTAAATTTAGTTTAATGATTTAGAAATTAATATCTATAATTGAGCCTCATTAGGAGGCCTGATTCTTAATTATTATTATTATGTTCGCTGTTATTAAATGGGCTATGTTCTGTGCTCCAGGCTGAATCCGCTTCGGAAATCCTGCATAACCAAAAAATTATATGTGCGTATTATATTGCGCGTGTACGACCCGATAAGAGTTGCAAGATCCCGTTGGAAGCGAATGGGGAAGGTCTTTGTTCAGCAGTGGACTTATTTGGACTGATGATGATATATGAAAGGAATATACTGCGTAGTTGTGGTAAATAATTAAAGCTGTTTTAATTGTAATCAGAGATTTATTACGATTCTACAACGTGAACAAATAACGAACGGAAAAACAAACGAACAGTGACATTTACAACTACAGTGGCGCCACACGCGCCTAAAAACGAAACTGATTTGGTTGCGTTCCTTTATACGCTAAACATATATGTATGCAAATATCGATGTTGTGGTGAATAAAATACTTAATGTATATGAAAGAGCTCTTCCATCCGCCCTGTGGAAAATTTTCCGCACCCTACAGTAGTGAGCCCGGCGTGACACGAACACGCAACCTTTAGTTTTATTTATAGTAGGTAGCCCTGGTAGAAATTTTATGTTACCCTGACACAAAATGGAGATCTGGTTGAGGAGACTGCAGTTTTGTGTTAAATAAAAAAAAACAGCTTGCCCCATACACCAAGGTAACCCGAAATGTCTACCATCTCTATTCATCTCTCGGAAGAATTAATGCTTGAGATTCATATAAAGGACCCAATACTAAGGATCTACTCTAACGTGACTTTCTATTTTTATCCTAGAATGGGACTGCATCCTAGACCCCCTGCCCATGTCTGGAGTAGCGGGATGCCTGCAGCGAGAGTGGGTGTCTCGGCACGTGCTCTCAGCCGGCGCTCTCTTGGGCAAAAGCTGCTCCGCCGCGCTTAAACTTGCTGGACATCCAACATCATTGCAGACTCAGGTATGTTCCACATTTTAAAGAGAATATTGGGAAAAGTCTCTCAGACAAGAGAATAAATGGACAGGTCCGGAAAAAAATATGATGTACAGTTTTCATGATATTAAGTAAAGTTGTAAGTAATTAAGTCTATTTTTATGACTTTGAGATTTTTTTCACTAGGTAATACATGTGACTAGGGCCATTAAATGTACGACTATAGGGCCTTTAAATGAGCCTCTCTGCAATATTATTTTCCTGTGTTTTTAGCTAGAGAAAGTAAGAGTTTTGTGTAAAAGTTCGCTACCAACCAGATTTGGCACAAAGTTTGTACACACACACACACACGCACGCATACACGAACGCACGCATACGCACACACACACGCACGCATATGCACTCACACACGCACACACACACGCGCGCACACAAACGCACACACTCACACACACACACACACACACTTACACTCTCACACACACACTCACACTCTCACACACATACTCACACACACTCTTACACACACACGCACACACACACACACGCCCACAATTCGCCATCCATATTGTTGGTCCCACGTAATAGGTGGCGAGCCTATTGCCGCTTTCTGGTCATTTTTATATTCGCCAGAGCCTCGTCGTGTCATCGGCAGGTGCACCACTTTCAGGTGAGGTTGGCTTGAGCTCCTTAGGTCTTGGTAGGATCCCTATTGACCCTATACAAAGTTGTACACTTGTTAATATGGTCCACAGGTCTAGTTTCAAATCCCACACATCACATAATATTTTATATGCATGGATTGGGTGTATTCTATGTAAATATATATTTTCAAAAAACTTGTGTCTTAGTCGTTGACTCAGTTCAAGCTCTACTTAGTTTGGTGCTATGTAGCGTAGTGTAGAATGTTTAAGAAGGATTTATTGTATATTTGCGTTTAGAATAAAATATAAATTTTCAAGGCATTGTCTAACAGCAACATATTCTAATATTGCTGTTCAGTCAAATGTGAACAGTTAATTATTCATTTATTCTAACCATGTTAGCATACTATGATGACATCGACTGTCATCTTAGATTAAGTACAGTAAATTACTTTTGCGTTTGGAATCTATATATATACCTCACGTTGATAAATGAAATAAGTTTTTTGCCGTGAATAATGTTATAATTCACTCAAATATATTAATGAACATTTGTTAAAAGAAAGTTTGAACTAGGAAACGGCAAAGAAATTGATGCAATATGTAATAAATAGAAAAAAAAAGAAGATTTAGTGACAAGAATGGAGAAAGGTATGCTTAGATGGTTGGTCATGTTGAGAGGATGAATAAAAGTAGACTAATGAAAGTGATTTATGATGGACAAGTGATTGGAAGTGTTGGGAGGGGAAGACACGTAAGACCTTCCATGACCAAATTCAGAAAATTTTAGAGAAAGGGCAGGTCAAAAGTACCCTAAACCGACGGGCGTGTATGAGGAGGATAATGAGTGTGAATGAAGCTAAAAGTGTGTGCCAAGATCGTAGCAAGTGGAAGGATGTGATCTCTGCCTACCCCTACGGGAAAGAGGCGTGACATTATGTATGTATGTATGTAGAATTAAAACTCGAAATATTTATACTAAAAATTATAAAAACGAAAAGCTTTTTATAAGTAAACATCAGAACTGCTGAACATTAGCCTCCCCAATAGATTGCATTCTATTGGGGGTATTTGTCCATGTTCACCACGCTGGGCAGGCGGTTTGATGATCGCAGTACAAGCCAGCCCGCAGAATGACGCTGCTGCCCATCATCCGGTAGGATTTCTCTTCATCGACTCTTACGACTCCCCGTGAGATGAGAGGGGGTGGTACTATTCTAAGCGGGTACCACACGGCACAAGATCAGAATATTTAGTTATGTATTACTAGGTAGGACTTACTGAAGCTCCTATCTTACCTGAAGATGCCTTGTGCAAAGGCGAAACACGTGTCGTGTTGAATTAATTCGCGATTTTTCAGGAAATTATAGTTGCGCGGGAATTGTTACAAAGATTTTTTCAAATCCACCACTTGCTCACTTGATCAATTGAATTATCTATATTAATATTATTTTTACTTTTAGTCAATGTTTTATTAAAATTTATTTCACAAAATGTTAATGATTATGTTAACATTAACTGCTAGGATCTACTGAAAGAGAGCTCTCGTAAAGATATTATTTGTACATTTAATTTTTTTTGTATATTAAATATCAAGGTAACTTTTTCGTACAATAATAACAGTAAACTTTAGGTACGCTGTACCTGACAATATCTGCATTTAAAGTGAAGGTAGTTTCCTGTTAATCTGGTTACTGAGAAAAATAAACTCGGTGAACACTTGATTATACTTCCTGGCACATCCGTAGGCCATTTAACCATTATCAGTTTTTAACTCGCAGCTGTTCGCGAATTACCTTAATTTCTTTGTTATTATTATAGACTACGCGATGAACAGATAAAGACAAAAATAATTAAAAATAATTTTGTTTGCCCATAAAATTATACGTAGTTAGGTGTAACTATAGGGATCCTACAAAAACCTAAGGAGCCCAAGTCAACCTCATCTGCAAGTACACCTGCCGATCAACGGACGAGGCTCTGGCGAAGATAACAGTGCCCGGTAAGCGGCAATAGGCTCGCCACCTATTACGTGGGACCAACTATATAATTGGCGAAGTGTGGGCGTATAATATGCGCCTTCGGGGAAACAGGCGTGAATGTATAATATATAAAAGTATACCTAAATAGTGTTTGGTCCTGTTTCCTAAAGGTTAACATTGACTGAATCTGTCAAGAATTGTTTTATAAAAAACAGCATTTTGCAACGACATATGAATGACCTCTGACCTCCGTACTGTTTTGGTCATCTTAATGTCAGATTCTATAAGTCTGTAAGATAAATATGCTAAATTCCATAAGTCAGTTGTCTGTGAGATTCACATACATCTCTCTCGCTTCATCGCCGTGAACCGAAGACCTTTGCATCCGCGAAGACTCGACACTTCACTGGGAAATTTACTGTCTCGAAGTTCAAGTGCCGAATCGAACGGGGGCCTCGTCGTCGCCATGTTCAAGGATATCTAGATTTCTGCATTGAAAATATAATTCATAATTCATAATTCATATTCATTTATTCAAGTTTGGCTCAAAAGAGCTCTTATGAACGTCAAAACTTAAAAACTAGCGCGCCCATTCACTGCGGGCGGGAGCTTGATCGTAAAAGAACGGGCAAGAAAATCGTCAAGGTTAGTTTTTTCTCCCGCCAGTTACAAGAATATGTACTTAGTAGTAAAACAATTTGACAAATCTACAAAAACATGTGTTCTGCAGTCACATGATTTAAAATAAAAGAAGAAAATAACTTTTTATTTTAAGTTATACGAGTATGAGTACGAATAAACATAGTAGACATGAGCAGACCAGTCCTCACTGGTGGCACCCGTTCACGAGTATGACGCATGAACCAGCCATCGTTTCGCTCAACCATATTTTAGGGAACGCAACGACCCGACGCATGACGCCACCACCGCAAAGACATTTGAGTGAGCATGACATACTCAAGCTACAGGATAAACAAATTTTAACAAAAATAACATTATATTAATTAAATGTGCTGCAAACCACAAATATTTTTGGTCTTATGAAAGATATCATTTACAGCAATTCAGTCTTAATATCTATATAATCATTTGAACAATACTATGCGTTCCTAATCAAAAACATCATTTAGGAGAATGATAGGACAACAAAAATTGTGTGTGCAGCTATCAGATTAAAAATAATATTAACTTTTCTCAGTTAGCTAAATCTTTAATTACAAATAAAAATAGTAGACAAGAGCAGACCAGTCCCCACAAGCAGCACTCGTTCACGAGTATGACGAATGAACCAGCCATCGTTTCACTCAACCATATTTTAGGGAATGTAACGACCCGACGCATAACGCCGCCACCCCAGAGACATTTAAGTGTGCATGACATACTCAAGCCACAAAATAAAAAGATTTGTACACATTTGTACTATTAAAGTAGCAGAAATAACAATAACATTATAAAAATCAAACAGCCGCAGACCACAAAATTGTTTGTTCTATGATAGATACAATTTACAGCCATGCCGTCTTATCATTTATATAATCTTGCGTACAATAGTATGCTTTCTTAATCAATGTTTCTTTAATAGCTACTTTAAATTTGTTTAAGGGCAAATCCAATATATCATGCGGAATTTTGTTGTAGTATTTCATACCTTGCCCCATAAAAGACTTCCGAATTTTTCGGAGTCTTAGAAAAGGATTTAACAGTTTATTTTTATTTCGTGTGTTAAAGCTGTGACGTTCACAGCGCTTAGAATAATTATTTATATTTTTCCGCACAAACAAAATACAGTTAAAGATAAACTGCGAGGCAGTAGTTAAAATACCAATTTCCCGAAACAACTCTCTAAGGGATGATCTAGACCGTAGTTTATAAATAAAACGTATAGCTCGTTTCTGTAAAATGAAAATAGTCTCAATTTCAGCGGCAGATCCCCACAATAAAATACCGTAGGACATCAAACTGTGAAAATAGCTAAAATAAACAATTCTAGCAGTTTCGACATCCGTTATCTCACGAATTTTTCGAATCGCATATGCGGCAGAACTCAGTTTACCAGAAAGGCTTTCGATATGTGGGCCCCATTGAAGGTGTTTATCTAGTGTTACACCTAGAAATAAGGTTGAATCGACCATTTCCAACCTCTGACCATTCAATTCTATATTGGTTTCAACATCTCTTACATTGGGTAGTGAAAAATTAACACATTTAGTTTTTTTAGCATTCAACTGAAGATTATTAACAGTAAACCAGTGAAGCAACTCTGAAAGTGCACTATTTACATCGTCATAATTATTTTTATTTCTGTTAGTTTTAAATATTATTGATGTGTCATCTGCAAATAACACCATTTCACACTTTCTACTAATAAAGAAAGGAAGATCATTTATATACACCAGAAACAAAAATGGGCCTAAGATTGAGCCTTGAGGAACGCCCATCTGTATACACGAACCAGATGATTTAGCGCCATTAATATCTACTTTTTGAAATCTAGATGTAAGATATGAAACTATCAACTTCTGAGCTAAATCACACACGCCATAGAAATTAAGCTTAAGAATAAGGGTACCGTGGTCAACGCAGTCAAAAGCCTTCGATAAGTCACAAAACACTCCTATGGCGTTTTGCGAACTCTCCCAGGCATCATAAATATGCTGTAGTAACGCAGCACCAGCATCAGCTGTAGAACGACCCTTCATGAAACCATATTGTTGACTGTGCAAAACTGATCTAAGATAATTTTTTCAAAAACTTTACTTAAAGTTGGTAAAATTGAAATTGGTCTATAGTTACTTTTATCCTCCTTTGAGCCAGTCTTAAACAGAGGTATGACTTTACTAAGTTTCATAAGATCGGGGAAAGTCCCTTCATCGACGCACTTGTTAAATAATTCTGCTAGATAAGGAGCAATAGAATCCAAGATAGTCTTAATAACTTTAACAGACATATCCCACAGATCGCCAGTATTCTTTAACTTAATAGATCCAAAAGTTTTAATTATGTCTAATTGATGAATATGATGGAACTTAAATGTGGAACTATAATTAGGCAAGGATTTCTCAAGCACAGCTAAGGCAGTGGACGGTGAGGATTTCAGCTCAAAAGTGGTCAGTGCAGGAATTTTAGCAAAGTATTTATCAAATATGTTTGCAATTGCTGTATTATCATTAACGACTCCCTGATCCTCCTTAAGAGCGTAGTTATTATCACGTGGTTTACACTTTCCTGATTCGCGACTTATAGCGTTCCAAGTTGCTTTAATTTTGTTACTGGATGTCAATATCTTATTTTTTGTAAACAAGGATTTGGCCATTACACACACCCTTTTAAATACTTTTGAATAATTTTTGACATGTTCTAAGAAACTTGGGAATTGATTATATTTTTTTAAATTATATAATTCGTAAAGTCTATTTCTACTCTTATATATTCCCTGAGTTGCCCACTCACAAAACTGAAGTTTATTTGTAGGTTTAATAGATTTAGGTGTAAATATTTTGTTAAAATCTGTTTGAATTACATTAAATAAATTTTCATACATTGTATTAGGATTCTTATGCACAATTTTACGCGTAGCAAGATTTTTACTAACATTATCTTTGAAGCATTCTAACCGTTTACCTGTCACAGGTCTGTATTGAAAAGATTTTGGTTCATGTACCTCATCAATGTAATTTACTTGTAATCCACAATGGTCAGACGTCAGACAACTAAATACTGATTTATCTACCGGTATGCACTCCGAAAAAATATTGTCCAAACATGTAGCTGAGTGTGTGGTAATTCTAGTTGGTTCAGAAAATTGGTTAACCAAATTAAAGCATTTAAACAAAGAAACCAGCCGAGTGGTCAATGATGAACTTTCAAGAATGTTCACATTGAAATCCCCACATACAATAATATGTTTGTTTTTTAATTTTAATTTCTTTAATACCTCTTCCATAACCGTTTCAAAAGTTGCACTATTTCCTAAAGGAGGTCGGTATACGCATACAACAACAAATTTGTCTAATTCCACACAGGAGAGCTCTATTACACGTTCTACGGAAAGGCTAACAATATCTTTTCGATCTTTACATCTAAGGCTGTCTTTTACAAAAATTAAAGAACCACCGTGAATTGCTGATACTCTAACATAAGAACTTATCAAATCATAATTACTTAGAACCAAAGATGTATCATTTTTCTTTAGCCAGTGCTCAGTTATACAAATAATATCAATATTCCTGCTTTTAATAAATAATTCTAATTCTAGAACCTTGCCAGCCAAGCCCTGAATATTTTGATGCACAATCTTAAGTTCAAAGGGCTTGGCCTTTGTCTTGTGTCTCAGTTTAAACTGGGTGATGTCAAGGCATTATTTGTAAAGGAAATATTAGTAGGACTACTAACTTGTACAAAATTAATTTTGGATTGTGTTATAGATTTTATAACAGAATCCTGAATATTAAATGCTAACAAAGAAGCAATTCGTACCTTAAATCTATAATTTAGATACATTGTATCAGAAGTCAACTTAAAAAACTTTATAAATTTATTTATATCAAAAAATAATACATCACTATGACGACATGTCAAGTTATATAATAATAAATTCAAATCAGCAATTCGCTGATTTTGTTCCCGCGTCAAATTTGTTGCATAGGGGAATGCACTAATAATAAATTTACATTTTGTGTCCGCTTGTAGCTGAGTCAAGATATCAATACTATTTACAATGTCCCTTTTTTTCACCGAGAGACTGTCACCAAATAACAATACTATTTCTGAACATTCACATACGTCCTTCTTTTTTATATTACAGACGATATTATACATATTCTGTCCAGGAGAACAATAATTAATGACATTTTTATTAAACCTATTTATTAGTATAGAACCTATGCCTTGCCCGAGTTTGTCTGAGAAAATAATAGTTTTCTTGTCTATTGGCTTGTTACAAAATGAGCCAGGCAATAGTACAGGAGAGGTCAATGTATGACAGGAGACATTAAGAGAGGGTTCCCGGGCCTCTTCCAAACATATATTTGAATTTTTATTTAATATTGAATCATATCTTTCTGCATTATAGTTAGCTAGTTCAATCAATTCATTTGCAGATAATATATGTTCTTTAATTTGGTTCTGTGCCTGTTGGTATTTCTCATTCATACATTTCAGTGATTGGTGTAATTTTTCTAATTCCACTTGAAGCTTTTCAGTATCCCTGTCATACATTTTCCTACTCTGTTTAAGCTTAGAATCATAAACTTCTAATGAGTCAATTAAATCCCTACGCTGCTTTCTAAGTGCTATATTCTTTAAAAAACATTTATTTTTTTGTACCTTCTTTTCTGTGTTCCTTATTAATTTCCTAATTTTAATGTACTTTTTCAGTTTCTTATTACTTAAGCTATTACTTAAGCTATCGGTTCTAGTTAAAAGGGGACCTTCATTGGGGTAACCACCTGGGGAAGAGATGAGTTCCTCATATAAACTATTTGTGTCCGTGGTTACCTTAATTTGATTTATTGTAGAAATTAATTTATTTGCATCCCTCAATTCCATTTCCAAGTAGTTAATCCTGTCTAGGGCCTTCTCGTGGGTTGCATTACACTCATCAAGATTCTCAACTGTATTTTGAAGTTCATTGCGGTGATCTATCACCTCCTGGTATTGCTGGTGTAATGCTGTTAGATCACTCTTTAATAGAGCATTTTTCTCCAGAATATTTCTTATTTCTACTTCACTGTCATCTCTCTCAGCTAAGAGTTGATTGCTAAGGTTTTTGCATTCCTTTAGCTCCAGAAGTGCTTGCTGCAGTTTTGCTTCTACACTCATCTTTCTGGTGGTCGTCATATTTGCTATAGAGAGTTCTGAAAGAATAGAACAAATGTTTAACTATGAAGTCAAAACTTTCAAAAATAAGTCTTATACTTTAAAACTGTGTTCCTTTATTTACTCAAAGATGTGCTGATAAACTAATATTTCTGACAGTAAATAACTTTATTTAAAATGTTTGTTATTAACTAATACCGTTGTTATATTAATTATATTAACAATGTATTTTGGGTTTGATTATGGGTAATCTTAGATTAATTAGATTAGAAACAAGATTAGAAACAAACACTTCCACAAAGAGGCAAACTGGTGATATTAAAACTGTTAAAATTAAATCAACTAGACCAATCACTTGGCACTCCCTATTGTAAAATAGTAAATCTCTCTCAATATGTGAAATAATAATTATGCCCACTTGCTTAAACTTTGAACAACAGACACAGGGTTGCACTATGTAACAATATAAATAAACATTTAATTATTCTTATGTAAATTGATACTTATTACTTCACTAAATTAAGTGACTTTGTAATTAAGAAGGTAGTTCAACAATATAAAAAAATAAGCAAATAATGTATATATTAGTTATTACAAAACTAAGTTGCTAAATTTATCACTGATATCCCCAAATGCTCGCTTTTTCCCTATCAAAGCATTTAAATATAATAACAAAAATGCTTAGGTCTGTTTGTGTGATTATTTTTTTGTTTTGGAAAGAGGTTTTTTTTATTTAATTAAGCAAGCACTTTGGCATACAAAAGTGATAGCAGAAGGGAATTTTGTGGTTTTAAAATATAACACTAGGTACTCCCCGGGTTTTATCGTAGTAGATCACAGCAATGATCGATATATCCAATCTCGAACAATTCAAATTCCTCTTGTCGTTGCAGGTAAGTTCAATTGACTTTTGGGTCACTATTAGCACAAAACACAATGTATTTGACTAAAACTATAAAAATTGGGCACTTTATTAAAGAACTACTTAAAATAATAAGTATAATAAGAATTATAATTAATTAATTAAATTTAAATCATTTTAACATTATTAACGGTTAATTCGTAATTATTTTGGTGAGAGTTGATATTTAGGTCCTATATATGAATCACTATGATTGCGACCAGTTTTGATAAATGTGAACGCCGCATGCTTACTTAGTTATGTAGTCCTTGGTTTGATCAGAGCTCACATAGTGTTTTCTCAGATGCATGCTGGTGAGGTTGGTTTAGTCGCAGTTCAAAAAAATATCTATTGATAGAATATACATTTCTTTTTCTCCAAACATTTGAGACCGACATTTCTGGTGACGATTTGCGACTTAACACTTCTCACCTGCTTTCATCTGGTAATACACTACATAAGCCCTTATTAAGACAAGGACTACACACCTAACCTAATACTGTAATAGGTACCATAGGTTTAGGGTTATAGGCTATAGGTTTGGGTCTAAACTGTGGACAAGCGACAAAAACTATGAATAATAGCGTGGGAGTTATCTCATTCTTCTCTTAGCACATTCCGCAAAAATTTAAAATTTATCAACGAAAGTGGACGAGTAAGATGACTGACGCGAGTGTAGGATAATAATTCTTTCACTTGAGTTGTTATTGTTATTGATTTGTGTTTTTATTATTTTGTACTTATTTTATGTTTTTTTTTCTTGCAACTTGTATTGAATAAATATTTTTCTTTCTTTCTTTCTATAAGGGTTTTCCGTATTACCCTTAAAGTGTGAATAAAGCTAAAAGTGTGTACCAGGTTCGTCGCAAGTAGAAGTATGTGAATTCTGCCTACCCCTGCGGGAATAAGTCTAGCAATATGTATGTTAATCTAAATAGTCTTGTGTATTTTATAATAAGACCTGTTCATTTAATCATAAATCCGCATTGGTTTCTAGTAAGATATAAATGGCTACAATAAGAATTGTATTTAAATTACATTATTTACTCGTGTAATTTTGTTGCCATTTCGATTAAAATTTTATTTTATTAAGATTTAAAAAGTTCTGTTATTAGTTCTGTGATACGTAGACTGAGGTATGTAGGTAGTAAAAGTACATAATTATATAAATAGAATATTTTGACAAATTTCAATACAGCGTTTAAACTTAAACATGTTTAATTCTACTCTGGAACTAAGCTGGTTAATAAGTTTTCATGCTGTTGTGGTGGGGCGGCTAAAGGGCCAAGAAGACCGCTGGGGAAAAGGAAACACCCAAAAGCAGATGACTGATCTGGGTGGCCTTAGGTATTTAGTCTACCGGGGTGGAAAACTAAGAGAGACCTGTGGAGAGCCAAGAAGGCCCACCAAGCAGCGCCAGGAGGGTCTTTGGCGGGGAAGCAGGGGCCCCCTGCTGTCTAACCATAGACACTCCGAGAAGTCGGTTACACACGCTATGGTCGCACAAGTAGGTAGGAGGGGCGCGTCCACTTCTCTTATCTGTGGAGGTCCTCTCGATTTTGGCCCGAGAGACGCTGGCCGGGGGCGAGGTGTTGACACTGAAACCCTATTCCTTTGATGAATAAGCAGATAAATAATTCTAATACTTGTACTTCTTACCCCAGGGATATTTATTCGGCTGCCACCTAGCGCTGGCCTGGCAAGCGTTTCTGGACCTGGAAGCGTTCTCAGGCCCGGAGCCGGCCAGCTTTTCGCTGGTGGGGGCACCGATGGCTTTCACCTTGCAAGCACAACCTGAGCTGTACCAGTATATAGAAGCCGGGCGTCGCAGCGTGTACGACGTCGATTATCATGCTGTAAGTAATATGGACGTAATGAAAGATTCATTGATTATTTCTAATTTATTAGCTTGAAGTCTATTAACATAACATAAATTCACGCTTGTTTCTCCGAAGGGGTTGGCAGAGGCATTTTATACGCCCACACTTCGCCCTTTATATAGTTGGTCCCACGTAATAGGTGCCGAGCCTATTGCCGCTTATCGGGCACTGTTATGTTCGCCAGAGCCCCGTCCGTTGATCGGCAGGTGCACCACTTGCAGGTGAGGTTGGCTTGGGCTCCTTAGGTCTTGGTAGGATCCCTATACATACTTAAAGTCTTTTATCTGATGAATATTATTTAAACTACTTTTCTTGTAGAGGCCCAAGCGCTTCCTTGATAATTTAGACCACCACCACATTTTTAGTGTAGCTCGCCCTGAAGTCGTGGGATTGATTCCCACCCAGGACATATATTTGTTTGAATGAATAAAAACATTTGTCTTTATTGTCTGTTATGAGGATGTATTTACAAAATAGCCAAAAAAAATTTGAACAATCGCGGCTGACATGCGGATCCATTCTCAAATTCAATCGTTTCCAATGATCTAGCTAGTATCTTAAAGCTCATTATGCAGACTCTGGTAAGCGACTGCATCGCTGACATTGCCGAGGGGACGTAAAATGCTGCAGAAACTGGTTAATCATGTCTGGAATTTAAATATTTTCTATTTTTAATGATACAAATAAAATGAAACATCTAATATTAGTTTTAATTTATGCAGTTACACGACAGATATGACGTAAAGGTCGTCGTTTTAAAGGTCGTGTGTTGGAGTTTCAGTGTGTGTATCTTGGGCTTTTGTATGTGTGATATACAAGCATAATAAGCTCTCCGCGAGGCTAGATGGTTAGAAACGACCGCCAGAAGTTAGGAAGTTCACAGAGGTTGTTCTTCGGATGGGTAATCGTTTGAGCGACACCGAGTACTCCGTGCTTTGGAAGCACAGATATAGATATACAGTAGATAAGCATATGCATGTGCTTCGCGTGTCCGAACCCCGACCAATCGTCGAGGTTGGCCGCCGCTACATAAAGTTCGCGCGTGTGTGTTGCTTGTTACTTGTAACAGAACAACGAGCCGCGGTATGATATGTTCTAGTGTATCATCCTTTTACGAACTATACGTCGAGCACGCTCGCCTCTTTTTTATAAACCAACGAGCATATTGGTGTAACATTTCGTCGAGCTACGAGTGCTGGCGATGCGCGGTTGCGGGGTGACGCAGAGTGAGAGGGACGAAAGACATGCGCGGTCCCAATACCCTCACACCTTGATATGTGAGAGGAGGCTCGTGCTCAGTAGTGGGACGTTAATGGGCTGTGATGATGATGATGAAAGACTCTTTCATTATATCAGACTAATAACGGCCCACATCTTAGCATCATCACACTTATTGCGGAGGGAGGAATTCGAGCCCTCCACTATGCGGACCCAGTGCGTATTGGCAGGGGCACGTGTGTAGCGTCCGTGTTATAATTTTCAAGCTACATTATAGGGCCTTTACCATGGCATAACGTTTAGGTACATAAAAATACTACTATTGAATACATCATCATCTTAAGCCCAAGAACGTCCACTGCTGAACATAGACCTCAGGCTTTAGCCACTGACTGAATATATACTAACACCAAGACGGAAGAATAGATATCTCATTTCTATTATTTATTTTCCAGTTGTACCAGGCAGTGATGGAAGGCCCCGGCGTGGAGGCCTCCAGACGTCTCCAACAGGAGCACGTGGCCCGCGCGCGGAGGGTGCTGGCCTCGTTCCCGCAAGGAGACGCGCGGACCGCCCTGCATAACATTATCCACGCCATGACGCACCAACCTTGACAAGTATGTAGGCCTAACAAGGCCATAAATATAATTTAAGGTCCTAAATGTCCTAAACTTTTAGTTGTTGGACCGTCCTTAACCTTAGTTTTAGGCCTTTGAATGACCAGCTTTAAGGTTATAGCCCACTTATACGAGGATTCTCCAACACCGCTAAACGAAGGCGGCTGATGCTGTCCACGCGGCGTTTGTTAAGATCAGGTGTTCCTAACCTTTTCAGCTTTTTTTCTGCGTTCCGTTACCCCAATGACATATGTAACTACTTTTTTTTTTGATTTACGTCGGTAACAAAATGCATTTACGCACTGTCTCCCGGCCAAAGGGGGACCGAGAGAGGTGTGTGGGGCTCACCACCGGCAGACACGACCGCCAGCAGTAATACCCACTAAAAATCTTCCGACGACGCCCGCCGCTTGTTGACAAAGAGGCGGGGTGCCAGTACCTGGGTTGCAGCTCTGACACCCCGCCCGCGGCCAACGTCCCCCGGACCAAAACCGGGAGGACCTCCTCAGAGAGACGCAGTGGACGCGCCCCTCCTACCTCCTTGTGCGACCATAGCGTGTGTGGCCGACTTCTCGAAGGGTCCATGGTTAGACAGCAGGGCCCCCCTGCCCCCGCTGCCTAAGACCCTCCTGGCGCTGCTTGACGGGCCCTCCTGGCCCGCCCGCTGCGCCCTCCACAGGTCCCTCTTAGTTTCCCCCCCGGTAGTCAGTACTAAGGGCACCCAGAGTCGCCAATCTCTGGGTGTTACCTTTTCCCTGGCGCCTCCTGCGCCCTACCGGGAACATATGTAACTACTGATTTATCCCCTAGGTTATAATTGTTGTCTAGCATACTTAATTTCCTGGCTCCATTCCAGCCAGCTCATTATCCAGTCGAGAAACCATTACCCCCAGGTTAGGAACTTAGGGTCTAGACGATGCGAATACGGCGTCCCCTCGTGTAGAAGACCGCTTACTAGCGGACCGCATAGTAGGCGAGGTGTCCACTACCGAGCAGCCTGTTTGGCGTTCGCGCGCTGCTAGCGACTTGTCTCCTAATTTGTATTGCCTATGTAAAGTATATCTAAATAGCAATACTTAAAGCCCATATTTAAATGATATTATTTTTGACGTGTCCAGAGGCGTTAAAGTGGTTTAAGATCTTCAGGCATAGACTAAGAGTCCGGTCACAGTCGGCCAGTGGACAGTGGTTAGCGAATTTTTTTTTAAGGCTTTATCTCAGCTTTTTGAAGTCCCACTGCTAGCCATAACCCTCCTCTCATAAACCAAGGAGTTCAGGTGTATAAGGCATCCTGACACTTTTTCACGTCATCCAATACGACGTCGCCTCTTACTTGGCTTATCTTCTACCACATTTAGTGATGTCCTGGCTTAACGGCACTTGGCCGGTACCACACAGCATCGGCCTAGAACAGTGCCACCCCTCCTATCTAACGGGGAATCGTAAAAGTCATGCATACATGCAGAGGCATATTATACGCCCACAGTTCGCCAGTTAAATCGTTGGTGCCACGTAATAGGTGGCGAGCCTATTGCCGCTTATCGGGAACTTATATTCGCCAGTGCCTCCGTTGATCGACAGGTGCACCACTTGCAGGTGAGGTTGGCTTGGGCACCTCAGATCTAGGTAGGAGCCCTAAACACACACCAACCCGCAAAAATTTATTGAGGAGGCTAATGTTCAGCAGCGCTCGTAGCTCTGCGGTGCTCGGTGGTCGAAAACGATCACCGAAGTACAGCAGAGTTTACAGAGGTCAGTCTTTGGATGGGTGACCGTTTGTGTGGAATTTGATATCGAGCGCTTCCGTGCTTCAGAAGGCACGTTAAGCCGTTGGTCCCGGTTATCACTAAATAGGTAGTCGTTAAGCCATGTTAGAGTCCTAATGGGCGGCTTGAAAAATTCTAACAGCAGGACGCTATACACCTGCCTCCGCCAATCCGCACTAGGTCAGCGTGGTGGAGTATGACCCAATACCCTTACATCTTGATATGTGAGAGGAGGCTCGTGCTCAGTAGTGGGACGTTAATGGGCTGACATGATGATGAATGTTCAGCAGTGGAGTTAAAAGAATGATTTGATGATGGCCCTAGCCTAACGAGCATTCCGATGCAAAGAAGCGCTCGATATTAAATGCCACGGATATCCATCCAAGGGCCTAGCTCTCAGAATTTGGCTTAAGTTCGGTGATTGATTCCGACCACCTAGTCTAAAATCAGCTTTTAACACTATATTTTATACTCATACATACACTCACGCCTGTTTCCCCGAAGGGGTAGGCAGAGGCATATTATACGCCCACACTTCGCCAATTATAAATAGTTTGTCCCACTTATTAGGTGGCGTAGCCTATTGCCGCTTACCTGGCACTGTTATGTTCGCCAGAGCCTCATCCGTTGATGGGCAGGTGCCCCCTTTGCAGGTGAGGTTGGCTTGGGCTCCTTAGGTCTTGGTAGGATCCCTATACACTAAACAACTAGTCGAGTATATATTTGATACTCAACTAGTTTTATTAATGTGCATAACTCATATCAGTTTATTGTATTCCTAATGAAAATCCATTCTAAGCTGATGTTATGAGACCCATCACGACCCTTACCAAAACATTGTTTTTTTCAGGTAGTACCGGTCTACCATCTGAGGCGATAACGTAAATATGATTACCGATTTAACACTATATTATATTCGAAATATACTTTAATTAGAATTATTGTAGTGCTCAAAGTGACATTAGTAGGTATTCTTAAATCATTTATTATAACTTTGTTTTATTAATTCTGTATGCTTTTGTTTTGAATCTATATTTTCTTATGGTATACCAAATGAGGCTATTATTTTTTACATTGCTTTAATACCTAAACTAAAAACTGTTTACCTGTCCTGTGAATAATTTTTCTATATATGATATTAAGAATCTGTAAAATGTTATATCTATTTATTTAATAATATATGTACTTACTTAACACAACACATGTTACGGATTAAAATAAAGGTTTATTGTACCATTTATTTAACTTTAATAATTGAAATTGTAGATGGTCTATATTTAATTGTTATTTATACACGTCGATCGATCTTAAACCATCTGTTTTCAGCCAATTCACGAGATCATCGGTTCGTTGAAGAACCTTAACTCCACTTAGGTAAATAAATAAATATTTCTGACACTTACACCAATTAGTTTCAAGATAAGTATCATTAAGAACTTGTGTTATGGATACTAAATAACGGATAAACATACATAAATGCTTAATGCCATCCTGGATGCAGCACCCGACTGTGATTTGTTTGCGGATGGATGGCCTGAGATTTTGTCAGTGTGTCTGAGGTATTGTGAAAGAATGGGATAAAAAAAGTTTTTATGTGTGAGATTTTAATATTATATTTAACTTTTACTGTTTTTGATAATTAGTGCAATTGGTGTATTCCGTTCTGATTAAAAAAATAAATACTTTTTTTTTTTTTTGTAAATACATACTAATATACATAGAAAAACACGACCCTTTGAGGTTGTTGGTTCTTCTATGTGACAAGTGTTATGAGTGGCGTTCCGAACACTTTGCTGTAATTCTTGGTGAAGGGAAATCTTCCTAATAGTTTAACCGCGATTTTAATCCGTAAAATGCGTTTTATTTAGTAGTTCATATCATGATAAAACAAAATCATTATGTTACCAGTTTGTATTATGATCGTATGTACCTATAGTAATTAAGTAGTTTTACATGAAATTGTTATATAATATAGTGTAAGACTGAAGATGAATCTCGAAAAATGTATAAAAAATATATGTAAGTATACTTTAATTTCTATACTTCTCATTCAATTATATAAATTAAAGAATATGTATATAAATATAATTCTTTTTGATATATTTTATTATTAAACGATTTTATAATTTGTCTACTTGTATTTTTTTAAATAGTAACTGTACTAGAATAGCAAGTAGGTTTTCTAATTTATTTATAATTATTTAGGACAGTATATTCGATCCATTGAGAAACTTTGACCATAATTTATAAGATGTCGGAAGATTGCCGGAAGACAGGAAACTATAGAAATTCAATTGTGTCAGAATATCTGTGATTTCAGTTGGTTCCTTTGTAAATGTATCTTTTACACCTGTCCTACACTTGAATCTCATTTCCTTAACCCTACTTCAAAAGTTAAGCCAACGATTGGGTGAAAGACTCAAGTCTTAAGTTATACTGCAACATTTAATTTTCGGAATCTAATATCATCAAATATCAGCTATATCGTTTAAGCTACTTTCTTCTTCAAATGTCGATGTACAATATTTACCGCTGGGTACTGTTATTAAAATTATGTACTTTTATTTTGTAATTTATCGCTTGCTTCGTGCCTCGAAAAGCACGTTGAGCCGTTGGCAACGGCTGTCATTAAGGTAGTCGTTATTAGCAAGTCGGTGCCTTCTAACATCCTGACAGCCGGTTTAATCACAGATTGATGTTTCCCTCTGGGTAGGTCGAAAACAGTCGCTCCATTTAATGACCTGAACCGGCTTAGACAGTGAGTAGACTAAGATTAAGTCTAGGCAACCGGGATAAAGCTAGGATATGAAGACTCTGTTTTGGTTATTTCTGCTTCTACTCAATGTTGTTCCGTAAATTAATTGAAAGATAAACCTTTTTTTGCAAATATTGAGGAAATAAAAGCACAGATCTTTTTAAATTATTGTATTAATAAATAATGGTAGTTCTATTTACATGACACATTCGATTACTCTTTTGTTTTGGCAGAAGACAATAAAAATATCGTTACATTAAAGAGCTGGCCGTAACTGAAACGCGGCCGCTCAAAAATTAAAAATAAAAACAGTCACATTGGTAATGACCCTTACTGCAATCGGGCTAAGGTTCAAAACAATATCATTTTCACATTATTTGGTTACTTACATCATTTTCACAATACTGGTCATAGATTTTTGGTTTGGACATAGTAAACGCACCGTCACAGACAGACATACAAGCGATCACCCACACGTGAATTAATGCTTATATCACAGGTTTCTAGTGTGACCTAAATGATAGATTTTCTTAAAAGTTAAAGACTGATTTTAACAACTACATGACTTTCAAATTTTGGTGTCAATTCGCACAGTCGGACTTAGAAGGAGCTCGCTTGAGTACTTTGTCACACGGACTTGAACACTTGTGTATAGACGGCATGTGAGTTGAACAAAATGGCTGTTGTATGCGCAGAAAATATTGTAGACAAAAGAATGAAACGTAAAGAAAGTGCCTCAACGTATGTGCGAGCAAAGCGTCGCTGTTATGCTATAGTTACGCGCCATCCCCCTCTCATGCCGCACTTTGATTAAGACCCAAAAATTTGTTACTGCGCATTCAAGGTGATTGTTTAAATTATAAGTAACATATGGTCCGACATTGTACAAAAGCGTTCTGAGACCGGCCGTGCTCCTGTTATACAACAGTATTCCAATGCAGCATAAGAGCACGCCATATTTTTATTGATGATTGATAATATTGACAAAATGCTTCTGATATGTCTTGTCACACAAATGCATTTATGGGATGACGAATCACAACGTTGGCAACTAGTTTAATGGCAAGAACATTAGGGCACTATACCAATGATTCACACAAAAATAATATTCGAATACAATTTAGGCAAATTTCTTTTTTTTTTTTAAGAATTCCAAAACGTCATACATCCATAAGACCGACGAGAAATCGCACCATTCGTTAATTATATATTTCACTCCTACATTATTACAATGTACATAGACCCCGAGTCTATTATTGCTTAGTTTTTTATAAGTTTTGCTTTCAAAACTTTATTACTTATAAATAATTTTCACGTTCGTCCCAATAAATTTACCATTCAATAAATTTACCATTCAATAAATACGTACACGTAAAAAATATAAACTATATCAATAGTTTAATCTTTAAAACAAACTTTTTTTCTTACACTAATTATATATTAATAACTATTTTTCAGTATGTTTTTCATTCATTTTCAATAATATGCCTACTTTATATCCTTTCAAGCGCCTGAAAAAAAATATTTTTTCCTTGCACATATACTATTCTTATATAAACGTAATTATCAACTTTTAGTATGTTTGTTTTTTTATATCAAATTCAAAAATGATGATAATAATACGAGATTTTAGAAATTCGACCTTAAAACATATTGAAACTGATTTTCCTGACATAACTAGATCACCTCTCATAATATCAACGGTTGAAGAGCCGAAACACAGGCACTCGAGTACAGAAAGAAGGCTCGCTTGAAACATGCACAAAACAATATCCAATAATTTAATGTCCAATAGTAAAGCAAATATATTAAATATTAATGTCTACCGTAATACTAAATTATTACAAAGAAAATGATGTCATAAAGGTTCACGTAATACAATAATATAAATAAGTTAAATATTCTAAAAAGTTAAAAATACACACGTCTTAAACCTAATAAAAAAGCACTCATGTCTTTGTGGTATAAAATACAAAATGGAAGTTATGCCATTTTTATAATTAACTTAGTTTAATACGCCAAAACAATAATTGTAGACAAAAGATAAAAGGAATGGTAATTATAATAAAATACAATACTAAACAATACACAGACAGAGGTACAAAAATATGTGCGGGCACGTCGCGTCCCCGCAGCGGCGTCCCGGCATTCGCGTGAGGTTTGTACTTTTGCTCTGATCGGTTACATACAAGGGTTAGTAGTTTATGAGATCATTGAACCGCACAAAGCGTTCATTATGCGCTTAATTAGAGACATCGACAAAATATGCAGACAAAACGTACTAACGGCACTCTTATATAGTGCGTAAAATTAAAAACTAACATATCAGAACTGACGACTCATCGGAAAACTAAAATTACGACAAGAATATACAGAGAATTCTACTCGATCGCCGCCACTCGGCGACGGCGACCGACACTAACGTAACGTAAGACTAGCTGAAATGCGATAAACACTATTAAACTTAAACTTACATCTTTGATCGAAACTCACTCGGTTATTTAAAAAATACTTCGGTAAACGGTAGTCAATTCCAACTCATGTAGACGCTCGAAGGAATCCGGTCGGAGGTGGGTCGGAGGTCGCGCCGACATGTCGTCACAAGTTAAAAATCCAGGAACTACGATACTCGGAAAGCGCGGGACTCCGATCGCGCCGCGCGATCAGATACTCTACAGTAGAAGGCAACAGAGCTTAGGTGGCTACGGAGGGCTCGGTGCGCCGCCGGACGCCGGGCGGCCGGTCGCGGGGCCGGCGTCAGGTGGCCGACTCCTGGTACGGGCCCGTCACCGTGCACGGGTGCATCGGGAACAGCGTCGTCCACGACATCGTCGTGTGAGTCTCCGTGCGCAGCAGCAGTGATCCGGCCTGCGCCGGACGCTCGCCCGGAGCCGGAGACGGCACCGGAGCTGGCGCACACACCGGCACGGGAGCTGCCCGCGTCCCGGGCGCCGGGGACGGGCAGGAATCGACCGGGCCCGCCGTGCCCGGACTCAGCCCCAATTTCTTGAGGCGCATCTTCTCCTCCCACTCGTCGAGGCCGTGTTTGGGTCTGTTCAAATTCCGGTGCTGGTAGAACACGAGAGATATCCTCGTCGGGTTCGATCGGTTGGGATTTTTGACGGCGGTCGTGGAGTGCATCTCATGCTTGGCGCACTCGAACAGGACGCTGCCGTGGCCGAGGGCGATGGCGACGCCCCCCATCTGGCTGTCTTTGAAGCACTCCAAGTTGTCCGAGAGTTCGGTCACTTCTCCTATGGGCTCGGCCTTGGGCGGTTCCGGCGGGTAGGGGATCGAAAAAGGCGGAGGATATATGCACCAGTTAGGAGATGATTGGCACCAGTTCGGATTTGGATTCTGGTAAAAATTTGAAGGGAAATTCGAGTTGTACTGGTATCCGTACGAGTTGTAGCAGTGAGGATTTCGGAGCAGTTCTTCCCTTTTGTACTTTTCGGCGTTGTAGTACGCTAAGCTATTGTACTCGTTGTAAGAATTTTCGTACGGGCTGTAATGCCCATAGGGGTTGGGCGAAAACGAGTACGTGTTCGGCATCTGCGTGTAAGAGCCGTAGCTTTGAATGGACGTTTGGTTGCTGTAAGAATTTTGATTGATAGATTGAAAATTGTTTCCAGTGAATTCGGGCCCCTGTGGCTTGTTGGCGGACTGCATTGTTTCGTCGTGGCTGATCGTAAAGTTAGACTGCGGGGCGGGATCTGATGCCTGCGGCGTAGTGTTGTTGGCTAGTCTATTGTCGTAGGGGCTCCTATGTTCGTACCCTTGACTCAAGTGAGGTCTCTCCGACGGCGGATACGGTTTTAAAAATGTGGAGTTCTCCATACTTTCTTGCGGAGGAACGCTGTGCTGCGATCTAGAAGGCGGCCTCGCTTTTGGGACTCTAAACAAATTATTCTCATTATCTGACACCAATTGTTCCTTCGATTTGTTTGAGTCCCAATTTTTCGATTCCGGGGATCTCCACACTCCCTTTCGCGGGTCCGCCGCATTCAAGTGGTCGTTATTCGGAGATCTCAAGTCGGAGTGCGGCGACGGAGCCGGAGACTCTGATTTGTTTTGTAAATTTTGAGATATCTCGGTGAGCCTCGGCGAACTGGGCATATCGAATTCGGAAAGCTTGGGAGCCCCGTCCGCGGAAACCGGATTTCTTTTGTCCGGTTCGGCTGGATTTTTGTGCGCTATTTGATCAGAAACGGGCTCGCTCCTGTTCGAATCGGGACTGAAATTCGGCGGGACGTTCAAGTGCGCCGTGGTCGAGTCCGGATCCTCCTTCACCGCGTTGTTGAACATTTCCGCGCCCGTGAAGTCGGGCCACTGCCCCGGGGGGGCGGGAGACATCTGGGTGAGATTCGGGTCGGGGAACCGCGGCGCCCTCTTCTGCAACCCCACCGAGAAGCTGGGCAGGCGGTCGGGGTGGGCGGCCTGGCACGGCTCGTCGAGGCCGGGCGCGGCGCCGCTCGCCTCGAACAGCGGCCCCTGGTGGTGCAGACCGAAGCTCTGCTCGTACGGGTTGTAGGGGGAGTCCAGAACCGTGCTGGAGATCTGGTTGCTTTGTAGTTGCGCGTCCGTGAAATTGTCGATCATCGAGGCCATGTCAAGGAGTGCGGGGCTCGCCAGGCGGGCGCCTGCCATGTTGGGGTTCACGAAAGCTGAGTTGTAGGGGCCTGGGTACGGGGGCCCACGGGCTGGTCCGGGAGGGCCGGCGTGGCCGGGGTGGCCGACGTGACCTGGGGGGCCAGGCGGCAAGTGGGGGCTGGCGGGAGGCGCGGGGGGCTTCTTCTGCGCGTTGGGGCTAGGCGCGGGGGTGGAGGTGCCGGAGTCGGAGGTATCCTCGTCCTTGCGCTTTTTGCCGTGTCGGCGGCACGGTTGCAACGGGACAGATCTCACGCGGACTTCCATCGGGAATCTGGAAATAAAGTTTAATTCATATAGTTTAACGCGAATCTTTGTCTTGGCAGGGGTTGTCTGTTTCCTAACCTAAGTTATTTTGTTTATATTTTATGACTCTGACTGATGATGTGACGACTCTTAATAATGTCCCACTACCGGACCCAGGCTTTCTTTAACTAACCAAGGTTAAAAGAGTTCCAGGTCAGGCCTTCGGCTGAAACTAAAAAGTAGGATGCTTCTATGGTGCTAGTTCTGTCCAGTTCAGGTGCTTTCAGGTGATTTAGTTACAAAAAGTAAATTATGGACGGTACGGTACGTGTTGAGTGTCTTAATCGTACTGCAGCTAATTGGCCTCCCCCGTAAATTCATCTCGCAGGATATTGCTACTCAGCACAGTGAGGGCTCCCAGGGAGGGGTCAAGCCTGCCGGGGCTGCGGGACTGTCTGAAAGGGTTACCGCGGCCTCGGGACGTAGCAGGCACAAGAAGGAACATGGATGGTTTTTAGTCAGTAAAAGTCTGACACACCCTCCCGTTCCCTCCACAGCGGGAGAAGGTCATTAGATGATTTTCCATCCGAAAAAAAAATTGGTTGCCTGTAAAGTCGGTATACGGCCGAAAGTTTTACGTGACAACGACTTTGAGTGGGAAAATAATTTTAATGTGAATATTCATTCGTATAGTAGGAAAAAGGATGAAATAATAGTAACAATTTAAAACATTTATTTATACAAAGAATTATATTTAAAATATGTCTGTCTCTCTCGCTCTTAGGCGGGCTAACCATGCCCGAGTGGAAGGGACGCGTGCCTCTCACTCGCTCTCATTGTGAGCGCATAACGTGAGCGGAGCGTAACGCAATTTCTTGAAGTGTCACCCGGCAAACCAATTTATAAGACGTTGTCACGTCAAAAAAAGAAAAAGGATATTAATAATAATAATAATAATAAAAATCTTTATTTCGGATTAACATCCATAAAAGTTTATTAGTAACAGTGAAAGACTTAAGATCTAGTGTTAGTAAAACATATTCTATCTTAACTAATATAATATAATATAACGTACCGATGGTTACTTCACCGCATGTAGATGCACCCAACGCTCTAGCAGCGGCGAGTCCCACCGGTCCGCCAATACGCACAGGATGCTATTGCTACTCGTATATCGATAGGAAAGTAAGTGTGGACGGTACTGTACGGGACTCACTTGTCGAGCATCTCGAGCGCGCCGCGCCGCAGCTTGTCGTCCTGCGCGGCGCGCGAGCCGAACTCGTCCGTGGCGTCCAGCACGTACAGCGGCAGCACGTGCAGCTGCTCGTCGGCGGCGCGCGCCAGCGCCCGGTGCCGCGCCAGCGTCACCACCGCCGTGCACCCGTTGTGCATGTTGTGCAGGTCGCGGTGCGCGTGCGCGCAGAAGTCTATACACGCCGTCACGCCTGAACACACACACATATACACTTCAATTATGATAACAGACATACATACTCTCTATACACACCGTCACGCACGCCTGAACACGAACACACAAACTTCAATTATGATAACATACATACATACTCTATACACGCCGTCGCGCCTGAACACACACGTATACACTTCAATTATGATACATACTCTCTATACACGCCGTCGCGCCTGAACACACACATATACACTTCAATTATGATACATACTCTCTATACACGCCGTCGCGCCTGAACACACACATATACACTTCAATTATGATAACATACTCTCTATACACGCCGTCGCGCCTGAACACACACATATACACTTCACTTATGATAACATACTCTCTATACACGCCGTCACGCCTGAACACACACATATACACTTCAATTATGATAACATACTCTCTATACACGCCGTCACGCCTGTACACGAACACACAAACTTCAATTATGATAACAGACATACATACATACTCTATACACGCCGTCACGCCTGATCACAAACACACAAACTTCAATTATGATAACATACATACATACTCTCTATACACGCCGTCACGCTGAACACAAACACACAAACTTCAATTATGATAACAGACATACATACTCTCTATACACGCCGTCACGCCTGAACACACACATATACACTTCAATTATGATAACATACATACATACTCTCTATACACGACGTCACGCCTGAACACAAACGTATACACTTCAATTATGATAACATACATACATAAGTATACTGGCAATACGTTTTTGTTTAGATCTTGTAATGAATATAATATTTATAAAGTTCACGTCAATTGATATGTTCCATCTTTCTCTTTATCAGTGAAAAAATTGTATTCACGAGTTAGTAAATAATATTGGTAAATAGAAATGGGCGAAATTATTAGGTAGCGTGTGAAGAAGAAAAGATGAGTACGAACGATAGAGATGGATTGAATGTGACAAGACTAATTTGATTGGATAAAGGGTTAAATAAGTCAATGACGAATTTCGCAGGAAAAAACATGCTGCGCCAACCCCTTTTATACCATGGACCCCATATAGTATATACTTAGAGCAGGGCAAGGGACAATACCTTTACCATTTTTTTTACCTTTCGTTTACCATTTATTTATTATATTGATTGAAATCTTTCAGTATGTAATGCATCAAAGAGTGTGTCCTAAAAAAAGGGGAGATTCTAAAGAATTACGTGAAAATCTTACCAGAAAACGGTCTTCCGGGTTTAAAGCCTAAACGACAATCGGAAGCTTCTTTCTCAAACTGACATTGGTTCTCGAAGGATTTGGGAGCCAGGTTCATGTAAAGTGGACTGAGCAGTGTAGCCAGCACGTGCATTCTCTCTTCGACTTCGCTCTCCTCGCTTTTGACCGAGAGTCTGAATTTGCGCACAGTTTTTGATCGAGCATATTTGCAGCCGTTGTAGTACATCGACCAGGAGCAGCCAAAGCTGTAGGAGGCGCCACAGGTTTCCGGGTCCAGACCTACGACAGGAATCTGTTATAATTCCACGAAAGAAAACACATAATTATAGGGAAAGTTTTTGAAGTCGTCTACATGTAGTTGATATAACCATTTGATATAATTTTTGGATAAGATAAATTTTACTTTGATTTTAATGTAATTCAGGATTTCAAATGCTCGTATATCTTCCGATAGAAGCTTGTTTTTGCTGAATCTGTATTTGATTAAGCTCCATGACGTATCCGAAGTTAAAACTGAATATTGCTTGCGAGAGCGAAAATAGCAATAATTAGCGCAAACCATATTAACATAGATATTATTCTATTCCTAAGAAGATTTAAAAATGCTAATGACCCTTAACCGCGGAACTGCTAGGAGTACAAGTCTCAAGTAAAATGGAACAACAGAGAATAGAGAAAATAATCTACAAAAATTAGGACTTGAAGTTTGTGAGCTTGTTTAGCATAAGAAATACTTGGCAGTTACAATTATAGTTTTGTATGGAGTTTCTGTCTGATTTGTTCAACTGACTTGGACTATGTGAAATAGGGCCTAAAAGTTAAATTGGGGCAAAAGATGGCAGAAGTAAGACGCTTTAGCCACTTACCTTGACAAGCACAGGTGCGTGTCTCGTTGGTGGCGCAGCGTCGGGTGGTGGGCAGCCCGTAGCGTTGCAGCTTGTGGGCCAGCAGCGAGTAGTCCCGGTCTGCCTCGGCCCGCGGGATGCCGTCCCACGCCACCAGGCACACCACCAGCCACGCCGACGAGCAGCGGTGCCCTGCGCGGCTCTTCACCACCACCAGCACCTTCTCGGTGTAATTCGACCGTCTTATTACCTGCCGATGACCAGAAAATACAAATAAATATAGTTGCTCGTTAGACAATATTTGAAACCTACGTCTGATAAACGCTGGCAAATCAATAAATAATTTAGTATGTATTCATTTTTATATAGTCCTAAATCTAGAATCGAAGTAAAAGGCTGTCAAAATGAATAACACAAAAAGCTGACATTCGAATCTACTTTGAACAAATTTGTAAAGACTGAATACGATAACACCGATGAAATTACAATAAGAAAGTTATGATCTTTGTTATGACTTATGAGAAAGAAAAAGTGCTATAAAATTCGGATCCATACACTTACCCATTTCGCTATCGGACATCCTTGAGCGGACTTCCCCTCTTTGCCTGTGTAACATATCTTCTCTATCCTTAGTTCTTTCCCTGAAAGACCTGTGCGTGTTTCGAAATCTTTCCTCAGTTCTTCAAGAGATGATGCTGTTCCTGTTGAAATATAATTTTAAAATTACTTACTTATTTCGTCAAATATTTTTATTTTATTTATAAGGCAAATGGCTTACCTAAATGAGTGTAATAGCTGCCCGGTTCAGGTGGATTTTTATCAGCAGGGAAGCAGTTGCAGTCTGGCACTTCTGTTCTTGAATTATTTCTTAATCTCTCGAGATTATCTAAATACTCTTTTGAATAATTGAATTGGTTTTCTTTAGGAACTTTATTTGCTTCGGGAACTGGTGTGCCAGGTTTTGACGGAGTTTTAGATTCATTTTTTTCAGCGGTTTCTGGGTCGTCTTCGAGTATTTCATCTTTAGTTTGAAGACCAGGACACGCACCGTCTCGTAAGTGTTCGGGCGGAGGTTTCTTAGTTGAACCTTGACGGCAACAAGAGTAACCAATTTCATTTTTGATTGCCATAGGTCCTCCGTCTCCAGAATATAAGTAAGGCTCGTTTCTCGGCGGTTGGTAACTCATGTTTTTGTATATTTTATGTCCAGGCGGAGAGTGTTCCGATTTTATTTGTTCAATGTAATAAGGCGGCTTAGGTTCTACTGGTGTAGTTCTACCTGGATTCAATCGGTGGTCTAGTTCATTATTAGTTTTCGCATCATTAAAATTGCGAGCATATTTTTGAAAACTACTTGTTTCCTGCTTCCGAGAGTTTTGCGAATACACGTCAACCGGTTCTTGCCCCCGGTCAAATGAATAGTTTTGAAAATTTTGGTAATTAGGCGGCTGTAGACCAAAGTTTTCTTGCTTAATGGATGATATTGGCGGTAATACAGTATTCTGTTGAGATTTGTTAACAAAGCCATTGGCGTAATCTCTATATGAGCCATTATGTAACAATTCATGTTGCTTCGTATACTGATTTTGTATTGCACCCCCTTGAGGATGACTTTTCATTAAATTATCGTCCTTTTGCTGATATTGAAAAGGATTTTCTAATACTTCTAACTTAGGTATTAACAGCGCAGAAGGGTTTCTAAATTTGGCGTCGTACTTTTCCCTTTCGAACGTCCTCGTTTGAGCATTAGTGTCCCGCGCAGCACAGACTTGTTGATTAATTTCCGAAACCGGTCCAATGAGCATCTTCGATTGAAAATCTTTATTATCTTGTTGATTATAACTTAAACTATCGCTACCGTAAATTTCTGCATATTTTTGTGTTCCAAACGTTTCATTCGAATAGGTTCCAAACTGTCCTCTCATTTCAGAATAAGAAGGCAACTTATGTGGAGCTTTGTTAGATACATTTTTAGACATATTACGCTTATCATAACTTCTCGGGACTTCCGTCCCCCCCTCCCATACTTGGTGGCCACCACCTCCGAACTCGCCCATACCATAGGTTTGGGCGTTTTGTGCATAATTACCGGCGAACCCCTGTTCGCCTACGCGGTAATTATCTCGGAGATGGTGGCTATACGATAAAAAATGACCGGTAGTGTTTCTGTCGTCGACGCCCGGCTTCCTGTCGTCGAGCGCGCGCGGCGGCCCGTCGCCCGGGTCGCCCTTGTCGGGCGGCGAACTTGTGCCGTCGCGGCCGTGGTTCTGTTTGTTTAATATCATCGTTTTCAGTCTCGAGTTCAAGTTAACCCTGTCTGATTGCGAGAACATCTGTTGCTCAGAGTTCTCCTGATTCTGTTGCTGCAGTTGCTGATTTTGTAACTGCTGGTTTTGATGGTTCTGCAACTGATTTTGCAATTGTTGCTGCTGGCTTTGCATCTGTTGATTCTGTATTTGCTGCTGATTTTGCATCTGTTGTTGTTGATTTTGTAACTGTTGTTGTTGTTGATTTTGTAACTGTTGTTGTTGTTGATTTTGTAACTGCTGTTGTTGATTTTGTAACTGCTGTTGTTGTTGGTTTTGTATCTGCTGTTGTTGTTGTTGCTGATTTTGCATTTGTTGCTGCTGTTGATTTTGCATCTGCTGCTGCTGCTGATTCTGTATCTGTTGTTGTTGATTTTGAATCTGCTGCTGGTTTTGTATCTGTTGGCTTTGTAATCTTTGGTTGTGTTGCCACTGGCGCTGCTGCCAGTCGTTCTGGTTTTGCTGTTGGCCGTTCTCCCGATACTGTCCGCCGTTATAGGCGCCCGAGTACCCGCTACAATCTAGTGAAGCTCGCGGACCGTCGCTCCCCTGCAGGTACCCAGGCTCGGCGTTTCCCGAATGCTGGCCGTTCGGCGTCGTTTGATCTTGCCGCTCGGTTTCGCCATTCGAATCGGTGGTGCCGGTTTCGCCGTTGTTGTATTCCTCGGCGTGTTCGGTGGTATACTCTGTGCGCTCATAGTTCTGTTGACTGACGGTGTAGACTGGAGCAGCAGAGGTGGGTACGGTGGTTTGATAGGAGGCGGCAGAAGACGGGCGGGAATCACCGCTGGCCGCCGTTCCCGGGGTGGCTGCCTGCTGGTACTGCTGGTACTCGGCGGGGAAGTGGGTGGCGCGAGGTGAGGGCGCGGGCGTGTAGGCGCTGCGGCCCGAGGACGGCCTCTGCGGCGCGGCGGCCACGCCCGTCTGGTAGTATGTGTTGTTGGCGACGTCGAAGGTGGCGGCTACGTTTTGCACGGTGTACGTGGTGTTGGCCTGGTAGTGCGGTGACGTCGCGTACGCCGTATGGTTCCCTTGGTAGTCTAGTGTGGTCTGACCAGTCTGTGTCGGCAGCTGTTGGATGAACTGATTTTGCCATCCTGCAAAGGAAAACAGTCAGAATCGTTATAGTATAGTAACGGGATAGAGAAATTCAAAACACAAGTTATGTGTTCTATATTTACCTTGTGATGGATCTGTCTGCCACGCTGTCGGAAATCTGTTGGGATCTCCCGCGTAGAAAGGCATCGGCGCCTGCAAAGGAAGAACAGAGCATTGATAAAACTGCAAAATGTTTGATCCTAATGAGTAGCGGTTACTTAACGAGCATCTGTCACAATATTCACATAGCATTGAGGCCGAGGTTGGCCGTGGGCCTTGGACATTGTTTGCCGTCACACCGCCCGTGTGAAGAGCCCTAATACGAGCTAACGTGACCGAGGTCGTCTCACGTTAATGTTATTATTTTATACGTTACATGTTGTTCTTCTGACCAATTACTAAAATATCAGGGCCATTAGAGTCACATCCATAGCAATGACTATTAATATAAGGATAAGCGAAACAGAAATCTATGACATTAAAATAAACAGACCACTTAAGAGGCTTCGGCCCTAATGTATATTTATCAAGAACCTAGCAAAAGTGTTCACCGGTTATTATTATGATTTTTATAAATCTTTGGATGCGCTCTTAAGTTATTATATGGTTGTGTTGTAGTTCTAGACGAAAACACTAATGATCATGTATAAACGTGAAAATATTATAGATTTTGCCGGAACTGTTTAATAAACGTAAAACATAGATCAGTATCAAAAGTACCAGAATTTTTTGAATGAAAGCTAAGACGTGTTATTTAATATTCTTAAATAAAAATAAATCTAATGCAAACAATAACCAAAGCATTTGAAAAGATCAAAGAGATTTTAATTAAAAGGGAAACTTAAAACGCGTTGCAAAAAGGTAAGCACGCAGGTAAGAGCTGAACTTTTAATACCCGTCCGGGGCATAAAGAATATTATTAAATGACTTAAGAGCGCACGTGCGAGGCCGAATAAACATGTTACGAGAACGAAATTATATGTTCACATAACATTGGCGAAGTTTGAAGCATTTTAATTTGTTCGCAAACGAAGGAATGCCCAAGTTTTTGTGAGTTGGATATTAACATCGGCTGCGTATGTAACGTGCCTCGTTAATAAAACTTCGCTCGTTTTAATGAGATTTTGTAAGGAGATTACTGCTTTATTACGGAAACTAATTTTGAGATAATTATCGAATTATGCTCAAGCCGCCTGTAATTTAAATCGATTAAAGTATTCGTTTCTTTTGTCGCTTTCTTATCTTGTTTTTAATTAATTTGTTTGTCTTTCTTGTTATTTGTGGAGGGACCATCTAGAATGTTACCTGGCGGTAGTCGATATATCTGCCTATATTTAGTACCATATTGCGTTTTAAAAAATCTTGGTTGATAATGCTTTGTGCTCTTCATCCTGAACATTTTTCTTTCCCAATTTCCGTAGCTACTCACTCTTTAGAAATAACTGTATCTCTAGGTAACGCCGAGAATTAGGTGATGTGTAAGTTCTGGTAGGAGAACAACACTTGACAAGTATCTAGCCTGATTCTATACCAAACAATGCTTTGCAAGTTTGTAAAATCTTGTAAGTAGGTCTTCACTACTTTATCTGTTGGAATTTGGTATCTTCCTGTTATTAAAAATAATAATCCAGATCAATACAAATCAGCGTTCAACGTCCAGACGTCAAGGCGTCATCAAAACATCGTCTTCGAAACATCTTTATCAAATATAAGTGACAGCACTAGTTTTAAACCTGGTTTAACTTTTGTGATAAGCCCAAACAAATTTTCTATGTACAATATTAATAGCTTTATCCACATGACTAAGCACAATACACGACTAGCTGCCTTAGAAAAGGTGAATAGCAGAGTTTCTGCAACATTAACCGTTTCGGAAACTTTGGTCGTACGTTACGCGAAAGACCAATAACGTGCTTTGTTCTGAACACTAATTCATTCGCCGTGACACAAAGTCAATACTAATTATTTACTACACTATACGACGGACTACAATGTGGGCATTTATACGTTGTTAGGAATAGAAATTTGAATTGTTTAGCGTGATTTAAAGCTATGTGGAACAAGATATACAAAAAGAAAATATATAAAAAAGTTAACCGATTTGTGTTTAGCCACAAACTTAAGACCTCCGTATCACAAGCTTCATGCCGCCTCTTGACTAGATCATCGTTTGAACGTGATATTGTGTTATCATCGTGACTCATATAACAATATTCCAAACTTTGACAAGTTTTTTTGGTAAATTTGTACATTATACTTACTATAAAGTCTATAAAAAAGAGCGAAAACGTTAAATGCAATAAAAACCAAATTAAAAAAAAATAGGGAAACAAAATCACCATATAACTTTGATAGACCTAACAAAGAACCCCGAGGTAAGCCCAAAACAGATAACAAGTTCTGCCACATAGGGAGGTGCTTGTTACATAACTGATTTGATTACGCCAAGTTTGCAATTCCAATTTGTCAAATTCTAAAATTACAAACTTCATTAATTTACTGAACTTATTACGGATACGATTTTATTAATGACATTTGCAAACGCATGGAGTAAGTCGTAAAAGTGCCATCGGCAGTTCTGAATTAAGTTATTAAAACTAGGTGCTGCTTTATACAGAAGTTACTCTAATAAGTTGGCTCATTTCTCACGTCTCGGAAATATTAACGATGTGTAATATGTTTTTAACTAGCGTGTCTGTTATTAGCAGGTCCCGTCAACAACAACCCTTACTGTGTCAGAAAAGACGTTTAATAAGTCGTTTAGTCGCTTACATCGCCTAAATTTTGTTTTGGTAACTTTTTTCGAAATTCAGAAACTATTTTGCATGAATTATGGGCAATTTTCTTATTTATTTTTCAAATATAAGTATCGATACGGATTATTTTAGTTGTGATAGAATATTAACAAAGAAAACTTTAACAGCCACAGATGTTAATGAATACTAAAAATATTGCATTGTTAGAAGGTTGCAGAAACTTATGAATTGCAAAGGTATCACTGCAACGGGACATCACGGGAATGTACTATCGAAGCTGGTTCTGGCATGATATAAGAAAAGAGGATATTCAAAGTGATGGTATATTAGAGCGATAATAATGGGTACGATTGGTTTGTGAGGTGGTTATGACAATGGGTTAGATAGGAGACTGCTTCCATTCCAAGAGATTAGAATATGGTTGAGTATGATAACATAATATTTCTGAGACACAACTGTGTGTGTGACTAAGGTAGTGTTAATATAATTGATTGTCTCAACATGGGTTAGGTAGGAGTTTGCTTTCATTCCAAAGAGCTAGACTAATGCTGATCTGATGGTAGATTGGCCACGATTAAGTATGAGAATCTCACCATCGGCTGGCTTGGATGATCCTGCTTCATATGTGGCGTGGTGGCCGGCGCAGGGCTGGGCGCGGCGGGGGTGTGGGGTGCGGGGCCCGGGGATGCAGCGGCGGGGACGGCGACGCTCACGCCGGGACTAAGGCCGGGCACGCCAGCGGTTCCGCCCAGAGGCTTGCGGCCACGGTAACTCTGCAACAACAAAACCATACTGATAACCAGAGGTCGGAATTAGGTAGAGTTATTCATGTACTTACACTGATTTCACACAGCGAAAGAATATAGTGGATATGCCTCAAATCCCGGGATTAATTTTAAAGAATAGAAAAAATCCCGTTACTTTTTAATAAAAAGTTATTTACTTTTACTTTTTTAATTTAGACTACTGCACGCGCGACGTTGCCAAACTTACATCAATGATATTGGATGACCGAAGTTGCAAAATTCCAATACGCACACGCGCGATGTTGCCACGTTTATTGTTCGCACTACATAGCTTGTGAGAACAAAAGAATACAATAGCGAAAATGCGGAGCACTCCCATTTGAAATCCATTTGAAATCCCGGGAAGGTCCACATTAATATCAACATTTCGATGCAAGTACATAAATAACTCTACCTAATTCCGACCTCTGCTGATAACTGAAGGTCTTCCACAGGTACAGTTTTAGAGTACCATCATCTTAGTTCATTGACGTCCCTTTACTGAGTATCGGGCTAGAACCTCATCAATCCGCCATATGGAAAGACACGCCATACGAGAAGAAGGTCAATAAAACTAAATATGCATACTTTATTATTAAATTAAGTAAAGGTAGCAGAGCTGACAGAAAGTGCATTATGAATTGCAATTAGTAATGAAATAGATTTTCTATTTGCTATCGGAAAAAGAAAATGTTCGATGAAGAAAGTATAGCTATACACTACCATCGATTTAAGATTTTGATTGCAACCTGCCCTGGCATGAGACTGCACAAATGGCGTAATATTGTCGAATCTTTTTGAGATATATTTGTGACATATTTTTGGCCGTCGTCGTTTCAGTTGACAAATCATATTAAAGATTATTATTGTTTTAAAGTCTTGTTAACGTCCAACTTTACTTTAGACTAAACATCCGGCTAACCAGGATTTTCTATCAATAAGTATAACCAAAAAACTAATTATGGGTACCCAAGTATTTACATGAATCTTTTCATGAAGCAATGTGTTAATGATGAAAAAAATGTTTTATTGATACCGTTGATGTCCACCGTACCGTGAAATAGGCATGGTTCCACGGTTCGCTGCTTCTCATATTATTAGACCAAGTTGTAAAATTTTACCTTACTACTTATTTGACTTTTTTGTCTTCTCTAGTCGAAATATGTATCTATGCTCGAATTCTCTATTTTTTTAAAATCTTAAGTAAAAGAGATATTACTAAACGATGACGGCCTTAATACAAATTAATATCTAAAGTTAAGCCAGGTTTAAAACTAGTGCTGTCATTTTTATTTGATAAAAAGAAGACAGTGACAACTTTAGATTTAAATCTGGTTTATTTTTAGATCTTGTTTTGTAATAAGCCCCTAAACTGATTTCTCATTTGTTGGTTACAGATAACGGATAAGAAGAAATATCTGTCGATAACTACTGCAGCAATATCTCTATAATTAATAAAATTCTGTCTGCAAACTACTTCACTTAGTATAGGTTAGTAAATTTGTATGTTAACTGTGTAAATTGATTATTAGTCTAAATTAAAATGTACATTTCTGGTTAATGTTAGCCAATTGTTATATGTGGAGGCTTGTTATTGGCTTTTAGAATATATTTTTTACAATTATATAGCAGGGTTAGCTGTAAGCCCCCCAAATAAAATAAAATAAAAAAATAAAATAATTAGTAGTAATCTATGCAACACAGCAAATTAATTATGTTTAATAGGATGCTGTATTTAGCGAGATCACAAAGCGTAACGCTTTATGTATACAATTTTATTATATTTTACACTACTACACACCCTATAGCCGATGCAATAGTGAAACTAGCAAACAAACTCACTTTTACCTTTAAAATATGTTGAAGAGAAGATTTATAAACGCACACACACACCTGGATTTTATTAATATCACAATATTGAGAGGACCCAAATCTTTAAACCCACCTTCTTTAAAATCAACCAGTAGTTTAAGCATAAAAGCATGACGAACAAACTCCCTCTAGCATATAAATATTAGCAAATCTTTACAAAAAAATTATTGAATACACTCGTTGCCTTTTTTACTTAACTACTTTTACCTTTTCACTCTTCAATAAGTAAGTTATGATTTGAAGCGTGCAATTTGAAACTTGTAATGATAATTGAATATACTTCTCTCGCTTGTCAAAACCACAAAGGCAGTAAACGTTGTAGATTAGATAATAATAGAATTAACGCCAGCTGGGGCAAAATTTCCACCACAGTGAATCCATGGCACAAATATTTCTTAAGTGAAATTATAAGGGCGCTATTAAATATTGATGCATGCTTATTCAGGCTTCCGATTTCATCTTTCTATAGAACAGCGTTTTTTATAAGAGTACATTTTCTAAATTGTTTTTCAAGCTGAACATGAGATTTTATTTATGTAAAAACACATAGTTGTACACACCTGGAAGAAATTCAAATATTTTAGTACAATATTTTGTATCCTAAAAATTTTACTCGAAATATCAGTTGTTGTCCATATTCAGAAATAGAACACTAGTTTTTATTTTTGCAATTCGGTGCAGTTTATGCAATATTGTCTAACACATCGTCTTTATAATGTCTAAATAAGTTTAGGCACTGTTGCAAACCGCGAGATTCGTTCGATTCTAACGATTAAGCTGAAATTTGGGTCTGGATAACTAACTGGCAACAGGACGCCACAGACTTTGTAAAAGGCCTCCGTCAATGAACCCTGGTCTGTATCTCACTTTTCTTCTTGAGAGGAGGCCTGTGCTCAGTGGTGGGATTGATGCCATAACCTCCTGCTTTTCTTGTTCGCTGATTTAGTTTTTCTTTGTCTGAATTCTGAACTCTGCACCGAAATTTCGAGAAGTAGCTAGTGGGTTTATATAGTGAATATGTGTGTACTGGCCGAGTGGAGTATGCACCCTGCAGTTTGGTAAACAAACCGCCCTATTGTCCGAGAGCGAGCGTCGTCCAACTTGTGCTTACGTCGGATTGTCTTCCCTGTTCGTTGTGCTTTCAAGTCCAAGCTCATTACTTAAGTGCTTAGATAAACCTACGGTGTACCTATATAGGGTTTGCTTTAGATTTGTGGTTTTATGAACAATATATTGAATTGGAAAATAAAAATGTAACGGTACAAACGGTAGTCAGAATTTTCTGTAGTTCTTTTTTACTTTGTTCATGTAAAAACTGATTAGCTTAGTCTGCCTATTTTGATGAACACTCAATTTACTGTCATACTTTGTGCTCCTCTTTTGTTACAAGCTCAACATTTAAGCGTTAATAAAGCCTAAACACAGCAAGCTATTACGGCACGAGATTTAAATAGATGATCGCAATCGAGTCAAATAGATAAAATTATTATTGTATTTTCCATTACCGTCACCTGCGGTCAGGTATTAGGTAATTGCGTATATTAACTTTGAATAGGGAGGCAACTAAAATCAATCAATATCTCCATCTATCTATGTCTCGTCGCCCGACCAGAACATCGGTAGCTATTACAGTCAGAGTGGAAGACGAAGACAAAGATCAGGGAAATCCATCAGAAAATACATTACCATCTGCAGAGCAGACGCAAACTATAGCATTGAAGAATACAACTAGCATAAAGTATATGAATTATCCTGTCTAAAAAATTATCCTCTTGATCACATAAAAAGGAATATTTAATAGACATTTTATGATAGTTGCCCATCACTCATAGGAGGCAAGTTATTATTACAAAACAAGCCACAAACTAACAGGCCAAGGTCCTCGGATCTTTGATCTTTTTGGCACTCGATCAAAACCCGCGCAGCCACAACTCTGAGAGACTCCGCATTAATCTCATTGGCATAAGTTTACGTTTCGTACACGCATTGTTTGTTTTCAATCAAGATTTACAATGCATTATTTCATTTTAACTCCACTCCTTGTGGTTTTCTTGGAAACGGGCTCATATTGCAGGAACGGTGATAAATTATGTTGTGGTTCTTATTTTTATTAAAAACTTTGGAATAGTACAAGATGTGTTATAGTGATATAGATTAACTTCGGCAAGTTAGTGCAGACTTTCCGTTTTCGAGATGCTATCAATTCAACGAGTGATACGATAGTCACAATAATTAATATGCTATTCAAGATAACAACATATTGGCACTGTTCTGCTGAAGGAGTGCTAGAAGCCTTAGTGGTGGCTAACATCTGCAATCAGATCACACAACTTTCCCCAGGTCAAGCAGAGCAACGAATAGACATATTAAAATTGTAGTTAATTTATATATTTAATGTGATTTAACTGTTTATATTTCTGTAATATTCAGAGCGTGTATTTTCTTCACTGTCTAGCACTGACGTTTCTACAGATTTACAACTTTAATAGACCTTAATACTAAAAATAGGATTCAAATTTGAGCTGTCCTACACCTGTCGCCAGACTGTATGTCTGTATCTTCCTTATTTGTATGTATTATTTGTAAATAACACTCAATGTATTCGTGTCTAAATGTCTAAATATTTATGAGAAGAAAAAACTGACGAAAAAATATAAGTAGGTCAGAATTGGTAGATAGGTATGTAAAATATACGCAAGATAAGATTCAAAAGCACTATATTTCAGGAAACAACGGCCCTCATTACAAGGATTTTATTCAGATATTCATGAGGATGTTTTAAAAAGGGAAACGTTGATTTATAACTGTGAATTTATTGCTTTCGCGCGGGTTTTTGTTACCTATTATTTTAGTAGGGAGTTGAACTACAATAAAGTATATTTCTATGTAGGAAAACCAACTTTTGTGTACAATAAGGACGTAATCTTTTCCTCATACACCCATTCATATTTCCATTGCGGATTCCGTCTATAACTAATAATTATAATAGGAGTGATTTCTGCAGTTCAAAATATTGCCACGGCCAATTCGGACTGGGTTGCGTGACCGAGATTGGCACAGTATAATATATAGAAAACATCCTGATGACATGTTGCAAATAATATATTGCAAAGAAAATAATGTGGGACTATGTGGAAAACAAACCTACGCCCCCCAGGAGCAGTTTGCTGACATCCACGCCACATCGGTTGACATCACAATAACAATTTATCAATGACGTCATCATCATCATTTCAGCCATTTGAAGTCCGCTGCTGAACATAGGCCTCCCCAATTGCTTTCCACGTAGATCGATTCTTTGCCGCCTGCATCTACCGGCTCCCCGCCGCCCAGACCAGATCATCGGTCTATCGCGTTGGGGAGCGCCCTCTACTACGTTTGCTGATTCGTGGTCGCCATTCAAGAACCCTAACGCCCCATCGGTCGTCGGTTCTTCGAGCTATGAGCCCCACCCACTGCCACTTCAGCTTGCAAACGCGCTTCCCTATGTCGGTCACTCTAGTTCTCCTACGGATTTCCTCATTTCTGATTCGATCACGTAGGGACACTCCGAGCATAGCTCTCTCCATTGCACGCTGAGCGACTTTGAGCTTCCTTATGAGGCCCATAGTCAGGCACCACGTCTCAGTCCCATGCGTCATCGCTGGCAACACACAATGGTCGAAGACTTTCGTCTTGAGACACTGAGGTACTTTGGACGAGAAGATTTTGCATAGTTTCCCGAACGCAGCCCAACCGAGCTGGATTCGACGATATCAATGACTTAGCGATCGTAAAAGATTTTGAGTAAAGAGGCAGCTCAAATCTAAAAATAACATTCCTGCAATAAGATTTAATGGCAAAAATACAGTTTTCACAGCCGCTGCGATCGTTATTGGTGAAGGTCGATTTATAATATTTACCTACAAAATGGTAATAAATGTTGTGACTGCTCCTGACGTACTGGCGAATTGGAGTTGGCAAGCGATATGGCAACAAGAGGCCGTATATAGATGACTTTGAAATTGTTGCTACGTGGCGCAGTTTCATACAATTATGCCCAGATGTTTTAAGAGATACATAGAGAAGTATATTTTTGGAAAAAAATCTTTAAAGAGGTTGAAAACGTAAGTATTTATGCTTATAATGCTACTTTTAGAAAAGTGGTGCGTGAAGAAAATTTTGATAGAGAAACGAGTTGTTAAGTTAATGGCGGACAGTTTTGGCGCCAACACGAAAATATTTTATTTTCCAAAACAAGTGTACATTTGTGTTTTTATGTGTTAATATATTGGATTTTTAGACATAACTTCATCAACAACGTACACACGTATAGGAAAGCGGCATATTACAGTGAATTGTGATTTTTCCATTTTTACTCCAAAACTCTATAGACGCCTCTAGTAAATTCTCCACTACTTTACTGGGACTTGACTCGAATATGACGGACTTTACTTTACTTTGACTGCACATAACTTGATAAACTTTTATTTAATTACCTAACACTGGCAAATACTCTAATTGGGTGAGTCCATATCTAAAAAAATCAAGTTGATGACGAATAAACACTCCTCGGTTATTAAGGAAGAAATGGACAAGCTGCGCCGGCATCAGATACACTGTGAGTAGGACAGGAGAATGATGATTATGAATGTATTAGTAGATCAAATCTGGTTAGACCAGTGACCCTGAGTCCTTAGCGATAGTTTAAGGCACAAACGGATGTCTGCTAGAATATTAGTTTTGTTTGTGATCAGAAGTAAGACAGAGTGGTCCACATCACCGGATGTTTCGCGACCAGCACAAAATACCTTGGACGGAAATATTTGACGGGGATACTTACATGAGCTGGCAGAGAAATCCAAAGTCGGTTCGTAAGTTTATAAAGTATACTTTGATAATACTTAAGTAAGTAAGTAGAGAAGTTGTATCCATACGGGTAGAATATGGTTTTGGGAAAATGCAACTTCCTTAAATCTACACAAATTTTGCAAATGCCAAAGAGCCTCTCTGTTTGTTTGGTACAGAGAGTTAGGTTTCTGATTATTGGCATTTTATCCAGGATTATACAGCATATATTAGTTACAAAGAAAAACTCGCGGTGACCAACAGTTTACTAATATTATATAATATTCTAACTATCGAGGTCATTATGAACATTGGTTACTTTAGTAAAAGGAAAGATAGAGAAAATATAGAAATAATTTGACCCAAATTGCTGAAAGTTTCCGAGGCCACACACTTTTACGTTAATTATAGAAAGTTATACACATTCGTGTACATACATTTAGACTTTCCAAGCTTCTTATAATTATTGGTAAGATTCTTAAGTCTATTTTCGCATTTTGAGTACTGAGGAACTGTGAGTCCTTTTTTAAACCAATTGCAGTACCATATAGTTTGGTATAAAATCCAAAATAAATTGGTACAGTTAATGTACAAATAAATAACGTTAGAATTTAACAATGTGTTTTCTGTGCGATTAAAGTATGTACCAACATCTTAGGAGTCCTAGCCAACCTCACCTGCAAGTGGTGCACCTGCCGATGAACGGAAGAAGCTCTGGCAAACACAAAATGTCCTGGTAAGCGGCAATAGACTTGCCACCTATTACGTGGAACCAACAATAAAATTGGCGAAAAGTGGGCTTATAATGTGTCTCTGCCTACCCCTTCGGGGAAATAGGCGTGACTGTGTGATGTGTGTTGTTTACCCATAGTACACGCTCTGCTAGGTTATGGGTTAGAAGACGTTGTTTTGTGTGATTTTTTTTATCAGTCACCTACATGAAAACTAAAATCCTTACCTTACATGGGATCCAAATAATGTAGATGATCTGCAGTAAGATATGGTAGTATGATTAACTTCACAAACGCTTTTGTGGAGTTAATTAACACAAGTTAGTTTAAGAGCAGATGTCAGACAGGGTGGTACACAATGCTGCGGGCCACAAAGCACTACACGTGTACACTACAGCTAGACACTATTGCATTTAACACAGACATAAGCACATTAGGCTCTTGAGTTATGATTCCAACTTTTGATTGTATTAGATTTTATTACATAATCTGAAAAAGCCGAGATGAGTTTCTTGAGGCATACCGTGTACTTATTCGTGTATTCGGAAATCTCCTATTAGTTGACAGATTAAAGAAACTAACAACAACTAGAACTAAAAGTAAAGTATCAATTGAAGTGTTATCGCAACCAATTCCAGCACAAAAAATATAAAATAAATATTATAGTAATATTAAATGACTGGCGAATACGTAATGCACTCCCATCAATCCAGGGAAGTGCCGACTCATCCATTCGCTGTACAAAAGGTGACGTCACGCCAGTCATCTTTGGCTGTAATTCTGGAACAGTGTACTGAAAGTTACAGCTCATCGATATTATTTTAACATAACACACTGTCATATTTACTGAGATATATACTAATATAAGAATAATAATAAATATTTCTGACACTTACACCAATTATTTAGTTCCGAAATAAGTATAATTAAGAACTTGTATAATGGATACTAAATTACGAATAAACATACATATCGCAGCTTTCTTACTATAGGGGTACATCTTGAAAAAAAAGTTATGTAGTTATGATCGATTTTGTGAAAATATAGGGGTTTCAAAATATTTAAACGCGTTTTCCCAAAAATCATGATTTTTCGAATTGAGCCCATATAGTATAAAAGGTGTATAAAGTGTAAAAAGTATAAAAGGTGCGATATATACTTTTTTTTGTGAATACATACTTAATATACATAGAAAAACACCCAGACCAGAACAAATACTCATATTTATACAGACAAAGATTTGTCCTGTGTGGGAATCGAACCTATGTCTTCAGGAGCGGAGTGCGGGCATCCACGCCACCACGCCATATCGGTCGCGTACTAAATATAATAATAACTATATCGTCAAATATAATTGAAACTCAGTCAAATCTGGTTATAGCAGACCCTGGGCCCTAAGCTTACGTCTGGGACAACCGGAATGATGCTAGGATATGAAGACTGGCATATATACGAATTATTTAACGAGCTCCTGGCGCCACTGGGTGGTCGATAAGATCACAGAAGGTTAGTACATTTATTTGGGTAAATGTTAGATTTAGAGCGATTTCTCTGCCCTGGAAGTCCGTCATGGTGTTGGCCATGATAGAGGTATGCTTTATCTTTATTAAAAGTAAAAAGTTATTTATTTCATAAACTATTATATAGCACTTAAAAACGTCAAAACAAAATATAAATTTAAAAAAAAACTAAATATTACTACACTGAAATCACGAAGCTTAGATTCACTTACATGCAAATAAATAAAACATTGGTGCAAGTGAATCTAAGTGCCAGTTGCGAGCCCCCGCTCTGTGAGAAGAACTGACAAGAAACTCACATGTGCTCTTCTAAATTATTTTTATCAAATATAACATACAAATATTCACTACCAATCCAAAAAAGGAATCCCAAAAGAGACATTAACTCTTTAGTAATATTGGTATTGCAGGCATCCATAGACTGCAGTGAGCAGCTTCCATCAGATAAGCCGTATACTACAGTGACTATTAATGTGTAAAAGTAACTGGACTAATCCCAGAAGTAATAATAATAAAGTAATAATAAATAAACTAACGAATGATTTTTTTTTCTTTTAAATAATGGCTTCGTGCGGTTTGCACATTTAGCCAGTGTCAAGTAAGAGTATATTAATAACATATAAATTATAGTAAATGAGAATGAGTGGTGATAAAGATGATAAATGGTAAATGAGATGCCCTCCCCCTAAACCCCTTGAGTCCTCAGTAAAGATGTGGGAGTATACTGAGATTTCAGCATTGTTTTATTTACCAACACTCATGTACGTTCACAAGCACTTAGCGGTTAATAATCCACCGTTATTATACTTTAATGTTCGAAATATCACAAATTTTAGAAAATAAAACAAAACTACAGACATGACGATTCCCTTTCCCGCCAAGAATATGATTAATTTTATCGATTCTTAACTTCAATATATTTTACAGTCATAATCTGACTTTATAATATTTTACATATTGCAGTTAATTTTAACAGAAATAAAAGTAAAGTCAGAATCGATTTTATTTCATTTGAACCTACTTACTTAAGTAGGTTATCTATCTGTTCAACCTACTAATCAACAATATTGGTTCGTCGAGTGATTATTTTTTACCTGCATATACTTTACTACTAGTTCGCCCACGACTTCGTCCGCGTGAAATTCGATTTTATCGCGCCTTCTAATTTCTACTGCAATTGGTGCACCTGCCGATCAACGGACGTGGCTCTGGCGAATATAATAGTTCCCGGTAAGCGGCAATAGGCTCGCTACCTATTATGTAGGACTACTCTTTCGGGGAAACAGGCGTGAATGTATGTATGTATACCTATCAAAATAGTTTCACGATTCTAGCTTTAGAAATAGAGACTTTCCATACAACACCCTTTTTCGAGTAGACTATGTCCCTTTTAAGCACTAGACTATATGAGTACCAAATTGTATTAAAATTAGTTCAGAAGTTTTAGCGTGAAAGCGGACCGAGAGACAGATAAGACAGAGCGAATTATTTACTTTCGCATTTATAATATTAGTATGGATTCGTGTACTAAATAACCTGAACTGGTAAATATCCAAAAACTCACATTTGATTTTCCGTTCCGCTGTTTTACTCCCGTGAAAAGTACTTTAACATTCAAGTCAAATTATTATCCCACGGGAATATATTACGGGTTAATAAGTATTTTAACCAGGTCATGGTCTGGTAGCATGATTGAAGAAAAAACATAGGTACACACGTGGTGAAAACAGCAAATATGGTCTTTGATCTCATTTATGTTATAAACTCAATTTAGATAAAATCCCGCAGCATCCGTCACTCTCAGTAGGTACCTCCACAGAATTCTACCACTTCATGTGACTTTATGTTTTTTGACGACCGATATGGCGTGGAGGACTTCACTCCAGAGGTCGTGGGTTCGGTTCCCAGAGAGGACAAATCTTTCTGTGCATGAACATGAATATTGGTTCTGGTCTGGGTGTTTTCCTATGTATATATAAATAATAATAAATAAATATTTCTGACACTTCACCAATTATTAAGTTCCAAGATAAGTATCATTAGGAACTTGTGTTATGGATAAATAACGGATAAACATACATCAATACTTTTTTTTTTGTAAATACATACTTAATATACATAGAAAAACACCTAATATTAAGTATGTATTTAAAAAAAAGTATTTAAGTATGTTTATCCGTTGTGTAGTATCTATAACACAATTTAGTTCTTAATAATACTTATCTTGGAAATAAATAATTGTGTAATTGTCAGAAAATATTTATTATTATTATATTAGTATATATCTCAGTAAAAAGCTCGAGCTCAGTAAAAATTTCTAGTGTCCGTGTGAAATGAAAATGAATTAAAGAAAAAAATATTTTCAACATCACACAACATAAAAAAGAAATAAAACAATAGGTACATAGGACACGTACAGGTTGCATGATATCGAAAAAGGCCCCTGCTCAGTATTTGCAGTATTTTCATTATCTCACAAATCTTTTACCTAGAAATCTCTGTGCTACAACTATTCAGCTCATAAATAGTTGCAGCAAATGGTATGGCAATCCCAAATTGGATATATGGTGACATTATATAAATACACGTCAATCCATCCCAGATCACAGCATAAGCACATTCCTACAACAATTGGTACCACCTCTTTAGAATTGTATCGTGTAGAATTTTATTGGATCCTTCCTGCTGGAGCACTTGAGCATCATTTTGTTAGCTTTGGCTGGACGTGAGAAGATTGACCAAACAGGTCGCGGACCACTCTACACGAGGAAATCGACCTTGACTCATAACGTCTATCTTTACAATCTAAAAAAAGTTCAGTATGTATATCATCAAAGACCTGTTTTCATTTTGCCCGCAAACGGTGACCTTGATTCGGTTCTGTTTTAAATTGTTAGATATAATTATAGTTTTAAACTAGTTTAGATGTTCGAGTGCCGAACAGTGAATAATGCTAATTGAATTGGTTACTTTGACTTTGTTTAAAATGCGCGATTGAAATGAAAACAATGTTTGAATAATTTTCGACATATCTGAATTTTAAGTGTTTTAATTAAAAGTTAAAACGTCTTTTTTGTCAAAAAAAAAGGATACCGGAAAAATTAAGTACAGAATTAAAAAAAAAACATAAAAGTAGATAATACTCCAAAATCGTTTAACTGAATAAACGAATGACATAGCTTTAACTTGTAGTTTAGTAGTCAAAGCTATGTAGCTACATATTTAAACAAACCAGTTCACTCTATAAGCAAATCTGCAATAAAAAGTGAAAAAATAACAACTGAAGTCTACGGAAGAAGAACGACACAAAATATATGTCTGACACTTTGTAATTGCATAAAAACAAAGGGGATAGACAAAACTAGCTACAGTGACATAACCACCACGTCCCACTGTTATGCCGCCTGTCGATAACAATAACCGTTAATGTTTATGAAATAACAATCGATGGCAGCAACAAATGGCGGTAATTTGCGACGTGTTTGGAAAACAGACAGACTTCATATCATAACAGCCTCGAGTTCATATTGACTGATGGAGGAGCAACGATATGTACTTAAATAAGATTATTTAAAAGAATAATAAAATCATTCTAGAAGAAAACAAATGATATTTAGTACGACTAATTTAATGATACTCTTTAACAGTACGTTTAATAAGCTGAAATTTTGCATACAACAAAGCTTTCACATCTAATAAACCAAGAAGATAATGCAGAAAATAAAATAATCTGTTACTTCATACTACCAATTAATGTTAGCAGTCAAACGACCTTCCAAATAATTAACTACAAAAATGCTTCTAAACACAACGTTTCAGTAACTATAATGAAAGTCCTCCGATTAGACCGTAACAAAACAACGTACGGTGACGTCACGAACTTCGGCGCAGGCGCAGGCGGGACGGCAACGTCGCTCAAATGTTTTGTAAATAGAATCTTGGGCCCCGATTGTTGCACGAACTAGACGGAGATATGCACGGAAAAGAGACGGGACAAAAATCAGTTATCGGTCAAAATGGACTTTATTGCCTGGAGTTATGGGTTCGCGTTATTTCTGTAACTCAATGTATATGTACAGTTATGAATGTGATTTACTCGGCTCCTGCGCAATGTGTGTTGCACATGATGAAATTATTTAGATGGTTATTGATTTTTGGAAACACTTAAAGGAACTGTTCGAGGATACTTTATAATTTAAATTATGAATCTCGAAATAATTTTAGATGAAAATGTACTTTATAATGCTTATGTATTTAACCTGTGAGAAGAAGAACTGCCGGGATGCAGGAAACAATAGAATTTCAATGTGGGTACCGTGCTATGGAAATGTTATCCTCATATAATCTGGTCGTCTATAAGCCTTCCGCCTTGCAGAACTCTAACAGCAGGACGCCACATACTACCTGCCTTAACCGATTTCGCACTATATTCACGTGGGATAGGGCCTATATTCCACTTACCTTGGCTGTGAAAGAAGGCCTGATCCCAGGAGTCGGACGTTAATATGATATTATGATGATGACCCGTGTCTTGAATGGCTAAATCAGCAAGTTCTGTTAATTGGATTAGTATCTATACGATATTCTACTCTGGGAAGAATATAATAGCAGAAATAAAAAAACTGTAAAGTTTCAAGAACCTAATCCAGGAAGGAAATTGCATGCAGTGAGTTTCGACGTAGAGTAAAATTCTAAGAAGAGACGTGTATTCGAAAAGCTATTTAATTAAATAGGGAAAAATAATTCAATAAATCTCAATCCTATAAAACCAATTACAAATGGTGAGAAAGAAATCAGATGCAAACACTCAATTGATTAGAACTTAAGGAAAGTTAAAGGGCATTACAAAAATATTCGATTAATTCTTTACTCTTGTAGGTATGTTTTACTTGAACTAAAGTATAGTAAGACATATTATATGGAACCAGGTATATATTGTTTTTTTACATTTACGCGTATTAATTACAAAAGTAGCTCCAGATTATTTCAAAATATACGTTGTACCTACATTACATCATTACATTAAATTTCTATGAAGAATAGTATTGGAAGCGACACCTGAAATTTAATGAATACAAAACTTCATATCTGTAAAATATGATATACTTTTACTATAGTAGGGAAGATACATATAAACATAAGTTATTGTCTAAATATTTCAAAAATACAAGCAAAAGCGTGCTCAAATATGTACGTGCAGAGTAATCTTGTTACGAGAACATGACAGCAAATTTATAAAGATCAAATTGTCGGTGAGGTCAAATTAATTGACATAATAAGAGCGGAGTACAAAATTTTAATAAATAAATTATCAGAAGGTGGTTGGGGTGGCATCAAATCCGCCCGAGGTCGTTGACCCATCGACCGAAGCCCGCTACCCACACCCCCTCTCACCCCCCAAGTAAATATCGAACTTACGGATATGTCTTAGATATTTATGTTGGTTACTTCCTCAAAATTTGAATTTGACAGGCTATGTAAGTTAATTAAATTTAACTAACTTAAAGTGACATTTTAAAGTTGATAAGCAAATAACGTTATACAGAAAGATAAGTGTTCCACTAATTAGCTGTGAAAACTGTTAGACGTAACAAGAACAAAATGCAAGTCTTTTACCCCATTATTGACAACAAAAAAAATGTGAATAACTCAGAAAACAATATGCTACGTATTAAGAAAAGGGTTGTGCTTAATGCAAAATGTGATATAGAACAAAACTTGCATCGGAAGAAGAAATAAAAACAAAATGCCGAACCAAACTTCACAATGAAATAATAAAGAAAAGAACAGCAAATGTTAATAAAATAAGTGCATTATAGAAGCTCTTAATTAATCCATCGCTACTAATGTTATGAAGGAAAAAGACAAAAACAAGCAAAATAGAATGACTCTATGTGATATTTCTAAGTTATGTGATAAGATTCGAGTATATTTACCTTGATATCTTGTAAGACCTGTAAACAAGAAACAACAATTAGTTTTTTGTTCAATTTCACAACATTTTGTTAAAAACTAACGCAAGTCAATGTAAAATCTTCTCGAAGAAACAATTTGTTAGTAGTTTCGTAAAGTATGAGGACAATATTATTGTTTTTACTATAGTGTTGCAGATATGTTGATACGTTTCAGACGATGTTAATTAAAAAAAATTCAACGATAGTTTTAAGTGCACGGTTCAAAAAATGTACGACGACGTTCAATGAAATTCAGCTGCTTTTAGTACACTATGGGCTTGTTCGACGATTCTAAAAGTTTGATTGCATTCCCGCTAAAAGTTAAATTAATTTAAAAGCCTATGTACTAGGTCAGATCGTCTGCCTACAAATAATAAGATATAATTTAGTTTACGAACACAAGCCTTTGTAATTATTTATTTCATAGATATAGAAAAGGAAGAACCTTAACTGATTTTTCTCCACCTTCAAGATGTGGTTAAGAGGTGGAAAGATTGTGCATAGTTAAATTAATCACTATGTTCCGGTATTAGTTAAGGAAATTAAAGTATATGGGATTAAACGACTGATTATTACAAGTATTTCATTCATGAACTGTTGATTTGAATGTTCTTTGCTGAATATGTCCAGACGAATGTCTTATTCATCAATTGGAATTTCAAAATGCATTTAATAATAATCATTTTCAATATAGAAACGAAGTTTTTAATTAAACCCTTACACAATACAAGCAGTGAACAATACATTATCGTATTTATTAAAATAAATTCAATTCAAACCGCGCCGGAATCTAGATAAGGTCCGGGACAGACTATACGGGCGGCTATCGACCGGAAGCTACGTCCGCGACCCGGGTACGGCCGGAAAAAACCGGAAAACAGGTTTGTTTATCGCACACGGCAATTAGACGTTGGTTCGAAAAAACTATAGGTGAATTATAAAAGAAATAGCGATGTCGTGCGATGTTTAATGTCAGTCTAGACCGTGTTGTGATTGTGACTGGTGAGTCATCGTGCCTCATTCATTCATTAGTCACACGAATTATGCAGATGCAATTGAGCTAGGCAACTAGGCAGACACGTTGGATACAACTAAAAATAGTTCGTTTAATTCTTTGAAAGGATTAATTTTAAAATACACGATAAAACGAGAGCCCGTTCAAAAAATATAGTAGTAATTATGTCAAAAATAATATATAGTACGATAACTTTAGCCTACTGTATATAATCGCTTTGGTAAATTATATGAAAGGAAGCAATTAAATATGTATTTAGCAGAAATAAATTATTGGATAAAAATTAGCCATTATGAATGGAAAACCCCAATCCGGGTACGTGGAAACCGCGGGGGCGGGCTGCCTTCCGGGTGACGGCTCGGACACGCCCTTCCCGGATCAATTTAGACCCGGCCCGGTTGGGATAGGTCAAGAACTGACACTCACATTCCACATTGTAATCTAATATCTGAATGACGGTAAAAATATATACAATTTGACGCAATCGAAACGGGACGCGTGCCAAAGTATTTGTGACGAGAAAATTGTGGCGTAATCACATTATATAAATACATGAAGTCTTGTTATACATTAAAGAGTAACAACCGAAATAATAATATAATAATATTAAAAAAAATATATATGAATAACTCTTTGTTAATAACCTGTTATCTCCTCGTGGTAAGCTTAAAAAATACTGGCTTAAGTCCGAAACTGGCAGCCATAGCACTGCTTAGAGGAGTTTCCAATATTGTAAAACTTGTATCGTTGCGATAAAAAATAATTAATATTTAAAAAAATGCCTTTTGCACTTTAACTTAACCAAGAGATAGAAAATCTTGAGAAACCGTAAGAAACTCATGGGTTTAAACTACAGTTTTTGATTAGTTAGACTGATGTAAATCCGAAAGATTTATGTGAGAGTGACATTTTAAACTTAAAACTCTCGCTCAATATTTGGATTACGTTAATTCATTTCAGTTTTAAGACCGTGCACGCTGTTGAACGTCGTTGGAAGTCGGAAAGCAAAGGGACCGCCCTTTCTTTTATATCGCCTTATCTTTAGTTTTACGTTCACTAAAACTTAGTTTAAACGTCTTAGAAAAGACGCGTGTTGTTAGAAGACGGGTGGCCGAGCCAAGGGAACCGCCCCTGGCCACCATTATCAATAATAGCGAAGCCCCGCGCCCTCCGGTCCACGCGTCGTCTGCCGCGTGTCTAGTCCCTAATCCTGCCGTGATTTCTCACTCCAAACACTTCACTTGTCAAGTATGAGATTCATTTGACGGTACCATTCCCTTGGTATTTTTAGTTGAGAGCAGCTCGATCTTTTTATTTCTTAGACTAGATTCATTCATTCGGATAAAAAAAAATGTATACAGAAGCCATTACTAAAATTTTTTTTTGTTTTCTCGTGGAAGATTGGGCATTACCGTAGTAAAAAATAACTTAATTGTTCAATAAGTTTAGTAACTATCTTTTTACGAAGTCATAGTAACTATTTAGTAATAATATACGAAAGGGGTAAATCAAAAACTTATCATAAGCGTGAAGTTTTATGAAATTCTCAACTATAACTTTCACACTCAAGATATCGAGTTTAAGGACCGTAATTAGCTAGCTAATAACTGTAATAGCTTAAGATGCGTTCAGTGCAGACAAGAGGACGCACCCACAACGCATTTCTATTCCAAAGCTATCTGGTAACCGCATCAGGTCACCAGGTGACCGCTTGGTTCAGGAGTCATTTGTCACACGTCTACTACCTAATCTCGGGTGTAAATCAAAGCAGAGACATTTGTCACCCGGAAAAGCATAGAGTTCTTTAAGATATAAATAGATAGAATGGTAATCGTGTTTGCAAATAAACATCAATGACCTTTCTTCTATTTATATTCTTTTCATCTTTATCTGTTGTTTATCTACTTGTTTTTTTTTCGTTAATATGGACTTACTCGTTTAGAGTATTCGCCAGTGTCAAGTAATATAATTAATCAATTTATTTGCATACATACATTCTTTTCGGTATTCAGTACAGTCAAAGTCAAGTGAAGTCTGTCATAGTCAAGTCAAGTCAGAGACAAATAGTGGAAATTTTAGAATCAACACGTAAAATTACAAATCATTTTATTATATTACTTTCCTACATTTGCGTATATTGGCAAAGAAGTGATTGTAAAATAAAAAATGCGACATTTACACTTAAAAAAAAAATCTACACTGCTTTTCTTTTGCAATTGTTTTTTGTTTTATTTTAATTTGGTGTATAATAAAGAATTTTCTATCTATCCATCTACTTTTGGAAAATAAAATATTGCCGCGATGTGTCTTTTCCCGTTTTGGCGCCAAAATTTTTGATTATTTCTGAACTACAAGTTTTTTTTCTTTTCAAGTTAAAGCGTTCGCTTGTTTTTGAGAAGAAAACCTCGCTCAGTAGTAGGTCGTCAATTGTTTACAACGCAGTACGGTATTGGCAATTTTCAGCGAAACAAGCATAGTAAGCGAGTAAACTTACTCGTTATGTTTCCATCTATGATTATTGAATACTTCCAGATTATACCCGGGTGTCGGGGTTCAAGGGCTGTGTCAAGGCTTGGGATTCGACCCCGCCTTCCTCAATAGTAACCCTGAAACGTGCGCGGCATTTCTCGTATGTTAAACAACCTGTTTACTGCTGCTGAGGTTAATGATTTGATTCATAGCTTAAGTATTAAACCTTTGATACTATTCGCTTTTAAGTGAAATGTGGAATCATACTCGTACTACAAACGGTCGCCTGTAATGTCTTTGTCTACTAAACCCGTAAATCTCCGAAGAATTGCTGTAGGAGTATTTTGCCTCAGTTAAGCATCAAATATATGTAAGACACATACAATATATTCTTACCAATACGCTACAAAGCCACGGGCGTCGTGAGGATAAAATGTCGTGTATCATCAGCATCATTTTCAAATCAAATCTTTTATTGCAGAGCAAGTGTACATACAAAGATATTAACATTAAAATAGCACTTAGTCGCCCTTTTCGGACACAGCAATTTATTGAATAGAGCGCTCCCAATTTATTATAACATACATTAATTCATACATTCACGCCTGTTTCCCCGATGGGGTAGGCAGAGGCATATTATACGCCCACACTTCGATAATTATATAGTAGGTCACACGTAATACGTGGCGAGCCTATTGCCGCTTACCGGGCACTGTTATGTTCGCCAGAGCCTCGTCCGTTGATCGGCAGGTGCACCACTTGCAGTTGAGGTTGGCTTAGGCTCCTTAGATCTTGGTAGGATCCCTATACACCCTATATATTTATTATAACAATGAAATAACTAAAATAAAACATGAAAAATCCACTACCGAACCAAGGAAGGACGAGTCTGTAAAACGTTTCAAAGATTGTCGAGTACAGTTCTTTAGTAGCTATCAAAAAACACTTGACTTTCCTCGAGTCCTGTGCACCGTTTATCCACTTTCCTCTCCCCCTGAGACACGTATGCCGGTAAAGTTCCGGAGGCATGTCTAACGATGTTTTTATTGCCGGGGCTGTGTTGCCGAGGCCCAGACAGACACCCCACCACTTCCCCTCCAGTCTTGATTATTAAACTTCTAAGAAGTAGCAGAAGTCTTCGAAACTTTGCTTTTTAACATTACAGGCAATCACTTGAAGCGTTTCAATATCTCTTTTAATATGTGAGGGTGGCGTGTGTGTCGGGGACAGGGAATAATTGATTTTTAATTGTGTAGATACAATACAGTTACTACGACTTTTGGTAGAAAAAAAATGACAATGTTAAACTTTATGATTTAAAAAAAATTTCATAAGCTAGTATCGCGGAGATAAGAATAGCTCTCTATGTTTAATCATATATAAGGAGAAGATTTTTCATGACCGAATATAGAAGACTTTAAAGAAAAGGCAGGTCAAAAGTACTCGACAGAAGTCTATAAAAAAGGTAATGAGCGTGAAGTTTTAGTAAATCTAAAAGTGTATAGGTGTGTATAATAAGACATAGTCGAATAACGACAAAAGTCTCTAAATACAAACTCCCCAACACAAGTAGTGTGTTACTTACTGGGGAAACTTAACATTTGTATTTACGATTTATTGAGCAATAAAAACAATTTTTATTTTTTTTAATTTTTTTTATTTCAAAAGTAAAAACAAAACATGTCTGAAAATATGTATGTATGTATCATCTAAGGCTGCGATTACTGAGCGCAGACTTCTCAAGAACTATAATTACTACAATTAATTACTTTTAAATATATTTCAGAGCAGATAATGAGGAGCAGTTAGAGTTTAGACGAATTGAACAAAGATTTCTCGATGCATTTTAACTTATCTTCAAAGGCATACATTATTAGTGACAGTAAACTGTGCCAGAACGCGGTTATCTGTATGATGAATCTAGCCGTTATCACGTTTAGCTATTTGAGATAATTCTAGTTCGTTTACTCTGTTATTATGTCGCAACCGTCATATAGTAAATTTTAGCTATCTTTCAATATGTTTTCTTTTAATAATTTGATCTTATATTATGTTCAGCAAACGACTACTTATAAATCAGACGAAAGTGAATATCATGTAAAATACCATACTCACCCCGAGGCGAGGAGAAGTCGAGGAGATAAAGTGCTATAGTCTTTTTCACCTTGGATGATTTCTGTGACACTTCATCGTGTTCCAAACTACGCGATTTTTGTTTGAAAAACAAAAATATTTTTACTGTATAATATTTTTATTTTGCGGTGACGTTATTACGAAAAATTTAAAAATTGAATACGGTGGAATGACGAACTTATAATAATTTTCGGCGATAGCGACTCTTCAAGAGATTCTGACAGAGATTTTTCAGAAAGTGACCAAAGAATTAAGTCTTTTAAAATTCTGTTGTATTATACCTTAATAAAACTGAGCAAAATATACCGTTTATGTATTTATGCACAATAAACTTTCAATATAATAGTTATGCACCAACAACATTTAAGTTTTGGTTTATTTATCGATCGATTTTATTTCCTTATAAATTATTATCGATTATCGGAAATATTAGATACGATTTTATTAAAGGACATCTCTACAAGTGTAAAAAATCGATCTGTCATAGAACTCATCTTAGGTGAAAAGGACTATAGTCAGGTTATATATATATATACTCCACCACGCGGACCCAGTGCGGATTGCCGGAGGTGCTGCAGTTCGAATGTTTCAAGCCAAAAATGGCCTCTAACTTGGCGACTATCACATATAGTGATCACCGCGGCACATGCTTACATGCATTTCGAATTCGTCATATTAAATGTCATCATGAAAGACAGGAAAGGACCAAGCCTTTTAAGTTAGTTTAGTGTAGTTTCAATGAAGTGTAATACTGTGACTATGAACACATTACTTAATAGAAACAAACAAGAGCATGGCCTGTGAGTTTCTTGCCAGTTCTTCTTACAGAGCGGTGGCTCGGAACTGGCACTTAGATTCACTTACACTTAATTATTTTTTGTTTTTAAATTGTTTTGTTGCATGTAAGTTGCGTGATTTAGTGTAATAATATATCGATTGTTTTTTTTTATATTTTAATTATGACGTTTTCAAGTACTATGTATAATAGTTTATTAATTTATTTTTTTTACTTTACTTAATAAAAATAGTGTTATTGGATAAATTCTTATCATTGAAATATATGTACTAGTTTATGATAAAAGAATGTTACTAATTAGTCTTTAGATAGGCTAGATTGTATGTGATATAAGATACCTTTTTTCAAAAAGGAAAGTATTTTGGAAAGCTAAATAAAAACACAATCATGGTTCGTAGCTCGAAACAGATTATACGTAAAGAGCCCTTTACACAATGACCATTCGAAAATAATAAAATATTAGTATTATTTAATAGCAACAAAATCGCTATAACAATTGTAAACAAAGCAAAATCTTAGCAATATAACCTTCGCGTCGTCGCGTCGTTCCCAACAAAGTGTTTGTAATTTATAAAGGGTCTATTTCGGTAGCGGGGGATAAGGTAAGGTAAACGTACCTAAGATCGGGCGTGACAAGTTCAAGGGCGCGGCTCTAGCGGGAAGCGGGAAGCCGATCCCTGCGGACGGCGGGGATTGCGGGAAGCGCGTGAATGGCGCAAGGCCGCTGTTTGTAAACAAACCGCACTGCCGTTTGATTTGTGGGCCCGATTTAGCTGGTGACGTTGGGATGGTACCTCTCACTAGCGTTGTTGTTTTCCATAAATTGGCTTAGTTTTACCGCGAATTAGACGACTTGTAGCCATTTATGTCAGCTGTTTGAGGTTTTGTGGTTAAATTTAATTTTCTAACTGGGTATCCCAGTGGCCACCAAACACAATATACCTAGTATTCGAAACGTTGGGATAACACAATAAACCGCGGTATATATTTGTAAAATTGTTTTTTGCTTATTAAGAGCTTCCATTCGCATAATTTCAACATCAGTAACAGTATCAACATCTCAGCCATATAACGTCTACTATTGAACATAGGCCTCCCTATTAGATTTCCACATTGAGCGATACTGAGTCACCTGCATCCATCGGCTTCCCGCCGTCTGACTAGACTCTACTGCCTTTGTCAGTTCGGGGTCGCCATTAAAAAACCGTCGGATCTTCGAGCTATATGCTCCGCCCACTATGCTACTACGCTATGTCGGTCACTCCAGTCCTCCTACGGATTTCCTCATTTCCGATTCGTTCACGTAGGTACATTTCGAGCATGGCTCTCTTCAGTAACAGTATTAACAATAGTGTCTTATAGGAACCACGTCTCCAAGGAACTTTCTATCTGTTTCTACACTTTAAGTTCAATTTTCACGCAGTTCGCAGGAGAAACATTTATGTCAATGAACATGGTTCATTGTCTTAGTCTAGGTGATTTAAATTTATGATAAATAAGTTTTACAAAAACAAAATATTATATACCGTCTCTATTGACTTGTTTTTTCAATAATGGCATTATGCGTCTAGCACATTTAGCCAGTGTCAAGTAAGTGATATATAAATAATATGTAATTCATAGTAAATGAGAATGAGTGGTGATAAAGATGATAAATGGTAAATGAGATACCCTCCCCTAAGCCCCTTTAGTCCTCAGTAAAGATGTGGGACTATACTGAGATCTCACATGGACTCCTTGAGAGAAAATTTGAAAAGTGATGTTGCACTGTTTTGTTTGATTTACCAACACTCGTGTATGTTCTCAAGCACTTAACGTTTAATAATCCACTGTTATCACACATTAATGTTAGAAATATCAAAGATCTTAGAAAATAAAACATAACTACAGACATGACGCCGCACTTTCCCGCCAAGAAGTCTTCTTCTTTCTTTTAAATATTGGCTTCGTACGTGTAGCACATTTAGCCAGTGTCAAGTAAGTGATATATTATTAATATATAATTCATAGTAAATGAGAACGAGTGGTGATAAAGATGATAAATGGTAAATGAGATACCCTAAGCTACCTAAGCCCCTTGAGTCCTCAGTAAAGATGTGGGACTATACTGAGATCTCACATGTACTCCTTAAGAGAAAATTTGAAAAGTGATGTTGCACTGTTTTGTTTGATTTACCGACACTCATATAAGTTCACAAACACTTAACGGTTAATAAGCCACCGTTATTACACATTAATGTTAGAAATATCACAAATTTTAGAAAATTAAATAAAACTGCAGACATGACGCTTCACTTTCCCGCCAAGAAGTCCGCCAAGAAGTCTTACCAGAGTTAATTGACATTTTGGTAACGTTCAAGCCACACAGTGACAGACTTTATACAGCCTATCCTCAATCTATCGTTAGGCGTGTGACAGTATTCAATAATTATTATGTCAACCGCATAGTTTCTAAATTGCGTACTCTGTATGAATGGAAACGTGTACAGTGGCGAATTGAATGAAGTTGTGCATACAATGTACGTTGTACAGTCAGCGTCGTGTAATTCTTAACATCCAAAGCGACACAAAGTTCGCTACAAGTCTCTATTGTTAAGAGCTTTAGGGCGTGTTCTTCGGATATAGCGCTAAATGTGATATCTACTATTTGCCCCTGATTGTACCATACAAGCTATGGCATAAAGACATATTGTAAAAAAAAATTAATGAGTAAAATAAATATTGTGAGTTGTGTACGGTTTTAAAAAAAAAAAAAAAAGTAGCTAAACATTTCAATGCTATGACGCGTCTTATACTGCATTTAAAATCGAAGTTCGTTTATTCATTCATTCTACGCTTCCTACTGTAACACTTTTAAACGTAATTTTAACTATGGCGAGCTACGAAATAAAATTGGCAAGAGACTTAGCAAGGTGAAGTCTACTGCCGGGACTTTTTGATAAAACTAGTTTTAGATTTAACGTTTAAATAGAAAGGTTGCAGCTTATTGAGCTAGCGTTCTAATTAATAAATAAGCTTTGAACGAGCAGGCATAGGCAATTTTACCGTGGGGTTGATAATATAAGCACGCTTAGCTTCCACTTTTAATACAGGACTCTAAGGAATAATTTGACATGCAGGCGTAAACCAACAGCAGACCATTTCGGTCGTTTAGTTAAAGAGGCATGTGAGAATGAAATAGTGAGCTATTTCTCTGGCCGACTGTACCCACATCACATGACGCCTCGCGCGCCACGCCGTCTAGTCACACAGCGGCTTTGAATATCTGAATTAATTTGTTTTATTCCTTGATAATAGCGTTTAACTCTATTCTTATTTCAATGTTACGGTAAATATTCTGATGGGCGGTATGGTGCAGAGGCCACGCTTATAAAGGCCATAGGTTCGATTTCCACTTAGGACAAATGTTTGTGTGTATGGAAATATCTGGTTCACTGGCCGTTTACTAATTATTTTATGAATGATTGAAGTATTTTTATGCTTTAATCATTAGCTTAAAAAGTTTCATAAAACTTTTTTTTTACTTTCTTTTTTTATACTATGGAATATACGTTAAAGCTACTTAAATCCTTTTTAAAAATATAATTTAAATGATTATAATGACAATCTCTACAGACACTCAGGTCGTTGACCTCAATCGAATAATATCTAACGTTTCTTTTAGAAAGTAAGGGAAAGCTTAGCAAACACAAGTACCTTATCGTCCAATAACAAAAAGCCCTTTAACTAAGTAGGACAAAGCAAAATGAACTATACTTATGACTCCTATGAGTCGCCACAATATGATTGGTAGTTTTGCTGTAATCTTAATTTTAATTGTTCTAACTATATCAAATATTATAAAGAAAAGGATTTAGTTTATTATTATTCTATAGATGCCATAGAATAATAATAAACTAAATTTATTAGATTATTATTAATCTAAATGGTCTGGTCCATAAATATATGGACCATTTTCACGAAAAAGTACAAAAATTTCTCACAAAAGTTCTTTTGTATGAAATGAAATATCTGACAACTGAAATATCTCTTGTAAAAATCGTCGAAGGATGAGTGTAATTAAATATATATTTCAGCAAATGTGTTGATATTATTATTATGATAGGATTTTATAATCATACAACGTTCAGTGCGCAATAGTAGTTGCCTTGATGGCAGCTACTGATTTTCAACACAAATTTTAAACACAGTTAGAAATCTAACCGCTTTTTTCTTTAGTAATGCGTGGTCTTATTAAATCAACACAAAAGCGCCTCACATTAAATGCCTCATAAACGGTCACCTATCCTAAGAACGACCTCTGTTAATTCAGCTTTACTTTGGGCATCGTTTCTAGTCTAGTACCAAGAAGCGATGAGCCCGAATCCGCGTGCTTATCACTTAACTAAAAAGAAAAGAGTGATGGATCAAAGCTTGCATTATTTTAATTAAACGATTGAAATCCCTCGACGATCAGTTATATGTTCACATTAGCGCGTTAAATAAACTAATTAAGGTGGCGGCGGCCGTAGGATAATTACAGTTGATATCACTCGTAAACTCAATTATGGCTCCCGTGGAAATGGCCCGAATTAAAATTTACACCCTCAACTCAACACTTCATAGGACCCGATTACCACTGTTGATTTGGCGGGAAGTTTACGGGATATATTGGTAAGAAGGCTGACAGACAAATCTTGCCAAGGAGTAATAAACTTTTTAATTACAAAAAAAATTACAACGTCTTAAGAGGAGTAAGAGTCGACGAAGAGAAATTAAAGACGAATATTTCCAATAGAATGTAATCCGGTGGGGAGGCCAATGTTCAGCAGTGAACTTTATAAGGCTGACATAATTTAGACCCAGCTACAACTAGCGCCAAGGCACGCTAAGGGATTCTCTGGCATGTAGACTCTGACGGCTATTATTTTCGAGGCGTCCTAAAGCCTGAAACCCGACAGTCCTGGCCTTAAGACCCGGCTACAACTATAGGCACGATACACTAAGGAATCGATTAGCATGCAGAAGCACACATACTACAATTATTGACGACCTTAAGGTATTCCTTGACAGTCATGAGACAGATCTTTATAGACATAAAAATAAAAACTACAGTTGTATAGTAATTGGCAATAGACAATGCCTTATCGCTTAAAACAATCTCTGTCGAGAAACCTGACTCAAAAGATATAACAGAAAGCAGTGTACTAAGAACAAAAGCCTTAGAAGCTGAGATGATGAGGATGTTGTCTCAGTGACAGTTTACCTTAGAAATCAACAGAAAAATGTGCACAGACATCTGATTAAAAAAAACATGAAAATGAACGAAAACCACTATATTTATTATTCATAAAGTGCATCTACGAGTTCCTGAAAAGGCATTTCTATATAATTAAATGCCGTAAATGCAACCAGGAAGAGGCAGGAAGAGGGCAAAAGTGAGAACGTACAGCCGCAGGCGTGCGGGCCGGCGAATTTGCCAATTAGCCATAGGTACTATACGTGCGGGCCGAACTCGGCGATATTGATTTTTATTTTTTTTACGTCTGTGCGGCAAGGCAGACAGCTTTTACTGCCTGTACGCCGGTGAAATTAAATGTCGCGCCTTTTATCCAGACTCGAGTCTATAATTAGAATTGCCTCTTAGTGTGCTCTGAACACAATATTATCAACATGTAATTTATAAAATTACATACTCACCTTATTTATTAAACAATACTTTTGAATTTTATGAACTTAAGTAATTTACTTACTTAATATTTACTAACTTAATTATAATTACTTAGTGAAGGTTGTACTATGAGTTAAACAATGGATAAAAATACTGTTTGTAAATATTTGCTTTAATTATTGAATACCTCTAAACCCCGAGATAAATACTAATAGTCATGCTCACAAGCATTTATCCTGTGTCGGAATCAAACCCATGAACTTTGAAACTAAAAATTGAATATACTAACCACCCAATCCAAATCGATCGACAATAATAATTATAGCATTTTTTATAACATGTATTTTTTATTTACCTAAGGTAATATTTGAACTCATTCGATGCCTGGGTAGGTAGATGTTATGAGTAAACTGCCTTATCTAAGATCTCGCCCGGTTAGAAAAATATTTGACTATTGCGATAAGGACATCCATGTCATCAACAATAAGTCAATGAATAACAGGAAAACCATTTTAGAATAATAATTTTGTTATTGCTTTACTTGTACAGTACCTACTTATAGGTGTTATTGAACTGTATAAGTCTAGTTAGACCAGGTTTAAAATTAGTGCTGTCACTTTCATTTGATAAGATGAAGATAGTGACAGCACTAGTTTTGAACCTTTTTTTTTTGTTTTACGTCGGTAACAAAATGCATTTACACACTACCTTCCGGCCAAAGGGGGGCCGAAAGGGGGTGTGGGACTCACCACCGGCAGACGCGACTGCTAGCAGTAATACCCTCTAAAAATCTTTCGACGACGCCCGCCGCTTGTTGAGAAAAAGGCGGGGGCCAGTACCTGGGTTGCAGCGTCTGACACCCCGCCTGCGGCCAACGTTCCCCGGACCAAAACCGGGAGGACCTCCTCAGAGAGGCGCAGTGGACGCGCCCCTCCTACCTCCTTGTGCGACCATAGCGTGTGTGGCCGACTTCTCGGAGGTCTATGGTTAGACAGCAGGGGCCCCCTGCCCCCACTGCCTAAGACCCTCCTGGCGCTGCTTGACGGGCCCTCCTGGCCCGCCCGCTGCGCCCTCCACAGGTCCCTCTTAGTTTCTCCCCCGATAACTAAGGGCACCCAGAGTCGTCGGTCTCTGGGTGTTACCTTTTCCCTAGCGCCTCCTGCGCCCTACCGGGAGGTACTCAGCCCCCCCACCACGACAAGGTGGAGACGGGGGGGACTAGTTTTAAACCTGGTCTAACTTTAAATCTCGTTTTGTAATAAACCCCTAAGACTTTAAATGAAAAAGGATGTTTTTCTCGTTATACGATCTTTCGATCAGTATATTCTTGATCGAAGTCACGATCGCCTAAAGACCATCGGCTTTGTCTTGACGATAATTTAACGGATATATGGAATAAATTATGTTGCGAACTTTGTTATAAATAACAATATAACTTTGTTTAGGCTTCTTATAATTATGTTAAACTTAACAAAATGCTTATTAACGTAATATGATTTGATTCTATTTTTTCGTTATCTGTGGTATTTATTTTCAAACAAAATAAATTCGTTAAAAAAGTCAGGTGTATAGGGATCCTACCAACACCTAAGGAGCCCAAGGAAACCTCGCTTGCAAGTGGTGCACATGCCGATCAACGGACGAGGCTCTGGCGAACATAACAGTGCCCGGTAAGCGTCAATAGGCTTGCCACCTATTACGTGGGACCAACTATTTAATTGGCGAAGTGTGGGCGTATCATATGCCTCTGCCTACCCCTTTTATTTAGGATCACCAGTATCTGTGTTACTTAAAATTAATAACACAAATATTATGAAAATTAGCTAAGTGAAATATGTTTGTATGAAATAATGTAATTAATGGTTAAAGATATTTATTCTCAAAAAGACATATACAGTCACTTGAATGAGAACTTAAATTAACATACAAATAATTATTAAAGATGACGCTCGCCCATCCAATGTATTCAATTTAATAGTTAAGAGCAAGTATCAATAATATGTTGTGAGAGTTTTCGTTTGAATACATTAAACGAGCTTACATTTTTAATGTTCGAGGGTATTTTGTTATAAAGCTTATAAAGCGCGCCTTCAAAGGTGATCATTTTTTTACCATAATTCGTTCTTACTTTGGGCAACACAAGGAAACTAGCTCGGCGGGTACTTCGATTATTGAGTTGTTTAGCGGTATCAAATGTTAAACTTGTATGGAGAGAGCTATTTAATATTTTTTTTACTAGAATGCATAAACTGTAATTATGTAATGTAATTAACCAATTTAATTGTAGAATTACAAATAATTCAAAAGTGGAATAGTAACTGTTGCGGCTTATCTGCTACGCGAACGGCCGGCGGGCGGCCACGTGTTTTTATTTACACCACTATCAAGCATCGGCGGCGTAACGCACGATCGGACTCAATGAATCGAGGCCGGCCGAGAGCCCGAGAGTGACCTAAATTTTTATTCGCCATGCACGCGGCGCGGTTCCGTACTACGGCACGCTATTAGGCGGATTCTCGTATGAAATAACACTACTAAAATACTAAATGCAACTGAAATCAAAGGGCGTGCCAGTAATATCAAACTAACTTTTGTATTTAATTCTATTGGCACGCCCACGCTTCCGTAAACAATTTTTTACATATTTTACACATAGGGTTACATTATTGGAGTTTTCTTAGGGATTTCAATTTTTTTCTAGTAATAAATTTAACTTAAGTTACTCAGGGATAATGAAGCATTCTAACAGTGAAAGAATTTTTGAACTCGCTTTAGTAGTTTCGGAGCCAATTCAGAGCAAACATTTCGTCTTTCTAATAATTATTATGATAAAACTCTGTACCAGTAAAGATTTTTATGTAAACTGTTGTGATGGGAATTGGCAAATTATTCTTTTAAGAATTTTTTTTTTAATGTTTAATATACGAAAGGATATGTTCTATGAAAAAAAAAAGAAGTATTTATAAATGTCGATATAACTTAAAGCTAATGCTCATTCACTACACGTTGGAGCTTTATTAATTTTCTCGCGGTATCCCAAGAAACTGCTATATCCTTTTAACTCACAGGTATTCCGACAACATTTAAATTCTATTGTCTCCTGTTTATCGACAGGCGACTACCATCGTTTTCAGTATTTCGTGTAGAATTTATAATAATTATCGATGGGTATGCATTTATTATATCAGGTATGGTAACAGCTTCTATTGCGTTTTTTTAATTAGGTATAATGTATTCACAAATTAGATTGATCTTGTTGTTAGATTTAAACTTTAAGCTCGATCAGTCGTTCGAGCTTAATTGAATGCCCCTTTCCAATGTTTTGTTAGTAGTTTGAAGGTTTTTGGGGATGTTCAAATAACATATAAGAGTATATCTCGCCTCGCTCTCTTTAACTATCTAAGTATCAGAAACAAATGCTTATACAATGTAACGAATACCTAATAATCCTAAAGTGTGATAGGATCAAACCACTATATGAAGGATTCCATTTGTCTTTGCATTTACGGCATATACTCTAGTGGTCTCAATGTTTAAGAAGATGTGAACTTTACACACATAAAGCGGGCAGGAACCAATTACATTTAAATTGTATCTGGATACTGATTGCTCTTCGACTTAATTAGTATACTTACAATCCCTGGTAACAGAAGTATTAAGAAAATTTATTCTAATATAGAGTGGCTATATTAAAAAGAACGCTTGTGACCCTTGTCTGATTTTTCTGATTTTTTATATCGGTTCGATATCGTAACGATACCGCAACAAGACTCTACAAGAATCGTGGCACCCAACATGTCGTGCAGCTATCATAGCCGGGACGTCTACCTCGCCTCACGCATTGCGTATTTTTGTACGTTTCGGAGCACATGCACGACACGTTTTGTTTCTATTTATGACATTTTGTATTTTTTATGTGTTCCTTAGGTTTTTCTGCCTTTCTTTTAGTTATCTTATAACACAGTCTAGCTCTTACATAATCTAGCTTAACCAATTGGCAAGAGAAATCTACAGTACGATCCATAAGAGTATTAATTCACCCTGGCTCGTGTGGATTGATACTCCTGGGTCTCGTACGTTTTATTTTAATAAAACAGGTAGCTTTTATAATAACAGTCTTTGGATATTGGTCGCTAGTCAGTCGGAAATAGAATTAAAAAAATTTAGATTAGACTCGAAGCAGGATTTGAACCTACGGCTTCCCAAGTCTCGTAGAAATTTTTGAACCACCACACAAGACGGGCGGCATATTTTCGTAATAATATAAACTATTAATACCACTTACTTATAGTGTAAACTGATAAAACAGTTTTTTTTTTCAAAATCTATCTATCATTCACAAATATTTTCAAGCCTTAAAGTGAACGTATTGGGGTCAGAGATAAGCGTTATCAGCAAACGCAACCATCTTAGTCAACTGCGCTGAGTAAACCCACAAGCCGCGATAAGCCGGGCCACGCCAGTTGGCCCATTTTGGGCCATGCATGGCCCCACTTATGGCCCTTTGTCGAACCAAGGCGCTCTCCAATATTTTTACTTTTACATGTAGTGTAATCGCGTTATCTTAATGTAATTTGAGGTATTACGGAGAAGTTAAATTATATGTAAGTAAAAGTTACGTTTTAAAATTAAAATGTTGTTTGTTAGATTAGATACTTTTATTATTATATTAAAATTATTTTAATGTTATGGTAAATTACTGAGATGAATAACTGAATTTCAGTATTTCGGTTTGAATGGTGCCGTAGCGATAGAAAATACTAATGGCACCAGCCCACAGGAGTGGTTAAGTTATAACTTAGAATTGATTTCTTGAATATATTCAAGAATTTCCTTGAATGTCTTTATAATCATAGAAAGGGTGTTTTTAGTAAATTATAAACCGTAGTACAGTAAAGATGCGGCTTCGGCTACCTTCTACATACATACATTCACGCCTGTTTCACCGAAGGGGTAGGCAGAGGCATATTATACGCCCACACTTCGCCAACTGTATGGTTGCTCCCACGTAATAGGTGGCAAGCCTATGGCCGCTTATCGGACACTGTTATGTTCGCCAGAGCCTCGTCCGTTGATCGGCAAGTGCACCACTTGCGATACGATATGCGATGCGATACAGATTTTGTATAAATTGGGTGTGGCTTTCGACTTTGAGCATAGGATTTTTATCATAATAGTGGTTAGGGAACGAAGATCTTGAGGGTTTCTGCTGTAGAGCATTAAACTGTTTAATACATCTGCATTTAACTGTGTTTAAAACAACTGTTGTAAAACATGAAGATTCCTCAATCTGCAGATCAGGAGCACTTTGAAAAAAGCACGAAATTGTTTTTAAGCCAGTGAGTTTCTGGTGTTGCAAGTGCACATACTCTGTGGTGACCGCTCTCTATAAATTAGGCTAAGCGCTTAGATAAAATATTTTAGTATTAATACAATATATCTTTGATTTGTACTGGCGGGAGAAGAAACTTAAGTTTCTTGACCAATTCTTCTCCACTCAAGTCCAGATCAAACGGACGCGTTAGTCATGATATCTTGACATTAATTGGTGCTTTAAGTATTTTCACTTTCTTACCTAAATTATAGTTATTAAATTATATATCATTAATTAATGTATCATAAAAATAATTAATATAAGTAAACAGGAAGTGTTTAAGCTATATTTTAGGCTTCTCAAATGTCACAGTCTCAAATGAAGTTTCTGCTTAATTAATCGGGAACTCTATAATATCAGATCATCAGACTTAAGTATGAGTTCGTAGTTAGTTAGTTAGTTCTGAGTTCGCCTAGAACAATTCATATGGTTCGTACTACCAACTAGACGGGATTCGAATCTTCAACCTACCCGATTTCAAGCAATCGTTTTAATGACTATTCCAGGAGGGTGGTAAATAAAAAAACATATATAGTTAAATTATTTCTAAAAAAATCTTAGCTTTATTACAAAAAAAATAGTTTTAAATCACCGCATTCCTGTCGCTTTAAAGTCTGGTTTTTTAATGTCATGTTTACATTACATTAAATGTTTACGTTCCCGTTAAGAAAATAAGTAAATTAAAAAAAAAAACTATTTCTTAACTGATTATTTCAAATGTGATAATTGAAGTCGACAATTTTGTTTCAAAACTTTCTATAATTTCTGAACTTTATATTGGAAAAGAGCATTGATATTAATTAGATCTTTTTGACTTGGAACTTTTTGTTATTTTTTTTTTAATTTGTTTATGTTGTTCAAAAACATATTTCATCATTGAATATATTTTCTAAAAAAATATTTAAGTAATTCATTATATACACTTGAGTATGTCAAAAATACTAAAAAATCCATTTAATTTTAATATAGCAATAATTTACATATAGCAACAATTATTATTTTATTGCAATAATTTACATATAGCAACAATTATTATTTTATTGTTATATGAATATGAACGTACTTAACTTCCTAATAGTTTTAATTTGCTAAGCTAATAATTAAGTATTCTTAAATATACTACAAAAATCTTATAATCAGATTAATGTAACAAAATCGATCAGTCTGTCTCTACGTCTTCGACTTCCTAGCTCTACCTCGCGGTCGCGTGTCGGGAGTATTGACCTTTTACCACCATGCCACCACGGTATAACAGGCAACATTGTTACCAGAGCACTACAATATTAACGCACAAGTCACAACATTCAAACAAGCCGGTTTATTTGTTTTAATCTGCCTCCAACTTTTAAAAAAAACTTACCAATCCTAACTCCTTCCTGGCGCGCGAAAATCCAAGGTCAGGCGAAAAATTCTAAGTTTAAAAATTTGACACAGAACACTCGCGGAGCGACAAGAAATTTGAAAACGCGCGGTAACCGTAGTGTTGTGCATAAACCGATCGGCGGTCGATGGTTGCACTGAGAATCGATTATTACGTAAAAGCAGTTGGAAGCCGGCGTCGCCGCACGTGACTGGTGGCCGTGTGACGGAGCGAGCGTGGCGAGTGCCCGCCTCGCCCCGCGCGCCCCCGCTACCTCTTTACATACCTATGTACACGTACAACGTGAAGCAGACGTTTGATAAACAAATTAAAAATTTTACGTACTCCTACCATTATATTAGCTATATCCGTGCTTAGGCCTTTCTTATTAGGAGGTTATCGTTAAATAAAAAGGAAAAAAAAACCCAGTATTATCTAAGTTTCGCCGCTCTATTTGGATTTTTGCTTACAATTTTTTACTTCATAATTCCATATTATCCTGATCCGTTGTAAGACATTATACCATATAAGTATGTCGTGTTCCTATCAAAAGCACATGTATTACTTTGTTGTAATAATCATATAATCAGCGAATACACAAAATAATACCAAAAGACGAATTTTGTTTTATTATACCCAATAATCTCAGTCAATGGAAGATAGTAATCTCCGGATCGTGTCAAGCGTGACTGGAGAGAATAAAATGAAGGGCAATTTTAGACATTTATGGCTTTTGTTGTTTGTAATAGCAATACTCAAAGGTAGGCATAATTAAAGTTGTAATCAAAATGTAATTTATACTTTGATAGGTTTTTAATAGTTAAGGAATAGTAATAATATAGAAGTTCAATAAGTTTACCTGGCCATAGGAGTCAAGAACTCAATGATTAATTTGATGCATAAGATAATCTGTGTGTCTTTTACTGGTTACCACAACACAAAATTAGAGTAATTTTACGAAATATATGATGGTAGGTTAATAACAACCTCTTATTATAAATACGTCGTTTATGTGAATGACTCTACATTTATTATATTTTCGAAGTAATGTTGATCAGTAAATGAATGAAATCTTCTAGGTCCAACTCCATGACTAAAGGTCAAGGAATTCAGACATTGAGTAAACTGATAGTAGAAAGCTCCAAAACATATATGCAGATTAAACAGAAAAACCAACTTTAATTTTAATTCAGCTTTTGTGGTAAATTACATTTTTAGGCCAATGAGGGAGGATTTATCCAACTTATGGAAGTGCTAATTGGTGACAGAATATGTTTTCATTACTGTTTCCTTTAATGAGCAATTAGGTCGCCTCGAGTTCCGCAGCAGCGCAGTGCGAGCGGGTACTTATGCAAAAGAGGCCAATATTTCATCGCTCCAACGTCTATTCCAGTCGGTATTATCATAACAATCGCTTAGCAACCATGTACCGAGCGGTTATGCACATAACACCAATGTACGAACATCCCTATCTAGTCTCGCACCCCGCGCTCGGGATAATTTTGAATTTCGAACGTAAAGTTTCTTTTTTAAGGGTGAACGCTTAAATAAAGTTTTTAATTTAAAGTTGAAACCAAGAAAACTGGTTCACAAATTTATGTGGATACTGTGTAATTATAATGATTTCATTCAACTTTAAACTGTTTTCTATAGTTTTAGTGTCTAGTGACAGTTACGTAATAATTATTACGACAAATTACTTGCTACGTTATGACTACGACGCTACGAGATTTTATCAGAACCTCCAGTTGGTGAATTAATTAAGATTTTATAAATGTTTCATATTTCAAATTTGTCTTGAAAAAACTATGATAAAGCTTTACAGCTAATGTCACATTATATAGTGTAAAACTGAACTTGTGCTTGCTAATTAGATTTCTTGATTGAAGGAAATATATAAGTGAGTAATTTAAATCAGTGTAGATAATTTTTTTTTTAACCAGAGCTGTTCACACAATTTAAATGATTTACTAATTTATTTAATAGGAGTAAAAAATGTCACATACATTTTATAAATTTGCAAATTTAAGATTCTAATTACAAAAAGTGCAACATAACGTTATGCCGCCAGAGCAATACGCACGTCGTCGAGACGGCGAGTGCGAGCGAGACAACAATACCCACTCGATATTATATTGAACAAGTTTATAACTACGTGTAAAGAGGACGGAGTTCGTACAGCGTTTTCTCATTTCCCGGCAAAAGTTTTCTAATATTATAGTTCCATTCATATTGTCGCTAGTTTCGCGGAGTTTTCTTTCGTGCAAAATGAAAGACTATTTCCATAACTATTATTTCGCTTTTATAGCTTTGATAGTTTCTTTCGCTTCGAATAGATTTGTTAAGTTTTCCGCTTTATCGCTTGGAAATAACGTTTGTTCTTCGGATTGTGTTAGCGTTTGTATGTTGTAGCTTAAAGTTAGCGAACCGTTATTGGGAACTAAGTAGGATTACTTATACTAGTCATTATGAGAGGTTATAATGGCTTGTTAAAGCTTAACTAGCCTTTAAAATTTAGTCTAGGGCAAGACGACTGACATAATAAAATAAAAAAAATTGTCAATGCCTCACTAAATTCCCCAATCTATTTTTATACTACATTTATATACCAAAGTCTGTAGACTTCAAGTACCGGTACATTATAAAATACTGTACTTACATTCTTGATCATACTTTTCCGCCTCTTTGTTTGTATGTACATACACAAATTAACTGTAAGTGCTCGTTCTGTCCGATATATTAAGAATATGTAAAGAAATACAGCATTTATACAGTTAACCTTTAGCCTCTCTATTTTAAAATCCGACTACTATATCAAAAGTATATAGGTGTATAGGGATCGTACAAAGATCTGAGGAGCCCAAGCCAACCTCACCTGCAAGAGGTGCACCTACCGTTTACCGGACGAGATCTGGCGATCATAGAAGTTTCCGGTAAGCGCCAATAGGCTCGCCACCTATTATGTAAGACCAAAAATACAATAGGCGAAATTGTGGGCATATAATATGCCTACCTCTTCGGGAAACAGTCGTGGAATTATGTATGTATGTGCTTACATCAAAAGATATAACAATTTTCAATCATCGGTAACTAATGTACACCAAATTGGCATTTTAATAAAATAGTATATCCCTTCCTACTAGGAATTACATTAATCCTTGTTGCAGTATTTGACAGCCTGAAATGAATGTGTCTTGAGTCAAACTGGACCCAGGTGTCGCCTAAACTACGTCGGTTAACACATGAAAGATGCATTAAGCGATACAGTTCTCTATTCGTAGTTAATATGTATGACGAGAGCTTCAAGTGCCTGTCAAGTTTTGAATGCACATTTCAATGCCCTGATTCTTGACAGTCGCAACAAACAAACATGCAAAGAAGGTTGTTACTGTTTTTTTGATATGACAGTTACAGTATGAATTCCTTAACACGGTCAAAATAATTTTAAATAATGTTTAATATTTTTTTTATCAAGATAAATATCTTAAAATAGAAAGCATAAGATAAAAGTGCTTAAGATTCGATAATTAGAGGAATCTAATAACAATTTATTATAGTGCTTATTGCACTGCACAATATTTATTGTTTTTTTTTATTTAGCTCTAACTATTTCGTTAGAGTAGCGCTCTTGGTGGTCGGAAACGATTACCGAAGTAAAGCAGAGTTTACAGAGGTTAGTCCTTGGATGGGAGGCCGTTTGTGTGGCATTTGATATCGAGCGCTTGCGTGTTTCGGATGGTACGTTAAGCCGTTGGTCTCGGTTATCACTAAATGTGGTAGTCGTTAAGCCATGTTAGAGGCCTAATTAGGCGGCTTGAAAAATTGTAACACCAGGTGTATGGCACCTGCCTCCGCTAATCTGCACTGGGTCTGCGTGGTGGAGTATGACCCAATACCCACGCACCTTGGTATGTGAGAGGAGGCTCGTGCTCAGTAGTGGGACGTTAATGAGCTGAGATGATGATGATGATTTCGTGAGACAATAGTGCGCAGTGATCAATAGTGGGACTTTAATGAGCTGAGATGATGATAAAGAGGTTTTTCTACATTGTATAAACCTCCTTGCTTTACAGCCACAGAAGAAAAAAACTTTTTTTAAATTATAATAATGTTTTTGTTCATAAAGCACAAGTAATTTCATAGTAAGTAATGTTTCAGTACAACGAAAGCTCCACACACGCTTATTAAGCACTTGCGTATGATTGCCGAGATTATGGCCATTAGGGGGTCTGTAATGCGGACCCATTGTCTGTGGTCCGAGCACCACGCATTCTTGTCCGACGTAATCTGCCAACTGTAGGCTGTACGATGCAATTTCATTATTTTCTTAACCAAATTATACACATTTACACTCATAAAGATGGTATGTAACGCATTAATATTGTAATTTTCATTTTACATTACTAATAATATTGTAGGCATTGCAATGTACTCAGTAAGTATTTTTGTTTGTTTTTATGTTGCATTTTAATCTAATAAATATTTCTGACACTTACACCAATTATTTAGTTCCAAGATAAGTATCATTAAGAACTTGTGTTATGAATACTAAATAACGGATAAACATAAATAAATACTTTTCTTTTTTTTTTGTAAATACATACTTAATATACATAGAAAAACACCGAATACGAAAATGTATTTGCCCATTTACGGGTTTACAAAACAGGAACTATCTTCCGGTATTTGGTACATCCAAAATACCTGAAGTTTAATATCAATTTCGGTAAGTGGCATATGAAATGTTTTTTTAACTATTACTTTGCAATAAGAAATATAAAGTATATCAGTTCTACTATTTATTTAACTAAGAAGATAATAATAATCCTTTTCTTAGATCTCACTTAGATGATAATATATGGCCAAAATCCCCCTAACCGTGGGTGTATAAGGATCTTAATCCCAACAGTAAATCGTTAAAAATCTGTAATGATAAAAATGAAATATTTTAAATTATCTATTAAACAATCAAAACAGATTGAAATTATAAAAGTTAAATATTGGACAGGACTTTAAGAGGCGCCGACGAGGTACGAATTGAATGTAAATGTTGATTTTTAATTATGTGAAGCATTTATGCAGGAGCATGTCTCAGTTTTCTGTGTAAACAGAGAAGGAGCAAGCTCAATTAGGTTCGGAAATATGCAGGCGCCGACTGTACCGCCAGCTCCGGCCACATGCTTGGCGAAATTGGCATTTCTGTGGAAATTGTTCGAACTGCCTACAGTGGAGATTACAGTTTTGGCACTTGTATTTTATTTGTTCCTAAGAAAATCTATAGCCTAGCAATGAGTTTTGGTTGGTTATTACAAACGAAACACGCGTTAAAATTTATGTTACGCATTTACAGTTTTGGCCGTTAATTTTAAAAGTTTATAACAATGCAATTTAATCAACGCACTAGTAATATAACATAATCTGGTTAAACCCAATTGACGAGCTGAAAAAGTTTTTATTCATAGGTTCACGTTCGTAGTTAGGCCGGTATAGGCGAGGTTTGAACTTAGTGCCGTCTGGTTTTTTAAACAAACGATATACTCAGTAATAATTTTTGAATTAGAAATCTTTGGACACAGCAAAAAAAGCACAACACTTGCAATCAATAAGTAACAAAAAACTGACTATAAATAAGAAATGTAGGTTCAATTCATATACTACCTATTGAGTTATCAAAGGCAAGAAGGTACGTTTAGGGTGCAACCCCGCAAAAGCTAAAGTTTTCATTAGAAAAAGTTCTTTTGTCGAGTTACAAAGTTTCGCACAATGGTCGTAATTAAAAGTTGGCGGGAGCGTTGACAGCGCCGATCCGCCATAACCTGCCCGCTGTCAACTAGCTCACTGGAGACAGTGAGTGCACTTCTCATTGTACCGATTAAACTGAGGTGACTGGCGCTATTTGCGGGAAGCTTATATTCAGGAGTGGACGGCCATTGGCTGGTTGATAAACCATCTCATCTCAGCATATTAAAGATGCACTGCTTTTTGGGAAAGGTTTTTTTTGATTGACTATTTTCAGCAGTGAATGGTGTGTAGTTGAATGAGAGATCCTCTTATTTCAATCTATCCCAATACCGGGTTTTTTGGGGAAAACTTATTTTCAGCAGTAATAGGCAGATTGATAATCACTTCTCAGCCTACAACGTCCTACTAGGCTCAGGCCGAGAGGAATTAAGGACCACGTGGACCCAGTGCGAACTAGCATTTTCGAAATATGGCTTCCAACTTGAATTACAGACTTCCACATATTGTGATAACCGGGACTAACAGCTTAACGTGTCTTAAGAAGCACGGAAACACTCAATGTCAAATGGCATTCAACCATTTTACGAGTACGATTAAAGATACAGTAATAGTGTTAATTACATTTTAGTAATTTTAGACGATTATTTTTTGATCATAAATAATTATACTGACATTTAATGGGGAATCATAAAACTGACATTTGCAACCACAAAATGGTAAATATGTTGAGACTTGGTCGAAAGACTTTATTGTAATACCATATTTTGTTACACATGTTTGAGCAAATAAATTATTTTGTATTATGTACATTAAGCACTGATTTCATTTGAAAATGTCATTTCACAATACGCCTCTAGTAGAATCGTAGCAAAAATAAAACCTATGGCAAGTGAACAAGCTGTTATTGTCCGCTTGCCCCGCCACCCGCCAGAGGTCGCAAAAAGCGCGCGAAACTCGCCAAAGATAAACAAGCTCTGTTTTTGTTGCATCCAACGCGAACTTTGGCTAATGCAACAACGTGGCAACTACGTTGTTTAATGAACTTTTGGGACTGACTGTACTCTCAGCCATCAGCCAATGAGGAATAATGGCAAGAAACAATTTGAGATTGATTTTGTTTTTCATTACTATTCACTTTAGGTTTCAGCATTTCAATGTATTTGTGTGTACAATTGGGGCCTTAAAAGTAAGTTCTTAGCTGTTCTGTAGGTTACAAGCTTACTATTTGAACGTACTGATTGGTGCGATAAAGTACTACGTGGTAATTAACTATTTCTAAGGAGGCCAACTCGCATTTAACAAATTTCATAATACAATATTTTAGACAAGTGGAGGGTAAGTCTTATTTTTAAAATTGCGTTAAAGAGTTCTTTGAAATTTTCCTATAACAGTTTTTTTGAACTGATCGATGTATGGTAAATATTTAAGTGAAATATTAATACTACACCGTCACGAAACCATAAAAATCTATCGTTTCTTAGACTTTTCTGACTACATACTTAACTTTTACATAAATAGCATTATATAATTATTTTCCGTACTGCCAATTTAATATAACTGCACAGAATGTAATGGGTAGCCAGTATTAATTTACGAATTAATGACCATACGATACGGAAATTAAGCGACGTACAGACAGGGTGGCGGCCCCCCTGGGGTGGCATGAGCAGATGGGGGGGCAGAATCGCAATCTAGGGAGTTTGAATAGTCTGGCCACCTGAATGAAATATCTAGCGCGGCGACTGGTCATCAGGTTGACATATACTCACAGCTAACACATAGCGTCATATATGTATATGTTAAATCTGGTAAGTAGGTACATATAGTAAGAGCAGTAAGGTAATTCGTAGATTTTATTTTGTTATTTATATGAGAAATAATACATAAATTATTTATTTGGTTTGTAAATTATTTTTAAAAAAAATTTTCACAATAAGCGCACATGTTTACGCCACCGACAAGCTTAGTAGAGGACGATCACTCACCCGAAAGACCGATAATCGGGTCAAAACGGGCGGGACGCCGCTGGATGCAGGCGGCTCGACGTCTGTGTAATGTGTTTCCTCTGTCTCCAGTTTCATGTGTACTATATTAGATCTTCACCTATGAAACTACGCATAACGCATACAATGTATAACGGAGCCTTTGTAACGAACATCACCATGAAATGAGCTTTTTTTAAAATTAATTTCTTTGTTATAAGTTATGTTAAAATTGTTTATGGTAGATACGATATAAATGCACTAAGTCTTTTAAATAAAAATGAAATCCAGTTGGTTAAAAATATCTAGATCAATTTCAAATGTCAGCGACGACTGATTCAATCAAGATGGAGCGAACGAGGGCATCTCATAAGAATGCAAATGGATTCAGGAAGTACAAACATAATTCCATTATTAGCGAGCGTCTACGTGATATATTATCAAGTTAAAATTAAATTAATTTAACCTCTCCCCCTCCCCCCTTCTTTACCTCCTCCCCGGTTGCCATCTTTGATATATTGAGGATGTTTAATTAAAATATCTTTCAGTGATTTACATTTATCGATAGTAATGGGTTCAGGGCGCTTTAGTTCGTTTACTTATTTGTGCTGATAAATAGTTACTGTTCTATATGATTCATTAGTGAGTTTACTAATTAAACTACGAGACTTTCTAGTTATCTTGTTAAAGTTATTGTTTGTTTGTTATCTACGTAATTACTGTTAAAGATTAAAATTGTTTGTTTGTTTCTAGGGAGTCGAAATTTTAAGAATTGTTGAACGGTTTTAAGGATTTTTTTATCAATAGAATGCTACATATTACTAATATTTCAAAGCTTTGTTTTGTTTTGATGCCGTGAGCGAAACTGCAACCAACACCTAGTACTATTTAAAAAAAGAAAAGTTTAGTTTATTTGTAGGGACTATTCTTAAGTATTATTGAACTCGTTTAGACAAATCTATCCTATAGAATGCCAAAGAATTGATATAGGGTATAATCATGTTGAGAAGTTATAAATAAATATTAAGAATCAATTTACAGGCCAGCTATATATTTGGTCGAAAATAAGACCTCTCGAACGTTATACGAAACGAGGCTTTATTGAAAATATGCTGTCTTTTGTACTTTCCTTGACCAGGAAACGTTGACAAATATAGTGTCAGACTTACGTATGATATTTTTGAATATATTTGCTGGCTAGAAACTAGATACAAGGCGAGATTTTGATACACGCGGTCTTCTAGTTCCAACTCAAACCTTTACACCAAGTGATATATTGAAAAAGAATTGACTCACCATGACTAACATTTACTTATTTATTCATCCCAGAGTTTGGTGACCCGTCCCTGAAAGACTATACCCGGAGATAGTAATCTATTCCAGCAAATATCGCTCGATAACTGCATATTCGATTATTTTACTTATGCATGCATAAGATATATACAAAACAAACATAAGACATGTACCAGACAAATTAAGTCATTTATTGTAATTTGCCATTGATGTATTTCAACGACCAATATAGCGTGGAGGTCAGTATACCTGCACTTCACATGCGAGGTCGTGGGTTCGATTCCCACACAGGACAAATCTTTGTGTGCATGAACATGAATATTTGTTCTGGTCTGGGTGTTCTCCTATGTATCTTAAGTATGTATTTACAATAATAAAGTATTTATGTATGTTTATCCGTTATTTAGTATCCATATCACAAGTTCTTAATGATACTTATCTTGGAACTAAATAATTGGTGTGATTGTAAGGGAATATTTATTTATTTATTTTATTTATTTATCTCTTTATATTGGTGTACAATAAAGTGTTCATGTATTCATTCTTTTATTCTTCTATGTATAAACACAGCGCTGTTACTCGCGTCGTAAAAAATGTCTACTTAGAGATTTGACAGTGACAAGTTATTTGATAAATCTTACTAATAGTATAAATGCGAAAGTTTGTGAGTATGTTTGTTACTCTTTCACGCGAAAACTACTCGACGGAATTGAATAAAATTTGGCACGCAGGTAAGTTATAACCTGGATTGACACATCGGATCGGACTTTTTATCCCGATATTCCCACCGGAACCGGAGCCAAGCGGGTTACACCGCTGGGTGCTGCTGGCCAAGTTATAATTATGAAGTCGTACCCCAGTTAAGTAGTGGAGACTTGACTAGAAGTTCTATGGTGTTTAGTAATCAACACGGAATAATAATAATAATTTAATTTAGGTTTTTTTAAATTTTTCTTTACTTGTGCATGTTGTCGAAAAAGTTATGTCTGAAAATTCTCCTTTGTTAACATTATACGGCATTTGAAGTAAGGAAACAACATATAACATATACTAATAATAAAATATTTATGTTTTATGGGTCAATTTCTTCGAATTGGTATTTATAGGAATTTTATCAGAAAATTCGATTCCGCGCGGCCCCGGGACGGCAATTTGAACGGAAAATTAAGTTAAGGCCCTCAAAACGAAGACGGCTTTACGTCTGACCCGGGTCGCCTCATGTAACATTTTATGTGCTTTTATATACTTACATACATACTAAACTAAACAAACATAGTATACTTAATTTAACGCCCATTTGGGGTAGGCAGAAACCTTGCTTTTTAATATATACAATAATTATACCTACTCATATCATATCCAAGCATTATCCCGGTTGCCCTAGACTTAAGCTTAGGGCCCAGGGTCTGCTCACTGGTTCAACCAGATTTGACTGAATTTCTGTTATTACGTGGAGCGACTGCCGTCTGACCTCCGCAACCCAGAGGGAAACATCATTCTAACCAGCATTAAACCAGCTGTCAGTCTGTTAGAAGGCACTGACTTCCTAATAACTTATCTAATTGTTTTAATATATAAGTACTCTTTTGTGTAACTGGCGAGAGAAAAAACTAACCTTGACGATTTTCTTGCCCGTTCTTTTACGATCAACCCGTAATGAATGGGCGCGCTATTTTTTACGTTTTTAATTTTGCTCTATTGGTTCCATTGAGCCAAACTTAAATCAATGGTTTTGACTTTATATTATGGTCTTGCAATAAATAAATTGTACTTATTGTTAATAAATATTATTAACACTCTCTTACTCGTACTTACTGTATTAATAATATTGCCAATTATTCTGTTCTAAAATATGTCTCATTAAGAACTTGTGTTATGGATACTAAATAAGGGACTTAACGGATGAAAGTGGTTTGAAAATATATACATAGGAAACACCTTCACTAGTACAAATATTAATGATCGTACCTAACAACTAAAACTATTGCTAGTAAAATAATAAAATACTAAAACTGTACTGTACTTTATGATTTTGCAATAAAGAATTGAATTGAAAAATGATCGGCCCTATAGACGAACCAACTCTAGGGCTGTCACTTCAAAAGAGTTGTTACGATTAGCCGCGGCCACTTGTTGCGCGGTAACGGTTGGCTCTGGCAGAGTACGTGACAGCCGGCCGAATAAAACATCGCCTTCGCCACCCCGGGGATCTTTTACGAGGACCGCTGCTCTAAGAGGGAAATCTCTGCGCTCCGACGGATAAATGGGGGTCATTCATAAATCTAAATCTGTATTCAATGTTTCAGTTTACGTTTTAGATACATTTGGGTTGCTGTGAGGAATAGAATATAACATTTGTGTGTATATGTCATGAATTATTTCGCTAGGTTGTCGTTAAACCCACTTTACAACCGTAGGTTGATACTTTACAAATGTTTGAGTTCTGCGAATGACGGGTTATTACAAAAAGTGCTTATTCATTGTTTAGTACCCATAGTGCGAGATCTGCTCAATCTGGGGCTAGATGGTGCTATGTGAATTGTGCGAGTGTATTGATTACACATATTTTTTGTTTATATGTTCGCCATCAATATTTAATTGTAATGTTTAGCTAAATGACTCACTAGGTACGTTTAAGTTTAAAATAATATGTGTTTTTTCAACCACTTCAGTTGCTGACCTGCCCTATTCTGCAGAATATAACTTAGGCTCAAAAGAAGTCAAACACGGCCTCGATTTTATCTTCATTGATAATCATAACTACGAGCATGACTATGACGAAATAAAACATTTGATTTATATATTTTTAAGCAAAATTTAATACTTGTCAGTGACATATGTGAGCCAACCCAATAAATGTTAGGGTTGCCACAGCATCTTGTGGCAGTTTATTCAGCTGTGACACTTGTTGAAACATCCCCTCTGGCCTCTGGGGTACAGGTCTGTGAACGCTTCGTGGGCTCGGCGAGAGGTTCGGGTTAAACGCCTCACTAAACTGCTTGATATATATGATGTATATTTATTTATAGCTTATGAAATTCTTTTTTTTAGTTTTATTATTCCGTGTTATTATTCCTTCCATTTACGAAGTAGAAAGTAATATATAAATTAAAAAATCTTGCCTATTATTGTCTCTGTTTTTTATTTCTCAATAATAGCTTCGTGTAGCAAATTTCGCCAGTGTCAAGTAAGAGATATATTAATAATAATAAATCATGGTAAATGAGAATGAGCGGTGATAAAGATGATAAATGGTAAATGAGATTCCATCCCCCTAAACCTCTTGAGTCCTCAGTAAAGATGTGGGGCTATACTAAGATCTCACATGGACTATTTATGAGAATTTGATAAGTGATGTTGCACTGTTTTGTTTTAATGACCATCACTCATGTACGTTCATAAACACTTAACGGTTAATAATCCACCGTTATTACACATTAATGTTAGAATATCACTAATTTTAGAAAATAAAAGAAATCTGCAGATATGGCGCTTCACTTACCCACCAAGAAGTCGTGTATGTATTTGATTGATATAGGTTCACAAGGAAGTCAAACCAAGTCATTTAGTTTAACGATTATCACTATTAACTAGATGAGATTAAAATAAAATAAATAATGTTTCTTGAAGAAAAAAAATTAGAAAATATTTTATAATTCTTTTTTAACAAAACCTATACACTTTTTTCTTGAGACAGCCAACCCTACATAATATGCTAGGGTTGTCACAGCATCTCGGGGCTGTTTATTCAGCTGTGACACTTGTTGAGACGCCCCTCTGGGGTTTCAGGTCTGTGGCGCTTCTTGGCGCTTTGAGGAGAGGCTCGGGTTAAACGGTTTTAAATTGGGAGAATAATCGGTTAATGCGACGACTTTCGATCACACCAGAGACTGTATAAATAACAGCTTTTGTATTTTTTTTGCCAAAAACTTTCAGATTGTGGAATATTGAAAGAATAAATTTTAGGGCTGGCTATGGCTAAAAAAATATGATTTATAACGCTAAGACGCATTACGTGGTGCTACGAGTCTGGTAAAATATGCCCAGTACCCCAGTACCTAAATATGAGTAATTTAAAAAATATATTATTTTGTAACAATCATAATAAGATCCAAAGTACAAGAATTATTTAGTACTACATTAACTTATGCAATATTAAATTCTAAAAGTTAATTGCATTCTCCATGTTACTTTTCTCAGTCGTTCAATTCACGAAGATTAGTTGCACCCGTGCGATGTAAACATTAATTAAAAAGAAAAATCTCGCCCATTCCGTTCCAATAACGTTATAAAAACGGCCATTTTGCTCGTTGAAGATTGCTCCAATTCCTTGGACTGAAATTGGCGTGCCATAAAAATGTTATTGAAGTCTCAAAATTGGTTGGTTTTTAAATGTTTTTATATTTTGTTTTGGAATATACCTATAATTGCTCTTTTATTACTGTGAAGATTTGATTTCATTCAGGTAGTAACTTAAAGTGAATTCAATGAGCGTGTTACTATTAAGATACCATATATTGATCTTACATGTTTAATCAAAGTCCCAATCTGAATCAAATTAATAAACGTGTACATATAACATTGAACAAAATAAAATATTTTAAATCTAGATTTTTAACTGAAATTTTTTTTTAAACCAAAACTAACAAAAATATGACACTTCATGGAAACCACCTGATGGAACGTTGTCAACACACCATATATATACCCTAGCAATACCTGAGGCATCATTATAGCGTACCCAACTCTTTATAAACCGTTCTTGTAAAATTTTAAAAGCAATTTCTGCAGTATTACAATTTTCATTTTTAGTTAGTTCCGTTTGAAAGACGAGCGTTCAAAGTGCTCCCAGTTAACTGTGGTACAAGGACGTCGATACTGCCGGAGTGGCATTCCTTTGAGCAGACACATCAGCATATTGGCTCGTTAGTGAGAACAGACAGAATTTACTTGCTAGACTGTGATGCTAGTAAAGCATAAGAATACGTCATACTTACGAACTTTTTTGTTTATTAGCACTCATATCAAAATTTGATTTGACGTAGAAATTTCAAACATGTGAAGTTGGGTTTAAAAAAGAATTAAAGTATATTTACGAGCTTATTCGTATTTTAACTAGCCCCTAGAATAAATTGATTAAGGGGAATGTGCGTAAGCCTGTCAGTGAATAACACTATCACGCCTAACGCCTAGAATTACAAATAAATTTCGATCTGTTGGCTATAATATAATAATATATAATTGGCTATCTGTGATAGAAAAAACAATCTTTTTTTCAAGTAAAGCGTCTTAATAATCAATCTTTGGATAAAAACTTTACGAACTATTAAACCCAAGACCTGTAGACGTTTATCTAAGATTGGTTTTAATCTCGGATTGCGGATAGGTTATTAAATTCGGGCGTTAATCACTGTGCAGATTTTAAATTTCCACCCTGAGTTAGAAACTACTATTTAACCTAACGGGCGTTTTGTTATACAACCTCTACCCATTTTTTCCTGTAGCTGTAGGCGAAGGAGCAATCCTGAACAGCCTGCAAGAATTCTGTACAACTTTTTACCACGTTGAATACTTGGAAAATTGTCAAAAAATTGTCCTGTGTGGGAATCGAACCCACTACCTCAGGAGCGGACTGCGGGTATACTCACCTACACGCCACGCCACATCGGTAGTAAATTAAAAAAAAAGTATGTTAGCACGATTTTGATTAAAAAAAAATATTTAAGTAAACTGAAAATATGCAGTTTCTCAATTTAAAAAGTAAGTAACAATTGCAGTAAAAAGAAATAGGGTAAACTTTAATAATATAGTCTGATTTTGCTTCAATTCGGTAGTAGAAATACGGAAAGTGCATGTAAGAGGCAATAGAATGCATTAATGAAAGTTTGAGGCAATAGTTTGAGAGTAACTATCTAATAGAAGCGGGCGCGCCTCCTCTCCCACCCCCTGCCGCCCTCTGCCACCCCTCCTCTCTCAAAACAAAATCAAAAATTTACCGCCAGTGCTACATTTACGCGCTAAACAATCGATTTCGAACCCAAACTATTCGATTTTCTAACAACTGACGAAAAAAGGAACATAACCTCACTTTTGTCATTTTGCCGCGCGAACCATATTGTATTTTTAAGGAAAAAAAAAACAATAATAAAGTCTTCCCGTATTGATCGTCTCCCGGCGCATGCGCGTATCGACAAAATTTGCAATTACAAGGTGCTCTGTGCAAATTTCGCCCGAGTTTATAATTCGAAGGCAGCGTCTAGCGGCGGGCTTGCAGCGCGACGTGAGCGAGCGGGACGCAGCGAGCGAGCGAGACAGCGATAGTGGGGAGTCACTCACGGGTGGAGTGCAGCGTTTTCCAAATTTCCGCGTTTTTCCGACAAGAAAGTTTTGACATGTTTTCTATGAAGTAAATAAGATTATCTGATGATTTTTTAAATGTTTCATTATCGGTAAAAAAATGTGAGGCTAAATAGTTAGTAAAAGCATACCACTTAAAACTGATATATCAAATCAGATCATATACAATCTTAAAACCAGTTTTTTGATATAATGTACTTAATATCTAAAATTATGCTAAAATGAATTAATCAGAGGTTGATATTATTAAAATGCGCAGACAATATCACAAGACATATTCTAATTTATTATGGAGACTTTTTTAATTACTTTCTATTGTCTATCAGTATTAATAGCATAATAAATGTATGTAAATATTATTCCCATGAATCACTTATAAATTTTATTAAAATATTTTTGTGCCATCATAGAGGTGATGGACTTTCATCACAGTTCCAGCAAATGTTTGCTAAATTATAAAACATTTATAAAATAGTATAATATTTCACAGCAATACGGTATTATACTGTGAAACGATAATCTGGTCAAGACGGCGTGTACCTACTCAGTAGATGCAGGCAGTTCAAGATCAATGATCTTGAAAAACAATTGGGCTATGTTCATCAGTGGCCTAATGACTGAGATGATGATTATAAATACTACCCTACACATAGATAAGCAAAGTCAAAAAATACCTAAGCCAGAAATTAATTTCGAACTGTTCCTATGCAATATAACTGAAAGCCTCTATTGACGTGCCCAAAATGGCATACCAACCAGAATGTACGCTCGCTCCCGCATTCGGAGGAGGCTAAACGTCCGAAATTACTAATCAGGCAGTGGGTACCTAGACATAGCCTCGTCTAGCCTGCAAGTGCATGGTGCAGCGGGGGGCGGGGCGGCCGTCTCGTCGCCATGGCAACGCCAAGATGGCGGCCGCGAAATTAGTCCGTCTGCAGCACAGCGCTCGTCTTCATTATGTCGGATTTCAATTTATTTCCGAATCGACCGTCCCTATTGAAGGCTACTTAGTTCCTTTTTCATTTGTAGTAATTAAAACGGTGCAATCTGGGTTATTGGCATTGTTTTCATGAAATCCATTTTAGGCACAATCAGATCTATTGATTATCTAGATTGAATTTGATGATGCTTTCATGCTTTTCTTTTGGATTTGAAAACTCCCCGATATGTGAAAATGAGAAAGTTATAAAATATTTTCAGATCTTAGATTATGATGTTGCTCTACACAAAACTTAATTGTATAACTACTGAACAAAATACTATTTAAGTATCTAAAAGAGAATTTATAATAATTTGTCAATGACCTGTCACTTCAGTTTACCTGTAGAAGCTATTAAGGAAAAATCTATTGTAGTAAAAAAAATTCAAAATTGTTCGTTGCGTAGAGATAAGAGTAGTTTACTTAACTGCGATTAAAACCTGTTAAATATGTTTTATTTAGTACTAGCTGAGCCCACGTTTTCGTCTGCGTCTAATTCGAGGAAGGAAGATTTTTTCTCAAATTAATGCCGTATTTACCGTTTAGCAAGCAACGAAAAAATTATATGTTTCTTAGTTTAAAAAAAAAATACTTCGCTCTGTCATTTAAATTATTGTCAATAAATTTGTCAAATAAATTAATACTTCGGTCTTAACGTGTCTTTGTCTTTATCTTTGTCTTTAACGTGATGTTATAAGCTTGGCGGAAAAGTGAAACGTCATGTCTGCAGTTTTGTTTTATTTTCTAAAATTTGTGATATTTCTAACATTAATGTGTAATTACGGTGGATTATTAACCGTCAAGTGTTTGTGAATATACATGAGTGTTGGTAAATCAAACAAAACAGTGCAACATCACTTTTCAAATTTTCTCTCAAGGAGTCCATGTGAGATCTCAGTATAGTCCCACATCTTTACTGAGGACTCAAGGGGTCTAGGGGAGGGTATTTCATCTTCGATTTATCATCTTGATCACCACTCATTTTCATTAACTATAAATTATATATAATTAATATATCACTTACTTGACACTGGCTAAATGTGCTAGCCGCACGAAGCCATTATTTAAATGGAAGAAGAAGAAATTGATACTTCGGTCTTAACGTGATGTTATAAGCTTGGCGGGAAAGTGAAGCGTCATGTCTGCAGTTTTGTTTTATTTTCAAAAATTGTGTTATTTCTAACATTAATGTTTAATAACGGTGGATTATTAACCGTTAAGTGTTTGTGAACGTACATGAGTGTGGGTAAATGAAATAAAACAGTGCAACATAACTTTTTAAATTCTCTCAAGAAGTCCATGTGAGATCTCAGTATAGACCCACATCTTTACTGAGGACTCAAGGGGCTTAAGGGATCTCATTTACCATTTATCATCTTTATCACCACTCATTCTCATTTACTATAATTTATATGATATTAATATATCTCCAACTTTACACTGGCTAAATGTGCATACCGCACGAAGCCATCATTTAAAAGAAGAAAAATAAGAACGTGATGTTATATAGTCTAAAGCAAGCAATGAATGGACTACATGACACAAAAAGATTATTTCAATTCCAACGGATTGTTCCTGAGTTTTGCACAGTTTCTGACAGAAAAACAAACAAGCTATTCAGCTTCATAGATAATATTAAAGTATAGGTCTATAATTGCGTAAATAAATGAAAACAATACGAGAAAGGAATATAAATATACCTCTGTAGCTAAATTTCATTACAAAATAACATTTTGAGATTTCACCTAATATTATACTACTAAAATATTCGCCGACTCTCCCCTTTGATTGCTTTTTTATTGCTTCTGTTTTTACGACGCTTGTTATAAATAAGGCATTACTTTTTATATTACCCGAGTATAGCTCTTATGCCTACGTTATTTAAGAGACATATTTGAATATTAGATAAGAAACTGAGAATTGAAAAGATATTGAAGGACACCTATTTTAAGGAAAAACAATCTTGGGAAATGTAAAAAATGTATAAGTTATTTTTATTTTGTATTCATTTTTAGCTCCTTTATGCAATAGATGACCTTTATGTCTGGACCAATACTACTTTTTCCTTTGGTATGGTCTACTTACTCGTTCAGGGTGTATGGCAGTGTCAAGTAATTTGATATATTAGATTATTTGTCACTTTCAAAGTCAAGTAAAGTCAGTCGTATTTAGTAAAATAGCTAAGACTAGAGTAGAGGCTTTTATGTAATTTTGGAATCAATATGGAAAAACACAATACACGGTAATAGAATGCCACTTTCCTACAAAGGCGCACTTATTAAAAAAAAACTCCCCCTATGGCATTTTAAAATAATTTTGTGTCAAAAAGTGCACTTTCTTTAAAGCTTAAAAAGCTTTATGTACAATTTAGACCTTAATAGATAAATTAAAATGTCTGACAGGTAAAACAAAAACGTCAAAATCTGCTTTTAACATTATTGTTATATAGTTAATTGTAATCGAATAAAAATATCCTTCAAAATTTCATATAATTTTGAATTAGATAGGCCGCATGCTTGAGTGCTAGGTAGCACTCAGCTAAGCATACTACAAGGTAGTTTAAATTAAATTAGTGGAAAATACAAAAAAAAATTAATGCTACCTACAAAAAAAATATGCTGCAGAAAAAAAAAATCTAGAATTATCACATATGAGGTCAATCGGTCATGTTATACAAGTTGTTGTTTTTTTTTTGTTTTTTTATAAGTAAAATTGTTTGTCTTCTTATTTTTGTGTCAATGCATGCCGTGGTGACTTGTAAGTAAAACAGCATGTAGCTTTTAAGTAACAACTGTATTTTTTATGTTAATCTTTGGTGTATGTTTTGTTAGTCGCCCTAAATGTAATAAATAAATAAATATATAGAAGGCTCGACTCAAGTACTCTGTATCGTATGAAGAATTCAAAGAATTGCAACAGTAAATCTTTATTAAGGCCGTAGAAATAGTCGGTCCTTGATTTATTAACTTTAAAGACTTTTTCACTTTAACTTCATTAACTTTTTTAAAGTATTTTAGCCCGCTGCTCCGCATGCATGTAATACAGTTTTTCACAAGTTGTACTTTCACATAATAGTTCGAGTATAAAAATGTCTAAATATAAACGAATACTGGAAATTTTCATGTCATTCCGTTTAGCCGATTTTCATTTCATTTCGTTTAGCCGATTTTAATTTCATTCCGTTTAGCCGATTTTCATTTCTTTCCGTTTAGCCGATTTTCATTTCATTCCGTTTAGCCGATTTTGCGTTCGTGAGGAAATGATGTTGTTAAAGTTGTAAAACATAGTTCAACTAAACAGACATACATGATTATTCAATATTATAAATGCAAAAAATTGTTTGCATGTTTAGTACGCCTTAACGCTTAAAACATTGGGTTAAATTTTATGGGCATAGGCTATTTTTATTCCAAAAAAATGCGTCAGTTACAGAGGGTCTGCGGGCAAAACTACGGGCAGAAAGCTATACTGGCCTGCAAAACTAAGTATTATACTTCTAAAATTGTAATAACTTGTGTAATTGTTTTGGTTGATTTATCATTTATCTCCTAATTATAATATAATTATAATTATTGTATAGGTTACTATTATCAAGAACAGACACAATATTTGCTATAAATCTTTTTTATAGTAAATCTTTAACTACTATAGTTGAAAAAAAATACAAAAGAGTTTACAGGCTAGAGTAGTTTAAAATATCAGTACGTCTGTAGTGATTTTTAGTGCTTTTTGGGCCCAGTCTCATCTGGGAGACTAGTTCTTTTACGGACAAATGCCTTTGAGAAGTTTCGAGAACAGTAGGTTGTTTGTAGTTCGTCACGAGAACGGCACTCTCGCATCCATTGTCGTGCTTCTTTTCGGTGCCTTCAAATTATGTGGTCTATATTCGACGCAGCGAACGGCTGTCACTTCGCCTATATGCCTTATAGATTTTTTTAGATACAAAGTAAAAAGACCTAGGTAAAACTTTTTGGTTATCAATTGCTTTAAAATCTGGCCAGTAGTATATGAGGTGAAAGAAGTAACAAGAGTAAATGACAGAATTGCTCATTTATGTAGCAGAGATAGTAAGCAAAACGATTTAAGTAAGTTGAGAATTATTAATAAAAAATTGATAATAAATAGTTTAAAGACAGCCCTTCATACAAGGAATACGCATCATTGAGCGTGTAAAACTGATTGTCGGACACTTTTGCAAAATAAAGTTAATAATGTGCCTAGTAGGAAGTGCGAGGAAGTCATTGTGACTCCGATGGTGGTGAAGGTAGAGTACCCTTCCCACCTTGGGTTTAGGAGGACACCAGATACCAACTATAAGACGTTGAAAGGCTGATAATGTTCACGTCTATTTATCAATCAAATATTTATTTATTTATTAAGGACCAACAAATCTTACACTAACCACAATAAGTAAGCAAGGAGTAAGCGCTAAGTGCAGATTAAATTACAGGTTGCCACGACTTGCAATGTGAGGTAAATCTATATTGCTATACTGGTAGTACTCTAGTTAACAGAAAAGAATTTTAATATATATTTTTTGAACTTATATAAACTATTTCGACGACCGATATGGCGTGGAGGTCAGTATATCTGCACTTCACTCCAGAGGTCGTGGGTTCGATTCCCACACAGGACAAATCTTTGTGTGCATGAATATGAATATTTGTTCTGGTCTGAGTGTTCCTATGTATATTAACACATTAAGCGCCATGGGGGGCACCGGTGACCGGCATGCTACCCTTCTTAATTAGCTTGGCAGTTAATGTGTTAAGTAAGTATTTACAAAAAAAAAATTAAGTATATTTATCCGTTATTTAGTATCCATAACACAAGTTCTTAATGATACTTATCTTGGGACTAAAAAATTGGTGTAATTGTCAGAAAATATTTATTTTATTTATATTTATTTATGAGGACATAATTATGCTTTAATCTAATATGCTTTAATCTAATTTGAATGTATATCAATATCTATTATTTTATTATTAAGTACGTTGTACTGTCGTTGCAACCTGTTTATGATTGAATATTGAATATCATTAGAACCAGGAACCATGTCAATTAACATAAAGCAATACGTTGACTGTAATACTTTTTACGGTTACTGTAACATAAATGTATCTAATAAAAGCAATGCGACATTGACACGGTCACCCACATGCGCCGCTTGCGGATTGCACTTTTGTTTTCAGTCTCCGCGAATAAGCTTCAATCCATTCAGTAATTACAATTTACAATCCAAACGCAGCGGTCTGAATGGGCAGGTGACCGCCCGGGGCAAATGTACGAGGAAAAATCCGCCGCGCGTACCCTTTTTATTGTCACAAGTTTCCACTTTGTTTAGCATACATTGCTTGCCACGTATTAGTATGATTTGAGGAGGTCCATACTCAGCAAGCGGTGTATAGCGCTGTGATATAGAAGACAGTGCCTGTAATCTCTTTGAATGGGGTTTTGGGAGGCAGGGGCAAGCAGGGGCAGACAGGCCAGGCAGAGCTGGCCATGAACCGCCCGCCAGGTTACTTTATTCCTCCAATATTCGGCTATTTTCACGTGAAAGCGAGAGTGGACCGTTTTTGTTAGTCATTTTGTTGCGGGCTTCTTAATGGGTGCCCGTATTTTATTTGGGAAACTCTTCGAGTAGTGTCGATATCAGTTGTGCCACGTGGACTACACGAGACTTTGTTGAACATATTAGTTAGATCGTTTAGATTATCTTTTATGTTATCACTAGTTTTTATCCGCGATCCTTTCTTTTGTTTCGATTTGAAGAGTGATGTTGCTTATCAAATTACTAATACTTCGGGCTGACGGTAAATGCAGAATACCGATAATTAGGAATGTCCTTAATGTAATACTAATGGACAGGCGTATCACTTAGTGCCACTGTTGACTACATATACCCAGTCGTAGACAGCCGTTTTAAATTAAAATCTATAATGGTATATACCTCGGAACGTTCATACGGATAACCCTTAATTAACCCTATCAGGATTACTCTTGAATTATAAGATGTTTATCTGATAGTAAGCCATACCCCTGCTATCAAAAAAACATCTCATTCCTCTCGTAATTAGTTAAATTAAAAAAATATAGTAATGCTGCATTTACGCAGTTGCTGGCACTCCTTACCCTACAAAAATATCAAGTAGTTTTTTTTGTATAACTTTAAAACAATCAGCCTTATTAATATGCTATAATTTCAAGTAATAACATACAACGATAACAAACTTCAAACTGCACTCCCATAAACGTAGATGAAACGAAAAATGTTTAAAATAAGGTTCTTCTGTTTGTAAAAATTTGGAACAGTGCAGAGTATTGTGTATATAATTTGTGCAACGAGTATAGTTTTTTAATATATAAACAAAAAAATTATTATATGCGATCAGAATCTGTCTTTTTTTATAAAGTTTGAAGAAAAACTTTTTGCATAAAGTTTATGTTGCCATGTTTCTTTTGTAATAGGTTGAAATTCAATTTTTTTTAATAGATACGTTTCTTTATTATAATAATATTTTAAAAAATCGTAGTTATTTAAAGCTTAAAATTAATTTAAACATATAATCAATCTGGTACCTGTTTTATAACACCATTGCTGCCTCTAGATATTGATTGACAATAAAATGATTTTTCACATGTTAATGAAATTAGTTATGATTAGTCACCACAAACTGGACATGAATAAATGAAAAGGGTAAAAGAACAAAACAAAAGAAAAGAATAAGAAAGAAAGAGATGTTACTCACGGGAGTGGTACTCGCGCGCCCTCTGCCGCGGCCTCGCCGAGATTCGCTCTTGACCGTCTGCAAGGTCCCATCCGGCGCCAAAATAAGCTAAAACAACACAGACACACCACATACTTAACATAAAGGAAAATAAAGTAAGTAAAATAAAGGAACGTTAACACAAAAAAGGGAAAAATGAATAGAAAACAACATGCAGTGGAGTCAAGGTTAGATGGCGAAAGATTAGTGCTGTAGTTAGTTTTTTGTTAACAGTAATATGATTTTTATATAATGAACCTATAAGTACTCATAATTATGTTGTTATTATTTACTGTCTTTATATTGTAAATATTATCAAATGCAGACGATTCTATGTGGTTTATTTCAACAGCGCCACCTAGTTTATACGGACGTAACGACATCTTAAACGTTCAGACGCATGCTTTTAAGCGAATGAGTAACTGAAAGCTTATACTACCAACCGCTAGAGGACGCTGTACACAAAATGTAAAGTTGGCGATATAATGAAGAGCTTTATAAGTTTTCAAGATTAATGATTATATCACTACACTAATCACAGTTTGTTCTATGGATGTTGGACACAGAAATAATAATAGTATTCAAGTAATTTTAAAAAACAACTTGTTATTTTCTATAGACATAACTACAACAAACTAAGACAAATATTTGATCTCATTTATATGTGATAATTGAAAATATGACATTGGGAGAAAAAATATTGAGGCTGATCTCCGGTAAATATAATTACGAATCAACGAAACGACAATTAGCGCATTATTTCTATAGACATAAAAATGAATGAATTATAATTATTATAAGTGCTTATTATTTGCCAATTTTAGAAGTAGTATCTTTAAAATTACTAGTGGCTTTTAATTACGAATATTTCAACACATATAAGTTTTTTTACTTGAAGCTGTGTATAAGTATAACTATGTGTCTGTTGCCAAGCACATGGTATCGGGTAACACCTGGCGTTTTAGTTCGTTACTCCTGTTTTTGTGTTAGAATGCTCACGACATTTGTTATATACCCTTCTCTCTCACACGTATACCTGGCTCTTTCTACTTTCGTCTATTCGTATTCAAATCAAAGTTTTTATAATTATTATTATCAATTTGAAAACGTTCGTAACTTTCGTCAGTGATTTATATACACGTTATCTCACAGAAAACGGTTATTGTAACAGCTGCAATAATATTAGAGGGAACGCAAGGTGATGGCAAGTCTAATTATGGTAAAAACCAACTAAAATTTTGGCGAGATTAGTTTGTAGGAAGCGATTACCAAAGTTCAGCAGCGTAGACAAAGACTGTCCTAAGATTGGTGTCAGTTTGTGTAGCATTTGATATTGAACGTTTTCAAATACACGTTTCGTCATTGTTCTTGAGTATCTCTGAATGTTAAAACAGTAACATGTTCTAGGTATAAGTGGTTTAATCTAAAATACGCCATACTTCTGTAAATTTCAATCCGTATGGAAGCCGCGAAGTGGAGTATGTTATTTAATTTTATGGGTATTAGATTGTTTTATCAGTTAAGTTTATGCTTAGGTTTGTAGTCTGTTGTAGTAGAATACTTTTCACTATTCAAAACTATCAATAAGTAAATTAAGAGACTATCAAACAGGGTTATATATTATCGCATCATCTGCCGTTTTGCGATAAGGTAAAAATTCAATTCTTTCGTAGATGAGATAAAAATGTAAGAAGGATTGTCGTGAATTTAAGATTGTTTGAGACGTAACGACACGCAGCACCACTCAGCCACAGATGCGTTGGAAATAGCCGCTGGTTGGGGCAGGTCGCGGCACTCACGCAATCTCTCACTTCATTGACGAGCTGCGCTTTGAATGATGCTAATTTGATTTGGTATGCTCGTAGATCTTTGTCTACATCGAATGATACTTCTACTAACGGCTAGGTTAAGATTAACTTTAAAAATACGGTGAAAATTAAAAAATACTTTGTAAACAATGCTAATCTTACCGCTGAAATCGTTTTCGACATGATGGATGTAAATGACTGTTATTTAAAATCGGTTAAAGGGCAGGTGCATCGTATCGGCAAAGATAATAAAAGCCAACGATAATCTGGAACGTTAATCTGTAGTTACAGTAAAATAACGAGGCTAATTGGAATATTGTGTTTTGTTTCGTCCGGGGTAGTCGGTTTTGCGAACCGTTACTAAATTACAATGGCAGAAGTATTTAGTGCCGCTACCAGACGACAGATGGCACGCCAGCAAATTTGCGGATATACGCTCGCATATTGCCGCCTCGTACGTTGAGCGTGTAGAATTAAATGTATATTTTTAGAATTTTAAATATGGTCAAATATTAATTTTATGTTATTATGTTAGGACGCTCTTAGCATGTCATTCCGATTTTATTTATATATGTACTTGCACATTTCGTATTATTGTCAAAATTGTTGTTTAAATGTAAGGGTGAAATGTGCTGACAGTGCGTCTGCATCTCCTGTTAGCAGTCAGCGATTTTATAAAGCGATGAAATGAGATTTGAAGCGACGAGAACGCTGCGAACAACATCTAACCAACCGAGAAATTGCCGAAACACAAATGTGTGTAGTGTGTATGAACTTGAAACGCTGTTCAAATATTCAGGTTTCACCTTTGAGCTTGTGTAATAAAATTTCGATGAAATATAATCTTAATGAGATGAAATAATCTATACCCCCCTCGAGCAATCGCTGGAGAAATCAAATTTTGCAGACACGTGTACGTCGTTTAGGGGTTAATTTTGGAATTAGAAACATAACCAACCTCCTCCGATGTTAGTTTTTAATGAACCAACATTGTTGCGTTACGTGTCGTCACCTCGCACCCTCAATCGATACTAATATAAGCAGAAGGGGAGTGACTATTAATGTGCAGATTGCAGGTATAATACAGTTATTTTAACATTATAATATAAAACTATTCAAATTGTTTTATGACTCAATTAGCTACTATTCGTTAAACTAACACCAATATTGCAGTATCAAGTCATAAAAGAATAACGTGACTCCACTGGAAAGTTAAACGTAGTGAAGTCAGTGATTTATTAAGTTTGTGTGACGTCAAATGTGGGTAAAATTGTGGTGTCAACAATAATAATCTTGAAATTTTCCTATCTGCTTTGTTTGTTATTTTAGCAATCTAAAGAATAAGTACAACAAAGTAAATAGCTGATATGTGGCATTTCATATTTATGTAAAAAATTCATTGCATGCCACTTACATCATTACTTTTAAGTATGGTTTCAATAACTGTTCTAGTGCGACTAAGAAAAGTAATCATCATCTCAGCCCATAAACGTCCCACTACTGAGCACGAGTCTCCTCTCACATACCAAGTTGCGAGGGTATTGGGTCATACTCCACCACGCGGACCCAGTGCGGATTGGTGGAGGCAGGTGTATGGCGTCCTGCTGTTAGAATTTATCAAGCCGCCCATTAGGCCTCTAACATGGCTTAACGACTACCACATTTAGTGATAACCGGGACCAATGGCTTAGCGTGCCTTCCGAAGCACGGAAGCGCTCGATATCAAATGCCACACAAACGGTCACTCATCCAAGGACTGACCTCTGCAAACTCTGCTGTATTTCGGTGATCGTTTCCGACCACCGAGCACCGCAGAGCTGCGAGCGCTTTTTGAGAAAAGTAATAGTTAAAGAAATATTCTTTATTCGCAGTATTGCATTTAACCCCATCTAACACTTCGATAAGACAGTAAACAGGGACACCTCTGTAACCTGATTAACCCTAAACTGCCATCGGTTTGCGCCCCAAAGCTGCTACAGGTGTTATTCGGTTAGCCCTGAGGGCGCTGCTCTGATGGGGCGCAAATTGGCTGGAAGACCCCGGTTATACGACTATTGCTTTTTATAAGTACATACACCGGCGATACTTAGAGTTGTGCCATTAAATATCAGTAATTATAATTAAAAAGAGCTAATCAATTTTGCGTACTGAACATTTAATACCTTCAATTTGAAATTGTATAATAAATAAACAAATATTTTCTGACAATCACACCAATTATTTAGTTCCAAGATATGTATCATGAAGAACTTGTGTTATGGGTACTAAACAACGGATAAACATACTTACATATTTTTTTTTTTTGTAAATACATACCTACTTAATATATATAGGAAAACACTCAGACTAGAACAAATATTCATGTTCATGCACATAAAGATTTGTCCTGTATAGGGATCGAACCCACGACCTCTGAAGTGAAGTGTAGATATACTGACTTCCACGCCATATCAGTCGTCATAAAATGTTTTAATCATTCCGGTATCATTCAGCTTGTCACTTTACTATCTACGTTATTATATTTGGTATACAAGTAAGAAATAATAACACAAATATTAGCTATTAACTTAGACCGACGTACTAACGGTCACCCATCCAAGGTCTGAGCTAAATATATAAATTCGGCTTAACTTTGATGTCCACGTAATTTCGCGGAGCTACAAGCGCTTCGTACAATATATTTCCAGCATATTAACACAAAGTGTTTGACATCTCGATTAGTCCCACTGAACGAGGGATTGTCGTGTTACAAGTGCATCCCGTGCTCCAATAAAACACCGAACTAAATTGTCTTGTTGATGGCGGCGACGGGTTCAAGCCGCGATTGGTCATTGTTTAATGTCATTGAGGACAAACGGCCCGGTGTTTTTTTATCATGTCACATATATTACAGGCGGAAGATCAATTCAGTACAATCACGTACGCATGCTGATTTTGGCTCGCTAGTAGCGCCGCGGCGGTGAGTAGCTGAACTATGATCTAGTTCTATGAAACTCCAATAGAGTGCTTTCTACTACTGACAATCGGTAAGGTAATGTACTATTGTAATTTAGCCGCGGGTGAGAGGCCTGGTGATCTAAGACACAGGCAGACTTTTGCCTAATTTAGACTCCAGCCTCCCGCATTTCACAAAATATTGTTTGTACCTAAATTGTGTCCATTGTGTATTAGTGTATGTGGAGGAAATTAAATGACTATTATTATTATGTTTGTCTTTATCCGATCTCGGGCCAATGGTGACCCGGACATTTGGAAGGCATGCGTGGGGCCGAGGCCAACACATAGAGGCCCCTTAGACAATTTTAATCGAATGTTTATGTGACACCAACTGGCGATTATCCCTATGTGCATTATAGAAATACACCTAAGAACAATCCCCGGTTGGTGGGATCCGGGATATTGGGTTGAAAAGCTGAAGGACTGGGTAAATTGGACTATGGATAGAGGAGACTACCGGACACCTGCCGTCATCATCAGTCTCAAATGATTGTAAATGGCAGGCGTATTATTATTATTATTATAGTACGTACTGTGATTCATGCATATTTTTTTGCAACTTATACTTTTTCGTTACATTATCATTCTGAATGTAGTAATAAACGTTAGTAGTGTTTTTATTGATTGACTTATTAGTCTATAAAATGGCAACATTGGGTATGTATGGCCTGTATAAAATATAACAAAATTAATAAGGTGTATAAACAAATTTGAATATTACTTTTGTTGCTTATTAACAAATTGTAACAGTGCAAAACAGCAACGATTTGTCAAAATCATTGATATCCTTCAAACAAAACTCACGAGTGAATCTGTGCAACTAGCATGTGGTTTAATTGAACAAATTGATGCGTCTTCCGCCGCGCAAGTGGCGGATACGCCATGATGCCGCTCGTGACGCACAAGGCCTGTTGCGACATTACTAAAACAATAGACTGCCATTCAACAAAAAAAACAGAAAAAAATAATTCACCAAAAAAGTCCTAACTATTTTTTTTACAAAAAAATTACGCAAAAAAACTTTTCTTAAAAAATATTTTGAAAAGAATTAACTTTTACACAGTAGTGTATTTTAGTTTCAATATTAAGTTGAAACAATAATAATACAAACTTTCTCTACTAATACCGTTTCTATCTGTGATATACTTATAATATATACCTAACTCAATTCTACTACATTCGGTGCAAATTACTTAAATAGGTTTTATGTGTAACAAAACCTTTGTTAGCGAATTTAGCATTATAAGCCGAACAAAGAAACGTCGATAAATGAATGTTTGAATCATTCAAATTTGGAATTAGCGCGAAAAGCTCGCTCTGATTGGCGGATGAGTCAGACTGAACTTCAATGGCTGACTCACCGTACGCGGCAACAACGTAGTATTTTAAACAATTTTCAAACGGGTACAACAATAAAATTATAGCCATTAAGTATGCAAAGTTGATGCATTGTGTGTTATTTTACTTAATATTCATGCGGAAAGTCTGTTTTGTTACAGACAAAATAATACACAGTTGTGTTAATAAATTACGACGTCAAAGAATCAAAAGATATTTCAAAGTTGAAACTAAAACCAATATTTTAAACTTCTATTTACTCTTGGAACAAAGCTTTTTAGTGGTTCTTGAACATTTGGCTAAGAACCGGCTAACGTAATATATAATAATAATGTCAAATCATTCACAAATTTATATTTGTCCTTTATATCATTTTTTTTAAATGTCACAACATTTTTTTTAAATGTTGTGACTGCAGAACATAAGTTTCTGTTGTTTTAATATTAAATATTTTTATTATAACTGGCAGAAGCTTTTTCTCTCAACCTTGACGATTGTCTTGCCCGTTATTTTACGATTAAGCTCCCGTCCGCAGTGAATAGCCGCGATAGTTTATAAGTATGACATTTAATAGCTCTATTGAGCCAAACTTTAATAAAAAAAAATGATTTTGATACGTACTCATATTATATATTTTATTATATCTGTCCTTATCAAAAAATTTGCGAGCTTATTATCTTTAACCAACAATTCGAGAGCGTCGAACTTAGACCCACAGTTTACTTTACCGAATGCTTACTTAGACTCAGAACATTATACTCGCGTGTGGTTGTATACTTTATACAGCTATCTGGCAAAGTTACAATTTAATATCTCAGTTGTCGCGGCCTACAATGGCCACCGTTACCTAACTCAGACAATAGGCGAAGTTGACTCGCTAACTCCCAGACTTGTGGCCTGGATTATAATAAATTTAACAACTCTCAGCGGGTTTAATTGTACAAGTTTTTGGTTTATTTTTGAGTTGTCACCTTTTGTTTTTGACTTGATGATTTGTGGGATAGAGGCGTGTTTCTTTTATTATGACAGGCTTACAGACATTAAGAAACAGAAATATAAGTTGGTGGACGACTATAAGGAGACAGGAAACAATTTAATTACAATTTGTGCCTAACTGGATAGGCGGACAGTATACATAATACGAGAATTTATGTTTGTGCAATATATCCGTCTGAGTGTAGCAGTTAAATAAAGAAGTAACCAAAACAAGGTACCTATCTAAGTATATTTATTCGTTGTCTAGTAAACATAGTACTTAAAAACTCTGCTTCGTTTAGGGCTGGAAGTGTAATATCTATTATCATTTTTTTTTCTTTTAAAAAATGGCTTCGTGACATTTTTCCAGTGTCAAGTGAAAGATATATTTCATGGTAAATGAGAATGAGTGGTGATAAAGATGATAAATGGCACAAGAGATGTCCTCCCTTAAACCCCTTGAGGTCTCAGTAAAGATTTGGGACTATACTGAGATCTCACATGGACTTCTTGAGAGAATTTGAAAAGTGATGTTGCACTACTTTGTTTGATTTACCAAAACTCATGTATGTTCACAAACACTTAACGGTTAATAATCCACCGTTATTACACATTAATGTTCAAAAAATCACAATTTTTTGAAAATAAAACAAAACATGACGCTTCACTTTCCGGCCAAGAAGTCCCTATTAACATTTATTTACTATAAGAAAAAAAGAATCTGTTTTGTTTTTAATTCAATGAGCCAATGAGATGTACATATTGTATTACTTTTAATAATGTGTTCAAATGTTAGAAATGATCCAAAGAGTTTCGATTGGTTTAACCTAAAGTCTGCAGAGGTCGAATGACAGAATTAATCGGGTAATCTCCCCACGAGTGTCCCCGCAAGGTCAGCGATGGGGCGCCCATATATGTAGTAGGCGGCAGACGCCTCCTATAAGTGTATTACTGCATCTAACTACCTACTACTGTACATTTTATTAGTACATAGATAGTGCGTAGTTTGTCATCTACAGTAGTCGTTTTACTGTCAATGGAAGTATAAATTTAAAGCTTTTCTTGGCATTATCAACTTAAACATGTCATTAAAATATTTTTTTATAAAATAAAAGGTACATAATATTTTCTCTGTAAATCTAAATACAGTCTGCCTCTATAATATGTAGCACCAAATAATGCACAATTTTTTAAAAGTGGTATCTTGCTGCAATAACTTCGTAGTTCTCGTGACAAAGTTCTAATAATAACAGCTAATTCTATAGTTGACTATACATTGTTCAGATGAAAAGCTCGAAGCGCCGATTAAACAATGTTTACGCTTATTAGTACCTGGATAGGTGACCGCTCGTTTTATATATATTTTGTCTTTTAGCTAACTTGGACACGTTATAGAAATAAGGCCAAGTCAGTTGCCCTATTGGACTTTTGGAAAAATCCTACAGAGCAGAACGTGACATACCCGCTTTCGCCAATCCGCACTAGGTCACCACTCACCTTATCAAAACATGACCTGAATCTTTATCACCTTAATTTGTGCGAGGCCACCCGGGCCTAGCAGCGGATCTAAATTTATAATCTTTGAACTGAGATGCTGGTTTAGGTAGTACTGTTTGGACTGGGCCAGCAATCCTTCACCGCTTGACTTGTTCTATGGATTTCTGTGCTAAAAGTTTGCTAAAACGATATAGGTTTCATTTAAATTGTTTTAGCTAGGTTTTGGACCAAAATTAATTTATTTTACTTTCCAATTTGCCAATTATTGGTTGACATTTGTGGGACATTGGGACGCTCCCTCACATACCTTGTTAAACCACATTTGTGATTTTTGGAGATAGTTAGTGGAATTAAAAAATAAATGATGTAAGTTTTTGTTTTAACAAGTTTTATTAATGTTAATTTTTTATTTGTTTTAATTATTTTGATGATTATTGATTGCAACTCCCCTCTCTTCAGTCTTAAAGTTGCGTACCCGACAGGGTCCATAAAATTGGTTCTAAAGTTGTATAACACCTATGTACACATTATGGTTTAGCAATAAATAATTTGTATTTGTACCTATAAACAGCTTGTATATCCACAAGTTTAAACTACATGCTGGAAATCTATCTTAATTTTTAGTTTACTGATTCAATTGTTTTTATTTCATTTTCTGTTTCATAATATATACATAGTAATTTATTTAACAATGAAATGTGCCATTGCACAACCAGCACGGTGGTCCATGGCTTACCTCTAAAATAAATTGTTATCACAGTGCACTAAATACATAAGCAACTTATGAAACAACAAAACATGTATGTATGTATATTGTTGAATCACGCAAGACGTCGAGTTCAACCGCAAGCATAAAACACGTATCAACATAAAACAGTGCAATCACTAAAAAATCACTAAAGACGGATATCTACCCACATACTAAGCTCAACATTAACAAAGACACAAAATGCGTGTGAATCGAAACCCGTTCTCGAAAACCACGCTCTAAAACCCATCTCTGATTAAAAGCCCGCCGTATTGAACACGAATATTTACACAAGCCGAGGTGAACCGCCATTTTTAAGTTTCCTCGCCTCAAATGTACTCAAAGAAGAGGAAAAGAATATTTCTGTGAGAAAAACAGTTAAAAGCACTCGCTGCAAAGTGGGTACGGCGGTGATGAATGAACAACTTTTTGGCTTTAAGAACAAGTTGCAATTTCCATTATATATTTAAACATGTACGAACGATGTCGGGGAACATCTATTTATGTATTAATATTTTTAAATGCATTGCATGTTTATAGCTTTTTATGTGACAAATGTAATTTTATGTAAAATAAGTCTTTCTTTTGTCTACTTAATTTAAAAATGCTTTGTATTTGCCATTCAGTTTTTCATATCAAAGTACTTTTTTCTTTCCTACAAATTGTTGTACATTTTTCGTGATCTACAAAACATCACTGGATCAGCTGGAAGATATTTCTATTTGGAATAAGCTGTGCCCTGTACCCAATGTTTCTTAGTTTTTTAGTATTTCTGTATATATATTTCTGTGTGTGTACTAAATAAATAAATAAATAAAATCACTGTAAAAGCTGGATAAAAATTAAGCAATTTGAAATATTCTTATTTAAAGTCTCAAACCTATCTATAGCAAAACTTGTAGGATAACCACGTTCTTGTAAGTCTCTCGTAGTGAGCTAGGTCACAGTTTGAACATATTTTTCTTAACATAAAATAAAAGAGAAAAATATAAAGTAAGCCATTGCCACAGATTGACAACGCGAACCTAGCGCCCGAGGCCAAACATTATTGCTGTCGGGAAAATAGTGCAAAAGTGAAATTTGTATTTCGAAGGCGGGAATTTCGCCGGCTCTTGAACTGTCAGCAGGGTGCCACCCTGCCGCGGACCGACGCGCCCTTGCATACCTATAAACAGCTTGTATAACCACAGGTTCAATACTGGTTCAAACTCCGTGCTGGATTTATTTTCTTTTTTTGGTTTATTGATTCAATTGTTTTTATATAGTTTTTGTTTTATATTTTGTCTATATTTATGTTCTTTCGTATTCTGCAAACTCGTTTCTTGGTAATGTCTTTTGCTATGGATCATATTTGAGAGCGTTTACGTTATATGAAAGAGTTTTAAACAATCAGGAGTTTGTTCTTCCAATAAATGTGAAAGTGAAATTAATTACATTTGTGTATTAAGCTTTCAAGTCTAAACTAAGGGAAAGATTTTGATCAAATCTGATATACTGTTGTCTGAAATCTGATATACTAATCGTAGTCGCTGTCCTATTTTAGGTTGGAGACATCACATATTACTATAGTAACTTGTAGTTACTTATTCTGAGTCATGTTACATTGTGGAAATCCATTTTTTTATAAACAAATAATCAGAATACATCTTATAGATAATCAACGACGTCTATATTGGGATAATTTTTTAATTAGCTGCGTAAGCAACGTAAGACGCGTCGATTAACACTGAAACGAGTATGTGAGGAATTGTCACGTCATTTTAAAGCTACACTTGCCTCTACAGTAAATGTATGTAGGTCGGGAGAGGGGCACCCGGAATATCCCTTCTTTATGTGTGGGGCGTCCCTCGGGCCGTCTGGGGCTCGTCTGACCCCTTATCGGGATAATGCCGTTATCTCAAGGTCACTCCCGCTTTGTGCATACAGCCTTACGACCCCAAGTTCAAGTACAAACGCTCCTGTTTTGGTTGTATATTTTGATGTGATTTTTTGTCACAGACCCAAATATAGATATCTCAAGGGCAGTTGGTTTGTTTGTTGACTCATTGCGAATATTGAACTGTAGCCTTTATTAATGTATTATCGCAAGCCAGGAATTATATCGCACTTTTGGAAAGGAAAAAAAATAGATGTGGATAACATATTTCGACCACTCATAAACTCTTGTTTTACTTATTACAGACTTACCATAGGCTTTTGTTAACATATCACACACTTTGTTACACTTGATATCATTTTTTACGCAAAATTTGATACAAATTCTTTGATCCGATTCTTTTAACAAACGAAAATTGCCGAGTTCATAAAAACACGTCTAACCTAAGCGGCTGCCACAGACAAAGTAAGCAATGAATACAGCTGAAAATTTTATCATATTTCCAGGACATGTATACCAACATAATACAAAAAAATTGAACGAGTTGTCGAGTTGAAAAATTTTGACAATTGGACTCTCCAAACCCGTGAAATTTAAAACGTTATTTTCTGAACACACCTCGTATATGCAGGCAAGTGCTCCACAGTATGGGGCGCTCTTATTTTCTTAGACTCCCTTGACTGCTTACCATCCAACAGGCACTTTAAGGAGCATTATGAAGAGCCACATTAAAAAAAAATACATTCAGTTTTTATTTGGATAAAAAATAATAGCACCTTATGCTATTATATTTATAATTTAAAAGGATTTAACAAAAATAACCTCATAATTATTTCATGTAAGTATAAAAGTGCGGTTGAAAATCCAAATATAAACGAGTTCCACACAGGATAAATACTTCTTTTATAAAAGAGGTCCCTTTTATATTTCGATAGACATTTTGTCGAATTAAAGCCTCCGTAGCAACGACTACGACGCTACGAACTACGCCGTTCGTAGACGCTCAGACTCGCCTACTTAAATAGACGATGCTACGGCTTTGCAGGCTTACATGCCCTTGGTATGAATGGATTCACATAGAGCTATAACTCTTATAGTTACTTTAAATAATAAATGTTATTAGAATCATACATTTTTAGCACATATTATGTCCACTTATAAGTGTACATATTGCCAAAAATTTAGTTTATTTAACAGGTCGTATTTATTAACTATTGCATTTAAAAAAATCTGATATGTTATGAATGACATGTCTTGAGCTGGTTTATTAAGGCCATAAAAAAATGTTTTTTTTTTAAATTTGCTAGGAAACATAATATGCTACTTAAATTAATACAAAAGCCTTCCTCAATAGATTTGCATAACATTTATAAACAATTTCAGATGACTTGCATTCAGCGTCTACCCATGGTACGAATATTTTTTTTTTCTGCTAGGTATAATTGGTATAATTAGGTTAAAAGTTCCCTTACCAAGTCATTAGGTCTACTTAATTTAATCACAATGGAATAACCGGCAAACCGACAGGTATTTGGCAGAATCTTCTGTAACAAATATCGAACCTTAGCTTTACCTTAGAGTTAGGTTAAATTGCACAAGAACTGTGCAATATGTCCATTTCACCTCAGCCCATTAACGTCCTACTACTGAGCACGAGCCTCCTCTCACATACGAAGGTGAGAGGGTATTGGGTCATACTCCACCACGCGGACCCAGTGCGGATTGGTGGAGGCACACCTGCCTCTTGCTGTTAGAATTTTTCAAGCCGCCCAATTAGGCCTCTGACATGGCTTAACGACTACCACATTTAGTGATAACCACATTTAATAATATGTCCATTTATATTTTCTTAAACTTTAAAGAAGCCATAGATTTTAACACGAGTTTCAGAAGACTGTGTCAGTATCACGATTTCAATGTTGTAAGCGAACATGTTTGGGTGATTGACCTGGCCCGGTAGTTTGAATCAAATTTGAATGAAATATGTATAAAACTTTGCATTAAAATTGCTGATAAGTAAATGATTGAAGCAAAATTAATATTAATTGCCCCTTTCAATCTAAATTTAGATCATTTAACATAAATATTTTCAAGATGTTTCTGGTCGAAATAGTTGACTTTATTTAAGTTATTATTATATTATGGTGAGTCTGTGAGGCGGTGGCCGAAAGTCAGGAAACAGGAATTATTAGAATGCAATAGTTACTAGAATAGATCATATTTAATTATATAAAAGTTTATTTCAAATGATATCTAGATTATGTACATACTAATAAAATTGTTGAATATACAAAAGTTACGCTATATAATTTAAAACAGAACATTTATAATATTATCTTTATAGTTGAATACTATTATTTTTAAATTAAAAGTGGGGGCGCTGAATTTAGTATTTGATACTTTCTAGTCTATATAACTTTGCGGGATTGTTCGAAAGGGTTACCGCGGCCTTGGTGTTACAGGCTCAAGAAGGAACACGGATGGTTTTTAGTCAGTAGAAGTCTGACTCCCGTTCCACCCACAGCGGGAGAAGGTCATTTGATAATTTTCCATCCCAAAAAAAAAAAGTCTATATAACTGAGAGTCTTAGAAATAATTTCAATTCCTATACCCCAAAAGAGCGTTTTCTGTATGTCAGCTGTGTTTTTATATATGAAATAAAAAGAAAGGGATAAAAAAAATATAATTTTAAGTTTAATGGAAACTTTATTTTGTTTGGTGTTCCTACAGAATTCTTGATTCAAGTGGCTTGTACATCAACAAGGGTTCGTGCAAATATATTCAAAAACAGTTTGTATTAAAAAGTTCATCTTATTTATTAGGTGTTAATGCCTCTATGCAGATGAAGGATGGTACGCGTTGCGAGGGTGCGAGGGGCGTCACTTTCGCCGTCCGCGCCGCGCCAAGGTCACGCGGACACTGCACGTACACGCGTCCTCACGCGCTCGTGTGCGTTTACAATCTGATCGAATTTGGAACGCGCTATTCAATCTTCTTTGACTGAATCGTAGAAATAGAAATTAAAACTACTTGGTAGAATTCTGCGATTAATACCATAAGCGCTATTCGATTTTCTTTAGGGGACTTGTTGAGTTAGGAGTTAAAACTTTGGTGGAATTCTGCGCAATGATATGTGTACCTATCTTCTTCTACATTATTACTTAAATCTTCTAAGATTTAAGTGATTATAAATACGCAATTTTAAAATCTATGCTTGAATAAGAGAAGGCTATTAAAACGACTACCTATTTATTGAACTATTAAATCAGCAACTTGTATCATGTCTTTTACATTCCACATAGTCAACGTAAACTATAATATCACATATGATAGCATAACTATCTTACGCAAAGTCAAAATAATATGGTTTTAAACTCAAAAATCTTCGCTAAAACATTTTAAATACGAAACTCAAGCAGAAAATTTTAATGCGGAAAAACACTCGATTATAGACAAGACGCGTTTGCAATTTGTCGACTCGTCGTAATTTAGGCGGGAAATTGATTTTTTATGCCATTAAAGGCGGGTGGCGGGGGTGTGGCGGGTGCGGGGAGGCGGGGAGAGGAAAGTTATCGGATTTTCGCGCCTCGGGGCCCGAACGTTCACACAATCGGCATTTTGAAGGTCAATGGCTCACTCTGCGATGCTACCTTTACGATTGGTGTAAAATTTGAGGAAATACTCTTTGCAGTATGTACTTTGCAGATTGATTTTGTTTTCAAACTTATTTAAACTTGGAATTCAATTCTTTTTCTTTTCTATACATAATGTTTTGATTTATCTTCTTTGACACAAAAGAGTATATAAAACTAAAACATTGGTATGGAGAGACTGATAATGACATTTTAAAAATACAACACGATTCCTATGTCAAAGTAAAGAAACACGATTGAGATATAAAATGTCTGCAATAATTGCATTGTCACAGCGAACAATAAAAGAAAATGGGAATAGCGCTAACAGTGCGCTTGAAGCAACTAAATTAGTTCCGAAGCAATTTAGCGCAAAATAAAATATCCCCTTTGTCCTTCCTCTAATAACTTTAATTGTTCAGAATCACGACGCAAGTCTTCGTCTACGAAAGGCGATCGAACACGGAAGCGTATACACGTACGTATACTATACTGCAACCGACGACGCTAACAATTCGTCTAACGCACACTTAGACGGTACTCGTACAAATATTCATCAAAACAAACTCACACATAGATATGGCGTCTGCCGAAATGCGCGCACCAGTGTTGCCGCTTAATGAAAATATATTCGATAGTTCCTTATAGAAGTTTGTACATTTTTAAATTTGTATTGTATTCACTAGATATCGTTAAGTTTCGGAAAATGCAGTTCTCATTACAGATTGTATATATATTTTTTTAATTAATATACGTTTTCCCTTAATTTTAGAAAATGCATTACCGTCAGTCATAAGAATATTGTTGAAATAAAATAGGACATCGAAAATTTCAAAAATGACATAAGTTTTAATAAATTTATTTATGAATAGCATTTACAATTCCTTTGCTTATAGATAGACATTTATTGAAAGGTACTTCAATTACTTAGGTAGGTAAATGCGCTTTGAATGAAAAGTAATTATCGGTTAAATTTTGTTCTCAGATAAGTCCTATATTTCTAGTCCTACAAAACAAGTAACTAGATAAATCTGTTCAACGAAACCCAGAAAGAAATGTTTTCTAACCGACTGAAGCCACTGGAGGTGTTAAAAATGCCTAAACTTTGTGCCAAATTTCGCTAAAGTGGCAACACCGTCGCACACTCCCAAAACTTACGAGGAGTGAACTATTCTGTGTGGGTACAGTGTTAGTGTGTGTGTGAATGAGAGGGAGAGTGTGACGAAATTTCACTTTCCGTTTTGGCAACGTCGCGTCCCCTCCACCCCCGCCCCTTGGTACCCCGCGCAGTCCGTCGACATCACGGGGGTGGCTGACTCGAATAGTGCGTTCCCGAAATCGAAATTTTTCATGTTGCTGCCGCTGTTTTGCTAACGGTAGTTTTCGCTTTATTTATTTTGAATATATGAACGCGTGTTTAATTGAACGTTCCATTTTTGTTTTTAATTTTCAATAGGATTTATTTTAAATGAATATTCTTCTTCCATTTAAATAATGGCTTCGTGCGTCTAGCACATTTAGCCAGTGTCAAGTAAGTGATATATTAATTATATATAATTTATAGTTAAAGAGAATGAGTGGTGATCAAGATGATAAATCGAAGATGAAATACCCTCCCCTAAACCCCTTGAGTCCTCAGTAAAGATGTGGGATTATACTGAGATCTCACATGGACTCCTTGAGAGAAAATTTGAAAAGTGATGTTGCACTGTTTTGTTTCATTTACCAACACTCATGTATGTTCACAAACACTTAACGGTTAATAATCCACCGTTATTACACATTAATGTTAGAAATATCACAAATTTTAGAAGATAAAACAAAACTGCAGACATGACGCTTCAATTTCCCGCCAAGAAGTCCTAAATGAATGTTAAGAAATTATTTTTTCAAATACCGTTTCTATGCAACAATAAGTGTTGCTATAGTTGAAAAATATTTTATTACCAAACAAGAATTTTTCGTGCAATCTCAATGCTATATAACTAAATCTACCTAATTGCATCATACGAACCACAATAACAGTAAGTGAACTACTTAAGCTTCTGAAAACTTACACTCCCTAAGCTTCGTACACGCATAACCTTTGATCATCCAACAACCATAACAAAACAAAATGCCTTTTAAAACTAAACAGTCTTCCTATTATACGACATAATCATACTAGACACACTTAAATCCTTAATAGTAGTAACTTATACAACATGTCACAGAATTAACGCACACCCTCAGACACCCCAATTAGAATATTTAATTATAATTAAAAAACATGCAAAATAATTTTACTTTTATTTAATTAAATATGGTTTATTTAAGTTACTAGTTATACTCATCGAGGGCAAATCGTATGGGCATATTAGCGCTTTAGCCTACCGACCTACACACACAGAGAGACACGCACGCACACATGGCTTAACACCGAAAAGTGCCGCAAAAAAAAAAAAAAAATAAAAAAAAAAAATATTAAAAAAAATTCCTATTTTTTTAATATTTTTAATCGATTCAGTAGCCGATTTATAACAAACTACTTTCTTGGTGTAACCTTTATTATTTTACATGTTGTATAGATTCGCACAGACAATTTGAGGGGAGGTACAAATAAAAGGTGGATGGTAAGACACATGAGAAAAAAAAATTTACAAGTGACTCGTAGTAAACTAACGGCACCGTGTGTGGGGCATTTCGAATACTTCAAAAGCTCTGACGATTCTCGGAAGTGTCATCCTCGAATGTTAGAAAGAGAAGGGGCGATATAGCCGTCTCTCTCTCACGACTATCGACGAAAGGGGCGCGTGTGGAATACTTTACAGTTTTACAATTATTATTTCACTCGCGTTGCTTTCAAATTAAATATTTACTGTCTTTTAAATTGAAGATTTTATTGTAAAATAATGATAACTGCTTATAGGGTCGGTTCATATCTGACGGAACATGCGTCGCTTATTATCGGTCGCGTAACGCCAGAACAGAGAAATGTATAGAAAAACTTAAGAACGTGCACACTCAACCGATGATACGTTAGTGCGTCGACGCTTTTTCCGTCAGATATGAACCGACCCATAATTTACTTTTAATTAGTAAAAATGTCATTAACAATAAATATATTTTCCAAGGACTGGTTGTCCAGACACAACCTTATTAGAGAAGTGATTACTTCCCTGTCTGCCGGCATCCGTCCGCTACTTTACAGTGTTTCAAGAAAAAGGATTGACATTATAACGAATGCATAATGAAAAAAAACAAAACAATAACATGAGCTGAAATAGATGAATTACTCAATCAGTTGAACTTTAAAACCATTTCACTAGCCACGGGTTACTAAAATACAATCCTTTTGATAAAACCGTGTCAGCAACCACCTAATTATATAAATAGAATACGGAAACCTTTGAAGGTCAAGGCCTCTAGTGATGTATGTAAGCCTATCTATTGGTGCCTGTTTAACACAACAATGTGTTATCAATGTTGTCGTAACAGTTTATGTTAGGCACTAACAAAAATTCAAGTTTGAATTACGTATTCTACACTTATAAGTGAATGAAGTATGGGACGATTTTATTTAAGTGTCCTACGTAAGTTGGTGTGGATTATATTTCTAATTTCGTTGTTAAATAAATAATGTAATAAAGTTTATTAAGCATTGTTCTTAAAATATCCATAGATAAATACGTATGACAATTTATGAAAACGTAAATTAATGGCTCGATAAAGCCAACTTTCAACGACGTTTCCACGACTCCTACATATGTATATGGAGTTATATACGACAAATAGTATTTCTGTAAATAATTATAATCGTGCATAGATCTGTTAATCCTGACTTTATTAAAAATTTTCAATTTTGTACTAGTTAAAAACACAAATTGAGGAGTTTCTTGTCCACTTCTTCTATACTCACACTCCTGCCGACAATGAATTATGCTTTTTTAAGACATACTTGTATAAACTATTTTTATGCTAACACAAAGTTAAAATAGACTTTAATTGGCTATTGATTATTATTAAATACTAGCAGCGCCCCGTTTTCGTGGAAATTTTGGGATAAAGAGTGTCCTATATGTTAGTCCAGGACTGCAGCTATACACGTACAAAGTTTCATCACAATCGCTCCAGTATTTTTTGCGTGAAAGAGTAACAAACATCCATCCACACATACAAACTTTCACGTTTATAATATTAGTAGGATGATACATCAGATAAAAGTCATGGTCAGGCATGTACGGAGAGGGCTGCGGGACTGTCCGAAAGGATTAACGCGGCCTCTGGACGTAGCAGGCACAAGAAGGAACATGGATGGTTTTTTGTCAGTAAAAGTCTGACACACCCTCCCGCTCCACCCACAGCGGGAGAAGGTCATTAGATGATTTTCCATCCGAAAAAATAAAAAAGAAAAAAAAAGGCATGTACGGAGAAGAGAAAAGTAATGGGTATGTATGTTACTAGGTGAGGAGGACGAGAACTACCAAAATAGAAATGGGTTATGTATGTGAATGATTAGATAACCGACAATTGGTGGGTGAATCGATGACGAATGACTGAGGAGAATGTAAGGAAAAGACAGGCAGTGCCGACACCAGATAAGCTGGAAGCTAAGCAGAAGGAAACATCCTTCTGATGATAACTTCAGAAAAAGGCCATAAAAAGAATTCCGCCCGCCAACAGCCGTCCATCCGCCACCTGACGGAACAATTGTGTTGAGAAGTGATAAATTGTGCTTTTGCATTTTTTACTGAGCAGTTTCAAATACAAGTTCACGGTCCGCAAATCGATTGGTTAAGGCTGCATGGCGCGAGCTGGCTGCGCAGGAGTCGGGTTACGGCGGATGCGGCTGCGGAAGTGGCATGGCCGCCGGACGCGCGCCATCTTGCCATTGCTCTGCTCGTGCGCCGTGAACGTGTTGGCTTTTTTAAATATTATCGATAAGTATAATCATATATTACTTTCTTAATGTTTAATACAATTCTGCGTTATAATAGCTATCTAAATGATTAGGCTTTCACTGGGAAGTGTATTGGAAAACATTTTTATATCTTCACAAATATACATCAAATTTTACACAGAATGCAAATTTTTTCCTTTGTCTAAGACAAATGTATTTGCTAATTATAAAAAGATAAAATGGAAATCTCTTGGCTATATTGTTGTACAGAGGTTATGCGTTTTAAAACAAGTAGTACATAAACATATTGCTTTAAGGATTGTTTTTTTTATATTGATCCAATTTAGTGATCCTTTGTCCTAGTCTCTCTATAGTGTCGGTTTTATTCGTCTTCTCTGGTATAATAAGATCGATGAAGATATATTCGAAGTTTTCTTGGAACTGTATTTTTTAAAGTTTTGTACTTATTGGGATGATATATTAAGACCAATTAAGATACTTTAACGTAACTGCCGATCACTCCCTGCCGAAAAGTATCGATGCTTGGGAACATCACTAGTGCGCCGGAGCTGCACTCGCGGATGTTCCTTTGTTTTTTAAGTGTAGCTTACATTGGACGTCAGTATTTATAAAAGGTCGCGCTCATAATTATACGCCTTATTTATAAACGCCGCAAAGCCTATTTTTTATTATTTTATACATAACGCAATGAATAGCCGTCCTTTAAGGCAAGTTTAAATATAGTTTAATAATAATACGTTAGATTCGAACCTTCTAAAATAAAAGTTTGAGAAAATATCCCAAGCAATACTGTATAATAAATCGCGGTTTGGCCCATTGCGTATAATACGCTACGCATCTGCGCGTTCAATTTAATTCCTTAGCAAAATAAACTTTATATCCAAAAAAATACGGTGTCTTGTCGTTCTTTTAAGATCTTTCTTGTTGACATTTGACAGCTCAGATAACAGAATAAAATCGCATTGTAGATGGGATTTGGCAAAAAAAAATCTTTGTGGAGCCAGGTAAGGGGCTTTTGTCCGCAAAAAGTGCATTGTGCAACGAAAGCTGCGATTTAGTGAGCGAATCACAATGTCTGATAAATTATTTGCTAATTTACTGTACGGTCGCAGCTGGCCCGAGAGGTATGTCAAGTCTTCTCCACCTCTTAATTAGAATTCTAAATTTATTTAAGAGACATGCCTTCAAATAATAAAGTCAATATTAAACGTTTTTTTTCGTAAACGGTGACTCTAATGAAGCAGAATTCATCGGTAAAATAAGCTGTTATTATCCACTCCAGCTTTGTACATCACCAGAGACCACAAATCCGACTAATTATAACGATAAAAAAAAGAAAATCGCAAAGCGTTCGGTAATTAAAGAAACGGCAACAGGGCATTCTGCGTAGAAACCAGAGCGGGAAAAATGCAACGTCGCATTTCCACCCCCGCTACCTCGCCCCTCCCCCGACCCGCGCACCGCGATGACTCATTCAACCTTTCAACTCGTGACGCGGTTATAGACGCAACTTAGTTTAACTCACGAATTTCACCCGAAAACGAAAAATTGAATCGATTATAAAACGATACGTTGTTGGAAAACGTTAATGTGTCTGCGACGCGGTTCGGTTCATTTTGATTTGAGTTGAAATTGAGTTTGTAAATTCGAGTATATTCTAGAGTTTTGGGAATACAAACATTCCAAATTTGAATGTTTTTCTTTCTACAACCGTTGTCTTTACCACGATTTTGAATCATTCAACGTTCCTATACCGTCATTGTAATAAATACAAAATGCATGGTTTTGAGATATCTATCTTTATTAAATATTTATATAAAGATTCGCTCTCCTTATTACGACGAAATGCTATAACGGTCTATTTTTAAACGAAGTTAAATATATTATATTTCATTTTGGATTTGGAACGTTTTGAACAAAAGAGGTTAAAAAACAAAATGATACGTAACAGAACATTGGGAGTTGAATAGACACTAACTACGACATTGTTACCTTGACTCATGCGCTTGGTGGGGGGGCGCCATACTGCAATTCTGATGATTCTGAAATTGACTTGTTACATACCTGGAACAAAAGAAAATACAATTTAATAAGGAATTCAGAAAAAGCGAAGGAGATTTTATTTTTTACTAAAGTAAAATTTTATTTGTTACTGTTTGAATGCGACCTGCAACTACATTGGAGGCCTGTTTCTGAAGAAGGTCTATGTAAAGTAGTGGACTTTCTTGGACTGATAATTATACCAACAGGAGAAAATCATTACCCATTTTTTCGGTTTTTTTTTTATTGAGTCAAATATATTTATTTCTGGACTGATACCAAAAAAGCAAGGGGTTCCCATTTCATGCGTACCATTATATTAATAAATTGTAATAAAATATTTTTGGTTTGAAAGTAAATCTTTTTGTGGGATACTAAGACTATCAGGAGTAAGTAGAAATGTCCAATATCTGATAACAAATAGCCCACAGTTGTTTATGTAAGAAAGCATTATGATTTACACGCAAGTATAAGTTAGATAGACATATAGAAATCTCTTTATTGTAGAACAATAAAAAATTATCGAAAGAAAACAATTGCAAATGAAAAGCTTTACAATTGGCGGCCTTATCACTGTTGAATCTTATGAAAACAAATATTAAGTTAAGTATGAACACTTAACGACAAACTTGTCAGTCAATGGCCTTTCAATTAACCGTCTAACAAACTCACATTCTAAAAATAATGGATTATTCTATTAAAACAATTTAAGCACTTTGTAATTTGAACAATCTTTGAACAAAGCTCCTGCCTGTAGTGAATAAGATTATATATAAGGGTGAATTGATCTAAGGAGCCCAAGCCAACCTCACCTGCAAGTGGTGCACCTGCCGATCAACAGACGAGGCTCTGGCGAACATAACAGTGCCCGGCAAGCGGCAATAGGCTCGCCACCATTATGTGGGACCAACTATATAATTGGCGAAGTGTGGACGTATAATATGCCTCTGCCTATTCCTTCGGGGAAGCAGGCGTGAATGTATGTATATACTAGCGGCCGTCCGCGACTACGTATAAACTTCTTGATTCAATTTTTCTATTACAAAATTCGCATCAAAATCCGTTGCGTAGTTTTAAAGATCTAAGTATACATAGAGACAGGCAGCGAAAAGCAACTTTGTTTTATAAAATGTAGTGATTTGTCCTGCTATGCGCTTCTAAGGCCCTGGGATCGATTCCCACCCAAGACAAGATTTATACAGTCTTAATCAAGTGTTCTAACTACTTGCTTAAGTAACGCACCTACCGTGTAAATGCCGATTGCTGAGGAAGGTCAAATAAATGTTTGTTACCTTTTTACGCCATAACTACTTAACGGATAGATCATTACCTGAGGTAACACGGTGGTCTAACCACGTAAAACTACCTAATAATACATGATATCACACACAATACTATATCGCAACAGAAACCGTGAACATAGTAAATCGCCAATAACAAAAAATCTCTCAAAATCATTTATTCAAGTTTGGCTCAATAATGCTCTTGTTTACTTCGGGAGGAAGCTTGATCGTAGGAGAGTCGGGCAAGAAACTCGTCTAGGTAGGTTTTTTCTCCCGACAATTACAAATAAAACTTAATATACCTATCAAAAAAATCAAATTTAGGCTAATTGCTATAAGTGCTAACGTGAGGACGTCATTAAACGTAGATAAAATTCAATAGTGCGATAGCCAGCTGTTGTCTGGTAACTCCAGCACTTATTATATGTGGCAGACAACTATTGTGCTTATATAAATCAATATATAATTGACATGTTTCTAACTCCTGCGTTATAGTAAAGAAATGATTTGATCTGTAGAGTGCATACAATATCACGCTTTAAATTGTTTGGAGCTTATTAATAAACAAGAACTAATGTTAAACCAGGTTTAAAACTAGTGCTGTCACTTTCATTTGATAAAATGAAGACAATGACAGCGTTAGTTATAACCTGGTTTCACTTTAGATCTTATTTTGTAATCAGCCTTTTTATTGCTTAATATATAGAATGTAGTGTGTTGTTGATTATGATGATGTTAAAAGGTGTAAAATGTAATAGATACATACATACAGACATAATGTCACGCCTCTTTCCCGTAGCGGTAGGCAGAGATCACATCCTTCCACTTGCTACGATCTTGGCACACACTCTTAGTTTCATTCACACTCTTTAACCTCCTCATACATGCCCGTCGGTTTAGAGTATTTAATTTGGTCATGGAAGGTGTTACGTGGTCTTCCCCTCCCAACACTTCCAATCACTTGTCCATCATAAATCACTTTCATTAGTCTACTTTCGTTCATCCTTTCAACATGACCAAACCATCTAAGCATACCTTTCTTAATTCTTGTCACTATAATTATCTTTTCGACCCTTATCACTATGTAATAGATTATCTGCAAATTTGACTTTTTAATAGAAATATGACATCCAAGCCAAATAACATCTAGTGCTCTTCAAAAGATTTCCGCATAGAGCGAAGCTGAGTCACTGGCTATTATTATTTTTTAATTTTAATTACGAAATAAGTGCTAACGTGAGGGTACGTGAGGACGTCATTAAACGTAGATAAAATTAAATAGTGCGATAGCCTGTATCGCAGCTGTTGTCTGTTGCCGCATTATGGTACTTATCATTTACATAGTAGACACGGCTTTTCTGCTTATTCAAGTCAATACGCAAATGTATGTGCTGTCGGGTAGAATATTACGCGTATATACTTTTAAGTTTCATCATCTTATCCTAGCATTGTCCCGGTTACCCTATGTTTAAACTCAGAGTGAGAGAGTCTGCTCACTGGTTTAAGAATCAGCTTATTACATGGAGCGACTGCCGTCTGCCGCAACCCAGAGGATAATTATATGGTTAAACCAGCTGTCAGAATATTAGAAGGCACTAACTTCTTGATAACGACTGCCATTGATGTTCATGACAGCCGGGACCAACGGCTTAACGTGCTTTCCGAGGCACGGAACAAGCGATAAGGACGCATATGCATATGTTTATCCGTTGTTTAGTATTCATACCACAAGTTCTTAATGATACTTATCTTGGAACTAAATAATTGGTGTAATAGAAATATTTATTTATGTATTATATAACTTTGAAAAGTCATAGAGGCACCACCATACTTTATGCATATGAACCCGAGACCTTCTGAATTTGAAGGCAATGGGTCTCACCGCTGTTATACTTTCAAGTTTAAGCGCCTTATTGCTTGTAACAGGTATGATGTTACGCGTACATCCAACTTCAAATTAATTGTTTGTTATAAGGATGAGGGTATGCTACTGCAATATGTAACAGGTGACATCTTTTACAGTAAAGTTGGTAAAAGCCTGGCCTTTGCTTGTAAGCCGCTTTAAACAGAAACAGAAATGAGTAAAGCTATGCCAATATTTGTCAGCAAAATATTTGGTACCATGCTAGATTTTCTCCCAATAATTATTTATTTATTTATTGGATTACCAACATAAGACACAGCATTAACTACAATAAAAATTACAACAATATACATTAAACAACTAACTGTTCTTATAATTATAGGTAAACACATCTTGCATACGTAACATTACAATCAAAAAGAAAATAGCAAATAATAATTATAATAAACCTAACACTCTAAACTTACTACACTACGATTACATTTAAACATTAAAGGATTATAGAGAAAAGAAAATTACTAAATCGGTGATAATTTCTAATGAACTAACTAACTAAGGTACGTGAGCAAGTTGTTTCAGTAGTTTCAGAAACCTATTATAACTGATTATTGTTCCTGTAGGCAGATACTCTAGAGTTTTAGTAAAAGTCTGACACACCATCCGTTGGAATAAAAAGATACACTTAAGTTCTTTAAAAATATTGAGAAGAATATTGATTGTTTTTTCTTCATATAAGTGTATAAGACGTAGGTATTTTTAAAATGATTTTACATTTCGAACCAAGAGACCCAGACAAAATTATATTTTCTCCCGTTTCCAAGCAGTTTGGACAAGACACTGTGAGTTTTCATCATAAGAGTTTAAAGACACGTCCTGATTCCTTTACATACTTTGCTTACCGCTTTTTTTTTAATTAAAAAAACCCAAGTATATTTTTACAAGTCCATATACCGTTGAGCCCGTAGCCAACTAATGGAAGAATGTGATAAATCCATCGGCGCAGCTGACGCGCGGACATATGGAGCTACTTCCTCGTTACCTGCGCAGCTGCGCGTGCGCGTGCGCGAATACATGCCCAGCTCGGTATGTATGTACTTTATCTTTGGTAGATCTTTTATCTTTTTAGATTTGTTTTAGGTGAGTTTTTATGTTTTTTGGAATTATTTTATCTTTGATGATTTGTTAATTATTATTTAGTGCGCGTGTGCATAGGTAATTTTGAAACTTATTATAGATTACCAACTTTACAACAAACAGCTGTTACATGCGATTCGCCAACATATACTAGTGGTTGCCTAGCTTACAAAACAGCCCCGTCCCGTTAGATAACCTTTCAAGTCGGCCATCGCAGAGGCATTTCAATATTCTAAGCTATGTTACTAAAATGTCAGTGGTACAGTGAGCGACAAATAGTTAGTAGCACCCAAACCGCCATATTTATTCAAAGACGCCCTTACTGTCTTGACAATAGAGTCTTGAGACAAACTTTATGGCGCTTTAGATGATCAAAATTTAATGATGCTGACTGTACATGCACTTAAACATCTACATACCACGAGTTGATTAGTCTTTTGCGCAGTTTTTAATTTATGTTTGTTAATGAGAGGCGCTTTTTGTTTGTTCACGTATAATTCTTGCAATTGTGCTATTTGTGTTGGTATAAAAACGTGGTAGTATTCGAGTGTTTCTTAAGTATTTTAAGTAGGAATATTGCTCTTAAGGTGAAACTCGTTTAATTATAAAGAGTGAATTGTTGTATGAAGAAAAAGAATTGCAATCAGACTATTTAAAAAAGACAATAAGAAATAAACCAGCTTCAGTATGAAATACCTTTATAAATAATATTATTATTAAATTAACTTTTATTAACATAGTTATTACGAAAGCTTTTAAAGTGCTATTTTCTTATGACGTCACCAAAATCTCGGATATATTATTATTACTTAAAAAATATACTAAACTACTTTATATGACACATATATAATACTTTAGTTCTTACGCAGTGTTCAAATCTTTATAAAGTGCGGTTATGACGTCACCGTTATTGGGAAATGGCGATTGCTGTAGCGAGAACTTAGATATATTTTTATTGATAAAGTCTAGTCGTTTAATAGGTGCCTAGTTGGTTAGTCTATATCATTAATTAGGCTTTCACTTGTATGTTTAATATACTGATCTCAATATATTTATTAAGCGTAACTCTAACTATATTTTAATGTGGAAATTGTAAGAAGACCTAATAGAATTTTTAAAATTTTCTTATTCGTAATTTAAAAACAGTTCGAGTTAAAAATAAGGCCCAAAATGGTCCTATCATCGCATAGTATGGAGTCTTCTACCTGGGTTTGCCATAAAAAACGGGTCAATGACCCCCGGCAGCTGCTCCAATTCAATATGGCCGACTTTTATGTCAAAAAAATTAATAAATGCAAGCCAGTTTTGTTTGATGGATTGTGTGTGGAACGATTTATTTTACATTTCATTATTTATGCATATCACGACTTTTTTAATCTACCCTGCTTTAATAATATTTATTTACATTGTTTTATTGGAATTATATTATGTTGGCGCTATTAGTATGTTTTTCTGCCCAAAATAAGTTTATACCTTTTTTTCTTATTTAAATAGATATATCGAGCCTTTTCAGAAAGGAGATCGTAAACGCCATTTTTGCCTATTTTACTGGAGAAGATTTTTTAAAAATATTGTTTCAATTTAAAACAGTTTTTGAGATTTTTGGCGGGTACAATGTTGTTCTTCCTGAAGAACCTGAATGTAAGTCCGTTATTTAATTATGTAGGCATTATTTGCAAGCAACTTCTGTTAGTGCATAGATTAAGGAAGTGAGTTTATGCGATATAAAAAAAATTGTTGAGAAATGAGAAGTGTGTATTTATTTAGAAATGCAAGACCAATATATACATATCTTTAATCATCATAATCTCAGCCAATAGAAGTTCACTGCTAAAAATAGGCCGCCCGATTGTTGAAATTTAACATCATATTAATATGCTTTAATATCTATGTCTCTAATGAAATGAGTATTAACTATTACATGATCACTATTTCACCCATAGGTATAGAAAAGGAAATATAAAATGTGTACTAGTATGAAATAAGTATATGGCGTACAAGTTGTGGAGACCACCTTTGAAGTTTGAACGGAAGCGTGTGTCACGGTCACCTATCACGCTACACGTTTTAATGTCATCTAGTAGTTCGCTAAACAGAGCTCTGAGAAATGTCCTAGTTATGATATCACATTTCAAGTTTTTAAGCAAAATTTTTGTTTAAACGTGTCCATATAGCAATAAAAAATGGGGATAAATAATTTCATATCCCTCCAGATCTATTGGTAGAATAATTTATATTTAAAATGAAATTAAAAGATTAATATAAATAATATTATAACACAAAATAATATGCATGTAAAATTATTGCTATTTTTAAAGTGGAACAGAAAACATTGGCAAAAACGCGCCATTTTAAATAAACTATTTTTCAAATATCGAACTGTTGGACTTCTTGGCGGGAAAGTGAAGCGTCATGTCTGCAGTTTTGTTTTATTTTCTAAAATTTGTGATATTTCTAACATTAATGTGTAATAACGGTGGATTATTAACCGTTAAGTGTTTGTGAACCTACATGAGTGTTGGTAAATCAAACAAAACAGTGCAACATCACTTTTCAAATTTTCACTCAAGGAGTCCATGTGAGATCTCAGTATAGTCCCACATCTTTACTGAGGACTCAAGGGGCTTAGGGGAGGGTATCTCATTTACCATTTGTCATCTTTATCATCACTCATTCTCATTTACTATGAATTATATATCATTAATATATCACTTACTTGACACTGGCTAAATGTGCTAGACGCACGAAGCCATAATTTAAAAGAAAGAAAGATATCGAACTGTTTGTTCTAACAAAAAAGTAATATATCTAGTAATGCAAACAAAAAAGTATGTATATGAATAGCTTAATATTAAACCGTGGTAAAAAGCAACTGTTTCTCTTCTTCAAATTATACTAAACATTTATTTTTATGACGAACACGACAGATGCATGTCGAATTATATGTTCGAGCCTGTAGTGACAGAGAAGGGTATATGTTTTTTTATTATTATTAACTAATCGTGGTAGTGGCTGTAATGCATCCTAGTTGTGGTCTGATGAACATAGATAAAAACTTATTGTTCATCATGTTAATAAATAAAGAAGCTTAAATTTTATTGCATATTTTTGTAACGGTATTTTTTAATTAAGTATATCTTTTCAAGTCATTATTGAATGCTCGTGGCGCCGCTACTGGGTGGTCGAAAACGATCATCGAGGCTAAGCAGCGTATTTAAATTGGTGATCGTGACTTAGGTTGGTACCGATTGAGTGTCTCTAAATGCTGCGCTTGTTGTGTACTGGCCTAGAATAGTACTAGCCCCTCACATCTTACGGGGAATCGTAAGAGTCAACGAAGAGAAATTCTACCGAATGATGAGCAGCAGCGTCACCCTGCTTACTGGATCGAACTGCGATTACCAACCCGCCTGTCTAGCGTGGTGATTATGGACAAATACCCCGAATAGAATGTAATCTATTGGGGAGGCTAATGTTCAGCAGTGGACTTAATAAGGCTGACGTGAAATTCTGGTCTTCGGAGGGCAAGTTAAGCCATTTGTCCGCGATTATCGAAGTAAGTGGTAGTCAGTACATAGTAGAAGCCACACGCCTGCATCCACCAATACGCAATGCTAAGTATATACTTATGTATAAGCTAACTTGTTCTCATCTAACCTATGGCTAGACTAGTACTGGGATGTTAAAAGGCTTCAATCTCATTTTTCATGTTAAATGGGATAGTTGTTAGTGTAACTAGTTTAAACAAGATCCATTTTATTATAAAAATTAACTTACCACGTCCAAGCAAATACACTCCTTTTGTGGCTAAAGGGTCTAAAAGTAATTTGGGTCATTATGCTACTTTAAACCGGCTTCAGTTTGGGTATAATGATCTAGTCAAAAAATTTGACATTGATAATTTCTCCGATGGCTTGCCGAGAATTCTGAAACCCATCATTGACTCCTTTAGTAATAGAATATGAGGTCAATCGGTCATGTCATACAAGTTTAGCTTTGGTGTTTTTTTATTTGTGTTTTTATAAGTAAAATTGTTTGTATGTATCTTCTTATTTTTGTGTCAATGCATGCCGTGGTGACTTGTAAGTAAAACAGCACCATGCTTTTAAGTATTAACTGTATTTGTTATGTTCATTTTTGGTGTATGTTTTGTTAGTCGCCCTAAATGTAATAAATAAATAAATAAATTAAAGCTTTATTTTACACATATATCTTTGAGGGATCATATATCTTTCTACATTTTAAGATATTTTTAAACTCATTTCGTTAAACGCGAAAGTTGATCTTTTTATGAAGTATAATGAAAGCAACATAAATAGTATTCAAATAAAAATAAAACCTAACCCAGTACATATATTCCATTGCATTTATGACAGTGTACTGCATCGTACTAATAAATAACAAGTGACATTTTCAATGAAGCTATAAGTAACAGGCTGCACACGAATGTCGCAGGCACTTCCCAAGCCGAAACGAAAAAAAAAAAAATGATACGAAGACGTATATATCAAATAAAGGTGGAGTTTTGGCGCCAGGGACTTCTTGGCGGGAAAGTGAAGGGTCATGTCTGCAGTTTTGTATTACTTTTTTTAAATTTGTGATATTTCTAACATTAATGTGTAATAACGATGGATTATTAACCGTTAAGTGTTTGTGAACATACATGAGTGTTGGTAAATCAAACAAAACAGTGCAACATCTCTTTTCATATTCTCTCAAGGAGTACATGTGAGATCTCAGTATAGTCCCACATCTTTACTGAGGACTCGAGGGGCTTAGGGGAGGGTATCTCATTTACCATTTATCATCTTTATCACCACTCATTCTCATTTACTATGAATTATATATTATTAATATATCACTTACTTGACACTGGCTAAATATGCTAGACGCACGAAGCCATTATTTAAAATAAAAAAAAAAAAACTACTTCAACAACGTACACAAATGTAGAAAAGTGGATTATTACCGTTGAATCGTGAAAACTCCATAGAACCACAAGTAAAGTCTCACCTAAATTGCTCACTAAAGCCTGCCTTATAAAATTGACTTGACTAATTGATGACAAAAAAGCTATACGTCTTGAATTCAGCACAAACTCGATTTATCAACTGACTTGACTCTGGCAAATACTTTAAACGACTAGATATGTTCTTATGGCATATGTTCTATGAATGAACATATAAAAAAAGAACGTATAAATCAAATAAAGGTGCTGCTGTGTGCTGTCAGGGTGCGCCGGAAGAGCGGCTCCAGAACCGGAGCTGAATCATAAATTATACTTTACTGTTCCCGCCGGGATCGGGTTACTTGCAGTTGTCACGTGATTATTGTAATCGATAAGGTGACAATTCATTTCGGATTTAAGGTACTACACTACTAGGTAAATACAGATATAAAACCATTTATCAATTTGAAAAAAAAGTATTTATTATGCTCGGTTTAAAAACTATCATCTGCCTCGCAATATTACCTATACTAAATAGTTTACATGCCCTATTAATGAAGAAACCGCCCTCATTAATCCCTCATCAAGATGTGCTGTTTATAATGCATAATTGCGAATAAGTGCATCAACATCCCTTAATCGGCAGGGTACCGCCGGCCATCTTTGAAAGCGGCCTATTTACCTCAATTACACCTTTACTCCTCCCCGTATCTCCCCGTACCCTAGTGGTGCATAAAAAACTGCAATTTGCCTATCAGTGCTTGGGTCACACAATAACTTGGCTTATACCCTCGCCAGCGTAAAGAGAACCGCCTCCCTTGCTCACGGCTCGAGAATAAGGGTGTTAGAGGGGGAACAGTATGGGATGCGAGGGGTCAAACGGCTAGGTCTTGCAAAAAGGGTACGAGGAAGGCTTGAAGCTGCGAGGTCGTTAGCCTGCAGTTGATTGTTCGATGAGTGGCGCAATGACTCACTTGTGTATGTAAATAAACGGGAAAATATGTGAGGAAACGGGATACGGGCGGGCTGAGGGCTACCTGACGGGGAACATCATTAGGACATACATGTGGATCGATCGTACGTGATTATTTGTAGTTATGAGAAAGGCCCATGCAGGTAGGAATTAGTCAAATAAAATAGGTAGGATTGTAAGAATTTTTGTGAAGTGAGTTTTCCGCTGAATATATAAATAAATATCCTAAAAGCTCTCACTACAAATCGCCTATAGTTATGATTTAAGTCTTCATATTTGCAAATGTACAGAAAATAATAATGTTTTTTTAAATATTTTTATTTGACTATTCAAAATAACATAACATTTTATTTAAACTTATTCTATCGCCAAACTACATAATAGTTTAATGGCGAATATAACACCTTTTTTCATACATATTATGTTACTAATAAAATCACAAGCTTAATACTTAAGAAGAGGTTAGGAACAGTCAGAATCAAAAACATCAATAAGGTATTTTTTCAACCTGTTTTTATATAACATATATCCTATTAATTCCAAACTACTTCTAGCGTTTTATTATTAGAATGATATTTACTTATTTTAACTTTAGGTCCATAGATTATAAAATAGGTAAAATTGGTCTCTAGAGGTCTGCGAGAACAAAGTCACGCTCGGTTAGGAATGTTTATACAGTATGATTTGTTCAATGAATATGCAGTTTAATTTTATAGGTATGTGAAAACAAATAGTGTGAAACGTTCAGCAAACCCATTAGGGGCCTGCGTAAGAGTGCGTGTTCCCTCAGGGTGGCGGGAGTGGTTCAGTAGGTTATATGTTCCCTCTCGCCCTTTCAGCTTTCAGCACATAATGTAATACCTAGGGCTACCCTAGTTTACGCACGTCCCATCCGCGCAAATCCTTTTTGCGCTAATTAGGTCACAAACTGGTAGGTATATAACTTTAGAAATTACAAAAAAGTATATCTTGTTTCGAATTGAATTTTTGAATTTAAAAAAGAAGTTATTGCATCGACCTATGTATTAACCATTATAGGTATGTGGTATTTTCTAAGCCTTCTTACATCGTCTATTGGGCGGTTTGAAATCTTGTTATAGCAGCATGACGTTTTCATGTCTACGTTAACCATCTTGAAGTGGTCAGAATCATTATCACATAGGAAAGTTAGAGTAAGCCCCTTTCCAGCAGCGAGTTCATAGCTTACATAATGATGATGATGATGATGATTCAATGGAATATAGTTTCTTTAGAAAACATCATCTTATAATGATAAGATGGATGAAGAATCAAAACTAATAAAATAAATTTTAACTCATATCATATTTCAAATTTGTAGATACTTGTAGATTGGTAGACATTCTCATTGTTCTAATAAAATGCTTTCTTTGAATGATTCAAGTAAAGTAGGTTCTATAAAGAAATAGAGTTAAGCTATGAGTCTTAAAAAAGAAAATTGGACAACCAGCTTAGTAAAGAGGCCGCAATTGTTCATGCCGATGCATAAAAATATTTAAAAAAGATATCTTAGATAAAAAAGATTGTCTATTACATATTCATTAATGATAGTTAAATGAAAACTTTTTTATTGTAATTTGTATGTTTGTTGCAGAAGTACCTATGCAACAAGAATATTTATATGAAACTTTTTTAGCATTAGAAAAAAGTATTTAATCAAAATAATCTGCTAATTGGTATAGATATAAAGCAGTTTAGATATTGTTTTGGTTTAGTCGATTTTAAATAAAATTGTTAGGTAAGAAAATAATGACCAATTTAAAAATTAAGTCAGGGTTAGTAACGAGTCTAGATTTGTAGGTTACGCGTGCAGCCTATTGCCCTGTGGGCGGGGCGATTAACACATACATCCATGCTATACGGCACATAGGGCACGCATACACGCACAGCGGAGGAAATATTCGCAATTTGAAATTCTTTCCCGCCTTTCTACTATATTTACTTTTTAATTAGTGCCAGTATGGTTCTGTGGCGCAAAATAGGTGGCTATAAAGATTAAGGGTTTTATGTGGTCCTAAAATAAGACGTTAAAATGGTATTTACAAAACTTAATTGAATTAATGGATAAAATATTCCTTATCTTATAGTTCAAAAGAATGAAGAGACAAAAATAGAAAGAAAAATGTTAATGTCATTTAAGAAACTAGAACTACTTTTGTCATCTCAGACGTCAGTCTCAAATGCCATCGTACTATGTTTTATACATACGCTATCAAATTTACGCAACTGTCGTGTTTATAAAAAAATATATTTACCCGAATATAAGGTTTCAAGATTGTAATTATAACCGTTCTTTTCATCTTTCTTTTATAGTTAAAAATGACTTAAATGTTTCACAGCCAAGCTCATTTATATTTTCTCCACAAAAAAAAACTTTCCCGTTTCCGTTTCCGCAGTGGCAAAGGAAAAAATCTACGCGGCTCCGTCGTTTCGATTGTCTTTATGTATTCCAAAGCGTGCAGAATTAGATCTCTCTGACGTAGATGGGGGAGTTGGGGGGTGGAAGGGGAAAGGGGAAGGGGTTCACGCTGCATGGCCCCGCGTGTCGTGGGGAACTCTCTAATGAACTATGAACGGTACCTAGTTGCGTATGTAAAACTATTTTGTACCTATAAAACTATACATACTTACTACCTACGCTTATAAAACTGTATCGTTATTTTCACACTACGTTGCAATTTGATGTATAATTTTTTAATAGAACCTTTTTTAATGTTTCAGAGGAGTGGAAGGCAGCTTACCTGTACTGTTCGTTAGACTATGCAATATCTAAAATATTTATTTTCAATAAAACCTTTTTCGAAGATTTCTAACTTTTTATAGGGAATCAATAATTTTTCAAGTACATATATATTTTAATATAATTATACAACGCTTGATTACTATTTTTCGTGATATACTATCCTTGGACACACGAAAAACCGCGGGCGATAACTAGGGCACCATAAGTATAAAATAGATAAAGATGCGTCTGTGTGCTAAACTATAATTATTCCAAAGTTTTAGACTTGGTAATTTAACTAGATCATGCTAGACTCGCTGAAGTCTATTTATGGACTTGACCTGCTTAGTCTGCCTGTTTAGCTAATACCTACACTTAAAGGTCGATTTCTATAGAAAAGGGTTAATATATGACAAATATTTTATAAGAACCTACAACTTTATTTATTTTGTGTCTGCTTACAGTTTACATTTAGGTTAGTAAGTGTAGTAAAATTTGTCAATTTTACAAAAACATTAACCCCTCTTCAGAAGGAGGTCTCCGGGGAAAAAAGAGTTCTATTGCTTTTCTAAGGATTCCAAATTTATTTCTACCATATAACTCAATTGGTCAGTTTTTTTATAATATCAGTATATAAGGTAGATGAATCAATTTTATTTTAGTTAAGTTTTTGTTTATACTAAAATAAATAGTAGTACTTTACTACTAAAACTAGTACTTTACTAGTAGTTGGGCGCCAAATGACTTACTCAACAATTTAAACAGTAAACTGCATTGATATTAAAAGGTTATATTTAAATCACTAACAGAATATATGATACTTTATTAGCGTAGAAGAAAGTAAAGTATCTAAAAAAAGTACAAAGTAAAGTAAATAAAGTATAATATAAGTCCTTGGACGCCCAATGACGAAATGTGTTTCTTCTTCTTTCTTTCTTTTAAATAATGGCTTCGTGCGTCTAGCACATTTAGCCAGTGTCAAGAAAGTCATATATTAATAATATATAATTCATAGTAAATGAGAATGAGTGGTGATAAAGATGATAAGTGGTAAATGAGATACCCTCCCCTAATCTCCTTGAGTCCTCAGTAAAGATGTGGGACTATACTGAGATCTCACATGGACACCTTGAGAGAAATTGAAAAGTGATGTTGCACTGCTTTGTTTGATTGACTAACATTCATGTACGTTCACAAACACTTAACGGTTAATAATCCACCGTTATTAAACATTAATGTTAGAAATATCACAAATTTTAGAAAATTAAACAAAACTTCAGACATGACGCTTCACTTTCCCGCCAAGAAGTAAATGTGTTTTTTTTTAATAAATAGCACTATATTTTCTTTAAATCAGTGCAGTTTACTGTTTAAACGTTTGCGGCCACTCGAGGCTGCGTTGCCGCGATGGTGCCGCGGTGCCAAAGTGCTCGGGGCGCGGATCCGAATGCGCGAGCACGCGTGCACTTCACGCGCGTCGCACATTGCACATCGCTTGTACTCTCTCTCTCTCATTAAAGGTGTTGAGTATTTTTTATCTTAACGATGTATAAACTTCTACAGTTCCCTTTATTTATACAAAATATTTAGTTTGCAAGATGACATGTACATAATTTTTTTACCTGTTTAGTAATAAATAAATAAATATTTTCTGACAATTATAACAATTATTTTAGTTCCAAGATAATTATAATTTAGAACTTGTGTTATGGATACTTAATAACGCATAAACATGCTTGAATATTCCTTTTATTTTTATATGTACATACATAAATATACATAAGAAAACAAATATTCATGTTTATGCAAACAAAGATTTGACTAGTTCTTCTTACAGAGCGGTGGGTCGGAACTGGCACTACATATTTTTGGATGTAATTGAATCTAGGCTTCCTGATTTTAGTGTAATCATATTTCGATTGTTTTTTATATCTATATATAGTTTTGACGTTTTTATACTATGTAATAGATTATGAAACGAAAATAAATCAATTTAAAGTTTGATTGAAAAATTCTAATTATGTATAGTAATTACATTGCTGGGTAATATTTCGAACACAGCTGTAAGTTCGTAAACTGCTTCGCTTAGCGTCATTTTTATTTATTTGCGTCATTAACTGCTTAAATAAAATAATATTACAACTATTTACATACATATCCTTAAATAAATTCTATTATATAATAACTTTTACCCAGTTTTACCTATTGCTTAACCAATATTTATAATTTTGCCTGGGTATTGATTCTCTACATTGTGAAACCTACTATTTGAATACTTACATTTGTTTGCAATTATTAATTATTGAAACATCTTTATTTTGTACAGACTTCTCTATTATAAATTTCACACACATATGTATTATGTTTCGAAGTAACAGTTGCAAACTATATAACCCATAAAATGTAATACGATTTGATACTTGTAGATAAAGAAATCCATTTAGAGATTGCGCGTAAAGCCAAAGTGCATAACATTAGTTATTGAAACGGGCACCGCATTTATTTTTCATAAACTTTATTGCTCCGAGCTGTATAAGTAGTAAATTGTAATAAATTACTAGATCTGGTCGGGGCGTACAAAATCCAATTTTAATAGTAATAATAAAATGCATTCATTCTGGTTTCGTGCTGAACGCATGGCAAGGGTGCATCGACGCACCCCTCACGCACTTACACTCACACACGCGTCGGAGGGCCGCGATTGGTTGTCATGTGGGCATTGTTTGCGTGTGTGCGTGCCTGCTCGCTCGTGGAAAAGAGGTCGTACGCCTAGAGTTATTTATAACGCGCCGTTGTAGGTTGTATGAATTAGTTGCGTGCATTGGGGTAGTCTTTCCTTGGGAAAAGTATTGATTTGTTGCATGCCGGCCGGGGTGGCTTGGAGCTTTCGCGAAGTCCTGCCCGAAAGCGGTATCTCCTCTTTGAATAAATACAACTGATAGACTTACGTATTCAGTTACGATAACAAGATAAACGATTATGTGTACTTCAAAAATAATCTACATTTTGTTAAAAATTATAATGATTTAAAAAAAAAATTACGCCGTTAGTTTTCCTAAATATCAGAGATGTTGTCCGTGTACGTCATCTTGTTTTGTTTAAATGTGTGTAAAATAGATATGAGTGTTTTTTAATCTAAATTATATTTAATTATTACTAAAGATGCAAAGTTGCTGCAATCAACCCTTAATAAAGCAGAACAATATTTTTTTTGACATCTATTAATTTTTTACGTTTGTTTAACATAGAGGTAAAGTTCGATATATGAAGGGAAGATAGTTCCCACTGCCTAATTAAGGGTCAATAAGCCGAAATAATTGTATCGCGAATACTTTTTGTTCGATCGAAAGGGATCGTATTATTGTTAATTGACAAGGTACGTAAATGTACGATGTTAGTTCAGTGTGGATATGTAACCTAAACACGTATTAACATGAAAATGAAACGTAATCTTTGTGAATCGGAGCGTCCGCACCGGTTGAAACCGGTTCAATCTTATTCATACCCGTTCAATGAGCGGCAGTTTTAATTCTCCATATAAATTTTATTATTCATCAACAATAGTTCTTTCTTTAATCTCTTCAGATGGCGAAGCGGCCATATTGTCGACTTTTATTTCAACTTTGTTATAAAAAAAAACATGAGGCTGCATGTCAGTATTTATTTCGATTACATATTTTAGTTGTGAATTAAAAAGAAAAGATTATTATAAACCGGAATTATCCTTTTTTTTACTGGTTAAATTCTGTTGTGAATAAAGTTGGCATAATTGTTGATTTTAGTTACAAAGTGTGGGTATAAAATTTGAAGGCTATAGGTCTCGCAACTGAGCTATCACCGTCAGTAATCCTCCAAGCAAAGAATCTTAGAATATGAAAAACACTATTATATGCAATATAATTTAATTCAATTAATACATACAGCGCTCGTAGCTCTGCGGTGTTCGGTGGTCGGAAACGATCACCAAAGTACAGCAGAGTTTACAGAGGCCAGTCCTTGGATGGGTGACCGTTTGTGTGGCATTTGATATCGAGCGCTTCCGTGCTTCGGAAGGCACGTTAAGCCGATGGTTCCGGTTATCACAAAATGTGGTAGTCGTTAAGCCATGTTAGAGGCCTAAATGGGCGGCTTAAAAAATTCTATCAGCAGGACGCCATACACATGCCTCCGCCAATCCGCACTGGGTCCGCGTGGAATACCACCACCCAATACCCTCAATCCTTGATATGTGTGATATGTGTTAATCGGCTGTGATGATGATGAATACATACATAATCTACTGCCCATTATCCTATTTAGAGTGGGCTGAAACCTTATTACAACTATGTAAAAGGTATTATAGTTAAAAAATATATATATTTTATATATATATAATAATTATTTTACTTATACATAATGTTTGAGTTAAAAAACGCGGATTCCATTCCATAATAGATCTAAACCTTTTAGTTGGAAACAAAGTGAGCAGAACTCATGATGGTGGCTGCGGCCGCGGCAAAAATGTCTAATTTCTAAATACGCACCGACAAACGACGCACATTACAAAGCTTTATTTGACGCTCGTATTAATAAAAAATATTTATGTTACCAGCCTCCATGTTGGGTTTGAAAGTTACCTAGTGTTGCATGTAAAGGTTCCCTGCAAGCTTATGTCTTATTTGTGTGCTACTGTAACTGTATGTATATATTGTGTTGTAATGTAAGGAATGAATGTGTCATAGCAGTGCTCTCACAAACGGTATCTACGGAAGACCAGCGTTTTCGTGACACCTCGGCTTTATGCTGAGTGGATACCTTATCTGTGACACTCTTCAAATAGTTACTTAAATATAATGTACCTGTTTTCTTTTGATGTTGTCACAGAATAAATTCTTTTTCTTTCTTTCTAAAGTTAAATATGACAGTACATATGGTGGGTTCATAAGTTAAAATGACAGTTGATACAGTGAGTTTGCAGTTATCTATAGTACTTATATAAATTAAAAACTGAGTAAAGTATTCACGGAAACAGAGACAAATAGAGACGAAGTCAGCTTTCCTATTTTTTCTCAACTAAACTTGAACAGACGTAGTTTTCCTACACTTGTGTAAGTGACAAAGAAGTTAGGTCTAAAACTCGACTTTGCACATTAAAACTAAAAAAAGCACTTGTTTTTGGAAACGAAACTATGATTCAAGGTGTCTCTTTTCGCTTTGGCGCAAATGACTTTGGATTTGTAACTTTACGTAACTTTGTCATCAAAATATCATTAAAATATCGACATTTATCAGCAAAAAGTCTGTAATATTATAATTACAAAATAAAAAACAAGCTTGTTGAAACTGTAAAAAAGTATTTATCTTTATAATAAAGTAAATTAATACAGAAACAAGCTGGCTGAAAATAAGAAAAAAATCAATTACGCAGCACCGATTCCAGTTACACGCGACGCTCGGAGTGGGATGCAAGATACATCATTATCAAGTTGATTCGCCTGCCCGTTATATAAGCTTAAAAGCTTACCTTTACATTTTAAATTTTGACTACTTTGACTACCAAGCAATATACAGCAATTAAGCCTAAATAAATTTAAATTAACAATAAAACGCAATCTGTCTTTAAAGGGATACTATTCTATTAAAGACTATATGGCTGATAAAAATGCTTGGGATTAAACCGCCGTTTCATACAGGCTATTCTAATATGAATGACTTAAAGCATGAATATTGTTATATTATGTTGCATTGTATAGCGTCACAGACAAATGAAGATTGTAACTAACCAATCGATAATTTAAAAGAGCATAGCCTGTGAGTTTCTTGCCAGTTCTTCTTACAGAGCGGTGGCTCGGAACTGGCACTTAGATTCACTTACACTTAAATATTTTTTATTTTTTTAAATTGTTTGGTTGCAAGTGAATCTAAGCTTCGTGATTTTAGTATAGTTATATTTTATTTGTTTTTGTTATTTTTTTATAATTTTGACGTTTTCAAGTACTATGTAATAGTTTATGAAATAAAGTATTTTTGACTTTGACTTTTTTGACTTTGACTTTGACTGACTAAATAATCAAAACGCTGCGTTATGCATAATACTCTAAAATAGTGATTCCATATTGAAGATAATTAAAATGTATACAAAAACAAACTGTCTAAAAAATAAGAAAAAAAAATCAATTACGCAACCGATTCCAGTTACACGCGACGCTCGGAGCGGGCTGCAAGATGCATCATTAACAAGTCGATTCGCCTGCCCGTTACATCAGCTGATACCACAAAAAGCGCCTCAACATCTGCCGGCCGCCGTGAATCATTGGCCCTCGGCTCGTGCCGCTTCGGGAAAAAAATCAAAAGTGTAAACTCCCACCGTCCGTTATAATCGGCCGTGGGAGGACCCACGTGCCATTCAATCGGCAACTGTTACAAATCCAGTTTTACTTTGGTCCTAGCAAGTTTTAAAACTTCTGATTTTTTTTTTGGAGTTCGAAAATTAAATGTCCGTACTTGTTAATAATGACAAGAAAAGGTTTCGTCTTTTTTGATTTGATGTGGATAAAAAAAAATATTACTTTTGCCTGCTACGAAATTATTGCGTATTAGAACTTGTATAGGGATCCTACCAAGACCTAAGGAGCCCAAGTTAACCTCACCTGCAAGTGGCGCACCTGCCGATAAACGGACGAGGCTCTGGCGAACATAACAGTGCCCGGTAAGCGGCAATAGGCTCGCTACTTATTATGTGGGACCAACCATATAATGGGAGTATAATATGCCTCTGCCTACCCCTTCGGGGAAACAGGCGTGAATGAATGTATGTAGTAGACCTTTAAGGTCAACGAGATCAACGACTTTTATTTGATAAGATGAAGACAGTGACTGCACTAGTTTTAAACCTGGTCTAACTAACTATACCTTACAAAATTTTAGCCTGAAGTTTGACTCGCGTGTCAATTAATCGGCAACTGTTACAAATCCAATTTTACTTTGGTGAATTTATCGCAGGTTTATGTTATGTTGTAAATGTTCGTGTTTATTGATTTGTTTTTAAAAATAGTTCAAAAACTTATTAGTTTTGTTTGCAACACTATGGTAGTATAATAGACTTTTTTATTTATACTTTCTAAATTTGATTCACAATTGAAAAATTTTTGATAATTGCTTCAGTAGTTTAAGGGAAAATAAGAAAAAAACAAACAAATACTAATGTAATATACTAGTGTGTAGAGGTAGAAATTGTTGAATAACTAAAACATAAATTAAACTTAACTACACAATCATCCCCAAGGTAATAAGTATTGCAGATATTTTACAACAATAAATACGCCAGAATGTTGTCATACCCACAAAAACAAAGGAAAACTCGTTTGAACTAATTCGCATAAATAATTTTACTCTGAGACAAGGTCGAATACAGAACCCATAAATTTACATCGTAAGGTGGCATAGAGCACAGCATGGCGTCTTTTCGGTACAAATTAGAATAAATGTAGAAAAAAGTATTAATTTGGGTCACTGACTTCTTTATGGCGATTTATAAGTCTAAGCGATATTGCTTTTAGCGCAACAAATTGGGTTATAAATAAAATGGTGACGTATTTTACTTTTTCAGTACTTAAGTTACATTGAAAAAATATAAAGTGGATAGATATTTCATGAATAGTGTAGGTAGGTATGAAACAAAATGGCGATTACAAAGTGCGATAAAAGCCCAAAGATTTATTGCAGACTCCAGGCGATGTTTATTGCTCAATTGTTTGTGGAGAGTCAAAGAAAAACATTATTACTTACTTACTTTTGTGTTACAATTTTTGGCACAACATTATACTTTTGCTAGTATCAAGAAAATAGGTCGAACAGATTTTCTAGCCAATAATATACTTCAGCTGTTTCCAGTGGCTATCAACACTTCATCAATTTATAGAACATAGTTCATAATTAAGAATCGTGTAGTTTTATAGTGTTGAATGACTTTTGAATAGAAGTTGATCTAGTAGTCTTTTATGGTTAAGGTTTTTTTCAAATAAACTAAGAATTTAAACTTAACCCCTTTTTGACTTTATTAATTATAAATAAATTACACCAACTAATGACTACTGTCAGTATTTAAGAACAGTCGCATTTGACATTAGGTTTATCTAATTAAATATTGACCTTAAATTACATGGGTTAAATTGAAGAAGGGTGTATAAGGATTCTATCAAGACCTAAGGAGCCCAAGCCAACCTCACCTGCAAGTGGTGCACCTGCCGATTAACAGACGAGGCTCTGAAGAACATAACAGTGCCCGGTAAGCGGCAATAGGCTCGCCACTTATTACGTGGGACCAACTATATAATTGGCGAAGTGTGGGTGTATAATATGCCTCTTCTTACCCCTTCGGGGAAACAGGCGTGAATGTATGTATGAATCGAAGGAAAAAGTTCAAGTGAAGCTACTGTAAGCTATAAATTCTATTGTTTATTGTCTCCCAAAATCGTATACCACACAAAAAAAATAATTCAAAACTCTACCTTCACATTTACAATATTTGTGTCTTTTTAGAGTATTAATCGTTTTATAAATAGCAAATTAAATAAACTATAATTATAACTTCTTTATTGACATGGTTTCATGTCCGTTCATTCATGTTAAACATGTTAAACAAAAGTCACCATATTCATATCAAGTTCAGATTTATTGATGTAAATTTTGTTTTTGAATCGGCTTTGGAATATGAAGTAGAAATCACCATAGATTTCATATTTATTGATGTTTATTTGTTTATAATAGATACATGACAATGTAATTACCTTTTGTGGTATAAATAGCATAATATAATTATATACTTTTCACGTAGTGCCGTTGCATAGGTATTTTGTAAAAAAAGAAGTGCTATCTTCGACAGCGCGCCAACGCGAATAATGACACATCGCGGCAGTAATTTATCCTCCTCTCTTCTAAGTTGCCATACCCTACAGGGTCCATATTGTATCTGTGATATTATAAATAAAATCTTTGTAACATATGGAGTGCAATAAAGACATTGAGTATTGAGAATTTTCCAAAACTAGTGCAAATTCGAGCTTCGATTTGTAAATATAGTGGATATATAACTTTCTCGGCAACGAACAAGTGTAGGAAATTACTAAATATATTTATTGCTCTCCACAAACAGTTACAATAGGATGTTAATATATATTATAGTGCGTTGTGGACCCTGTCGGGCACGGCAAGTAGAAAAGAGGCCAATATATGCTTTAACTTATAATAAAAAAGTAAAGTGGCATATTATAGTGATTTGTGACTTTCCGTGTTGATTCCAAAACTGCATAGAACCTAGTAAAGTCTCCACTTCTTTACTGGGACAAGACTTTGTCTTAACTAAACTATAACGGATTTGGCTTTATCTATGATTAAATGACAGAAAAGCTGCATTTATAAAAGCACATGATTTATTTAATAACTTGACCCTGGCAAATACTCTAAACGAGTAAGTCCATTCTAAAAAAATACACTAAGTATTTTTTTGTTTTTTAAAATAATGACTTCTTGCGTTTAGCACTTTGAGCCAGTGCAAAGATGTGGGACTATACTGAGATCTCACATGGACCTCTAGAGAGAATGTACCTACGTTTACAAACACTTAACGGTTAATTACTTATTAATGTGCAAAATATCACACATTTTAGAAAATAAAACAAAGAGCAGACAGGACTCTTCACTTTCCCGCCAAGAAGTCCTAAGTAATTATTAGTAATCAAGGAGATTCTTCGGTGATTATGATACTCTTTGATATTGAGACGTCATTCAACGGTATCATATTTTTTTATGAGGATCCGATACCTTATCATTATCAATCACACGTCAAAAGAACACCTTTACCCGACAATAGGTAGATAGCCGATAAAATCCTAGAGGCGGCCATGTTAGGCGCACGGTCGGAGCGCAAGGCGCGCGCAGCTGCCGCCCTGCGCGTGCGCACCAGATAATGTGGGCGACATATGAACTACAATATAAATAATGGTGTTCCAATAAAAAAGAAAACAGTGACGGGTGTCTAAATAATAGAGGTTTCTTAGCAACAGCTGAACATGTGGCTGGTCGAAAGGTGTGATTTTATGTAGGATTTTTTTAGTACTTTGATTATTTACGTATAAAAGATACTGCGCAAAGGCTGAAGTTAGGTGAGTAACCTCTCGGCTATGGCTTAGCTCTTCTATTTAGTAATACAAGTAAGTAAAACAGAAATGTTTAAAATAAGACTTCTAAAAGTGGAATAAATTCACCTTCAAAATAGATAATACCAATATATTCTTAGTTTCTGGTAAAGAAATTATTCAATTAAAACTCCAATATTGATCCAATATTTAATAATGGTGACTAAATAATAGAGCTTTTTTGGCAACAGCTGAACATATACATTTATACATTTACGTTTGTTTCCTCGAAGGTGTAGGCAGAGGCATATTATACGCCCACACTTCGCTAAATATATAGTTGGTCCCACGTAAAATAGCAAATCTATTGCCGCTTACCGGGCACTGTTATGTTCGCCAGAGCCTAGTCCGTTGATTGGCAGGTGCACCACTTGCAGGTGAGGTTGGCTTGGGCTCCTTAGGTCTTGATAGGATCCCTATACAACATATGCTTGGGCGAAAGGTGTGATTTTTGTAGTACCTTAATCATTTACTAGTAAGTTACTGCGCCACGACTAAAGAGAGTAAGCATTCGGCTATAACTTTGAGCGTTTATATATTAACTTAACGAAATGAAATTATATTAAATAATACTTTTAGGTTATTCGGAAAAAAATCACTGTGAAGATAAATAATGTTACTAATATTTTCTAGTAACAAGTTCACATGAGTATGTTTTTCAACCAGAAAATAACGTTTTGGGATAAGTATATACTACTAACTATAGGCTCAAATTTAAATAAGTTATCTCTTTTACGACCGCTATGGTGTGGTGGCGAGTACACCCGCACTCCACTCCTGAGGTCGTTCCCCACACAAGACAAATCTTTTTTCGTATAAATATGAATATTTGTTCTGGTCTGGGGGTTTTCCTATGTCTATTAAGTATGTATTTACAAAAAAAAGTACGTATGTTCGAGTATGTTTATCCGTTATTTAGAATCCATAACACAATCAATTTCTTAATGATACTTATCTTGGAACTAAACAGTTTGTGTAAGTATCAGAATTATTTATTATTTTATCTACTATTATATTACTTTTATATGTCTGCTATACATATAGTAACTATATTTCATTGTATAAAAAAGTCTTTATTTCGTAAACTATTACGTAGCACTTGAAAACGTCAAAATGAAATACATAAATAAAACATAATATACTACACTGAAATCAATATATAGGTACAATTTAAGTGTAAGCACAGTTATACTTCCATATTTACTGGTAGTCTAGATATTATTTATGTAATGATCTAATTGATCCAAATGATTTATCTTTTATAATTAATACTTAAGTGTATACAAGGCCTATTTGAATGAATAAATAAGTAACTTTGAGCTAAAAAAAGAGCCCAAAATTATTCCGAAAGTCGACCAATCCGTTGAATAGCACCACGATCAGGTGTAGAAGTACATGAGCACTCACAAAGTAGGCCTTAAATAATGGTAATTCCTGCCCGATGGGGAGCCACCCCGGAGCTTTACGGTGCTTGTTTTAAAACTAATTTGCTCAACTTACTTCGAAGCTGGTAACTTCTAATCGTAAATTAAGCCGAGCTACCTTCTCTTAGGAAAAAGTTAATTTTGCTTTGGAAAAAGAATATCTTATAGTATTTTCTAGTGTTTCCCTTTTTACTCTGTTCGCGGAGGTGTAATGTTTAATGTTGTTTTAGGATGGAGTTAAGGAGGTCTTAATGTGGGTGAGAATTTGAGATTTTAGCGTTTGTAATTAAGAGGTTTGAATGTGTTCGATCTTATTGATAATCGCAAAATTTGAATGTTGTTTTGGCGAGGTTTAATGTGTTTGTACATTTTTAATATTTCAAAAGCTGTGATCCCTTAAGTCAAGTTCAAAATCATTTCAAGTTTGGCTCAATAGAGCTCTTAAAAAAAAAAAATATTGAAAAACATTAACAATTTATAAAGTTACTTAAGTGAATTATGAATCGAATTGCATCAGCAACTTAATAAATATGTAATATTCACAACACACATATTATAACGGTATATTATGATTATTCGTTCAAAGTTATTAATTACATTGTGTTGTTAGCTTTATTCTTTGAAATTTTTCACAATTTAGTTTATGGAATTGCAAATTCCATAAACCAAAGAAGACAATGTTTTGAAGGTTGCACAAAATTCTGACACAACATTATGACTGTACCACCATTTAGTCAAGTTTCATTATCGTTTTTTACAAATAAAAAACTTACAGAAAATGGACAAAACAAATAACAAAATAGGTTGGAAGGAAAGCCCGCGATTGTGTCACGGACTATTAATTTCACTGTGATATTTTTTATTACTTTTTTATGGTAATGGCGCGTTGTAGTCTTTTGTTTCGTTCGAAAATTGTCAAGATTCAAAAAAGGAATGACGAAAAATTGTCTCGATGACAATTAAATCGAGACCAACAGTTACAACCATGCTCAAATCCAGAGTTTATCGTTTTATTTGATACTTTAAGTTTATTTTTGATTGTTGCTGATGAGGAAACTTTGCGCATTATTGTTATTGTAATGAAAGAATTGATGTGAAAAACAAACGAAATAGTCTTTACTAATAATATAAAAATAAATGTTGATTTTTGCGATTTCATGGCTTAATTCCTGTAAAACATAAAGGGGGTGGTATATAATATACTATTTATTCCCAAAAACGCGACGAATGTGACGATTTTTGTAAACTTTAGAAAATGGTCAATAGACAATTGACGTCAAAAGTAATCTTTTGTACTTTTGTTGTCGAGAGTATTATAGTTTGTCTTGAACTAATTTGAGCGCTTAGCTTAACTAGTTTGCAGTAACTGGAGGAGGTAACTACAATGTAACTCTACAGGAAGTATGCTTAATGTTCTGTGTTACTTTAAGGCTTCCCTTAACTTGCATCTTCAACTATAGTCGTTATACGGCCTTCATAGTTCCTTAAGTTTTTTTAAAAGTAAACTGATACTCAAAGCAGTATGGTAGAGTATGTTCGAATAACAAGGAAGTGTTTTGATCCAAGTGCATTCTTCCCGCGGTCAACCTCCTTGCTCAATCTTCGCGCCAATCGCAACTGACAGCTCATGTCACAGAGACAATTCAAATGTTCTTTTTAGAACGATTTTAATATTTAGTCGTTTCCAAGTTTCTTTCTTTTACTAATTTTGTATATCGCTAGGGAAGTACCTTACCACGTAGGATGTCTTTTTACATATAATGTTCAACTTACAAAACTGTTTTACATTCCACAGAAACATCACATTAACATCATTAGTAAAGACTTTGCAAAGTACCAAAAATCAATTCTCGTTCTCGTTCTGAACAATCTTCACAGAATTTGCATCATAGCAGGAATCAGTTAAAGATTTTTTTTCTCTTCAGTACATAATAAATCGGATCATACGGATGTATAAAACATGACTGCTTAATATTTGTTCTGCTGAGCATTCCTGCGCACGTATCAGCCAGCGAGGATCCGCGGCCTTCAATTTGTTCAACTTGAAATATTTCGTAAAGTTACTTTGTCATAAAAACTTGTTTAGATAAAGTAATCAGCAATAATACTTGTAATTTCGCCTGCTGCTAACATACACAAGTTGGAATTTATGTACTTTTATTATAAAGTAATAAAAACTCGTTTGTAATAGACCTTTTTGTTTACAAAAAAAAACTTTTTTGGTGTTATATATTTTTTTGGGGATATATTATTTTATTCCACTCAGTAACTAGTAATTATTTAATTTGCATTGCAAAACAATTAAATATCAAGAAATATAATACAAAAGACACACGCTACAGTAACCTAGCTACGCATAGCGCAGCGATTCTATTGGTTCTAAAAAACACATTCCTCGAAACGCATCCTAGCTCATCACTGGTGGAAACGCACCCTTAACCTACTAGGGGCTCCTTCCTGATTTTAAGACCGGTAGACCTTTTGCGAAAAGGAAACTCTGCGACTAAACTAAAGTACGTACCTTCTTCTCGGTGAGTTTCTCGCAGCGCCTCTGCTTGCATATCTGATGAGACTTGTCGTTGCGGCAGGGTGCGCAGTCGCCGCAGTTGTCCTTGCGCTGGCACCCGATGCACTCGCCGCATCGTTTTCGCTTCTTTTTAGTCTGTCAGGGCAGGATAATATCTTAGTCTTATCATTTATGTAAAAATATTGGCAGGATCTTAGGCTTATTATTTATTGTATAACACTTAATTGTTAGGGTGCATAGTTCCTACCAAGACCAAAAGAGCCCAAGCCAACCTCACCTGCCTATCAACGGACAGTGCCCGGTAAGCGGCAATAGGCTCGCCACCTATTACGTGGGCCTATATAAGTGGCGAAATGTGAGCGTATAATATGCCTCTGTCTACCCCTTCGGCAAAACAGGCATGATTATATGTATATATGTAATTAAAAAAAATATATAATGATCAAAAGTCCATTTGTTTCATTTAACACATAGTGAACAAAAAAAACAAGGAAAGTTCAATGCGTAATTTGAAAGGATTACAGCATTTAATTTTAAGACATTGTAGTTTTTTCTTTTATTCACCCCTCAATAAATATCAAACTAACCAGACTTTTTGGTTTAAGATAATCTAAGTTAGATACGAAACTATATTATTTTTATGACGTGGGTATTAGGCATTTAGTGGCCGCTATCACTTTAATCGTTAATGACAAAATAGTTGCTACCATAATTAGGACTTTACGCACCTCTGATAAGGTCGAAATCCAGTAAAATTTTCTTAATTCTAAAAGTATATCGCAACTTACAGCATTTCATACATCAGAGTTACGTGAAGCACACAGCCAAATAAACTACTGTTGAAATATAACATTAATTACTATAATTAGTTGTAGTTCGTAGTCAATGTGCTACGAGCTACGGTGCTACGAGATTGTTTGTATAATTATATCTAAGTAATTTTTCCTAGTATTAAGTTCATTTTAATTTAATTTATGCAAATCCGTCATATTTTAATGTTTGTTTGTAAAATTAAGAGCTATTTAATGCTTATGAAAGTTATACGGTTCTTATATAAAAACATTTCTTTTTGTCCGATTCTTGTTTAAAAATTTGAAAATATCTTTCCCAATTTTCTCGGAGATTTACTAGCAGATAGATAAAACTTAGGCTTTGTAACTTTGAAATAAGCCAAATTCACGCAGACGAAGTCGTAAAATTTATATGTTGCTTAACCCTTTTAGTTCAAAAAACTTCTGGCAATAAATAAACACCTCAGTTTAATTAAGTCTTTCGTCCTTTTTTCCATATGTATTTAAAATGTATGTATTATGTATTATATTATATTATATTACGTATTACTTTCACTTATAATTCTAGAAAAAAAGATAAAGCTCAATTGCAAAAAGTATGTCACACTGACATCAAGTGACAGCTGATTTATGTATGCGCGCTCAAAAAACACACCACCCTGTAATTAGTTGTGTACAACAACGCACACATGTACTTACATGTGAAATAAAACATGTAAAATGGAACATGAAAACCAGCTAACTGTACCAATTGTCATATCAAAGATCTGGACATTGCGTGTCCTAATATGAGCTCGTTATGAAAATTCTACTTAAATTGAAAATAAAAAACGTTAACAAACCATTCTTTATACCATACAACAATTTTGCCATACAAAGTACGGTCAACATATAAGAGAGCTGGTTTTCAATAAGCAATCTTGCAATGAAACGCTTTAAGCCGACATTTGCTAAAAAAACTGCGGTTAGCACAAAAGAGAGCTGATTTTAAATAAACAATCTTGTAACAACCGTGTAAAGTTGAAAGTTCAAAAAGGCAGTACGGCTAGCAAAACAATAATGTTAGCACTAAATAAAGATCTCTTGTTGCGAATGTTTAAAGCTGAATGTGCTATGTAGAGTACAATAAAAAGGGTCGCAATTATTCGCCAGACTACAATTTCGGTGCATTCTGCGCTTATTTTAATGGTGAGTCTCGGTCCTGCGCGGGCGCATTCGATCGAAACGGCGGCGGCGGGCTGCTCCTATCTGACACAGTTCTCATTTTCATATTATAATGTTTAAAGTATTTAACATAAACCTACATAATTATTAAAGTTTTGTATTTCGTATATATTTGGTGTTATAAAGAGACAAGCGCGTGGCCTATGGCCTAATGATAGTAGATCGATAGAATCGTAAATCGAAAAATAATAGGCATACAGGTATTTCAGAAAATAAACAGTTTTCAACGTAAAAAAAGTATTAAAACTTAGTTTTATACAAGAGATAAAAGTTATCAGTAAGATAATACCTATGTCTAAACATCTACTTTAAAATTTAATAAAAACTTCCTAGTTATATTATATGACATTGTGTCAGTTAAAATAAGCACAAAATATTATATGGAACTTTCATATTTAATTTGAATAGCATAATGTCACTCAAATACGTCGTGCCGTTTCTGCGGTAAGTAATAATAATTAAATTTTATTTCCCATACCTCGGTAGGTTCGGATATAACTACTATCGAGCAAAATGCCGACAATAATACGCGCAACAGCTGTATAACGTTGTAAGCAAAATTACGCCATTTTGTAACGCATTCGTGTAATTTCATTGGACGTTAGGTTTCGGTTATCGTCGGCCGCGATCGGAATCGCCCGATTGCGCCCGACAGAACGAACAGCTGACGATATTCGAAATTTGAACTTTTTTATTCTATCCCGTACAACAATACGTATAAACTTTTTATACGTCATTGTTTTTACTTCAATTCTATCGATGCTGTCTTTTGGTTTGTTTATAGTTTATAAATTGACATTTAACTAACATATTTATTGCTTTCCACTTTATAGTGCATACATAAATTATAAAAATATTTTAATGGCATAAAGTATAGATAAATATAATAAACTCTTAGAAGAAATTCTCAGTTGCCACATGACAAATCTGTTTCGTAGTATCAAAGACATTTACAACTTGTATATGGCTAATAAAATACTGGTCAACATATAAGATATTACATTTAAGGTATACATTGATTATGGTACCGCTCTCTTTCATTGCTGTTAATAAAATATATTTTACGTCTGTTTATACAAATTTGACGAATCTAAATGATCCTGTTCATGTTAAAGACAATAAAGAGTATTTTATTTTGATTTTCAGAGCGCTTCCATCCCAAAAGTAGGCAGAGCTCAAATTAAGCGTATTAGAGAACGATTAAACATACTTAATTTATTTTATCATAAAGTAAGTATAAGTAGACCTGAGGTAAAAAATACTTCCACTAAGAATGTTCTAATTCTTTAATTCCTGTTCCGTAACAAGCGGTATTAGCAGATGTTATTTCTACAGTTGCGTGGAATGCCAATGCTTCAAGCATAATTAACAACAATTAATATATTTTAATTAATAGTACGTATGAACATAAAAACTTAGTTAGAAACTTTTAACAAGGCCAATTCGATATGTAGGTATATATGTTAATATATGAAATTGGAATTTGAATAAATAATAGGACATATATATTAGGTCGGGGAAAAAGTCTTTTCGCATAACGTAGGTATAAACTTATTATAAAAATTTTTTGACTGTACTATTTGTGTCTGGCTGGTTTTGGTAACATTAAAAAGGTTCCATTATAAAGAAAAGAAAAAAATAAAAAAAAGTTGTTTCCCGCTATTTTTCATTTGTTTTTCTCTCCGTAAAAATGAGTGAATCTAATGAAGAAATTCGATACATTTTAAAATTTTATTATAAAAAAGGCAAAAATGCAACTCAAGCAGTGAAAAAAATTTGTGATGTTTATGGACCTGATGCAGTGTCAGTAAGAGTAGCACAAATTTGGTTCAAACGTTTTCAGTCCGGAAATTTTGATGTTAAAGATGCACCTCGCTCTGGTCGCCCTGTTACGAATAAAATGGACGCCATTTTTGAAAGAGTGGAGCAAGATCGGCATATTAGTAGTTACGATGTAGCTGAAGAACTGGGAATTGACCACAAAACAGTTTTGACCCATTTGAAGAAAGCTGGTTATACAAAAAAGCTCGATATTTGGGTGCCACACGAGCTCACTCAAAGAAACCTCATGAACCGTGTACTCATTTGCGATTCATTATTGAGACGTAATGAAACCGAGCCGTTTTTGAAGAGATTGATAACTGGCGATGAAAAGTGGATCACGTACGACAAGAACGTGCGAAAAAGGTCGTGGTCGAAAGTTGGCCAGGCTTCACAGACTGTGGCCAAACCTGGCCTAACACGAAATAAGGTGATGCTGTGTGTATGGTGGGATTGGAAGGGCATTGTTTATTATGAGCTTTTACCGCCCGGCAAAACCATCGATTCTGATCTTTACTGCCAGCAACTGATGAGATTAAAGGAAGCAGTCGAAAGAAAACGGCCGGAATTGATCAACAGGAAGGGTGTGGTCTTTCATCACGATAACGCTAGACCACACACATCTTTAGCCACTCTGCAAAAATTAAGAGAGTTCGACTGGGAGGTCCTAGTGCATCCACCATATAGCCCTGACCTTGCGCCTTCAGATTTTCACCTGTTTCGGTCTCTGCAGAATTCTTTAGGTTCTGTAAGGTTGACCTCAAGAGAGGACTGCCAAAACTATTTGTCCCGTTTTTTTGATCAGAAGTCCCAAAGTTTCTACAGTAACGGGATAATGTCTCTGCCCACAAAATGGCAGAAAGTTATTCAACAAAACGGTACATATATATTGTAAATAAATGTAAATAAACTTTGAAAAAAATGTCTTGACTTTTCATACAAAAATACGAAAAGACTTTTTCCCCAACCTATTACTTAATAGCTAAGATATCTAGATTATGCAATAGATTATACTGAGTTTTTGTAATAGTTTTTAGTTACTGCAATGTATTAAAAGCTTAATGCAAAGTCAAAAAATGTACGTAAAAATCTCACATGACAGAACTTCTCTCAGAACCGAACAACTTCTTCAGTGTTGTTCGGTATCCGTAGAGATCACACGCGTCGCACTTGATCTAGTATCTACGTGTTCGGAAGCGCTGACGCTGCAGTAGCGCGCGTCTTCGCTCGGTCGCGGCGATGACCCAGTTATCGGTAACACACATTATGCTGTTATTGTGAAATAATTGTTAAGGCGAATGCTACTTATTAATTAATAGTAATATGGCTTCGCAAAATATAACGCTAGTAACTGAAACGGAACATTTGTTATATAATCATTTTAACGAAGAAAAAGGAAAACGCAAGTTACTTGAGTGTCAAATAAAAGATCTCCAAAGTCTAATTATCGATCTCCAGCAGCAGTTGAAGAGCGCCCAAGAGCTAAACCTGAATGTTCTCCCCAAGAGTAAGCATTTAGAATCTGATGAGCCTTCTCGAGTCGAGTACGAGACCGATGAAGAAGAGCTTGCCAAAGAAACGGAGTGGGTTCGTAAGCAGAACCGAAAAAAACGGAAGTTGAATACAACACTGTCCCCACCCCATATTGATCATAAATCAAACATACCGACCGTAGAAAAGGTAAAGAAAATACCACCCCCGCCACCAGTTGTGGTGGAGAACATTAAGGACTATCAGAAGTTCTACGATCTCCTGTTGTCAGGTATTGAAAAAAATGCATTCATTGCAAAAATGATGAATGGAGACATCGTCAAAATCAACGGCTCTAACGAAGACTCGTATAGAGCCATTACAAAGCTGTTGTTACAAAATAACTGTCTATGGCACTCTTACGAGAACAAACAGGATAGACCAGTTAGAGTAATGGCCAAGAATGTACACTCCTCCTGTACTCCAGGAAGAATAATTGAGGACCTGTTATCTAAAGGATATAAAATCCAAGAAGCAGTTAATAAGCTGAGTTGGAAGAACAAAGAACCTTTAAACATGTTTATGCTTTCTTTCAAAAATGATGAAGACATAAACAAAATATATAATATTAAGACAATTCTGGGTTGTAAAGTAGAAATACAGCCACTCAAAACATCCAGACTAATACCACAGTGTAAACGATGCCAATCTTATGGACATACACAGAAATATTGTTCCAAGGAAGCGAGGTGTGTAAAATGTACTGGGAAACACCTAACTATCGACTGTAAAAAACCAGTACAAGCAAAGCCGAAATGTGTGCATTGTGGGGAACCTCACCCCGCTAACTATAGAGGCTGCATCGTGGCTAAAGAACTGCAAAATATCAAAAATAGGAAGATGAAGTCAAAGTCAACGTTAATGCCTAAGCCACAGATTCAAACTAGCAGTGGAAATGCTAGGAAAAGTATCCCTGGACCTGCTCGAATAGTGTCCCAGAGTGCTTCCTTCGCACAAATAGCCAAAGGTTCTCATCCACAAAATGAGCTAAAGAGCCCTAGTATGGATGATAAACTTAATAGAATTTTAGATATTATAACTTCTTTTGAGGATAGGCTAAAGAAGTTAGAAAATGGCGCTAAAATTGCTGTTTTAAAACAAAAGCAATGACTACATCACTGAAAATAATGGCTTGGAATGCCAATGGACTTCTGAGGCATTTAAATGAGCTGCAAGTGGTCCTAAATTTAGAGAATATAGATGTGTGTCTGATTTCAGAATCTCATTGCACAAAGGAATCTTACATTAAAATTAATGGCTATCAGACGTATATTGCCCTACATCCAGACAACTCAGCTAGAGGAGGTAGCGCTCTTATTATCAAAGAAAACATTAGTCATTATGAGAAGTTTAAATGCGAAGAACCCCATATACAAGCAGTGGCTGTCTGTGTAAAAACTAAAAAGTATCCGTTGATGATATCTGCCATATACTGTCCTCCTAAGTATTCCTTAAAAGCAGATCAATATAAATGTTTTTTAAGCCGACTTGGTAACAGATTTATACTAGGAGGAGATTTCAATGCTAAGAACACCTACTGGGGTTCTCGGCTAACAAGTACCAAAGGAAAAGAACTAATGAGTGCAATTAAAGAGCTGAACTGTGACGTCATATCAACAGGTAAACCAACCTATTGGCCAACTGATCCAAATAAGATACCAGATTTAATAGACTTTTATATTTATAAAAATATTTCTACCTCATTTGTCAATATAAAGCAAGGCAATGACTTGTCTTCCGATCACTCACCAATCGTTCTAACAATTGGGGAAAACGTATCATATTTGGAAAAAAACCCAGTTCTTATAAATAGAACCACCGACTGGGAGAGTTTTAAACAAGAATTAGATAGTAATATCAAGCTAAACGTACCTTTAAAAACCCTATTACAAATTGATCAAGATGTAGAGACATTTATGAAAAATATTCAACAATGTGCCTGGAGAAATACTTCACACTATGAACATAAAAATACAATTAGAAACAATAAGTATCCCATAGATATTAGAAACCTAATATTAGAAAAGCGAAAGCAGCGAAAAACATGGCAAAGAACAAGATTTCCTCCAGACAAACAGCTTCTAAATAACCTGTCAAAAAAGTTAAGCCGAGCAATACAAAGTTTCAATGAAAACTGCATGACAGACTATCTGACCAAGCTGTCTAACGATCGATTTACAGATTATTCATTATGGAAAGCCACAAACAATCTCAAAAGACCAACTGTGCAGATATCTCCGATCAAAACGAACAATGGGCGCTGGGCCATAAGCAATGAACAAAAAGCATCTAGTTTTGCACAACATCTTGAAAGTATTTTTGTACCTAACGATGGTGATGAGGATCACGTTACTTTAGACCTAAATCAGCGTAAAAGTGATGAATTGGAAATAAGGTTTACTACTCCCAGAGAAATAGTCACAGAAATTAAACTATTAAAACTGAAGAAATGTCCTGGCTTTGATCTCATTACTGGTGAAGTACTTCAAAACCTGCCTCGTAAAGCAATTATAAAATTGACAAATATAATTAATGCCTCATTACGATTAAAGTACGTTCCTCAATTATGGAAAGTAGCAGAAGTCATCATGATACCAAAACCAGGAAAACCGCCCCATGAAGTCACTTCATATAGACCTATATCATTGCTACCAATCATGTCAAAATTACTGGAAAAGGTGATTTTGAAAAGGCTTAAGCCAATCATTGAAAGTAGAAAACTTATACCTGATTACCAATTTGGATTTAGAGAAAAACATTCCACTATAGACCAAGTACACAGAATTACTCACGTGATAGAAAAGTCATTAGAAGAGAAAAAAGTCTGTTCTACAGTATTTCTAGATGTAGCTCAAACTTTTGATAAGGTTTGGCATCAAGGCCTTATATATAAACTAAGGAAAGTCCTTCCAGTACAATTTTCAAGTATTCTTGAATCATACATATCCGACAGGGTTTTTAGAGTGAGACAAAACGATGCATATTCAGAACTCTCATTAATCAAAGCTGGAGTGCCTCAAGGAAGTGTGCTAGGCCCGGTCCTGTACCTACTGTACACTTGCGATATTCCAGAATTAGAAGACAGCACTATTGCTACCTTTGCTGACGACACGGCTATAATGGCGTTGGGGTCTACACAAGTGGAAGCAGTGGAAAAGGTACAAACTGCTATCAACACCATTTACACGTGGACGAGGAAATGGCGAATTAAATTAAATGAGTCTAAATCAACTCATATAGATTTTACAAACAAGAAAAAAGTACACCATCCGATATATTTAAACAACACTGTAGTACCGTATGAAAATACTGCTAAATACCTAGGAATGACATTAGACACAAAGCTTCGCTGGAAAGCACATGTTAAGAAGAAACGCGAAGAGCTAGAACTTCGTTATAAAAAAATGTACTGGCTTCTGGGTAAACATTCAGCGCTATCGGTACACAACAAATTACTATTATATAAACAAGTCCTTATGCCAGTATGGACTTATGGTATTCAGCTCTGGGCTTGTACCAAACCAACTAACATAAAAATCATACAGCGGTTCCAGAATAAAGTATTAAGAGGCATTGTTAACGCACCTTGGTACATCAGAACCGACGATCTACATCGGGACCTTAAAGTGGATCTGGTTGTTAGCATAATAAGGAAATGTGCAGAAGCTCATGAAAGAAGACTTCATCACCATGTAAATGTTGAGGCTATCCAGCTACTCGACAACACAGACCTAGTGAGAAGACTGAGAAGGACAAAACCTTTTGAGTTAGTTTAGTGTAGTGTCAGTGAAGTGTAATACTGTGACTAAGAACACATTACTAAAGTGTATTCGCCTTAATAGAAACAATAAGAATAGTGTTATTGGACAAATTCTTAGTTTTGAAATATGTAGTAGTTTATGATAAAAGAAAATTACTAATTAGTCTTTAGATAGGCTAGATTGTAGTGGATATAAGATACCTCCTTTTAAATAAGGACAGTATTTTATATAGGTAAAAAAAAAAAAAAACATGACAGAACTATACAGGCAATTTGCAAGCGGTTAACTTTTAAGGCTAAGTTCTCATGTAACATCAACGAGAACAATCAAAATCTTGAAACAGCCTAATTTCCTACATACTTCTGAAGTTGTTAATGGATTTTTCGACCAGTCGCCCAGTCCAGTACTGAGCCTAGTTAAAAATTAAACGTTCTGGTACATAGTTATTTATATAGGAGTTCCCGCAATTGAGTCATCGCTTCCACTCAATAAAGTTATACGTGCCACAAACAGAACAAGTAAACTATTATTAATAGCCGTTAAACATCGATTTCTGAAGTAAAGTATGTAGTTTAGGCATAATTACGCACCTGTAACATTATAGAGCATAATTATACATAATTTGTTAAGACAAATTTGAGGCGTTGGCTGAAATATAAATAGTTACGATATAACATAATATTTAAAGTAAACTAACTATTTTAAATTACCGTTGAGGTAAATTCATGTTCTAAATATTTCACTGAGTATTTAAAAACGATAACTAAATTATAAATAATACTTGGTCGCTGTTCATTAGTTCCTTGGTTCGATTTCTACACAAGTCAAACACTTGTAGGTGATTTTGTGCTAGAAAGTGGTTTTTGATTATTAGTACGTATGTACAAAAAAAATGAGTCTATTTATTAACGTGAATATTCAACGGTCTGATAGATGCTTCATGATTATGTAAAATAGCCTTTTATTTATTTATATTATTAGTTAACCTTTAAATTATCTCGAAATTTATAAAAATAGTTTTATTTCGTATTAAATATTTAGATAGCTACCAAGAGAAGAAATAAGTTTCTCATATATAAATAAACTAGCGGCCGGCCGCGACTTTGTTGACGTGAACTATACATAAACGTTCCTCTTCAATCACTCTATGTATTAAAAAAACTGAATCAAAATCCGTTGCATAGTTTTAAAGAGCTAAGCATACTTTGTTTGAGACTTCTTCTTCTTCCATTTAAATAATGGCTTCGTGCGTCTAGCACATTTAGCCAGTGTCAAGTAAGTGATATATTAATGATATATAAATCATAGTAAATGAAAATGAGTGGTGATAAAGATAATAAATGGTAAATGAGATACCCTCCCCTAAGCCCCTTGAGTCCTCACTAAAGATGTGGGACTATACGGAGATCTCACATGGACTCCTTGAAAAAAAAATTTAAAAGTGATGTTGCACTGTTTTGTTTGATTTACCAACACTCATGTATGTTCACAAACACTTAACGGTTAATAATCCACCGTTATTACACATTAATGTTAGAAATATCACAAATTTTAGAAAATAAAACATAACTGCAGACATGACGCTTCACTTTACCGCCAAGAAGTCCCTTGTTTGAGACTATGTAGTAATAATGTGTTTTTTTTTACAAATCTTTAAAACAACGTCAGTGAAATATTACTTACTAGCCAAAAATAATTAAATGCAAATATAACATTGAAGCCGTTATAATTAGTGTATTCTAAGAAACGTACATATCGCATGTTAAAATTAATTTTTGAAAGTAGCAACTTTTTGTGCGAAATACATTTTTATTAGCATTCGCGTGTGTTTAATGATAGCGATGTTATCTGTGTTTTATTTTTACTGTTCTTTAAGTTAATGGCGAATTTAACAATCTGGATATTTGTACGAACGTGTATGACCTGGAGTTTAGACCTGTATTCTACTCCTGAGGTCTTGGGATTGATTCATACATTCGTATGTGTACACCTTTATCCCCGACGGGGTAGGCAGAGGAATATTATACGCTTACATTCCCAATGACATGGTTGGTTCCACGTAATAGGTGGCAAGCCTATTGCCGCTTACCGGGAACTTTTATGTTCGCCAGAGCCTCGTTCGTTGTTCAGCAGGTGCACCACTCGCAGTTGAGGTTGGCTTGGACTCCTTAGATGATGATAGGATCCCTATACACCTGGTATTGTGTTTGATTCGGCACAAATAATAGTTTGTACACTTCAGTGCGAATGTTTTCTTCGTTGTTAACTATTTGTAATTTAATTTACTTTGAAATGAAATAAAATATTTTTGTTTAAATATTAATGTTTTATCCGGTGCGTAGGACCAAATAGTACGCTTATTAAAGTTTTGATTAGTATGCGGTTAAGGCGCTGTTTTAGATGTCCAGGGTATGAATCCTATATACATAAAGTATGTGTATCCGTTGTCTAGTATCAATATCAATCAACTTTTCTTGAAGCTTAATAATACATTTAGATGATGTTTGACAAGTATGTTTTTTTTTTAATTTGACGCAGCTTATCGAAACCGCATTCTGTGGCTTATAAACACGCTCCATACCGTGAAAATCTAATCATATTATTTATGTGGTAAAACTATGCCTTAATATTGTTTCGATAAAATTGTGCTTTCATTTTAAGAAAAATTTATGTGTCAGCTTGCAGGCCAAATACTTCAGTACCTCCATGTTACATACCGCACGATCGAACACCTACACATAGTCCCTGTGAAAACTGAACTCTACTTAACTTCTGCGTTGGTTTCCGACCGAAAATCTACTAGTACAGGTGCTACCATAGAAATCTAAATAATAAGACGCTAGAAATGGTATGTGCCGCGTAGGACTATCGGAACACTTGTCGCCATTTTGTATATTTAAGTTCGAGATTGACGTTGCTGTCATTCACTACAGACACGTAAAACTATGCCTTAATATTGTTTCGATAAAATTGTGCTTTCATATTTTTTTCGGTTCAAATTTTTGTACTTCTCTAAATTATAAATAATCAAAAAAGGTTTTAATAGTAACACTCTATGCCATTATCCTGTCGCCTATCGATTATAACAGCGAGCTTTAATTTAATTTAATACCCAAGCTACGAGTGCCCAGGCATAAGTGTAATTCTATGTTTCATGTCTCCGGCCAATCGTCTGCCACTTAACAAATTAATTGAAATCTAAGATCAATTGCACTAACAACACGATAAAACAATTTAAATGGTTTCTTATACACTTGGCACTTTGTAAGGTCTAGCGATGTAAATAAATAAATAATAAATATTTTTTATTTAGTTCCAAAATAAGTATCATTAAGAACTTGTGTTATGGATACTAAACAACGGATAAAAATACTTAAATACTAATTTTTTGTAAATACATACTTAATATACTCTGGGTGTTTTCCTATGTATAATAAGTATGTATGTACAAAAAAAAGTAGTATTTGTGTATGTTTATCCGTTATTTAGTATTCATAACACAAGTTCTTAATGATACTTATCTTGGAACTAAATAATTGGTGTAAGTGTCAGAAATATTTATTTATTATATACATAGGAAAACGCCCAGACCAGTACAAATATTCATGTTCATGCAAAGAGATTTGTCCTGTGTGGGAATCGAACCCACGACCTCTGCAGTAAAGTACTGACCTCCACGCCATATCGGTCGTCATATATGCACAGACATTTCAGTTAGAATATGCACATGCAGTGTGTTATGCTAATAGCAACGTAACGTACATGTGGAGTAGCTACATCGTATATTGGAATTTGATTTAAGTAGACTCAGGGTATGCTGTGCGTATTTTCATATATCGTCGTTGTTCTGGGAAAACCCTGTAAATAGATGGTTACCTTATTTGAGTTATAGGCAAATGATAGTTCAGATAAAAATATTTTTATCAAAAAACATATCAACTTAAGTTTTTGTGTTTCAATATCATGCTATTGTATTTCGCAGACAAAGAGCATGTAAAACTGAGTCGATTATTTGTGTTAACTCATTTTATGAAAAAAAGTTATTTACTGGGTTTTCCCAGAACAACGACGATATGGTGTGCATGCCGCTGGTACAGTCACCGTCATATTATTGGTAACATTTAAAGCGCCCAATATATCAGAACTCGCCTGAACGCTCTGGAGAGAGTATGTGTCGATCTTTATGGCGCTTTAGATGTTACGAACTATATGATGCTTACTGTACTACAAAGCCAGTGTGATTTTAGACCTAGTAATATTATATATACTTTAAACAAACTGTTCGCTAACTTAACACATCGGCTAAACTTATTTTATATTTTGAAGCAATTTAAAAAAAGCTAGCTGTTAAAAAGGCATTAAAAGCTTTGAAGATTTATTACAAAAGCTGGTATTTATGATCATGTGCGATTTTGCAATAGGTTTTGGCGGAAATGGTATTTTTTTATCACCGCCCACTTGCTGATCCATCATGAGATAGCCAGCCATCACTAAAGCTTGGGTTTCGCTAAAGTTAGGTTATAACTACATATATGTCTGTAGATGATTTAAGTTATTTGAGTAAAGGCCTATACTCCATGAATGATTTTTTAGATATGAAATAAATGTAGCTAACCTAGTCCTAACGATAATTATAAGTAATATAAAAAATATGATATTAAAAAGAGTTGAATAAATAATTTATAATAATTTTATGAAGTAGGACAGTCAATCAATGTAATCTTTTTATGGATTTATGTTTGCATGCTATGTAATAAGGTAGCTAAGCAGGCAGAGTTTAAATAGTTATGATAAGATACACAACTTTAACTATTTATGGCAAATATATAAATTTGTATTTGTATATAAAAAAAATCGCTTCTTTTATTTGAGAAGCGGTTTTTGAAATTGAAAACAAAGCTTCGTAAAAAGTAAAAACAAGAAAATTGTCGTATGTCTAAATTATTTGAGGTTAGTAAACAATTATGCAGTATAATAATTTACTTTAAATATATACATAATATCACGGCTGTTTCACCGACGTGGTAGGCAGAGGCATATTATATGCCTACTTTTCGCCTGTTATATTGTTGGTCTTACGTGAGCCTATTGCCACTTAAATGTATATTATTTTCGATATAGACACACGTATAAAATTATTTATGATTGATAATTATTGTCTAATGCTTGTTCAGCTACGTCACTTAAGAAAAACTATTGAATGAATTAATGAACACTTTATTGTACACTAAATATAAAAAAGTAATCATATCACATAAACAAATATATGGTACAATGGGCGGCCTTATTGCTAACAGCAATTTCTTCCAGGCAACCTTAGGATGGACAGGAAACAACGAATAAAAAATAATTATATAGAGTAGGCACAACAGAGTGCTCTTGCTTACTTATAAGTAAATAATATTATGAAATTTTAAAATTTAATATTTACTTATTGAAATGAAACAAAAAAAAGCTTGATTCTATAAATTTTTTAAAGAGTATTTTAGTAATTTAATACCAGATGAAGTTAGAAAATAATGTCATAAGCTATAAATAAACAATTATTTCGACAGGTGCAGTCCTAACAACGTCCTTATATGCCTTGATCGGTTTGCAATGTCTATTGGAAACGATGAATAGCAAGAATGCCTGCGACACGTGCTCGTAAAGGTCTGGCCACGCAGAGGATTGACCCGATCTTTCTAGCGATTAGTGCAATTTCATCGTTTTGCCGTGCATCCTCAAAAACCTGAGGAATTGTGCAACGGGAATTGTTTTACAATTCAATGCAAGAGAAGTGGTATTGTGAGGCAAATTAAAATATTCGTAAACAGAGACACAGAAATTCTTTTTCAAGCCCAGTAACTTGGTGATTGTGCAAATAAAACGTGTTTTCTATTTATAATCAGGAATTTGTGTACAGAAGTGTGACTTTAAACACTTTAAAAAAATATTGAACGTTATTTATATTTTCTAGAGCATGGAAAGTAATTAAAACTAAGCTAGATATGCTTCATATTTTATTTTGTTACTTTAAACACATGAAAATAAATTAAATGTTCATCACACAGTGCCGTATTACCTTAGCGCTACTATCCTACTTTATTCGTTTTTCAAATGTTTTTATTTTTATGCTTTTGTTTTTATTTGTTTTTCAAATTTAAGGGCAAAACCCAGAGGCGGAGGCCAGGAAACCCATAGCACAGGGTTTACCTAGTTTTGGCTCTCCTGTCTCAACTGTTAGTATTGTATTCAATATTTTTGGCCCTATTTGATAAATTACTTATTAGATATTAAGAAATATGCTGACTGTTGGAGAGAATGATTCTTATTAAATTATTATTATTCGATGCTCAAATGTTCGCTACTCTTTCGTTCGTTAGTCGGTGACAGTGTGATAATAGCTTAAGCCTTTATCCGGTCAATAATACTAGTAATTAGTGTAAATATAGTTGATACTACGGGTGGTGTCGACGTACGGGCGACGGGTTGACGCTCTTAAGGTTTAATTTTATATGTTTATTACCCACATCTTTTATGTTTACTTGTTATATATTTATTTGTTTTGACCCTTTATTTTTAGTATGAACCCATTTTTTTGGCCACGCAAGAACGGTTCTTTTAATATCCAAATAAATATATATGATGAAGTTAACACAGGTTAGTCTATTCAAATTCTAAAAAATCTTGGGCTTTAGCCTACTCTCATAAACCGAGGTAATTATTATTTTCGAATGATATTAAATGGTGTAGCTTTATACTTTTAAATAAGTTTGTTACTATGCCATTGCTTATTCATTTTTTTATGAATTTCATGGTCATGTAGAGGTACTAGAAGGAGATCGCTAATTCAAAGATATTTGAAATAAAATTTATGTGTCAGCTTGCAGGCCAAATACTTCAGTACCTCCATGTTACATACCGCACGATCGAACACCTACACATAGTCCCTGTGAAAACTGAACTCTACTTAACTTCTGCGTTGGTTTTCGACCGAAACTCTACTAGTACAGGTGCTATCATAGAAATCTAAATTATAAGGCGCTAGAAATGGTATGTGCCGCGTAGGACTATCGGAACACTTGTCGCCATTTTGTAAATTTAAGTTCGAGATTGACGTTGCTGTCGTTTACTACAGACTACAAGTTATACATGAACATAGTACCTTGATTGTTTTTAGTTAGATACATTTCAGGTGTAACGAACGAAATTGGCAATGTATATAAAAAATCAAGATGCACTGGTGCCATAAGATACACCAGTACGATTTCACGAGCGCAAAGCACTTCTTTTGTAATATTAAATAATTATAATAATAATTAAATTCATTTATTTGACAACAATGGTCCAATTGTTAGTAATTTACATAACTTAAAGACTAGTATTAGTAAACACAACAGTAATTTAAAAAAATTGTACAACATCATAGCCGTGGCTTTTGATGCACCAATACAGATTATGCACCAATACATATTATTGAGATTGTTACGCTCAATACGATGAATTAGATTTATTTGTTGACGGAATGGGGAAACTTGCAAATGTAGCTTATAAGTATTTTAGTAAGTAAGTGACATGTAAATTATGTTAATTTTCTTAATGTGAGCTTGACTTATTTTAAATTTTTTTTGGACATTGTAATTTGAATTGTTGACGTGAATTTATGTAATTTGCTAACTTTGACTTTTTGTTTTCTTTTTTGTTATTCTATTAGTTATTAACCTATTGTATATCAAATGTTAATTTTATATGTGTTATATTTTAAGATAATGAATAAATAAAGAATAAATAAATACGTACAAGCGTTTCGTAATTTGAATTTTATGCAATCCCAATATACATATATTATTATAATTAACAAAACGAATTCTATATAAATTAATTAACATGACAGTATGTTGATATGTCAGATAGCTCTTTCCATTTACATAATTCACATGTATAGCAATTACCGCTGAAATTATAGCCTATATCTTTTAATAAGACGCCAGAGACGAGCTAGCCTTTTGACAAGGTGCCTGTCAAACTAGCTCAACTTAATAACTTATTAGTTGACAATTAGCATTGTAAGTTACATCTAAAACAATTGTCGGATCACAAGTGCGGCGATGTAATTAAGTATTGATAATAGGACACCTGCGGTCAAGGTGTGTCTGGGGCTGACATTTGCTGGAATGCCGTTTCACTCAGAACCTTTTCTAGGAGTTAGATGAGTTTTTTCTATTACACTACTTTTGTGCCATCTTTAACACTAGTTACTAGTTCTGTTGGATAATGCAAGGTAGAGCATTTCGTTGACACTGTTGATGATGTTTTAATCGTTCTTTTAGGTTTATTGTATTTAATTTAATTACATAATTTAGGGCCTGATTGTTGGTGACTTATTGTAAGGGCGTGCTGTTTTTTTTTGTTTTTACCTCAACCCTGCAATGACTTTCTGAGATATAAATAATAATAAATATATATATATATATATATATATATATATATATATATATATATATATATATAATATATATATATTATATAACCTTAGTCGCTTTATAAGTTGGGTAATATCCGCGCTATATCGCGTATTAGTAGACTCTGTGTTATACTTTTTTTTCGTGTGGGAATGGGTGTTCTGCTGTAAAATATATCTTATTGCTATTTATTATAAGTACGTTTTTTCAAAGTAAATTTTTATTGATCTTTGTTTCATATGTTTGTCTTGTACTCATAGCACAAGTTTTGCTTAGTTTGAGGCTAAAAGCTCTCAGATATATGAATTTATTTGTATGCCTAATATATATAATTAAAGTTCTGTGTAAAAGAGTTTATTTTCAACATTTGTAATAGTCCCACATAAGAGAAATATGATATGCATGAAGAGATAATCTAAATAATTTTTTTTTTAACTTTTATTTACTTACGCTTATTTACATTTAAGTAAATAGAAAAAAACTTTCCCTAATTAATTTAAAACGAATCATTTCACAGGCACAGTCGAAAGAGAGTGAAAATTTTATATTAAGCATAATTAAATCAGCAAAACTTCTAAATGCCGAGAACGGCAAAACCGCCTAATTGCAATGGCCGTTAAAATTTGAATGGAACTCATAAAGTTTTCTAAGCAGGACACGCGTAAATCGTCCGAGTTTAATTTGTGTTTTAAACGGGAGAAGAAGTTAATTTATTGTAGGAGCAGAGAATCGGCTAACTATTAAATTTATAGCCGCGAAGACACAGAGTTCGGCAATTTCGCAACTCGGGACGGGAATAAAAACTGCTCCCCGAATAATAAAAGGTGGAATTACGGGGAAACTTTCTCTTTTTCGGGCACTCTCGAACATCCACTTACTACGAGCCTGTAGTGGGATGAGATTCTTGGAATTCTCATATTTTGAGTCGAATATTCTTTCAGCGATTCTCGGGAGACTTGTTTACGCAACGCACTAGATTCTGAATTAGTTGTGCCCAATTTTATTGTAACTTTCAATTTACCGGAGTAACTTTATTTACCGATCATTGATTCGGCCGTAGTTCGAAAGTAATATTAACTGAAGGCAACCCCTGACAAGGCGATTCCAAGAGAACTTGAGACGAATTAATAAAAAAGTTAAGCCAACTCGGGATTCTATCGGCTTAATTTATCTAGTCACATAATTACACTTTCTTTTAATAAATGGGCTTTCATTTATCTTTTCAACGTGATCGTTAAATGGGTTTTGTGAATTGTTTGTGCTCACTTATATAAACTATGCACATTTCTGTAATAGCAAGTGAGACAAATGGACTTTGATACGACATAAGCAAGTAATTCATTATGCTAGTTCTTGCAAAGCCATCCTTTGAGAAGTATTTTATTATAAAACAAAAATAGAATACTGCACAAAAAGATCTAAAAAGCTAAAGATAAAAACATAAAGGAAATTAGCCTATTTGTAAAATATTGAACTAAAGTGAAGACAAACGAGAAGGTATAGTTTTGACACTTTGAATTCTTATATGAAAATCATTTCAAACTCAAATAGTTGAAGACCAGACCCGACATTCGAAACGTCGAAAATTGAGGACATGTCGCCGTTGAAATGTCTAAGGAATTATAGTATAGCCTTCTCGTTGGCCGTACTTAAAATGTAACAATAGTATAAATAAATAAATAAATATTCTCTTACAATCACACTAATTATTTAGTTCCAAGATAAGTATCATGAAGAACTTGTGTTATGGATACTAAATAACGGATAAACATACATAAATACTTTCTTTTTTTTGTAAATACATACTTAAGATAAATAGGAGAACACCCAGACCAGAACAAATATTCTTGTTCATGCACACAAAGATTTGTCCTGTGTGGGAATCGAACCCACGACCTCTCGAATGAAGTGCAGGTATATTGATATACGCCATATCGGTCGTCTAGTATGTTGATATGTAATGTAGCTGACCTGTTTCTCGCTGGAGATGTCGTCGAGGTCCATGGGCCCGGTGTGTAGTGGCGGCGCGCCGTGCATCGGCGACTTGAAGCCGGCCGTGGAAGACACCGCCGCCACCTGCCCGCTGCTCTCAGCGCCCACCTCCATACTAGATCCGTCAGATTCCGAGCTGTTCGCGCGCATTTTCCGACGCTCCTTCTTGCGGAAGTCGGACCTTGTCGGCGAGGACCCGCTAAAGCCGTTCATCTTCTTCTCGTACCCGTTGTCTATCAACATCGGGTTCTGGAAATTACTGTGGTGCAACCCATTCGGCGTGTACTTCTCTTGCAACGATTTCATATCAAAGGGCTCGTTCTTCAGAACGTGCACCACCGTTGGGCTCTGAATGTTCTGAATTAAACTCCCGTTCTGATGGAGTATCGTTCCGTTTTGGTGTAGAATCCCATTCTGAGTCGGAAAAGCGTTGATGGTAGCTATGTTCGGCTGGTAAAGTTGAATGTGCCGGTCGTCTATGTAGGCCTGGCCGGCCGGCGTCAGCTCCCTCGCCTGCAGGGGAGCGGGCACGATCGGGTAGCTACGCGCGTTGACCGCCGTCAGCGTGTGGAATGTGGTCGCGTTGACCGGCGACAACGTCGTCAAGGTGGTCGACAGCGGCGTCACCTGCGCCAGCGTGGTGAGGTGCGCCGGAGACGAGGGGGTCGTCAGCTGCGTGAGCTGCGTTAAATGACTAGGGCTCGCGCTGGGAGTGGGGCTCGTTGTGACCGGCACTGGCGTCACGCTGGGCAGCCCCGTCTCCGGGATCACGGTCGTTTCGGGGAACGTTTGGAACTGGCTCTGGAACGAGGGTAGCTTGTTGGGGATCGGCTGCAGCGTGACCGACTGATAGTCGAGGGGGGTCGAGAAACCCGCTCGCAGGATGGCATCTTTGGAGTTGACGCTGATGGGCATGGACTCCCAGGGGCGATACTGCGGCTGGCTGGAGATGACGGAGATGGTGTCGCCGGTGCGCTCGTAGTACTCCCAGGCGGGATCGAGCAGGCGCGCGTCGGTAGTCAGCAGGCGCTGCTCGTCCGCCATCTCGAACGTGGCGAAGGGCGGCAGGTGCGCGCCGTCCGCGCCCGCCCCCGCCCCCGCGACCGCGCCCGCGCCGCTCGTGCGCAGCGCCTCGCTCATCGCGACTTCGCCCGCCTCATGACCCGCTCATCACTTTCTCTCTCAATATCGCTCCCGCGCTCGCTCGTATCGTATACAAAAATAATCTCTAATATACTCTAAGAACACGACTTGCACTGGAACTCGACTTTGTACTTCTAAGTCTCTAAGTAGCACTTAATTTTACGATTATACGGCACACTGGTTTAGTTAACACTACACTAATCACAATAATTTCGTTTGTTCACTATAGTTATTTAATAAATTATATAAAAAGTCCTAATTCGCAGGCAGTTAACATGTGAGTCTTACTACTAAATGCTTATAAAATCTTTGGCTGACTTTTAAATGCGGAGGATTGTGTTCGTCGTCGATTGGTTAACGATTAATAAATCTATGTTGTGCACTCGTTTAACGATTACTATTATTTTGGAACGTTTAAATACTGGTCGTTGATAGATTTTCTTTCGCTTGTCGAATGCTACGTTTATTATTGTAAATACCGATCACTTCAGACTTAAATTAATTTGTACTGTTTGGGAGTAGCGTATACTATTTACGATGTATTTGTTTCGTAAAAGGTTTAAAAAATAGTGATTATATATAATTTTGATTTTGGAAACGAAAGATATGACTGGAGGCTTTGGTTTGAGGGTTGCGAGGCTTGTGCAGTGGAGTGGTGGAGTGGTGGAGTGGTGGAGTGGTGGAGGTCCGGCCGCTGCTATCCGTACGGCCTGCTCCGCTCTGGGGACAAACAAACATACACGTTAATGAGGTTATTCTACTGTATATATTATATGTACATATTATTTTGACGAGCGATATGGCGTGAAGGTTAGTTTACCTACACTTCACTCCAAAGGTCGTGGGTTCAATTCCCACACAGGACAAATCTTTGTGTGCATGAACATGAATATTTGTTTTGGTCTGGGTGTTTTCCTATGTATATTAAATATGTATTTACAAAAAAAAATAGTATTGAAGTATGTTTAATTGTTGTTTAGTATCCATAACACAAGTTCTTAATGATACTTATCTTGGGACTAAATAATTGGTGTAATTTTCAGAAAATATTTACTTATTTATTATTGCGACAATACACTCACTGGACAAGGAGTTTTCATATAGTTAACCACAAATTGCTTGTTGTAAACCACATCACAATAAAATTAACCTGACAAGTCAGTCGACACAGACCAAGCTTTGTAGATGTAGATTGAAGAATATAATATAATTGAAAGCGTAACTAGTCAATAGCATTATAGCGGCATAGCAAGTAACATTATAAAATATAAATCTGTCTGGGCAGGTCAAAAGTATCCTAAACCGACGGGCGTGTATGAGGAGGTTAATGAGTGTGAATGAAGCTAAAAGTGTGTGCCAAGATCGTAGCAAGTGGAAGGATGTGATCTCTGCCTACCCCTACGGGAAAGAGGCGTGACATTATGTATGTATGTCTTAACATTAACCAAATTTAAAAATAAATAAAAAAGAAAATGTAAAAAACTTGTTTTTTTTTTTTTATTCTGCAGAAAATTTTTAATATCTATATTTAATAATAATAATTATTCAAATCTAGAATCATTTCTTCAAAGGAGTTTAACTTAATATAGCTCTTATGGAGGTCTAACTTTAAATTTAAAGCGCCCATTCACTGCGGGCGGGAGCTTGGTAGTAAAAGAGCGGGCAAGAAAATCGTCATGGTTGGTTATTTCTCCCGCCAGTCACAACTGTACTTAAACTAAAATATAGGTTGATTGCTAGGAATTGAACACATTCCCTTAAATTGCAATGATATTGTTCACTATCGGTCGATGTTATTCGTAAAAGAATACTCGTACGCGTGTTGGTATTGCAACACAACAACCCGATAGTAAACTAACTATATTTAGAAGCCACACTAATAGTTCGCTCTATTTCGGCTTCACTATTTTAAGGGAACTATTTTAAGGTGACTTCTATTTGAAACTGTGTCGCTTTCAATCTTGGCTGGATAATAATATTGTGAGAGATTTAATTTAGAATTGGGATATCTTTATATAGAGACAGTGAAAAAGTATTATTACCAAATTACAAAATTACAATTTGAATTATTATTAAATAACATTTGTAAATTCTATTGCTATTGTAATTTAATTACAAAATATTCACGTTTAAAGGTTGATTGGAAGTTGGCAATTTATCCGGATAAATACAAGATACCTTTAGCAAATATTTGATCTGAGAATGGAAATATTTACAAAGTAAAAACAAATAAAAGATTTAAAAATATCTTATATCGTACGAATAAATACTCTATAAACTACTTTCTGTTTTTCTTTCTATATAACAAAAAAACTAATAGAAATATAATAATTAAATATAGCGTAAAATACAAACGCTCACTAAACTTGAAACACTTCTTCATATAGCTTCACAGCTAATGTGTGTTTGTTGACTACAGAAATGGTACAGAAAACCGTCTGTTTTTGAAGCGTGTTTGTTTATTTAGGAGCCATACGAGATTCCGTAACATGTGAAAAAATCTGGTTCTCGTATACAAAAGTTGTAGGAATTGCATTTAACAATTGTTGTCCTATACGTAATTATACAAATTGTTTTTTCTTTAAAATTAAGTGAGTCGATTGGATGCAAAAGTTGCAGGAATTGCATGAAACAATAAATTTGACACGAATTTACACATTTCTTTTTGATATGGAAATTTAAACAAACTTTTTTTTTTCCTGTGATCTGAACTTAGACATGTTAGAATTTATTTTTATCTGTTAATAAAATTAGCTGTTCCAATTTGAAATGTTTTATCAATAGACAACCACGTGTAGTGGCGTTGTTCTTTTGTTTATTGTCGCGTCCATGACGGGCCCGGTCACGTTCGTTCTAAATTTAAAAGGAAATAGATATTTTATTGGTGTATCGGGTATCTGTCGCCGCTTCATCCACAGATTCTGTGACGTCAAACTCTGCGAAAGGAATTTAAAATATAGAGATTTTCCAATTGTTGGATAAATTACCACCAAATAGAAATGTCTGTGTTAGTGAGAAGTAAAGTCGTGACTGACAGACGACAGAGCATAAATTTTCAATTTGTAAGTTTACTGGTATATTCGAATAGGTAATAAAATAGATCTAGTAATTTTTTATTTTTTTTAAATTTTATTAGCAGTCTTTTTTGAAGTTATTAACTAATTCTTTGACTTCGTGGCGGGAAAGTGCAGCGTCATGTCTGCAGTTTAGTTTTATTTTTTTAAATTTGTGATATTTCGAACATTTACGTGTAATAACGGTTGATTATTAACCGTTAAGTGTTTGTAAACGTACATAAGTGTTGGTAAATGAAACAGAACAGTGCAACATAACTTTTCTAATTCTCTCAAGAAGCCCATGTGAGATCTCAGTATAGCCCCACATCTTTACTGAGGACTCAAAGGGTTTAGGGGAGGGCATCTCATTTATCATTTATCATCATTATCACCAATCATTCTCATTTACTATGATTTATATATCTCTTACTTGACGCTAGCTAAATGTGCTAAATGCACTAAGCCATTATGTAAAAAAAAAACTAATTCTTCGCTTTGGTTCAAATATTCTTATCTGGCTTCAGTCCTTGACTTAGTCCACCTGACGTATAAGTATTTTGTTGTTTTTTTTAATAAATAGTCCGTAAATTCGTCTTGCATGATTTTTGCGCGTTAAACCGAACAAACAAACTATTAATATTTACAGAAGTTTAAGTATACATTGAATTAGAAATATTGCGCTATACTCTAAAGCGAGTACCAGAGACAACATGACAAACACTGTCACAAATTCAGAACGCTAAACGTCAAATAGAGATGATTGATACCGGCAGCTCTCCACGGGCGGAACATCAAAGCTCCCTTTGTATGGTCTACAAAGCGGCTAAATTGCAACACGGCCGTTTTGACTTTTCACTTCCCCTCGAGTACCTCGGTTTTTCCTGGGGGAGGAAATAAAAAGTCCTATACACCATACACCTAGTCTAGTCTACAAAAACTACATAGGATATAATATTGTTTTCCTTAAAATAAGCCCGATTGTTTGTTAAAAATGTATACTGTTAAAGCATTAATTAACAACACGTTAGGTGGGAAGCCGGTGGTTGCAGACGGCTCAGGATCGCTTAATGTGGAACTTTATTTGAGAGGTCTATTGTCAGCAATGGACGTCTAATGGCTGCGATGATGGCGCTGGCACGTAAAATACAACCTAATTTTAATAAAGTTAACTTGATCATGCTTTCAATAGCTCATTACTAGTCTCAGTATACATCATCATCACAGCCCATTAACGTCCCACTACTGGGCACGAGCCTCCTCACACAAATCAAGGTGTGAGGGTATTGGGTCATACTCCACCACGCGAACCCAGTGCGGATTGGCGGAGGCAGGTGTATGGCGTCCTGCTGTTAGAATTTTTCAAGCCGCCCATGAGGCCTCTAACATGGCTTAACGACTACCACATTTAGTGATAACCGGGACCAACGGCTTAACGTGCCTTCCGAAGCACGGAAACGCTCGATATCAAATGCCACACAAACGGTCACCCATCCAAGGACTGACCTCTGTAAACTCTGCTGTACTTTGGTGATCGTTTCCAACCACCGAACACCGCAGAGCTACGAGCGCTTCAGTATACATACATGAAAACAATTTTTAATGTACTACTTTAGAACAGTTTTATTTGTAAAACGAAGCTTTTATTTAAATCACTTCGAACGTAACTTTTCTCTAAAAATGTTAAGACTTCGAGTGATTTCTGTATTACATCATCATATAAACAATCAAAGCTGGCCGTCGACAAGAAATCAGGACGCGAACCTCTTTGTACGGTCGCACAAAGAACGTTCTAAAAAAAAAGAATTAAAAACCTCAGAACGGAACGCAGCTTTGCGTATGTGTGAATCGTATGTGCATGTCACCGGCAGATTGTAAAACGCGTCGTTTCATTAAACGACTACGATAATTCTCAAAGTATGGGTAACGTTTTTTTAGTTATAAAGTGTAAAATGCACTTATATGTCACATAATTTGGATGGGCTTTTTGGTTAATTGTGCAAGATAAGTTAACGCATACAAATAGTGCTTTGGACGCTTGCAGTATTCACTCAGGTGAAGAAATTGGTCCTAATATTCAGACAATTTTCTTAGGCGTTTCGTAAAATGACGCAATTCTTCAATTAGCCAGCAACATGCACACCGCAAGGATTCGTCTGGTATGTGCATGTGTGTGCGACGGGTCGAGTGTGTGCGTGGAACGCGATAGTATCTGGGTCTCGGTTGTCAAGGGCAACCGTACAACCGCTGCACGGAGCGAAAGCATTGCGCTTTAAGCTTTGGGCTGTAATTACACGGCTTATTTTTAGCGGCGGATGTTGTCGCTTTTTTGTGCACGAGCGCGCGGCGTTCTGCATCTCTGTTTAGATGACGTTCGGATTCTTCGGATTTTGTGATCTTCCATTTAGAATCGGATTCTTGCAAATCAAATGTTTACTCTTTTGTTAAGGTCGCTTCGAAATTTTGTAAAATGTTCTTATTTTTGTTTTAAATGCAGAATTGGAAGGAAGTTGGACGAAAATAAATTAATTTCTATAATAGTAAAGACAGAACGTTGGTAAGAATTTTTAGTCAACTTTTAAAGATTTAGGGGCTTATTACAAAAAATGATTTAAAGTTAAACCAGGTTTGAAATTAGTGATGTCACTATTTCGATTATTCTTGGTTTAACTTTCGATCGTTTGAAGATAAAAATTGAACTGCAGTTTCTAAATCTAATTTAATACTTAAAACATGAATATTATTATGTTAAATAATACATTGTATAGCTTCACGGACAAATGAAGATTGTAATTCAAGTACCAAACCAATGGATATATTTAAAAGAGCCGAAGGTGATCCGGTAATTGTGGAGTGATAATTTCGAAACGTATTAGCTCTATCTGGTGTTGATACCGTTAGTTGTAGTAAAGACGAGCAGTGTATGAGTAATAACAAATAGCGTCTTATGGGCTTATTACGAAACAAGATCAAAGTGAAAGTCAAAGTCAAAAATTATTTATTTCAAAAACTATTACATGTATGCAACAAAACAATTAAAAATAAAAATAATTAAGTGTATGTGAATCTAAGTGCCAGTTCCGAGCCACCGCTCTGTAAGAAGAACTGTATTCTTGCCAGTTCTTCTTACAGAGCGGTGGCTCGGAACTGGCACTTAGATTCACATACACTTAATTATTTTTATTTTTAATTGTTTTGTTGCATACATGTAATAGTTTTTGAAATAAATAATTTTTGACTTTGACTTTCACTTTGATCTTGTTTCGTAATAAGCCCATAGGACGCTATTTGTTATTACTCATACACTGCTCGTCTTTACTACAACTAACGGTATCAACACCAGATAGAGCTAATACGTTTCGAAATTATCACTCCACAATTACCGGATCACCTTCACAGCTCTGATAACGCCCTTTATAGTCCAAATAACAAGTTTGATCAAGTTTTTTTTCCTACCAGCTGTACTGAGCATCCGGTGGACACAATACCTGCCGGAAACTCATATCTGAGTCAAAGTGATCACGGAATGTTGATAAAAATCTTAAAGTGAGCGCGAATCATATCGTCGATACTTATGTCTACCGTCACTTAAATTAAATAATAATAAGGCTTGACTTTTTCACTATCTTGGAAGAAAGTGAAGTGGAGTTTAGGATTACAATTATGAACAATACAAAAGTATCATATCACTTAGGCATCAGAGTTTTACAAAACGCCAACCATTAAATTAATAGGCTGCAAGTGTATGTCTCACACGGCTGGCCAAATTACTGTGTTCCAAAGCCGTGATTGCCGGCCGTGGACTAAACAGGATGCGAGCATCACTCACATCACTCTATCTATTTACTGCACGAAAAATGTATGCCAATGAAAATATAATAATTGAGTTTATCTAGCCACTGTTGCTTGAGAATGTTTTATATCACACATAAAGTCCTTTCTAATATTTTTTTTACAAGTTATAATATTAGCATTTATAATGAATTAGGGTGACGATGACAAAACATTTTAATAGATACATATGTATATTAATGAATAGTTATCTTTGTAGGATAACCGAAAGCTAAAGTAGGCTGAATGTAGGCAGTGTGCCTGCAATTAGCCACATAGAAAGTTTAAGAGGAGGATTTAAGTTCATCAGTGGACCTCCTTGGGCTAATGATGAAGTATACTAACCGAATGATATAATCGAGATTGTAGTTGATGAGTGATGGGACATTAGGTTTTAGTTTTAGGTAAACTAAAAAAACCTATAACAATTAACTTGCTCAATAAGTTGCTAAATTAAAGTTGCCGCCTTGAAATGTAATCACTGACTTAAAATTTAGATACCAAACTGACTATTCTTTATTATAATCACAGACTTAAAATTTGCATAGAGTACAAATTATTCCATATTAATATCAAAGACTCAAAAGGTTAATAGGGCTCACACGATTCCCTATTTTTATTTCTTTTAAATAATGGCTTCGTGCGTTTAGCACATTTAGAAGTAAGAGATATATTAATAACATATAAATCATAGTAAATGAGGATGAGTGGTGATAAGGATGATAAATGGTAAATGAGGCCCCTTAAACCCTTGAGTCTTCAGTAAAGATGTAGGTCTATACTGAGATCTCCCATGGACTTCTTGAGAGAATTTGAAAAGTGATATTGAACTGTTTTGTCTCATTTACCAACACTTACGTACGTTCACAAACACTTAAATGTTAATAATCCACGGTTATTAAAAAATAAATGTCCGAAATAGTAGACAAGACGCTTCAATTTCCCGCCAAGAAGTGTGATTCCATATTAAAACACATACATACGTAACTCAAAACCTAGATAGAGCCCAGATTACTAAATATTTCAATTTAAGATAGACCACAAAATGTCCATTGAAACCACCAACTCAAAATTTTGATAGAGTACACATTATACCATATTAAAATGATATCTTGCTCGTCCCCGTGTAGAGTTACGAGGCAGCCATTGAGGCCGCCACCGAGCGCCGGCTGAATAGAGGCGCAGATGTGGCCTTTTTTACTACAATCTTTCCCACACTACCACTTTTTCTGATGCCTTACTACATCACCAAACTTACCTATGCACTCACCCCGCTACATTATAAACTCTAATCCCATTGAATTAAGAATAATATCAACGCATAATAACACTCGATACAGTTTTGAAAAGGTTTTTTGTGTGCACGTCTGTCTTTGCTATCGGATGCGACATCGGAAATTGGTGTTTTTATACATAGTCTTACTTACACCTATGAAATGAAATTGTTTGAAGGAAGTCACATGTGTACTGCGATGATTTACTATTGTTTCCTTTCACTTAAAGGTTTTTAATAAAAAATCATATAAGGACTCAAAACTCATAACTTTTTTGTTGGCAAACAAAAGGTACTTAAAGCTGAAATCATAAAAGATAAACAAAGTTCTGTAAGAACTTCCTAAGTTTTGGGCGAGTGCATTGAATAGCGAACGTTCACCGGCTAGACTAGCTCTCGAGATAAATAAAATATTCTCCGCAATTACATTCCTGGATCTTTATCTAGACATACATCGATTGGTTAATATATTGACAGACGAGAGTGCCTTTCGTATATGCTCCAATGTACATCGTGAATATCCAAACAGTCCTTAGTTTGCGTGGAGGCAATAAAAAACGGATTATCCCGGGTAGAAAGTATGAATCAACTTAAGATATTACTTGTGGCAATAATCGCGGCGTTTTGGAACCTCCGAAGCTTTGATCTGGAGGTTTAGACTTTGGGGCAACATTTGCGGTTCTAAAGAACAGGAGACGACTATGTATCTTGATATTATGTTATATATAAATAAAATAAATATTTTTTTGACAATTACACCAATTATTAGTTCCAAGATAAGTATCATTAAGAACTTGTGTTATGGATACTAAATAACGGATATATATACATAATTTTTTTTTGTAAATACATACTTAATTTACATAGGAAAACACCCAGACAAGAACAAATATTTACGACCTTAGGAGCGGAGAGCGGGTATTATCACCACCACGCCATATCATATATCGCAGCATGCGCCGTTGTATAAAATGATTACGCAAATTGTTGAACATACATACATTCACGCCTGTTTCCCCGAAGGGGTAGGCAGAGACATATTGTACGACCACAGTTGGCCAGTAATATAGTTGGTGCCATGTAAGTGGAGAGCCTATTGCCGCTTACCGGGCACTGTTTTGTTCGCCAGAGCCTTGTCCGTTGATCGGCAGGTGCACCACTTGCAGGTGAGGTTGGTTTGGGCTCCTTAGGTCTTGGTAGGATCTCTACACCAAATTGTTAAAGGTTAAGTGATAGTAACCTAAAATTCATTTTAAGCTATTTAGCCTTTTATTGTATGTTCAAATATTTTTTTAGCCTTATGGGATCTATGTTTATATGTTATTTAGCCTTATGAGCTGTAAGTTTGAATGTTTCCATTGTGTTGAAAGGCTATGTGTGTGTTATACTAATGTTGTTTAGCCTTATGTTTAAGTGTTTTCGTTGTTCAATAGCCTTCGTTTTTAGCTTAGTTTTTAGTTTAGTTTTAGCTTAGCTTACCAAAGCTAAGCTAAAACTATCTAGCTAGAGGAAACATTACTCGCGAGTTGAACTAAAGAGGAAGCCCGCGTTGCACAATCCGAACTGTTGCTCTCGCGATGTACACTCACCTTCATATATAACTAACTATATTAAAATATTTTTATTCTATTAAATTTTGAATTAAAAATAATTGAAAGGAGCGGCATTTTTTATTCGTCTTACAAAATCGATTATTATAAACGGCCGGGTTATTACGACGTTTATGAAGAATTGTTTTTTTAATAGACATTTTAGATAGTTCAAATGCATTAATATATACTTTTTTATTTTAAAACAGTTGTAGAATACAAGCATTGATATAGTCCTACATAATTGTTGTGAATATTATGGTGCATTAAAACTTGTTTGCTATTTACAAGGAATTCGCAAAACAGTGAAAGAAAAAAATTATAATCAATTTTGATTGATGGTTTTTGATGGAACTTCATACATAATGAAGAAAATAATTTACTTACTGATTTACATTTAAAAACAAAACCGGTGTGTTTTATTTATCAAAGGCTATTAAAAAGTCATCACCTTTTTTTAAACTAATGTACAATAAATTTGCGTATTAACACTCGTTATCAGACATCAAAAATCATGTAATTTACAGTTAAGACAGGGTAAAAAAATGCACAGGACATAAAAAAAAATCGATTTACTTATCATGTCACATTATTATAAATCACAATATTATATACTTGCTTAATAAAATTGAAACATATTAATATTAAATCCTTTGTTTAAATTAAACTCGTATTCAATTTAATTTGAGTAAGTTTAAAATTTAGTCCGTAGCTAGGCTATAAAGGGTATCTTAGGGTTATAACTACATATGAGAGTTAAGCGGCATAACCACAACAGACCGATAAACTGACAAACCTTGACAATTTCTGACAAAGAACCCGTTTGCTTTTATTTCTTTATTATGGTACCGCTCATATCTCTTACATTGTTGTTGAAAAATATATCGAATTTCCATTTTGTGTGTGAATGTTTAATGAATCTAAATGATCATGTTGATCTTAAAGACATTAAAACTACTATTAACTACGCGTCATACGCAGATACCTAATGCGCAGCGCAGCAGTGTAATAGCGCAGTTGTTGAAAACTAGAAGAGCAACTAACCATGTGCTGTCAAACTACTTAAACGAGATGACATACCGCTTATACTTTTAATTTTAGATATAATTAGCCATTCCGCTCATTAGAGGATTTAATCTAGGTCATGCTCAATATGCATAAGTACATACTAATACAATACTATAAAAGCTAAGCTTAAATAAAATAACTTTTAGTTAATTTTGTTGTGATTTTCTAAAAAAAAATTGGCATAAAACCACCTAGGACTATACAAGCTACGGCTTCTTAATTATGGTTCTTAGACGATTGACTTTTTCTTTAACGCGATCAAGCGCAGCAACTCGTTAAAACGCCGATATCGTACTTGCAAATGCAGGTAGAAGTTATATGTCAGTCTGTACTAAGGCCCTAAGTTATGCGATTGCCTATATATATATAAGTGCCACGTACACTGCTATCGTCATCTATAGTCATTTACTATACAGCCACTGAAATAGGTAAAACAGCACTAGGCATGCGACAATTGGTCTCTTCTTTATTTTTATTTTCCATAAGGGTTTACGGAAGACGAGGAAATAGAAAGCGTATACGATACGCTGTGGATAACATTCTGACATACATACATATTGTTACGCGTTATTTCCATAGACAGAGATCAGATTCTGTCAGTACTGACATTATTACAGTGGCGAGTGTACAAGCAATGGCGGGCGAAATTGGCCAATTTGTTTATTTGTTTTCATTGGCCGCAGTGAACTTGACTCGCCATTATCACATCCACGGGAGGAAGGCGGCACATTTACTCGTTTAATCCGTGGGAGCCGACTGTACGTCTTCCATTTCTACTTGACGAGACTGTTGGCCTTAAATGATTTAGGGCCCATTTTACAATCGTTAGATGAAAGATATCAGTTGGTAAATGGTTAGGCCACCAGAAAGAAATGACTCAAGTAAGGCATTAAGTTCGCAATAGTATTAGCAAAATATGTGTGCAATAAAGATCAAATAAATAAGATCGTTTATAGAAAACTACAACATATTTTCAATATGTATGTAAAAATACATTCAAATATTCGATAAATAAAATTTTACTGGAGATTCAAAAGTCGACACTTAGTACCTAGTAAGTTTAATAGCAGTTATCAAGTAAGTGATGTAGAGTCGATGGCAAGATTTAGTAGTTATGTCCTTTTTGTTATGTTTTGGATGATGATTTAGTATTATGCTTTGTGGTAATTAAGTTAGTCGATGTAGAGTTAGCAGTTAATTACTTTATAATTATGTAGAGTCGATAGCAAAAGTTAGTAGCTATGTCTTTTTGGTTATATGGATGATAATGTAGTAGTAGGTTTGGTTATCAGTTAGTATTGGAGAGATGTAGAGTTGTGACCGATAGTAAAATATATTTATGTTTTTCATTATGTCGATAATTATTGAATAGTAGCTTTGATGGTTATCAGGTTAGAGATGTAGAGACGATGGTAAGAGTGTGTAGTTATGTCTATTTTAATATTATGTTACTTTATTTAGAACGCAATTTTACTAGCAACTCAAACATAGTGAGAAGATATTTTTTTAGAAATAAATATATTGTACATTAATCTTATTGGCATGTAATAGTTGAAAGTTATTTCTTTAATATTAAATCGAAAGATGAAAACTATCTTAACATACTTAATAGTTTATTTTTTAAATTATTTGTAGGCTTTTAACCTAAGCTTTTAACCAGCTTTTCCAATAATAGAGCATAGAGTCGATTCCCATATTAAACAAAAATAATTTTTTTTTATAATTTTGCTAATTGCTTTTGTGTGTGGCAGTGGATTGTTTAAATTATTTTACCATATTGTTTGATGCATTATGAAAAAGTAGCCCGAGCATATTAATACGAGAATTTTGAATATACAGACAATTTTGAATTTTTTGTAAAAAGCTTCGCGAATGTAGAAATCAGTACGGATCAATATTTGATTTTCATCTACCCTCATTAATCTTACTTCTCATCTTAACAGACGCTTCTTTTAAAAGTATTTCTCAGGACCTTTCGCTTTGAGTCTTTAATAGAAATACTAGCTCCTACCTGCCACTTCGTCCAAGAAGAAGCTAGTTACTAATAACACAATGAAGAAAACATGCAATAACCTACCCTATGTTTATATGATAGAATTAACTACAATGCATGCAGAATTTCAGGATCTGTGTATAGAGAAGGAAAGTGCGTAGGTACTACATCTCTCAGACTGTCCAGTATAAAATTGGTCATGAACAATTAAGGGTTAATTCCAGTGACATGACATCAGCGTCAATGACATTGCAGTGCGTTACTCACTCCAAATGCCATCACTTTGGCGACTTAACCCTTTATTGTCATAAGCTGCGACATCTCTACGTATATAAAACAATAATTATCGAAGGACCGTTACCGTCTTCTGGGATACGGGTTGTTGTAAGAAAAAGTTGGAATACTGACGTCAAAAGTTATTGGAGGTAAAGTTAAATCAGCGACAAATCCAAAAACTTCACTGCTTTATAAAGAGAGGGAAGAAGGGATTCGCGAGAGCTGCAGTCGTGGAGGGCTCCGGCGGCGGCGGAAGCGCCCTCCGCTGTAAACATAATCTAACTAAACAAATCCCACAAAAACGAAAGCTCCACTCCGAAAGCACACTGCACGTCGCACAAAACTTGGCATCGCGGTACCTTCTCTGTTCGCTTGATCCATCCGCGCCTCCTTTTTTTCTTCGTCTCGCTGCCTCGGAAACACAAAACGGTTCGAAGGACGCGAGCGAAAAATAAACAAAAAAGGGAGTGTAAGTTCGCGATCGCGCGGTCGGTGCGCGGCTGAGTGTGGTAGCGTGCGCGCGGTCTGTGCGCGGCGGCGGTCGGCGGCGGACTGGCGGCGCGGCGCGGCGCGCGGCCGGCGCAGCTGCCGCGCGCGCCCGCCAATGGCCGCCGGTCACGTGACGCGCCCCGCGCCGCACACGCTTGTTTACAAATAATAATAATACCGGTGGCGCCGCCTCTCCGGCTACGCGCTACGAGCTACGCACAGCTGTCACTGCATTTGGCGGGATTCGATTCGAGCCAAAGCTTCGATCTGTTTATTCGGTGCTTTTGCGTCGGCGTTCTATCGATCGCGCTCGTTTGCAACCGTTCGCGTGCATCGTTTTCCTACAACTAATTTCTAACCACAAAAATTATTTCTGCATTTTTTTTTCGTAAATCCCACACTCTATAGCTGTGGGTTAGGGTTAGATACGCGGAAGTGCTAAATACAAATTTGTTTACATTGGGGTTGTGGTGATGAAATTATTCTGCAATTTTTGCTAGAGGGTGCCAGGTTCCCGCTGGCGACAGGTTGTATTTCCGATTGTTTCGGGTCCAGGAGCGTAAGGTGCAGGAGGGTTTGAACCCCATGCATCCGACGTGGCACACTGAACGCCCCTCGGTCTAAATCTGATCTGAGGAGTCCTTGGTGTGCCGCGTAGATGGACACTTGACAAAGTCTCATTTGACTGATCCCCTCGTTCAATTACAGCTGACACCTTGCAGACGACAATATGGGGAAATTTATCATAAATGCAGTTGTTTTTGGGGTTCTATGATATTCCATAAGGGGAAATAAATTCATTAAATTATTACCAACAATAAACATCGTGCTTAATTTTTTTTATCGAGAGATGTTCGTTTTAAGAATAATTTATTTATTTTCAAAGTACTTATTTGAAAGAGAAAACTTTTTTATGTACAAAGTTACTTCTTAAAACCTAAAAACGTAACGTATGGAAATCTAAGCCATAGAATTTTAAAGGTTTAATAGATTCTAAAATTCAAACCCACCTGATTGCGTAGGCTGCTTTTAAAGAAATAAATTAAAGATAGTACAAATACTTTCTTTCAAATAGAACCTCAAGTTCACAACCATCAAAAGTCTCATGCTGGGTACGAAGACACGATTCCTTGTTCTTCTTCTTGTAGGCTTCAGGTCACCACGCAGACCCAGAGCGAAATAACGGAGGTTGATGTGTGGCGTCCTAAAGAACTTTGAAAGCCATAATTGTCTCTTGTGTTTTCATTGTCCATAGTCCCATATTCTTCCTTTCTTTTAACTTGGCTTAAGATAATATGCTGGTTAAGCAGCACCGAGAATGGCTTAACATGTCTTCTAAGAAACGCTCAAAGTGAGATATGGCATCTAGTCCACTCTAGGTCCAAATTAAGGGCTGATCGTTTATCATCTAACAGACTTATAACAGCATCATCTCAAATAATTTATTGGTTCAGGCGGTACTCTGTGGAAAAAAATCATTGTAAGCAAGTGGTGGATTAAAATATCTTTGTAACAATTCCCGCGCAACTATAATTTCCCGCAATTTCCAGAAACAATTGAACACGACCAATGCTTACACTCTTGTTTCAGTGGTGGTCGTAAAGACATCGTTGTTCTGAGGCTCCTATCTTAACTGAAGATTTTTTATTTTTATTTTATTTAGGATCACCAGTATCTGTTTACACTAATACTTACACTAGTACTCAAGCCATACTCCAGGAAGACCAAGACATTCAGGGTGCTGATGGGGCTACTACTATTTTGTAGTGCATTAGGCATGTTCGCGGAGCATCACGTAGATTGCTTTTATGCCACTATGCGTAAAAGATGCGCATCTTTGGTGCGCAGGGTTCGTGCCAGCGGCAACAGAATACTGGGTCTGATCGCTAGCAGGCTGGACTGTGTATATGTAGGTCACTGCTGGGCGGTTTCAAGTGGGGTTGAGCAGCATTGACTTGCATATAGATAACACATTATATTATATAAATTCCCTACTAACATTAATTTATAAGATAAATATTGAAACTAACAAAAAATTGGGCCTATGGTCTTAAATAAAGAATTATTATTATTATTAATGCGGATTTTTGGTCTACTTACCTGATTTATAGGCTTGAAAAAAGGTTTATTAATTTAGTTTAATTAAGGCCTGTCGATTTTTAATTTATATTGTAATTAAAATAACATAAAAACTGAGGAACCGTATCTAAGTTATAACTGGTTTCATTGAAGATAACGTTCTATTTCCACCCTTACTATAATACCACATATTATGTGAGCTTTGCTAGCTTGAAAGCAGCATTGTAAGTAACGTAAACATTTAACTTAGACTAACGTACACGCACAGCAGAGTACGTCTGTGAATATGGGCCATATAGAGCGTTTTCACATCGTTACTATAAAACGTAATTAGTAATAAGTAAAAGATAATATTTCTATTTTTTACATATGAATCAGTGCTGGTAGATAAAACTACTTGCTTGATGTAATTTTTTACGTGAATTACGAAAATTTTGTTTTGAATTGCGTCATTTTAGTTTTCATTTTATTATTTTTAGAATTGAATAGCACTTCCGATATGATTTTCTCATTCTTACAATAATTAACAAATTCCTACAACTTTTGAGTATTTACAATATTTTCCATCGCTATCTTCGGAAAATAATACAAAATCTTACCATGGTCCTTCATCCAAGAACTCTCCACTACAAGTCTGATTTACTATGCATGTTACCTAAGTGATCTTCAAAATTTATATTAATATGTATATTCATATACAGTATAGGATGAAACTTTTACAGATTTTAGTCGGTTCGATTACCGGGTGCGGCAAGCGATTATTTAAAAATCTTTGAATGCACTATTCTTTCTTTTCAAAAATAAAGGAATGTTTGCTTTGAGTAAAATTTTCTATTTACAGTATTAAGAGTACTTTCCCTTCAGGTGGCATTACAAAAGCCCATTCTGTATATATATATATATACATTTTTGATGATCGATATGGCGAGGAGGTCAGTATCCCCGCACTCCACTCTGAGGTCGTGGGTTCGATTCCCACACAGAACAAATGTTTGTGTGTATAAATATAAATATTTTTTTTGGTCTGAGTGTGGTCTTATGTATATTAAGTATTATTTACAAAACAAAAAAAAAGTGTTTAAGTATGTTTATCTGTTCTTTAGTATCTACCTATAACAGAAATTCCTAGTGATACTTATCTTGGAACAAAATAATTGGTGTGATTGAGTGACCCCAATTCAAATTGTTAAAATTCATTTGATAGGGCACTTAGACTATGTTGCTGTCGTTTATTTTTGGAATTGCAACTTGTCGTTTTTTAATTTAATTTTCATTTGAGTTGTATTTTGGAGTTAAATGTGTTGTTTTATTTCAAATGCTGTGCACACTTACAAGGCAGGCATGGGCACGTGGAATGGGAATGTGATATGTGGAAGTGTTTGTAGATAGACTTTTTATATAATTATACTGCTGTTACATAAATAAATTATTTGGTGTTGTCACAGATAACTAGAATTATCTAATAGTCACTAATAGTGGACACAGATATCAAATGCCACAAAAACAGCCACCAATCCAAGATCTGTCAGTGCTGCTTAACTTTGGTTATTGCTTACGACCATCTGCCACGCGGCGGCACGAGCACATTATACCTTTTTTTTGCTAGTTGAAAAGGACAGTGTTCTTTTCAATCAAACAAAAATACATATAAGTTCGTCCTTTTAAAGTATATATTTGTATTCATGATATGTCTTTGCCTGAGCAATTTCTAGGATGTATGTAAAAATTGTGTTCAAAAAATTTTATTAAGGTTTACAGAATGTTGATCCGTTGTATAGTAAAAATAATTAATTTAGCTTTTTATTAATTTGTCTGAAAATATGATTGATTGTAGTTCGTGTATTATTTACATGATCCGTAAGTCACGTTAAGCCGTAAGTCCCAATTATCACCGTATTGCTTGAAACTTTTAACAGCAGAACGCCACACACCTGCGTCCTCCAAGCCACACCGGGTACGCGTGGAGTAACCTTAATCCTTTTTACAATGTTTTATGAAATAGTTTAAAGTCAGTAATGCTTTAAATTTGGAATCCTAAGTACCTATATAATAAAATTTAAAATAAATCTAGTTAAACGACGAATAATATCTCCACTGACTTCTTGGCGGGAAAGTAAAGCGTCATGTCTGCAATTTTGTTCTATTTTCGAAAATTTATATTCTTTGAAAATTTATGTTTAACAACGGTGTATTATTAACCGTTAAGTGTTTGTGAACGTCTGACGACATGTGAATTAAAATGTGTTTTCTGACAATTACAAGTTACATAGATTATCTTTTTCCATTATGTGACATAATATTTAATGTGTAATGTAAAACTTAAAAGTAATAAAATGTAGTAAAAATTATTTACTTAGACATTTAGCTTGTTTTTTACAATCTTTATAAATTTAGTTTTTTTTATCAGAATTAAAGGTTGTCAAAAGTGTATATACTAAAGTCTTAAGTCATATCATAGAGAGTCAAAATTAGCCTATAACGTGCTAGTTATCCAACACTTTACTAAATAGAAATGTTATTATGAAAAGTAACTTTCAGATACATACCTTTTATTTCTTAACTTATAGCAATAATATAAAAAGCTTTTTAGTAGCAACAAAATTTGTCGATAAACACGTTATTCAGATGAATTAAAAAAACTGTTGGCAGCCCTTAACAGTTACATCTAAATAAAACAAGTTACTAAACATTTCGAAGATAGTAAGTAGAGGGAAAAACTGAGAGAAGATGATAATATTTTCGTGAAAAATGACGAGGGAAGGGATGGAATGACAAACAGGTCCGCAAAATAGAAATGTTCTAAGAAAAAGTGTTATTTTCCGCGGAGCCTATGCACCATCGTGACTAAGCCAAATTTGACCCCCCTTCCAAACGGATTAGTCATTTTAGGTTGCCCTTACTCATTATTTATAATTTTCTCTTTCACTAATAACAACTGGTGTGTGGCATGTCATTAATTACTATTTTGTGCAATATATTCTTATATTCATTTGTATACAAGTTAGTAAAAAAAATATACAGTTGAAAATATTTATTGGTGAATTTTATGGAATTACATATTTTTCTTTTTAATTGCTTAGTTTAAGTAATTGTAAGAATGCAACGCACGCCAAGCTCCATTGCATCGCGCCGCGCCAATTTCGTTGCTACAAAAGTGCGTAATATCGATTACTTGCTCCCTCGCCCCATCTTGCGTCTCTCTCGCTCGACGCACACAAACTGCCGGCTATGACAACGGCTTAAGTATGAACGCAGCGGGTTCGGTGCAACTTTACGCGGGGAACGGAGACGCCATTTTTATTTTTCGCCATTCGACTTGAGACCTTTTTCAACGGCGAAAAGTTCCCCCGGTCGCGGTTGTCATGACGACCGATCTGTCACACGCATAGAACATAAAACGCAAGCATTGATTTTTTCCTCGCCTTCCTCTTTACTTTTACGCGTGTAGAACTGTGGAGTTGACTTTTTGCTTGATTTTTGTATTTAGCAGCGCGAGTTTGGGTGCCGTCCGCGGATCCGCGCTCGCTCCCACTGCTGAGCGGTATTGTCGACAGTTTTCGGCGCAGAGCTTTCGTTTCGAGCGGTGTTTACATCGTTGAATTTCACTTTTTGCATGGTGTGATAATTGGAATTTAATTCGTTGCATGAATCGTGTTTTGTTTGAATAACTATATCAAAAAAGGTGTTTCAATCTTGCAATTATACTGCTCCAAATTTCATGCAGTTACTAAAAGATTTTTATGATTGAGATCGCATTTTTGTGGTTTATTTTATTCCGAAGATTTGAATACTTTTCAGAATCGCTGCAATTAAAATGAAACGTTTAAAAGGAAGGAAGGAAAGGAGTATCTAACCTAGTAATTAAAGCTATTAATGGCCTAATTCACAATTTCTGATTACGAGATACTCGGCAGTTATAAAGACAGTTTTGTAAAGACTTTCTGTCAAGTAAAGTCTTATGGTAACTTTCTGGGACATTGTTAAGCAGAAATTTCCTATTAATTAATGAGTAATTATAATAAACGTGTGAAGAGAAGACAAGATGAGGGATCTAACTACTTACATATATTAAACATTGAACTTTAATTAAATTCATTCAAGAATTTAAAGGAAACCCGATGTTGTTGTCCTTTGATGTTCCCGTAAACGTTTTTGGTAAATAAAGCCGGTTTACAGGATAAGGGAGAATTTGTTAAGGTAGGCCCACGAAGGGACCAAGGGTGCGGCCGCTCAGCCCCCGGAGTCCCCGGATCCTTAACTCGAACCGAGGAAAATATGCTACCTCCACCATACTTCAGTGGGACATGACTCAATAAGACGCTACCCAACGGAGTTGTCGTTAATATTTTATTTGTATTGGGATAGGTTATTACTCACGAGTTCTATTATATTTGATTCATTAATAAATTGAATTCGTTTGAGAAAAGCTTGAATATTCTTTAGTTTTATTTTTATTTTAATATTACAGAGAATATTTTAGTTGGAATTATAGGTAGGACGAAAAAAATGTTCTATTACCGGAAATTGTGAATTGATAGACTTGGATCAATGATTTCTTGAGCAACCACTAAAACCTCTTTGCACGTCGTCGACCATAAAGACCACTACATAAAACCAAGTGCTCATAGAATGCTCAGATTGAGTAGCAGGTCATGACTTCGCGATACCATGGGGTTTAAAAATATCATCGAAGTTAAATTAAGCTAAGCATAGAGGTCAGAGTGGGTATTCGACCGATTTGGTGTTTCATAAGATGCCTTTTCAATAATTTCCATAATTATTGTTAAATTTCCCAGACGATTTTTTGCCCGTTCTTTTACGATCAAGCTCCCGCCCGCAGTGAATGGGTGCGCTAATTTTTAAGTTTTGACCTTCATAAGAGCTCTTTTGAGCCAAACTTGAATAAATTATTTCGACTTTGGCTTTTACATTCTGAAATAAAAATAATAAGACGTATTTTCTCCTTAATGATAATAAATACGGAATAAAGCAGTCCACAGATAATTATTTAATATTCTCGGTAGTATTTCAAAAAAGCTTAGTTTAAAAGTTTGGCAATAAATCGCAAAGCTCAGACACAAATCACGAGCAGTTCCGAGCGTCGTCCGCGCGCTCGCAAATCTGCAAATTATGTGTTCATGCGATCGACGATATCTTCACGGGGGGCAAGAGAAAAGAAAAACAAAGATTTACTTGACAAAAACTTTTATATAAATTTGCGAATAGCATGACTAGTCGGTAGGAAAATAAGAGTTAAGTTAACTGGAGTTTACACTGGTCAGTCTTTGGTAGTGTGATCGTTTGTGCGGTATTTGATATCGAGCGCTTCAAATCGTTGGTTTCGGTGTATAAGGATCCTACCAAAATCTTAAGAGCCCAAGCCAACCTCCCACGCAAATGGTCCACCTGCCGATCAACGGACAAAGCTTTGGCAAACATAAAATGTTCCCGGTATGCGGCAATAGGCTCGTCTCGACGTGGGATTAAAAATTAATTAGAGATATGTGGGCATATAAAATTATGCTAGTTTTCTGATTTTCCGGCAATCACTACAAGTAGTCTGTTACTCCTTCGCCAATCTGCAATAAGTACGCGTTGTGGTATAAGTAGACTTAAGAACAGCCGTTGTCCCAGGTGAAAGATCGAGAGTTACTTCTACCGTCAGCATATTTGAATGTTTTGTTTAAATCCTTTTACCATGCAGCTTTAAGTACGTCATACTTAGGTACTTGTGTCTGAATTGGTGGCGTCATGCGTAATCTTACTATCCTTCACTTTCCCCGAAATATAGCTGAACGAAACTGTGGCTCATTCATGAGTCATACTCGAGAACGAGTGCTGTCAGTAGGGACTAGGCTGCTCATGTCTACTGTATTTTTTTATAGATATAATAATTGTCATATAACAAAGTGTTTAAAGTAAAAAGAGTGACCGACATAGCGAAGCGCGTTTGCAAGCTGAAGTGGCAGTGGGCGGGGCACACCGACGACCGATGGGCCGTTAAGGTTCTTGAATGCGACCACGAATCAGCAAACGCAGTAGAGGGCGGCCCCCAACGCAATGGACTGATGATCTGGTCAGAGCGGCGGGGAGCCGGTGGATGCAGGCGGCAAAGAATTGATCTACGTAGAAAGCAATTGGGGAAGCCTATGTTCAGCAGTGGACTTCAAATGGCTGAAATGATGATGAACAAAGTGTTGATTTCATCTAGTTACTGCAGACCCGAACTTTTTTGCAGACATATCAAATCCAGATAGTTTACTGTGTTTAATATTAAGTATTATATAACGCACTGGGGGTTGTTTTCCCAATTGTTCTTTAGTTAAGCATTTTGTTTGTTTACGTTCATGTCCATAACAATCCTATTTGAGCAAAGCTTAAATAATTTTTATTTACTTTTTAAATAAACATTATGTTGTGCCATCATATAATAAATACCACACATAAAAACAACGTACATTTAAGGCATATACTCGTACTGTACTTTATTATTAACATCTTGTATATTAAGACTTAAGGAGCCCAAGCCAACCTCACCTGCAAGTGGTGCACCTGCCGATCAACGGACGAGGCTCTGGCGAACATAACAGTGTTCGGTAAGCGGCAATAGGCTCGCCACCTATTACTATTAGGGACCAACTTTTTCATTGGCGAAGTGTGGGCGTTTAATATGCATCTGCCTACCCCTTCGGGGTAACAGGCGTGAACGTATGTATGATTGAATATCTTGTATTGTACCATTACTGTACAAATATTGGTCTAATAAACTAGCAATAATCATGTGACTAATAGAAACATACTCGTATATATGCAATACTAGTTTACTACGCTGTTTTAAGATGTAATTAGCGAAATTACTAAGTACTATTAGTACTACTAATTATTAAGTATGGATGCGTTTTACAGAGAACCGGGAATTGTGTGCGCTCTTTAGCCTCCCCGGCTTACGTTCAGTAGTGGACGGCAATTGGCTGATTTTTCCTTTGTATGTTTAAATATATATATACATATATGTGTTTCGTATCTTATTAGAATTGTAAGAAAATGCATAACATGAATATATTTAAAAAAAATCTGTATATTAAAAATGTATTCATTAGATATGAAAGAGCGGAGCCTCCTAATACAGGTATAGTTTGCCTAAAAAGATGCTCCTAACACATTTGTACAATGAAATTATAGATAAAATAAATATATTATTATTATTAATTTGGGTTCAACCTGAAAACCAGCGCCAGAAAAACCATTGCCAACACCTAATACTATTTCTGTTTTTTATATATCTCTTGATGTTTTTTATATTTATCTATTTTTATATATCTTTTCTATGTATCCGTTTTTTTTAAAATTTTATTTTAGGAAAAACGCTTTACTTTGAATGAATCTAAGGCGAATCTAACCCCATAACCACCTTTATTTTATTTTTACTTTTAGTCTGTCTATAACCATTTCGCACGGCTGCAGCACACTTCCCTATACTATTTAGTCAGTAAGATTATTGAATAATTTAAGATGTGTATTTTTTTTGTAATTTCGGTGTAATTTTTTTGTATTGTATAAGTGTGTTGTATGCGTGTGCAAATAAATTGATTATCTATGTATCTATCTATCTTGATGTTATTTTTGTATTTTTATTGATTGGCTAAATACTCACATTTGATGAGAGCACTCAGAAGTATTCTTGGTGTAAAATTGAGTGATAGGATAAGGAATGAAGTGATAAGGGTTGAAGCTGGTGTAAAAGAAGATATAGTGACAAGAATTGAGAAAGGTATGCTTAGATGGTTTGGTCATGTTGAGAGGATGAATGATAGTAGATTAACGAAAGTGATTTATGATGGACAAGTGGATGGAAGTGTTGGGACGGGAAGACCACGTAAGACCTTCCATGACCAAATACAAAAAATGTTAGAGAAAGGGCAGGTCAAAAGTACCCTAAACCGACGGGCGTTAATGAGTGTGAATGAAGCTAAAAGTGTGTGCCAAGATCATAGCAAGTGGAAGGATGTGATCTCTGCCTACCCCTACGGGAAAGAGGCGTGACATTATGTATGTATGTAAATACTCAGAGGTGATACACCAAACTGTAAAATGTAAAATGAACACTTGCCCCAGGTTTCCCGGATAAATATAGATTTTTAAGTTTTGATTTGAGAGGTTATGCCATGCCCATGCAATGCAAACATTTTGCTTACGTGTCATTACGTGTACAAGAGACATATTCTTTTATTTTAATAATGATGTCATTATCAGTGCAGTGGGTTTGTTTACAGACTCACTGCAAATACTGAGCAGGGGCCTTTTTCGATATCATGCAACCTTTCCGTGTCCTATGTATAATAATAATAAGTTTATTCAAGTCCACTTATATCTATTTACACATTTCGGTGACAACCACACTAGGCGCAGCCTGTATCGTGGTTATCAAGCTGACGTGTTTAAGGACACAGAAACAAAATATGTATTGTTACGAAAAAAACAAATAACAGAAAGTAATTAAAACCTTAACTAGTCTAGTGTTTCCATAATATTAATTTGTATATGTGTGTGTGTGTTTGTGTGTGTGTGTATGTGTGTTAACTGTGTGGATGCGGTGTGGGTGTGCGTGAGTGAGAAATTAGTCGTGTGTGTGTGTTATGTGTGTATAATCTACGAAATAATTTTAAGAAGTCTTTCAGTCTCATGGTAGATTAAATCACGTAAAAAAGTATACAACTTTGAATGAGCTTCTCGCATTGTATCATGTTTTATATTACATATATTAACTGTTTTATTGTATAAATAAGGGAAAATATTATATATCGTATTGTATTATTTCTTTATTATGTTGTGTATATTATGTGATGTTGAAATAAATAATTTTTCATTTCATTTCAAACCTAACTTAAGCCGAACTTTGTCCCAAAGATAACATAACGACCTGTAGCCACGAGCGGTTCACGTTGTTTGTTTACATATAGTATTTTGTTTCATTGAACCAGGCCGAAATAGTGTTTGAAAATGAAAGTGGGTGGTCGCGTGAACTCGTCAGTTTTCGCGCGAAGTTCGGGTGGGGGGGGGGGGACATTTGGGGGCAGCGGGGCCATCAAACCGTTTGTAATTGTAACTTAATGCTTTTACTAAACATTTCTATTGAAAGCTCTTAAATATAATGACATTACTACACCAACTATATACCTTGTTCCAAGTTTCAAAAATAACAATTACTTCAATTATGTCGATCCACGATTATGAAGAACTTGTGTTATGGATAAATATTTTTTATTTTGTAAATACATACATAGGAATACACCCAGAACAAATATTCATGTTCATGCACACAAAGATTTGTCCTGTGTGGGAATCGAACCCACGACCTGTGGAGTGAAGTGCAGGTATACTGACCTCCACGCCATATCAGTCGTTGCAAGTATGTTTCTTTGTCTTATGCTAAGTTATACTGTAGGACTTTATTACAGTAATTGAAAAACGTTATTAAACATATAAAATATGTAATGAATCCATAAAAAGGCGTTTTCACCTAGTTCTAGTTGCATGGAGTTTTTTAACAGTTTTATTGCGATGCAATATGTATTTTACGTATTTCATAGTCAACGGTAATTATGGTTTCGTTGGACCCATTATAAATTAATATTTTAGTGCTATATTCCTAGTGATATTTGTCTGTACATAGTTTCTCAGTTGTTGAAATATTCACATATATAAATAGTCAGATATCACAAATATTTCGGGTTGTCTGTTAAGAATGCATTATTAATAAAAGCCGCCCAGATAACTAATTACTTTATAATAGTATTTATAACTGAAATATATGTAACAGTATAATAAAAAAACGAATTTGATATTGACGTGGGTTTGATTCCCACACAGGACAAATCTTTGTGTGCATGAATATGAAGGTTCTGGTCTCGGTGTTTTCTTATGAAAACATATGTACATTAATTATGGATTTACAAAAATCATTCTTAATGATGCTTATCTTGGATCTCAAAAATTGGTGTACTTGTAACATTTTATTATTTACTAAAGCTTTTTTAATGGTTTTTATAAAAAAAAGATACAGCAAAAGGTGTGCAAATGAAAAACAATATTTATAAATTACCATTTTATTCTCACACTACTTCGCATTAATATTAAACTATTTTAAAAAAAAATTTGCACTATGTACATAACCAGTAAATCGTATAGTGTACATTTTCACATAAGCCTCTTAATTTTAATATTCAACACATAATTGGTTCCATAAAATAGTTAATTACTAAGTAAAAAGTGCATTTACAAACATATAACAACTATGCTAATATTTACAATAGGTATACAATTTTTACTAAAATATTAATACTTTGTTATACTAAATCACTACAGTGTGTTTACTCAAGTTCATAATACTCTGTCTTGATCAATTTAGTAGATTTAACGTCGAAAAAATATCCAAAAATGTTAATTAAGGAACTGTATGATAGGTACCGCCATATTTTTAAATTTAGAATAAATAATTTAAAATGGTATTTTAAAAATAGATTATACCAAATTTTGTAAGAGTTACGGCTTAAAAATATGAATAGTGAATAAATAGTTAGAGAAAACTATTTTCATTAAAAATGTCATGACCAAAAAGTTAAAAGAACTTATAATAAAGGCAGTGAATAACATTATAATGCTGGCAAATTAATATAATTACAGCCATAGACCAAAATATGAATCCATGTTATAGCGAAGCCGTTGTTTTGAAGCTTTGCTTCCATCTAGCGGCGAGTAGCAAAACTACTCGGAGCTTTTTTTGAAATACTCGTTGTAAAATCACAAATACTCATTGGTACCACATTATTGGTTGTTGGCAACAATAGTGCACTGGCAACAGCTGGGTATCCAAAATAGATCTGTGTATAGATTATTTCCTGTAGACCCTAGCGCTACCAAACGCTTTTGTATGAATTTCTGTTCACATTTCGACGTGTAGCCTGAAGGAATAGTACACAGACCGCTGCATTGGGAAGACCTGGAATAAAATAAATTTATTGGTTCTAAGTATGCTTCTAAGTATCTAAAAAATATTATAATATGTTAAAAGCCTCAATAGACATCGCGCGAGCTTTTTTAAAGTTCTTCTACTTGTCGATAGATGGCGCTAAACTAAAAGCAAGAGAATTTAATGTACTGTGCTGAATCTACTAGATGGTGCTAGAGTAAACATATTACACAGATTACTAAATAATAAATGATATTTTGTAACAGCAATATTCTTGTTTATTTTGGATCAACATGATGATCTCAGAATTAAGTTTAAAATATTAGGTCGGGGAAAAAGTCTTTTCGCATAACGTAGGTATAAACTTATTATAAAATTTTTTTGACTGTACTATTTGTGTCTGGCTGGTTTTGGTAACATTAAAAAGGTTCCATTATAAAGAAAAGAAAAAAATAAAAAAAAGTTGTTTCCCGCTATTTTTCATTTGTTTTTCTCTCCGTAAAAATGAGTGAATCTAATGAAAAAATTCGATACATTTTAAAATTTTACTATAAAAAAGGCAAAAATGCAACTCAAGCAGTGAAAAAAATTTGTGATGTTTATGGACCTGATGCAGTGTCAGTAAGAGTAGCACAAATTGGGTTCAAACGTTTTCAGTCCGGAAATTTTGATGTTAAAGATGCACCTCGCTCTGGTCGCCCTGTTACGAATAAAATGGACGCCATTTTTGAAAGAGTGGAGCAAGATCGGCATATTAGTAGTTACGATGTAGCTGAAGAACTGGGAATTGACCACAAAACAGTTTTGACCCATTTGAAGAAAGCTGGTTATACAAAAAAGCTCGATATTTGGGTGCCACACGAGCTCACTCAAAGAAACTTAATGAACCGTGTACTCATTTGCGATTCATTATTGAGACGTAATGAAACCGAGCCGTTTTTGAAGAGATTGATAACTGGCGATGAAAAGTGGATCACGTACGACAAGAACGTGCGAAAAAGGTCGTGGTCGAAAGTTGGCCAGGCTTCAGAGACTGTGGCCAAACCTGGCCTAACACGAAATAAGGTGATGCTGTGTGTATGGTGGGATTGGAAGGGCATTGTTTATTATGAGCTTTTACCGCCCGGCAAAACCATCGATTCTGATCTTTACTGCCAGCAACTGATGAGATTAAAGGAAGCAGTCGAGAGAAAACGGCCGGAATTGATCAACAGGAAGGGTGTGGTCTTTCATCACGATAACGCTAGACCACACACATCTTTAGCCACTCAGCAAAAATTAAGAGAGTTCGACTGGGAGGTCCTAGTGCATCCACCATATAGCCCTGACCTTGCGCCTTCAGATTTTCACCTGTTTCGGTCTCTGCAGAATTCTTTAGGTTCTGTAGGTTGACCTCAAGAGAGGACTGCCAAAACTATTTGTCCCGTTTTTTTGATCAGAAGTCCCAAAGTTTCTACAGTAACGGGATAATGTCTCTGCCCACAAAATGGCAGAAAGTTATTCAACAAAACGGTACATATATATTGTAAATAAATGTAAATAAACTTTGAAAAAAATGTCTTGACTTTTCATACAAAAATACGAAAAGACTTTTTCCCCAACCTATTATGTTTCGACGTATAGACGATGTATAAATCTGATGATCAGCGCTGCGGTCACATTATATTCTGTAATTGGCTTTTTCCATTTTCGTTGTTTTTATAATCAATGAATACCTACTATGATTGTGTAATTAATTAAAATATGCAGTCAATTTTAGAACCTTGTAATTTTTTTATGTATTCATTATTTATTTATATTTTTTGAAACAATTGATAATTCCTAATTGATTATTTAATGCCTGTTAAGCCGTTGCTCTCAGTTATCACTGTATGTCGTTAACCTAAGTTATATTGTAAAGTTCTAACAATAGGACTTTCTACTAATCCACTAAGTCCGCGTATGAAACCCACACTTATAGACTGCATTGACAACACAAATAGTCGAACCCGTGATCAAACGTGAATGCCCGGGGGGGGTCACGGCGCGGTGCCTAGGCTTGGCCCCCTGATTGCAGTTTCTGTCGGCGCACGCGGCTATGGACGTCCTTGAGTGGGCAAAATGAATAGTGGTGGTACACACGTGCAGAGTTCAGCTCGCACCAGCTGCGTCATGTTGTCGGGCATGTTGACGACGTAGCGCCACTCGCCGCGGTTGTTGAGGGCGGCGCGCGGCGTGATGTACTGCGCACGCGTCTGACACAACTCCCCCGGGCCTGACGTCTGCCGGCGCGGGCGCTCCGCTGAAGTTTCCACGCTGGAAATGTGTTACAGAAACAACTATCATTATGTCTACTGCAAATCAACAAACGTTGTGGAGGACGACTTCCAACCCTATGGAGCGATGGTCTCGTCAAGACAAGGGTGATGGCGTGATGCAACAAGATTGATCGACGAGGAGGCCCATATTCGGCAGTGAACTTCTAATACTAGATGGTTGGAAACGATAACCGAAGTTAAGTAACGTTCAAAGCGACCATTTTTTTGGATAGGTGACGTCAAACCGAGAATCATTTGATTTCGGCTTCTTTGCATCGGTAGGCACGTCAAGATTCTTAAAGAAAATTTGTTCTGTTTTTCACTGTAGGAATGTGGTAATTGTTTAGTCAAGTGAGAGAATTATAACAAGAGGACGTCACTCAAATGCTTCCGAAAATATGTATTGGTTCCGCATGGTGATGTATCAGCTGAGTCTTTTGCTCTTTGGTTTGAGCTGGTGTTGTTGGTACTGCGCTGAGGTGATAATGATGTTTACCACACAGCGCAGCGCAATCCTTAGAGCCTCCGCACTGGTGAGCGTCCTCTTAATGGCCTCCCTATCTGCTCGGCATTGCGTCGTTTCCTGCTTGAATCATGTTTACCTGGCCAGTCCCAGCGCGATCCTCAGCGCCTCCGCGCCGGTGAGCGTCCTTTTGGCAGCCTCTCGCACCAGCTCGGCATTGCGTCGTTTCCTGCTTGAATCATGTTTACCTGGCCAGTCCCAGCGCGATCCTCAGCGCCTCCGCGCCGGTGAGCGTCCTTTTGGCAGCCTCTCGCACCAGCTCGGCGTTGCGTCGTCTTCTGCCGCGACTAGCGCGTGCTCTTGTCCCACTCTCCGAGCCCACGTCTGATCGCGACGGGGATATGTATCTACATAAAGCATTTAGGTAATGTAGAGTAAGAACGCAGGATTTACAAACTCTGCGTTCGAGCTCGATGTTCATAGATAATTCGAATTTATATTCTAAAGAAGGAATATCTTAGAATACAATTGATGGTCATTAAACTTTCATATTGGACTTTTTGGCAGGAAAATGAAGCGTCATGCCTGCAGTTTTATTTAATTTTTAAAAAATTGTGATATCTCAAACATTCATGTGTTATAACGGTGGATTATTAACCGTTAAGTGTTTGTGAACGTAAATGAAACAAAACAGTGCAACATAACTTTCAAATTCACTCAAGAAGTCCATGTGAGATCTCAGGGGAGGGCATCTCATTTAAATTCACTCAAGAAGTCCATGTGAGATCTCATTTACCATTTATCATCATTATCTCTACTCATTCTCATTTACTATGATTTATATATCTGAAGTATGACTGGCTAAATGTGCTAAAAGCCTTTATTTAAAACTAAAACTAAAAAAACTTTCATATGGAGATTTGATCGCTGACAGGACGTTGCTTGGAATTTCTGAATTAGTGATTATTATTCGTTTTATCTTTATACAACAAATATCAAAGCCATCTAGTTTTAGCCACCACCCGGTGCGGATTCAGGGCGGTTTTAGTGGAAGCGGTGTGAGGGCGGCTTTTAAGTAGGCTAAATCTTTAAAAGTCTTCATGAAGTCTTGAATTCAGGACGAATACTTATCAGTTTCTGTATTCAGCAATGAAACCTTTGTCAGATAATAAACATGACCACTCAGTACTAACTGTAATCAAATGGTGGAGAATAATTCACTGAGATAGAGTCTCTATCTAATCTTCAGACTGGGCCCAACGGCATAAGATGCACGAAGTATAAAAATTGCAGATAATATTCTCTTACAATCACACCAATTCTTTAGTTCCAAGATAAGTATCACTAAGAACTTGTGTTATAAATACTAAAGAACGGATAAACATACTTAAATATTATTTTTTGTTTGTAGATACATACTTAATATACATAGGAAAACACCCAGACCAAAACAAATATTCATGTTCATGCACACAAAGATTTGTCCCGTGTGGGAATCGAACCCACGACCTCTGGAGTGAAGTGCAGGTATACTGACCTCCACGCCAAATCGGTCGTCAAATACCTACTTACTTCCAGACTACTCAGTACTGACTGTAATCAAGTAGTGGAGAAAACTCCACTCTTCAGAACTACCACAGGGCCCAACGGCATAGGGGACGTCCATTAATTACCTCCACCACACTGCTGCTCTCCTACTACTACTCCTGCCACATCTCACCAAAACTCACCAAGGGGGGGGGGGGGGGGTCAATAAAAATCTCACGTCAACTTTTTAATTCAGAGAATATACATTTTTATACCACAGTAAAATTTTGTATTACAATATCAATACCGGTCATCATTCGTTATAGTGCACCTTAAACGTGGTATCATTATTCTCCTCTTATTTCACAGAAAAATGTAGTACATAGAAGAAATCAAATAAATTAAATTATTTAAAAAATATTGGGTAAATCTCACGTAAGGGGTGGGGGCCATGGTGGCCAATTTAAAAAAAAAACACCTCACGTAATTAATGGACGTCCCCTAACATGCACGAATCATAAAACTTTCAGATAATAAAATACTTACTTCCACCATTCATTCGGGTTGTACTGAGTGACCCCAGTGGTCGCTTGCTTGTACCAATCAGGGGCGTCATAGTTGTAGCCCCCATTGAGACTGTAATAATTTGGGTTGTAGCCCATACTCTGCTGCCTGTACACTTTCTTGTAATCGTTGGTCCCCGGGGCCCAGTAGCCGGAGTCGGCCTGTTGGTAGCCGTTGAAGCCAAACTTGGAGAAGTTCCCAGCTTGGTACGCGTTGACGTTATATGGCGAGGGGTCCAATTGGGACGGTGGTTGCAGGGGAGTCTTCTGCGTAAAGATATCTGAAGGTAAAAGAAATATATCTTATAAAGACAACTTATGTGGCGTAGAGCTTGAGTACAGAATAATGAATGAATAAACACTTATATATTTTTTTACATAAGTTCTACAATGGGCGTCCTTATTGCTCACAGCCATTTCTTGCAGCCAACCTAGGGATGGACTGGACAAGTGAAGAAGTATACTCAAGAATTGGGCAAGAAACTTTAAAATTTTGTTCTCCAGTTAACGAAAAAAGATTTAAGTGTCAGTAATACTTGTTTTTACCTTGTCTGTTCTGGCTTTCCAACTGAAAATCGGACTGACAATCCAACAACATAATAATAATTGAGCTAGTTATCTCTCACTCTTTGACACGTTTCTCCTAGATATCTCTGAGCAGCGTGTGTCAGTGTGTGTAATCGTGTGTCAGTGTGTCAGTGTGTTTTAGTATGTGTCAGTGTGTGTCAGTGTGTGTCAGTGTGTTTTAATGTGTGTCAGTGTCGGTCAATGTGTGTCAGTTTGTGTCAGAGTGTGTCAGTTTGTGTCAGAGTTTGTCAGTGTGTGTCAGTGTGTGTCAGTGTGTGTCAATGTGTTTCAGTGTGTGTCTGGGTGTGTCAATGTTTGTCAGTGTGTGTAATCGTGTGTCAGTGTGTGTAATCGTGTGTCAGTGTGTGTAATCGGGTGTCAGTGTGTGTAAGTGAGTGCCAGTTTGTAAGTGAGTTTATAAATAAATTATATTGTTGTACTAACCATGATTATACCTAGTATTGTACTTGTAGTCCTTGGGGAAGGGGGGGTCGTTGACCAGGGAGATCTGGTCGACATGAGGCAGTGAGTTGGGGCCGTAGCCGTACGGGTAGTCTGGCTTGCGGGTGGCCCCGAACTCATCGCGGGTCTCGTCTGACAGAAGGGTGCGGATGTCGTACTGGCCTGCCTCGATCAGCTGCCGGATTATCTGTCTGAAAATATATAAGTAAGAATATAATAGTATAAAAAGTAACATATAGCGATAGGAGATCACCTACTTCCAATTGTTACGATCTTGGTACATTCTTTTTAATTGTGAATAATAAAAAATTGGTTGCCTGTAAAGTCGGTATACGGGCGAAAGTTTTACGTGACAACGACTTTGAGTGGTAAAATAATTTTAAGGCGGGCTAACCATTCCCGAGTGGAAGGGACGCGTGCCTCTCACTCGCTCTCATTGTGAGCGCATAACGTGAGCGGAGCGTAACGCAGTTTCTTGAAGTGTCACCCGGCAAACTAATTTATAAGACGTTGTCACGTCAAAATATTTATCATAGTGGAAGCAGCGTGGTTTACTGCAACTCATAGGGTATATCGTACTAAAACCAGTTCGCGCACCTATGTCTTTTCGAAGTTATATGCGTTACTATCGCATGCTCTATTCTTGGAAACCATGTTAGTTTGGTGGTGTCAGCTGTCAAGAACATCTATGGCAGTCGTTATTAGGAAGTCAGTGCTGAAATTCAGCCAAATCTGATCATTGTTACCAGTTACCTGTGTACCGGACCAGTTAACTGTTACACCGCCGAGTTCGATGGCAATCGATTATAAGGCAAAATGGATTTCGAATTGATTATGTCGAACCGCCGAAGTTATGGAAATCGAAACAAAATGGCGTTCTCCATTTACCTATTGGTCTGTCACGGACTGAAGGTCATGAATGAGAGGTGGCTGTCGGCAGATTCCCCGGTACGGATTAATGAACGTAAACAAAGTTTGATCTAGATGGATTACCGGTAATCCATCGAATTCGGCGGTAGGCCCCCAGAAAGTAGACCCTGGGTCCTTAGCGTAAGTCTAGAAAATAAGAGGGATTAATACTAAAATGCTTATTAATTGCGCAAAGAGTAAATCTAGGATGTATAGGTGTTCTACCATCTTAAGACCCAAAGCCAACCTCATCTGCAAATGGTATTAACGGACGAGGCTCTGGCAAACATAAAAGTTCCCGGTAAGCGGCAATAGGCCCTCCACCTATTACGTGGGAGCAGCAAAACAAATCGCGAAATTGGGGCATATAATATAATTGTATGTATGGTACAAAAACTATATGTGTAGTTAAGTAAGTCAAATGAAATGAAATTTTATTTAGACATAATAAACAAAGAACAGAAATCATAACAGTAAACCATTTTTCACAGAAGTACATATAATATGCCTTAAAAGGACTCCACTTAGCATGTGCTGCAGTGGAGGACCACAACAGCGCTGGTCTTCCGTGGAGACCTAATAACTTTCGTGTGCAACAGTCACACAAAACGCAGAAACTTAACAATAAAACAAAATATTTAAAACCATAAAATACAATCAAATTAAAAGTTAAAGTAGTAAAAGTGAGTTAAGTCAAGTTACCACTATTAATAAGTATAGGTACGGCTTAGGTAGCTAAATATGACGATATTTGCACGAGCAACACACACATTGCATCGTTGATGCCTACAAGACTAGTGTTGCAAAGGACTCGAGTCTTTTAGTCTTATTCGATAGACTCGACTCAATTTTCTAAGACTCAGTGAACTAACTGAACTCGGAGTCTTGAGTCGAGCCGAGTCTGAGTCCTATCATGAAGACTCGAGCGCCATTATTGAACTCGAAACCTTAAATAGAACTCGAGAGACTCGAGTCTTATAAAGAGCTTGAGTCTTAAAAGGGCTCGAGTCTTAAAAGAGCTCGAGTCTTCTTCAAACTGGTCTTCGAAATGCTGACAGTGATTTATTAAGAATAAATGTCTATACTTATATAATAAAACTGAAGAGTTTATTTATTTGGTATTTTTGTTTAATTAATGTTTTCTTTTGTAATAATTTTTATGATCATAATTAATTAAACTGATTTTTCATGTTAATTAAAACTTTAATTCTTTCATTTATTTTTCGACATCTCCTTCTGGTTACACATGATTATATCTCACAAAAATAGCCTTTTATTGGCTGCTTTAAAAAGAATGACTCAAAGCGGAAAAGAACTCGAGCGCGACTCGGCGCGTAAACAGGACTCGAGCGCTAAAGAAGACTCGAGTCTCGAGTCTCGCGTTCAAGGGCTCATATAGACTTGAGTTCTTTATTCTTAAGAGTCTTATTGTTATGAGTCGAGTCGTTTAATGCCGAGTCGAGCTCTAAATTTAGGACTCAAAGACTCGAGTTCTTTACAACACTATACAAGACTTAAGGTTGGACATACTTACTCAGGATAAGGCTCCGGATAGAGGCAGTAGGTAAGGCCGGGCTGCGCGCAAGCGGGTGCTCGGCCTCGGGGAGCCGGCTCGAAGGCGCACTGCTGCCCGTACGGACAGCTGTACCCGTCGCCGCCCTGCGCCAGCGACCATACCACCTGCAAGAATAACAAGTTTCCACATTATGGTCAAATCAAAATTTACACACACACACACACGAAATGAACCACCACCACCGCAAAAACATTTAAGTGAGCTTGCCATACTCAAGCTACAGGATAAAAGAATTTTAACTCTTCATGTCTACTATATTTATCCGCAAGTATGTTAATATTGCTAAAAAGAGTTTTGTCTCCCTTTTTTTTTCAAATCTTGTGACTGCAGAACACAATTGTTTTAATATTATGTATTTTAATTGTAACTGGCGGGAGAAAAAACCAACCTTGACGATTTTCTTGCCCGTTCTTTTACGATCAAGCTCCCGCCCGCAGTGAATGGGCGCGTTAGTTTATAAGTATGACATTCATAAGAGCTCTATTGAGCCAAACTTGAATAAATGTTTTTTTTTTTAACAAAATAACATTATATTGATGAAATTTGCTGCAAACCACAAATATTTTTGGTCCTATGAAAGATATATGAATTGCGCAAACAAAATTCCTCAAGCTCATAATTATATATACAACACCCAACCATCATCAGTTGGGCCGCGGCCCCCGGGCACATCCATCCGCTTGGTGGAAGATCTTCCCTTGAGGAGCACACCACTCGCTCCCTACAATACTCTTTGAGATTATGGGATAAAGTGAGTTTGTGGTCATGATTCTTTAATCGAACGAATCGAACGTGTTTACGTTAGAAAAAAGCTGGTTGAATCATTTATAGATTTTCATAATTATTCAAACATTAAGTATTTTGTTTGGCGATCCCACATATAACCATTCACTTGTGCATACAAATAAATGTTCCGTATTGGATTCGAGGTCACGACTTAGGAGAACAATCTCTACGCTATAATAGATCGTCAATATAAATCCTGCAACAATGTCCTGTTAATAAAGTGCAATTAATGGAGAACAAGTAATTACCATTGAAGTATTTTAACTTCCTCTTCAAGTCATATTAGGTGCAGATCTCATTATAATCGGGTCAAATTATCAACTTGACTTTTTGAACTTAATCGCACTTACTTAATTGTTAATGTCATGGTAATATGGAAGTAGATTCATCAGTAGTTTAACGAGCATACGTTGGAATGAAACATTATTGCACAGGAAATGACAATTTCAGGAGGTCAAGTAATGTCAATGTCAATAATTAAGTGACATGTTTTGATTCTCTCGTGACATTGTTCGGCAGGTTCTCATAGCAATTTGCGAAGTTTGTACGAACTATTAGAATTTTAATTAAGGTGACGCATACAAAAGGTTTGTTTATTTATTTAACTTAAGGAAAATCTGGCTTTCTAGAAGATCGGAGGATTTTGTGTCTTGTGTGAGGGCAGTTCCTCCGAGTTCAACAAAGTAAATGCCGGAGTGCCGCAGGGATCGATACTCTCGCCTATTTCTTCTGCATATTAATGACATGTTGTCCTTGGGAAATATTCATTGTTATGCGGATGACAGTACGGCACATGAGCGGTACTTGGGACATCCTGCGGCAAAGCAAGCCGGTATCCTGGTGCAAAGGTAAGACCTGGTTGCCAAAGTGAACCGGACTCTCGATCGTGTCAATCAGTGGGGATCTGAAAACCTGAAGGCCTACTCTAATTCAACGAACACGAAACTTCGTTACACCCATCCCTTTCACTCGATAATAATTTACCTAGAGAGTGAAAGAGACAGGTATTACGAAGTTTCGTTTTCGTCGAGTTAGAGTAGGCCCTCTGGTCGAGTTTAATGCCACCAAAACCCAGGTTTGTGCATTCTCGTCGAAGGTTACTCCCTTCCTTACTCCTCCCTCTCTTCAGAACGCTCCGTTGCCCATTTCGGCGGATCTCAGCATTCTCGGCATGGACATCGGCCAGGGCCTTAATCCGAAATGCTACATAGAGGGTGTTGTTTTAACTGCCTCCCGTAAGTTGGGTATACTCAATAAGGTGAGGCGGTTTTTCACTCCCTAGCAGCGCTGTTTGTTGTACAAGACTCAAGTGCAATCGAGTGTAGAGTGTTGTTCCCATCTTTGGGACGGTTCTGCTAAGTACCTCCCCGACGCACTTGACAGACTGCAACGGCGAGCGGTTCGCATTATAGGGGATGCTGAGGTAACAGCCTCACTCGAGGATCTACATTGCAAAAAAAAGCATGATTTTTGTACATTTCCAATTTAAAAAAACTTCGTCAATAGTGTGATGATATAATCCAAGTGGCCGTCCATACAGGCATCGGCCCGCGATTACTTTGAGATTAAAGAAAAATGATGGACTTTAAATACAGGTTTATCTGTCGCGACTTTATTAGGCAAGTTATACGGACTACGACTTGTATAATAATAATAATATGTAGTTTATAAATAATATGGTCAAAGTAAGACACAGCGGTACTCCTGGCACAGTTTCGTTAGCACTCGTCGGATTAGCGTAACTTTCGTTTACGTGACCGCACTGACAAACAGATTGTGTGTTATTGTTGTGTTGCATGTTATTGTCATAATTTTATTTATTCTTCGAGTATACCTTCTGAATTCTAATGCATTAATACAAATATATAAATATTTATTTGTATTTCAAATATGCGACGAAAATATGGTGTTAAGTATTTAGGATGAAGTAAGGTTTTGACTTCTTGGCGGGAAAATGAAGCGTCAACATTTGTTTTATTTTACAAAAAATTGTGATAGCTCGAACATTCATGTGTTATAACGGTGGATTATTAACCGTTAAGTGTTTGTAAACGTACATGAGTAAATTGCAACATAACAGTGCAACAACACTTTTCAAATTCTCTCATGAAGTCCGTGTGAGATCTCAGTATAGTCCCACATCTTTACTGAAGACTCAAGGGGTTTAGGGCGTGGCATCTAACTTACCATTTATCATCTTTATCACCACTCATTTTTATTTATTATGAAATATATAATAATATTATGAATATATCTTTTACTTGACACTGGCTAAATGTGCTAACCGTGCGAAGCTATCAATTAAAATAAGGTTCTATTTAAAAAACATAGTTTTAATTTACGCAAAACAATATTTTATTGCGTTTGACTTCGTTGTCAAAAATAAAGATTATCCTTAAATACTTCTTGTGATAATCAGCTACCTGTCATTAACAGTACCGTCAAATTACAAATTCCATGTCTACAAATTCAGATGAATTTAAATCAATGTCGTAACTATCCTACTGTGTGGATGGATGTTTGTTACTCTTTCACGCAAAAACTACTGGAGCGATTGTGATGAAACTATGTACGTGTATAGCTGCAGTCCTGGACTAACATATAGGACACTCTTTATGCTGATATTTCCACGGGAACGGAGGTAAAACCGCAGGGCAGTGCTAGTAAAAGAATAACACAATCTTCCAATATAATAGCTTTTACTTATTTCTAGAGCAAGGTTGTCAATGCAATCCTGAAAATGCGTCTATTGACACCGAAGTGTCAAGTTTGATGATTATATGATTATATGACAATGCCATTTAACAACATAGTCAATTATTTATTTACATAGTCAATTAAAATGTCAAGATCTCGACCTGTGGTTGGGAAAGGATTATAGTAAATTACTTAATTATTATAATGGCAAATACTTATGATAATTGTGTGACATTAGTGTTATTGTGTTAGATATACTCGTACTCTGACAGACAGTGTCACTTATTTAATTGTTTGCAAGGATTGACACTTGGTGACATGACATTTTGTGAGATACTCAAGGTTTACTGCTAAGACCATTATTAGCAGGAGACTTCTTGGCGGGAAAGTGAAGTGTCATGTCTGCAGTTTTGTTTTATTTTCTCAAATTTATGATATTTCTAACATTAATATTTAATAACGGTGGATTATTAACCGTTAAGTGTTTGTGAACGTACATGAGTATTGGTAAATAAAATAAAACAGTGCAACATAACTTTTCAAATTCTCTCAAGAAGTCCATGTGCGATCTCAGTATAGTCCCACATCTTTACTGAGGACTCAAGGGGCTTATGGGGAGGGGATCTCATTTACCATTTATCATCTTTATCACCACTCATTCTCATTTACTATAATTTATATGATATTAATATAATTATCTCTAACTTGACACTGGCTAAATGTGCAAACCGCACGAAGCCATTATTTAAAAAGAAGAAGAAGAAGAAGACCATTAGCAGTGGTCATGGGGGGTTTAAATGCTCATGAAGTGAAATAGACTTGTACAAGTACAATTTAATCATTTGAAATTTGAATCAGCTTTATAAAGTCAACTGCTAAGTATTGGCCTCCCCAATAGATAACATACAGGGTGTACAGGGATCCTACCATCATCTTTAGAGCCCAAGCCAACGGATTATTACGTATTACGAAGATTAACGGACGAGGTTCTGGCAAATTTTGAAGTGCCCGGTAAGCGGCAATAGGCTACGTGGGACCATCAACACAATTGGCGAAGTGTGGGCGTATAATATGCCTCTGCCTACCCCTTCGGGGAAACAGGCGTGAATGTATGGATATATGTATTTAATAGATAACGTTCTATTGTGGTTATTTGCCCATAATCACCACACTGGGCAGGCTGGTTAGAACGCAGTTCAAGCCAGCAGGATGACGCTGCTGCCCATCATCCGGTAACATTTCTCTTCGTCGACTCTTACGACTCCCCGTGAGATGAGAGGTGTGACACTATTCTAGGCCGGTAGCATTCGGCAAGTTTTTATGCTCATATTTTTAAGCAGATGCTTTCACTAGATAGATGCTTGGGATTAAACTGCCGTTTCATACAGGCTATTTTAATATGAATGACTTGAAAACATAAATATCGTTAATGTTATATTATATTGCATTGTATAGCGTCACAGACAAATGAAGATTGTAATTCAAGTACCAAACCAATGGATATATTTAACAGAGCATAGCCTGTGAGTTTCTTGCCAGTTCTTACAGAGCGGTGGCTCGGAACTGGCACTTAGATTCATCATTACAGCCCATTAACGTCCCACTACTGAGCACGAGCCTCCTCACACAAATCAAGGTGTGAGGGTATTGGGTCATACTCCACCACGCTGACCCAGTGCGGATTGGCGGAGGCAGGTGTATGGCGTCCTGCTGTTAGAATTTTTCAAGCCGCCCATGAGGCCTCTAACATGGCTTAACGACTACCACATTTAGTGATAACCGGGACCAACGGCTTAACGTGCCTTCCGAAGCACGGAAGCGCTCGATATCAAATGCCACACAAACGGTCACCCATCCAAGGACTGACCTCTGTAAACTCTGCTGTACTTTGGTGATCGTTTCCAACCACCGAACACCGCAGAGCTACGAGCGCTTCCATGTATATACATGGCACTTAGATTCACTTACACTTAATTATTTTTTGTTTTTAAATTGTTTTGTTGCATGTAAGTGAATCTAAGCTTCGTGATTTAGTGTAATAATATTTCGATTGTTTTTTTTTTCAGTTTTATTTATGACGTTTTGAATTACTATGTATTATATGTATTACATAATAGTTTATGAAGGAAATAATTTTTTACTTTACTTTAGTGCAGTATACTGTCATTCATAGTTTTATTGACTATAATTATCATCATCCTCAACATCATCTCAGTCTATTAACGTCCCACTACTAAGCGCTGGGCTTCTTTCACTATCCAAGGTCTCTTACCTTTCCCTCTGTATTTTCCCCTCTCATTATGACTAATGCAGCGAGTAATATTCAAACTCTTTACTACCAAATATAACTTGCTTTAAACTGTTGCATTGATGCAAGGGAATTATTTATTTATTTGTTTCATTTGGAGAAATTTACTAATAGGCTATGTATAAATGTTTACGTCCTATTTCCGTGATAAGTATCATAAAGAACTTGTGTTATGGATATTAAATACCGAACAAACATATGTAAATATTTTATTTTTTAAGTACATACTAAATTTAACATATATAGGAAAACACCTAGAATATGACAAATATTAATGTTTATGCACACAATGTCATATGTGGGAATGGAACCCACGACTTCATGAGCGGACAGGTAGCGGACTACTGACCTCCACGCCATATCGGTCAAAATATATAATAAATAAAAGGATATACAATAAATAATATATCCGAAAGACAATATAAAGCAGTGAGTAAGCAGTTTTTTTTAAACAAAGATAGATTGCCAGGCAATAGTCGTAAAATCGTAAGTTTTCACAAAACACGTCGCACAGAGATGTTGCAATACAGTTATGTGTCGAGATGAAATTACTATAGACGAAAAAACTGGAAATTACGTCTGTCGTGCTATTATTACGTGAGATGTGACTTCCGACCTGTGTTATACTTAGTTCCTTATCTAGAAACTAACTCTGCGTTAAGTATAGTGTGGTTTGGTTACACACATAACGAGTCAATGTAATGACTCAGGTGATACAGTTCGTCTTTTTCTAAAAAGTCAAAACTTCAAAACTTTTTATTTCATAAACTATTACATAGTACTTGAAAACGTCATTTATACGAAAATTTATAAAAAATATATAAAAAACAATCAAAATATAATTATACTGAAATCACGAAGCTTAGATTCACTTGCAACCAAACAATGGGCGCGCTAGTTTTTTTAAGTTTTGACGTTCATAAGAGCTCTTTTGAGCCAAACTTGAATAAATGAATATGAATTTGATTTTGAATGAAAAAAACAAAAATATTTAAGTGTAAGTGAATCTAAGTGCCAGTTCCGAGCCACCGCTCTGTAAGAAGAACTGGCAAGAAACTCACAGGCTGTGCTCTTTTAAATTATAGATTGGTTAGTTACAATCTTCATTTGTCTTTCTTCAATCTTCAAGCATTCTATGTCCACCATGTCCAACAATCTTCATCTTCAAGCTTTCTATGTCCACCATGTACTGACCATGTATGACTCGAGAATTTGTGTGTAAAAAGATTGGCGCCATCCCGATAAAGGATTCGGGGCAGTATTTTATTTTCCAAAACGTTATTTTCAATATTAGTATAGTTAAAAAAAATTTTTTTGGCGACCGATATGGCGTAGAGGCGAGTATACCCACAGTCCGATCCTGAGGTCGTGGGTTCGATTCCCACACAGGACAAATCTTTGTGTGCACAAAAATTAATATTTGTTCTGGTCTGGGTGTTTTTCTACGTATATTAAGTATGTTTTTACAAAAAAAAAGTATTTATGTATGTTTATCCGTTATGTAATATCCATAACACAGGTTCTTAATGATACTTATCTTGAAACTAAAATAATTGGTGTAATTGACAGAAAATATTTTAAAAAAAAATCTAAGTAGTGTATGAAAAAATGAAATGAAGCAATTATATCGGTTATGCATATTCACTTGCTTCGCAACGCATCCTCGCACATCTCTGGTGAAAACGACGCCTAAATAGGCCGTATATTTTAGGGTTGTGCATCCTTAAACTGCTACAAATCTTTCTTGCATAGTTGCACTCAACTAAGAAATTATACTTCCTTTTAAGATTATATGTTGCTGTTGTGCTGTAGCTTAAATTTAGATGTAGTAGTTTAAATTTAGAATATTATATAATAAACCGAATACAATAATATAAATTTAAACAAATCTAAATATATAAAAGCTAGCATCCTCCTCTCTTCTAAGTTGCCATACCCTACAGGGTCCATATTGTATCTGTGATATTATAAATAACATCTTTGTAACATATGGAGTGCAATAAAGTAATTGAGCATTGAGCTTTTAATTTTTCCATATAAAATTTCTGATAAAGATATTTCATACAAAGTAATAGTTACTGACTAACCGCATATGGCCCTCAGGTGAAACTACTGGTGGAACTACTAAGAACAGCGGTAATCTTAATATTTTATTTCTTTATAGATCTTAAGACATAATTTGAAAAAAGCCAAGATGAGTTTCTTGAGGCATTCTTCTCATTCTCGTTGCTTTTTGGAAGCCTCGTTAGAGTCACCGACAAACTGACTGACGGACAATCCCCTCCCTCCTTTAGAATCACGACAGGCTGACTGACAGATATCCCCGATAAGAATCACCGACAGACTGACAAATCTTGAGAAAAATCACAACAGACAGATAAACTGACAGACCTTGACAAATTCTGACAAAGAACCCATTTGCTTTTACTTCTTTATTATGGTAGCGCTCATATTTCTGTCATTGGTGTTAAAAAAATATATCGAATTTCCATTTTGTGTTTAAATGTTTGACGAATCTAAATGATCATGTTGATCTTGAAGACAATATTTTTTTTATTATTTTTTATTTTTACTAAACTGTTCTTAGTACGATTAACTATTTCATAAGTAATAGTCTACTGTTGGTAGTTATAAATTCATAACTAAGCCAAATGTGGGCGTACCCACTGTAGAAGTAGGTTGAGTTGTCTATTCGAATGCTAGTTCCCAGAAATACTTACAAATACATCAGTTGCATGAGTCAACGCTTAAATATTAAGAATAATGGATCCGCTTTCAAACTTAGGAGCATTCATTCCATGAATGTGGCCACAAATATAGTTTTTTTATTAGGTTCACTTTTTTAATATTGTTTAAGTTTGATAAAATAGATAAGTAAAATGTCAACATGTCAACTATTGTGCCTTGTATAAAGTAAAAATAAAATTGGTAACGTTTATTAAACGTTTATAATATGTAGCTAACGCTCTTAAGTTAATATCGGTTTTTTTTATATGAAATAGTGATTAAATAATGATTTGTTTCACCGTCGTCGATGATACGATGAGTATGATATGATGAGTTTGAAATAAATATTATAACAACGGCAAATATAATGTTAAATTTCATACCTCAACATACATTCACGCCTGTGTCCCCGAAGGGGTAGGCAGAGGCATACTATACGCCTACACTTCGCCAATTATATAGTTGGTCCCACGTAGTATATGGCGAGCCTATTGCCGCTTACCGGGCACTGTTATGTTAGAGTCTCGTCCGTTGATCGGCAGGTGTACCACTTGCAGGTGAGGTTGACTTGGGCTCCTTAGGTCTTGGTAGGACCCCCATGCACCTACCGCATTACCTCAATTTGTGAACTATCCAAAAAATAAGTTAATAATGGATAGACATACTCATTATTACCAAAATCCTAAAAACTATATGTCCAAATAATTTGTAATAATATATGTAATATTTAACTTATTTTAATTTAGTACACATTTTGTCATAATGTTATTTACGCCTGTTTCCCCGAAGGGGTAGGCAGAGGCATATTATACGCCCACATTTCGCCAATAATATTGTTGGTGCCACGTAATAGGTGGCGATCCTATTGCAGCTTATCAAGAACTTTTATGATCGCCAGAGCCTTGTTCATTGGCAGGTGCACTACTTGCAGGTGAGGTTGGCTTAGACTTCTAAGATGTTGTTAAAGTCCCTATAAATTTATTTAGCTTAAAATTACAAAGTTGCCACTGTGTCGGCGTATACGCTGTAAATCTTACGAAACTCATTGTCCAAGCCAGGTGTATTCTTTCTTTCGATTCAAGGCCAGTGGCAGCCGCGTTCGTTACATAAGTACGCTACACTCGCTCTAGTTTGAGCTGCTAATTGTTAAGTTTTGTGTTCAAATATGAATATTTGATTAATTCATATCACTTGGAGACGATGGGACTCCCATGAATTGTGGTAGGTTTTATTAACATCCCCCCCGACTGGTCTCCACCTTGTCTTGGCGGGCTGAGTACCTCCCGGAGGCCGGCAAAAGGTAACACCCAGAGACCGACGACTCTGGGTGCCCTTAGTACTGACTACTGGGGGAGAAAAAGAGAGACCTGTGGAGGGAGCAGCGCCAGGAAGGTCTAAGGCAGTGGGGGCAGGGGGCCCCTGCTGTCTAACTATAGACCCTCCGAGAAGTCGGCCACACACGCTATGGTCGCGGAAGAGGTAGGAGGGGCGCGTCCACTGCGCCTCTCTGAGGAGGTCCTCCCGGTTTTGGTCCGAGGGACGTTGGCCGCAGGCGGGGTGTCAGACGCTGCAACCCAGGTACTGGCCCCCGCCTTTTTCTCAACAAGCGGCGGGCGTCGTCGGAAGATTTTTAGTGGGTATTACTGCTGGCAGTCGCGTCTGCCGGTGGTGAGTCCCACACCCGCTTTCGGTCCCCCTTTGGCCGAAAGGTAGTGCGTAAACGCATTTTGTTACCGACGTAAAACAAAAAAAAAAAGAAGCTTTTATTAACATACAAGTCATTATTAGTTTTCAATACAGCTCGAAGAGTGTCAAAAGATCGTAGCTAGTAAAGAGATGTGATCTCTGGTTATCGTTACATTATTATAATTCAATTTATAAAATAATTAATAAATACTTTCTTGTCCTTGAGATCAACGAGATAATTTTGATTCAAATTATGATACTAAGAAAGAGAAGGAGAGATAAATAAAAGCAAAGTGGATTGTTAGACAGAATATGTCAAGGGTAGTCAGTTGATCTGTCTGTTTTATTTCAAGATTTGTCAGTCTGACGATGACTATAACGAAGAGATTTGTCAGTCAACCTGTCGTGATTCTAAAGGGGGAAGGGGATTGTTCATCAGGCAACGAGATTGGGAAGAATGAATAATTATTGTATAAAGAAAGAAATGATGCTGTTTATCAAATATACTTATTGTTTATACAAATAAATGAAGCTGTTATGTAAATAGGTGTAAAGTTATAAAACTAATTATGAACTGTCACAAAAAACACTAGCGCGATGTAATACACTGATTATTCTATACAGGTTTGAAGCCTGAAATGGCTTAAATTTAACAATAAATCTTCGTGATGTAACCCCACAAGTAAGCCAGTTATACATCTAACCACGATTTAGTAGAAAGTTGGGCAGAAATCTGGCAATAAACGCGAAACAGTGAAACCGCCGATAGTATCAGCTGCTTGCGCCCGCGCATGCTAAGCGTGTCCTGACGCCTGTCACCGTGACAGCCAGCCGGAAGTGGCCCAGGTATACTTAGTCTTGTCATTCAGACCAATTTATTAGATCGATACGTACAATCTGACATGATCAAAAGACTCTAAATATAATTTGCTAGAAATATTATTTGGTGTCAGCTTTTTTCTGTTGGCTTTTAATTAGAAAATGTTTTGCACGTTAATGTCCTTTAATTCATGATTTTTTGTTATCTAATCCTTGGAGATGTTTTTATGGCGCATTGTAACCCTATTTAAAGTATATATATATACACATATCATGCGATTCAACACTTTTATCAAGACGTTACTAAAACCATATTAATAAAAAGTTTAGAGTTCAAATGTTGCTTATTGCAGGGACAACACTTACGCAGTTATTATAGGCAGAAAATAATTTTAAGGACCCAGTAAAGTTTTAGTTAGTGATCACTCTTAAATTTACGTGTCAATTGAAATCTAAATACATACATAAAATCACGCCTGTTTCCCCGAAGGGGTAGGCAGAAGCACATTATATGCTCACATAAGTGGCGAGCCTAATGCCGCTTACCGGGAACTATTATGATCGCCAGAGCCTCGTCTATCAATTGAGTTCTTTCAGCTTCATAAAGTGCACTCCTGAATATTGGCCTTTCCAATAGTTTAAATTCTATTGGGGGTTTTTGCGCATAATCAGCATGCTGGGCAGGCGGGTTGGTGAGCGCAGTTTAAGCCAGTGCGCAGGATGACGCTGCTGCCCATCATCCAATAGGACTTCTCTTGGTCCACTCTTGCGACTCCCCGTGAGATGAGAGGTGGTGGTACTATTCTAGGCCGGTACCATACGGCACATACTTTATATGGATAGAAGTCTCAAATAAAAGTACAATTTACTGTACAAACTGTAGTGTAATGAGTGATTATGAATATACAATAAGAAACATAGTGAATATTTATATAAGGGGAGACCTGGAGATTATAACACAGGTCCTGTACCTAGTATAGACTCCAGCTCTCACTAAGGGACGACTTATGCCATTGTAATTGTAATAGTTTATAAGATACCTTTTTGAGAGAAAATAAATTTTAGACTAATTCAGCTAGAACCGCGGTGACAATCGTTACCTGATATTATATAATTGGTATATTTATCACCAACTTGTCCTTGTTACCTCATGCTGAAGTTATGTCAATGTAAAGTGTCAACGGTCAGTACAGTTACAATAATAATATATTGTACAATAGATACGTCAGTGAGTCACTTAGGTCTCAAAATAGATGCAAGTTCGAGAAATTAATGGACTACCGAGAGGAAAAGTGGTTAGACAATCAATATAATATTTGCCTTGTTACGTGTTAAAGATTTTATTGAAATTAATAAGTGAATTAATAACTTAACTATTTAAATACTTAAGATGAAATCTAGTAAGGAATTTTACAGGACTGTGTTTCGGATTAAAATATTCTGTAGCATAGTATTATATAAAATCAACTGATGGAATGAAGATTAATTTCAAGATTATTAGATTAGTGGCAACTCCTACTTAATTCGCGTTAGCAAGCTTTTTAATTCAACTCATAATAATCATTCTGATACCCTCGATATCTACTGCAGCAATATATCTATAATTAATAAAATTCTGTCTGCAGACTACTTCACTTAGTATAGGTTAGTAAATCTTTAATGTTAACTGTTTAAATTGATTATTAGTCTAAATTAAAATAAACATTTCTAGTTAATGTTAGCCAATTGTTATATGTGGAGGTTTGTTATTGGCTTTTAGAATATATGTTTTAAAATTATATAGCAGTGTTAGCTGTAAGCCCCCCAAATAAAATAAAATAAATATACTAAAATACACCATACTGACGCGATGACGAGGCGACTCTAATATTGGTATAATTGTTAACGTTAATTACTTATTTTTAAAATTATGCTATCGTCTCTAAATATTTCAAAAGACAAGGATATAAAATATCAAACAGGCTTTTGTCTACGTCTGTACAGCCTTGCTCTACATCCATATAGTTACAATACAATGCAGTTCACAAAGAATTGCTTTAATTGTAGTCGCAGCCCACTACCAAAAGGCTTCTGCGAATACTTATTTCATTTATATTGCATGGTTTTACCTGCCCGACAATTACAATCACGCCTGTTTCCCCTAAGGGGTCGGCAGAGCCATTTTATACACCCACACTTCGCCAATTATATAGTTAGTCCCACGTAATAGGTGGCGAGCCTATTGCCGCTTATTGGGCACTGTTATGTTCGCCAGAGCCCCGTCCGTTGATCGGCAGGTGCACCACCTGCAGGTGAGGTTGGCATGGGCACCTTAAGTCTTGATAGAATCCCTATACACCTAAACAAATCCCTATAAACCTAAACAGTAAAGTTAATAGTACTAAATAAACATTTATTATTTGAATAAACATTCACTTGATACCTTAAAACTCCAGTAGCACAGCGGAGACTTTTTTAAGTCATAAACTTGTAGGCGGGACGTTAATAGTCGTCAATATTACGGAATACTCGTATTTGTGTGCTAAAACCTTAGGCACATATCTATCTAATTCTTTAAATAGTAAAGATGTATATAAACGCTATAGCAGGGAAATGCAGGTTTGTTTTCGGTGTTTTCGGTTGTTACTAATGTAATGTAATGTGATTTGTTTGCGGATGGATGGCCTGAGATTTTGTCAGTGTGTCTGAGGTATTGTGAGAGAATTGGATAAAAGAAGTTTTTAAGTGTGAGATTTTAATATTATATTAACTTTTACTGTTTTTGATAATTAGTGTAATTGGTGTATTCCGTTCTGATTAAATAAATAAATAAATGCGTGAACACCAGCAAAATGTACACAGTCTTAGCAATAAAGATCTATTCTATTCTATTCTATTCCTACAGTTTATCGTTTCGTATTTGCTTTTATATCTTAATTATGGTACTACACATATCTCATTCATTGTTGTTATAAAAAAAATGAATTTTCATATTGTTTGTAAAAAAATTGACAAAACTAAACAGTCCTGTTGATCTTAAAGACACTAAAGTATATTTTGTTTTATTTTTTATCTTCCTACATACAGGAACTGCGCATTTTGCGCGTTGGTCGTGAAGACATCGTTGTTCTGAGGCTCCTATCTTACCTGAAGATGCCCTGTGTAAGGGCGAAACACGTGTCGTGTTGAATAGTTTCTCGATTTTTCGGGAAATTATAGTAGCGCGGGAATTGTTACAAAGATATTTTTAATCCATCACTTGCTTACAATGGATTTCCGCAAAGTAACGCCTGAATCAATAAATTAATATAGGTACCTGTAAAATGCGGCCAGGTACAAAGTACCTACACTAAAACTTATTAACAATACAACTATTTGACAGATTTTTAAAACATTGTAGTGACAAACAGAGCGAAGTAAAAATACCGGAACCGCACGTGTGTCTCCATTGTTTTTGAAGTTATCTCAATAAGAAATCATTACGCCCAATCAGTCGAGTGAGTGGAGTTACTTAAATAAAAAGTGGTTCGTTTATTAACTTTGATCTACGTGGGTAATCAGTAAAATCGTGATTCGGTAAGCAGTTTCTTGTGTCATTGTACCAATATCCTGGATTCCTGATATAGATTTAATCAAAATTAACGTTTTTTACAATCAATGCATGTTTTTGAGACTTATTTTGACTTATTTTTCTTGACGACCGATATGGCGTGGAGGTCAGTATACCTGCACTTCACTCGAGAGGTCGTGGGTTCGATTCCCACACAGGACAAATCTTTGTGTGCATGAACATGAATATTTGTTCTGGTCTGGGTGTTCTCCTATGTATCTTAAGTATGTATTTACAAAAAAAAAAAAAGTATTTATGTATGTTTATCCGTTATTTAGTATCCATAACACAAGTTCTTAATGATACTTATCTCTGAACTAAATAATTGGTGTGATTGTAAGAGAATATGTATGTATGTATGTATGTATTTTAAGTCACCGACGCAGAAAAAACATGTGTAAGCTAGCACAAAAAAATATAATCTGCAAATACGATTAAATGTAGCCCAAGTGGTTACCGCAGTTTATGGACGCTTGCTTTAAGACATCGCTAGCGCATAATGTCGTATAGGGATCCTACTAACATCTAAGGAGCCCAAGCCATCCACACCTGCAAATGGTACATCTGCTGATTAACAGACGAGGCTCTGGCGAATTTAACAGATCCCGGCAAGCGGCAATAGGCTCGCTACCTATTACGTGGGACCATAAATGTAATTGGCGAAGTGTGGGCCTACCCCTTCGGAGAAATAGGCGTGAATGTATGTATGTATGTAATGTATGTGATTTTCTTTTATTTGAAAATAAAATAAAATATTCAGTTATGAAATGTTTAGTGTTTTTATCATCAACCAAGTTATTTGGTATAATATGCCTACCCCTTCGGAGAAACAGGCGTGAATGTATGTATGTAATCAGGTGATTTTTTAAAATTTAAAAATAACATTAAAAATATTCAGTTAATAAATGTTTAGTGTTTTTATTATCAACAAAGTAATTTTGTAAACATTCCATAAATAGGTATTTACAGCAAACTTGGGCTATGTTAACCTTTCGACGTCTTAATTCGAATGCATTCAAGAGAATAGAACTAAATCTTTTAGCTTATTGAACGAATGAATTTACTAAAGCGTTCTGCAAGTGATGAATATACTAAAACGAATCCGGCTCGAAGGACCAAAAAAAAGGGATGTACGGTCCGCACACCCTTTTTACTGATAATTACTGATAATGATAAAAGGAAAGTCTTGATAATGATGATAAAATTATATTAAACTGATAATTACTACGAGCTAGGTAAATGCAATGAGTGAGAACGCGCGGCGTGATTGATGTGGCGTAACGAACTGATTCAAACAATTAACACAATAAATGTGAATAATGGAAATGAGCTGATGGGACAAAACTGTACGGGCTTACGGCTCGTACAAAAAGATATTCACCTCGTAGCTAGTAGATATAAAGTCACATCGAACTTCTTTCCTTTTAGGACCTACTTAAAAAGTAATAATATTCAACATTATTCCGTAATAATGCCCAGTGCTTGATTGTTGTTTAAATGGCAAACAAAATAAACGCAAATCCAATAAACTATTCGAATATGCAATGAGTTTGAAAGCTGCGGCAGTAATCGGGGTCGTGGACCCGGAATAACTTTTCTAAACTAAAGGCTCGTATTATTAAGCTGGGGACTAACATTAGGTGAATATAAATAAAATAAATAAATAAATATTCTCTTACAATCACACCAATTATTTAGTTCCAAGATAAGTATCACTAAGAACTAGTGTTAATCCATAACTAAAACATACTTAAATACTTTTATTATTGTAAATACAAACTTAATATACATAGCAAAACACCCAGACCAGAACAAATATTCATGTCCATGCACACAAAGATTTGTCCTGTGTGGGAATCGAACCCTGGAGTGAAGTGAATGTATACTGACCTCCACGCCATATCGGTCGTCAAAATATGTAACTATCGATACTAAGATTATTCCTATAATTCAGATAAATGAGCTTGAAGGTAGACTGCATGTCCCCATCAAGTGTTGTAATTTTTTTACTCCATAGATACATTATGGCATTAAAATCTAATTTTAGTCGAATATCTAGCTTGATTGGTAAGCACTGAAAACAACATAGTCGATATCTATTAGAATAAGACACACTTAACTTCACCGTCGGTCTCTTTAAATTTCGATCCGCTGAAAGAAGGAGCCCCTTGTACTATTGTTATTCTTTTATACTTATGTGTTTTTTCTCTCTTCACACAGCAGTGAACTAAAGTATTTGTTATTTCTATGAATAATAACAGAAACAAGGGACTTCTTGGCGGGAAAGTGAAGCGTCATGTCTGCAGTTTTGTTTTATTTTCTACAATTTGTGATATTTCTATCATAAATGTGTAATAACGGTGGATTATTAACCGTTAAGTATTTGTGAATATACATGAGTGTTGGTAAATCAAACAAAGCAGTGCAACATCACTTTTCAAATTCTCTCAAGGAGTCCATGTGAGATCTCAGTATAGTCCCACATCTTTACTGAGGTCTCAAGGGGCTTAGGGGAGGGTATCTCATTTACCATTTATCATCTTTATTATCACTCATTCTCATTTACTATGAATTATATATTATTAGTATATCACTTACTTGACACTGGCTAAATGTGCTAAACGCACGAAGCTATTAATTAAAAGGAAAAAAAACAGCTACAATAACAATAAATCTAAATTAGTATGAAGTACGAAAACAACACACTACATTATACATTTTTTTTACATGACAATGTAAAATTAACATGGACACGCCCTGTCACTTGGTTCGCGCTATCTGATCGATACACATTCAAATGTAATCAGAATATTGTCCACGAGGATATCCGCGTGCCGCTCGCTTATTGTAATTACTAATTTTTATTGACATTGAGATTGTATCATGTAATTATAAATTTTAATTATGTACTTTTTTAAAGAACACAAAGTACATTCGTCTTTTTATTAACATACATCGTTATTTTTGTAAAATGTTTTGTTTCAATAAATTTAATAATTATTGATAAAACTAGAAGTAGTTTTTTTCCTTCCTAAATTAAAATTAAAAGTGATTTATATTAACTACACATCAGCTTAGAAAATAATAATGTCTGCTAGGTCTCCTCCAAAAATTCTACCAGTCCATGTTTGGCTGGAGTGGAATCTTGTCTGGTTGGGTAGAAACCTCTCGCCATTTTACACGTTTTAACTAAAGAAATCTGAGCTTAAAATGAACTTTTCCACAACTAAGTATTCCTTTAAAATAGTTGTAGCATCGTATCTGCTTAGGTACTCCAAATATAGCGCGTGAGATTATGTACCTATTCGAAAATACGTACATTCCTAGGCATCCCCTACCTCAAAGTGAACTACCATCTACTTAGTACTAACGAATCAATTTTATAAAGCTAAGTTTTATAAGTCAAGTGATAAGCAGACGAGCCTTCGTCAAAAGTACAGCGACAGAGAGCCATAAGCGCCAATGGCCTACAACTCCATTCCACATTATAGTTTTTAACGGAATGTTTCGGAGCGGCCGTGACCTTGCCAGCTTTCTTTCTGACCGTACAACAAACAGTTAACACGGAACGCGACATTATTATGTTAAATACATGTTATGTAACAAGAAAATAATTATGCAAAAAGGGCGTGTGTTAAAAAAAAGTGTATATATATATTAATCTTATAAAAGCTTTGGAACTGATCTGTTCGCTTTTGAGATATTTGAGAAATAATTTTTATATAGGGTGTTAGATCTGAGGAGCCCAAGCCAACCTCACCTGCAAGTGGTGCTCAATATAAAAGGCGAAATGTGGGCGTATAATATGCCTCTGCCTACCCCTTCGGGGAAACAGGCGTGATATTATGTATGTATGTATGTCATACCTTCCTTTACATGAGAAAGTAATCCATATCAACTAAAAACTATTTTATTTTTTATTTTTATTTATTTGGAACAACAAACAATTACATAATATTTGGTTAGTTCTAAATCTTAAGATATACACTTACTTATTATGTAACCAACAACGTTATTCACAGAGTAATATATAACGATTAGTCTAAGTACGTATACAAATTAAAAAAAAAAAAAAAATTTAACATACATTATGAGTTACTTAGAAAATAATTATTAATTGTCCATATCATTATCTTTAAGTTGCGATAGTACACTGTTTCTAAATTGGTTTAGTGACATTCTGAAGAGATCAATATTGGAGCAATGTGCATTGTAAAAATGCATAATACGTCGCAGTGGAACACGCTCACCCGCCCTGGTCCAGGCAACTAGTCTAAGTAAAGAGTAAGAACTCATTTTCTTCTAATCTAAACTTCTACTTGTTTTAAAGTAACAATTAGTCCAACAACACTATTCTTATTGTCTCTATTAAAGCGAAGACACTTTCACAATATGTTCTTAGTCACAATATTGCACTTCACTGACACTACACTAAATTAACTCGAAAGGTTAGACAAGAAGGACAACCCTTCTTAATACGGAATTTTTTTTTGTCATGTGTGTCATCATAATGGGTTTGAATTCCATTAGTATTTGTGTGCATCGATACAAATATTTCTACTGAGTTTCTTACCCAATACCTATTTCTCTAGTCAGGCTCCTGTCTGCAATGAATGAATGTGTTATTGTTGAAAGTTGACATAAATGAAAGCTTTTTTATGCTAAACTTATAAAATCAATTTTGTCATTGTATGTACTAGTATGCCTTCTGTTAAAAAAGTTAAGACAGACTAATTTGTTTTGAAGTTAGTTTTTACCACACCTTTTTAAAAAAGGATCTACATTGTGCTTTTTTAGCATAGCAGCAGATTTATCCAGATTTGAGAGATATACAGAGAGGAGAAGTATACAGAGATGAGAGATGTACAGAGATGACAGATGTACAGAGATGAGAGATGTACAGAGATGAGAGATATACAGAGATGAGAGGTAAACAGAGATGAGAGGTATACAGAGATGAGAGGTATACAGATATGAGAGATGTACAGAGATAAGAAATATACAGAGATGAGAGATGTACAGAGATGAGAGATATACAGAGATGAGAGGTATACAGAGATGAGAGGTATACAGAGATGAGAGATGTTCAGAGATGAGAGATATACAGAGATGAGAGGTATACAAAGATGAGAGATGTACAGAGATGAAAGATATACAGATATAAGAGATTTACAGAGATGAGAGGTATGTGGATGAATCGTATCAAATGGTGAGAGGTAGCTATCCCATCGCCCACCTTAATACAAAGCGAGATACCATTTCCTTAGTCGCGATCTACGACACTCTCGGGCAAGTCGAGTGGTGGTAGAATTATTTAAAGGTGCCGCTACTGCACGACACCTGTTTCTTTCAAGTAAAGCTACATATATGCATAAATTTACGCCTGTTTCCCCGAAGGAATTGGCAGAGGCATATTATACGCCCACATGTCGCCAATAATATGGTTGATCCCACGTAATAGGTGGAGAGCTTATTGCAGCTTACCGCAATCTGTTACGTTCGCCAAAACCTCGTCTGTTGATCAACAGGTTCACCACTCGCAGGTGAAGTTGGCTTGGACTACTTAAATGTTGTTACACTCATATCAAGTAAAGTTAAATATCGATATTAAATCGTAGTAAAAAGAAATCTTACTATTTCCGGTTCCTAGACTGACTAGTTCGTAATCTCTCCGTTAATAATGATGTAAGTTTCTACTTCATAATGTAAAAACACACTCAACAAAGTTTTAAGATTTATTACGCAAAATTATATTGATAAATGGTTTGTTATTCACTGACATCGCTCAGAGATATAGCAAGCTCAATTCGCAATTTGCAGGGCACATATTATCATGTAGAACTGATGGTTTTGGGACAGAAAAGTTCAGGATCCTACCAAGAGCATAGGATTCCAAGACGGCTCGCCGACTATTACGTGGAAACAAAATAATGATTGGCGAAGTGTGAGCGTAAAGCATGGCTCTGCCTACCCCTTCAGGAAATAGGCGTCATAGTCTGTATTTATATATAGTCTGTAGTCTGTATTAGTATTTCTGCGGTGGTGGCGTCATGTGTCGGGTCGTCACGTTCCCGAAAACATGGTCCCCGCCAGTGGGGACTGGTCTGCTCATTTAAGAATTAAGAAAAGATTACTATTTTTTTTCTTAAAATTTTGTGACTGCAAAAGACATTTTTTTTTGTACATTATGTTTTTAGTTTAAGTACATTTGTAACTGGATGGCGGGAGAAAAAACCAAACTTGATGATTTTCTTGCCCGTTCTTTTACGATCAAGCTCCCACCAGCAGTGAATGGGCGCGTTAAATTTTAAGTTTGACCTTCATAAGAGCTCTATTGAGCCAAACTTGAATAAGTGATTTTGAATTTTTTTTTGAATTCTGTAGTAGAGACCCTTTGACAGAAAATGAAGCGTAAGACGTCCACTTGCATGATGTCCGCAGGACCTGTTATTCTAGCAGGGGATAGGCCTCCTGCAATTTGTCACATTAGAAAATTGTTGGGGATACCTATAATCAGCTTTGAACGTCAATGAGACGCTGATGAAATTTCAAATTGTACACTCTATAAATAATAATAAATAAATATTTATGACACTTACACCAATTATTTAGTTTTGAGATAAGTATCATTAAGAACTTGTGTTATGGATACTAAATAACAGATAAACCTACATATTATTATATATGTATATTTTTTTGTAAATATACATAGAAAAACACCCAGACCAGAACTAATATTCATATTTATACACACAAATATTTGTCCTGTGTGGGAATCGAACCCACGACCTCAGAAGTGGAATGCGGGTATACTCGCCACCACGCCATATCTTCTATCTAGGTCAACAGATATATTCACATGACTTACGATGTAAAAAAGAAATTTACATCTAATAACTTAGTTAATATTCAAGTATTATTTATGAGTCAATACTAATTAAAATGTTATCTTATGCCGGTTGGCGTTTACAACCTATTTCCGGTGATTCTCAAAAACGTGTGCGAGTATGTTTGAAATATTTAGTGGCACGTAAGAAAGGTCGTAAGTGCCACCCGGCTACAGATGCTAGTTCGGAGTTGACACATATGCCTACTTTCCGTAATCTCACAGGCGCCTATTAACGGATGCTACTATGAATATTTAAGCGGCAAATTAATCAGAAGTCGCGTCTTCGGCGCTGTCTAGACATAGGAGTGGATTGGCTTGCGAGGTGGCATTTGGGACTTAACAAATAGTGCTTTCTTGCATTGAGGACTGCTGCTTTAGTGCAAGGAGGTGCGCTAGGTAGCTCTTATATTGAGAAAATGCCTATGCAAGTAAACAATACAATACTAGCAAAATTCTCGTGCCGAATAATATTAGTATAATTTAAGCATAATATATATTGATTGATCGATAATTAGTAATAATAATATTATAATTATAATAATATATAGGAACAATAATTTAATTAATAATTAAAATTAGTCCCAAACGTGCATTATAAAAAAACAGTATTACTCACATATTAAATTTAATAGTTTAAAAGTAAAAGAATATTAACCGAAAAAATAATATGAAAATAACAATAAAGTTAAAATAAAAACAAATATAACTAAGTATACCTAACATTTTATTACTAAGAAATTTAATGATAATAACAACTAATAACTACTCGTAGTCAAAAATGAGCAAATATTTATGAATTATTTAATGAACAAATAAAAAAATAATAATTAAAAAAACAAATAGATTTAACTAACAAGTAATTAAACAGCGTCCTTCCTCCTCTCTCCTACACTATGTTGTGCCCGACAGGGTCCACAATTGATACTTTTGTACCTAAACTACCATCCTGTAACACATTGTTGGAACGCAATAAAGTATTGAGTAACTGTGCACGACTCTGTTGCTTTAGTTTGAAAACTCACAACACACAAAAAATTGTGTGCATAAGCATGGGCATTTCATGGGTATTTTTGTATTCTAAATATTATCAGTATTACCAAGGAACCAATCGTTGAAGCAACCATTCCATTCGGAAGTAAGGGGCTCTAAAATAGCCGTTTTGTAGGCGTTCACAGCTTCTTCAGGTGATGAAAATCTCTGACCACGCAATTTATTCTTTATTTTAGGGAATGTATAGAAATCATTAGGGCTGAGGTCGGGTCTGCACGGCGAATGGTCTAATAACTCTATGTTTTCTTGCTCTAAAAACTCTTTTGTTTTGTGCGCGGTGTGAGAACTCGCATTGTCGTGATGGAGGATGATGCGGCGATTTCAGCAAACCAGCGATCTATTGTGATCTACACTGTTTTTGTGTTAAACCACTTCGAAAGTCATAATAAACCATCGCTCTTAAATTTTCTCGAGTCAATTGCATTTTCTCAACGACTAAAAAAGTTTGACAAGACCAAGTGACAAGACCGAGATTCTTTTTTTAAAAAAATAAATGGTATTCGATATTTAAGTTTTGAATGAAACAGATTTTAATATGACAGGAACAGTGGAAATATTTCAGTCCCGATACTTTTAGTGTAGCCCCGTATTAAGGGAAAGAGCCGGATGGATGGTCTTAACTGCGAACACCAACCAGCGTGCTGATTATTGGCAAATTTTATATAGCTGATTATTGAATGTTATTTAAATAAATAAATTTTCTCTCACAATCACACCAATTATTTAATTCCAAGATAAGTATCACTAAGAACTTTTGGTATGAATACTAAATAACGGATAAACATACTTAAATGTTTTTTATTTTTTCTGTAAATACATACTTAATATACATAGGAAAACACCCAGACCAGAACAAATATTCATGTTCACGCACACAAAGATTTGTCCTGTTGGGAATCGAACCAATGACCTCTGGAGTGAAGTGCAGGTATACTGACCTCTACGCCATATCAGTCGTCAAATAGGTCTATTTATTCCCCAGTAGGTCATGTTCAGCAGTGGACTCAAAGGTTGATATGATGAAGGGAAAGAGAAGCGAGCAAGCAGTAGATTGCGGCGTACGAGCGAATATAAGTGCTCTTGAATAAGTTAGCAAATAAAACTAATGAGAAGGCTTTGCTCTTTAGAAAATTATAAGCACCAATATTTAAATTACATCATAGATACCGCACTTTCTATTTTTAAAATGTAGTCCCAAGGTAAACGATTATGTTATTTAAACAAACGACAATTTAAAAAAAACGTTATGTGTGCAATAAAACAAACATTACGGTTATGTTCATAAAACTTCGATAAATTATAATTCACACGTGCAATTATCTATTCGTCTTATTTTCTATGTGTTAAGTGCCATGTTGGTTATGCTAATGTAGTGTTTGAGCAGTTCTGCAGTACATTTCACACGAGTTGATTGCTCAAGATCTTAAAGTCAATGGGCACTTATGGAGGAACAGTATGCTTTGAAACCGCAAAGTGCTTGAAAATAACTTTAAAATTCATAATTATGGTTCAAAGGTATTGCTTTTCATAATTAGAATTTTGCAATGTCCAAAATAAGTACTAGAAAATTAAGACCCTACTGCGAATGACTTGTCTATTTTGTTTTGCAATTGGTATGCATATCATTATACCATCTATAATGATAAAAGTGTCTATTGTAGTTATTTTGGTTTAGTGACTATTGTTAGATTATCCCTATACTATTCTATCAAAGACTATAAAAATGCTTGAAATTAAGCTGCCGTTTCATATAGGCTATTCTAATATGAATGACTTAAAACATGAATATTGTTAATGTTATATTAGGTCGGGGAAAAAGTCTTTTCGCATAACGTAGGTATAAACTTATTATAAAAATTTTGTGACTGTACTATTTGTGTCTGGCTGGTTTTGGTAACATTAAAAAGGTTCCATTATAAAGAAAAGAAAAAAATAAAAAAAAGTTGTTTCCCCTATTTTTCATTTGTTTTTCTCTCCGTTAAAATGAGTGAATCTAATGAAGAAATTCGATACATTTTAAAATTTTATTATAAAAAAGGCAAAAATGCAACTCAAGCAGTGAAAAAAATTTGTGATGTTTATGGACCTGATGCAGTGTCAGTAAGAGTAGCACAAATTTGGTTCAAACGTTTTCAGTCCGGAAATTTTGATGTTAAAGATGCACCTCGCTCTGGTCGCCCTGTTACGAATAAAATGGACGCCATTTTTGAAAGAGTGGAGCAAGATCGGCATATTAGTAGTTACTAGCTGAAAAAACTGGGAATTGACCACAAAACAGTTTTGACCCATTTGAAGAAAGCTGGTTATACAAAAAAGCTCGATATTACACGAGCTCACTCAAAGAAACTTAATGAACCGTGTACTCATTTGCGATTCATTATTGAGACGTAATGAAACCGAGCCGTTTTTGAAGAGATTGATAACTGGCGATGAAAAGTGGATCACGTACGACAAGAACGTGCGAAAAAGGTCGTGGTCGAAAGTTGGCCAGGCTTCACAGACTGTGGCCAAACCTGGCCTAACACGAAATAAGGTGATGCTGTGTGTATGGTGGGATTGGAAGGGCATTGTTTATTATGAGCTTTTACCGCCCGGCAAAACCATCGATTCTGATCTTTACTGCCAGCAACTGATGAGATTAAAGGAAGCAGTCGAGAGAAAACGGCCGGAATTGATCAACAGGAAGGGTGTGGTCTTTCATCACGATAACGCTAGACCACACACATCTTTAGCCACTCAGCAAAAATTAAGAGAGTTCGACTGGGAGGTCCTAGTGCATCCACCATATAGCCCTGACCTTGCGCCTTCAGATTTTCACCTGTTTCGGTCTCTGCAGAATTCTTTAGGTTCTGTAAGGTTGACCTCAAGAGAGGACTGCCAAAACTATTTGTCCCGTTTTTTTGATCAGAAGTCCCAAAGTTTCTACAGTAACGGGATAATGTCTCTGCCCACAAAATGGCAGAAAGTTATTCAACAAAACGGTACATATATATTGTAAATAAATGTAAATAAACTTTGAAAAAAATGTCTTGACTTTTCATACAAAAATACGAAAAGACTTTTTCCCCAACCTATTATTATATTGCATTGTATAGCGTCACAGACAAATGAAGATTGTAACTAACCAAACGATAATTTAAAAGAGCATAACCTGTGAGTTTCTTGCTAGTTCTTCTTACAGAGCGGTGAAATGAAATGAAATGAAATGAAATGAAATGAAATAATTTATTCACATAAAATAGAGTAACATGAGGTGGTTTTCGTTTATAAAAGAACATCTATTTTGCCAAACGCAGGGCGTGTGAATGTCAATATAAAATAAGTAGAATTAAAAAGTCATTGTAATAATCATAATAAAATAAAATTGATGTCAAAATAACAAATATTATCAAATTATATAATTTCAATTTTAGTGTTAAAATATTCTGCGAGTGAATAAAAACATTTAGTTTTAAGCCATAACTGTAGTTTTATTTTGAATATGGGTAAACTAAGCTCTCTCATTGAGTTTGGTAACTTATTATATATCTTAACACAATTTGGATAACAATTCCTTTTATAATATTGTGTGTGCGTATTTGGCAACATCAGCTTACCGTGATGTCTCGCTATACTGCAGCTATTAGCATTTTTAAATTTAAAAATATAGGGATGATTTTTTACAAACATACAACATTCTAGAATGTACATGGACGGAAGAGTAAGTACATTCAGTTTAGGAAATAGCTGTCTACACGATGTCATTGGCGAAACGTTACATATGGCTCGAATGCATCGTTTTTGAGACACAAATGCTTTGTTTATATCTGTGGAGTTTCCCCATAGAAGTACACCATACTTAAGATTGGATGCGACATATCCGTGATAAGCCATTAAAGCAGCATTTTGGTTTACCTGCATAGTTAAACGCCACAATGCATACGCGAATCTATTTATTTTGTTACATATTTTTTTTATATGATATTTCCAAGAGCACTGATTATCTATCTCTATACCCAAGAAAGTTAACGATTTAGATTCCATGACAGGCTCATTTTTAATAAGTATATTTAAGTTATTAGATTTAGGTTTGGTATTATAAAAATTTATATATTTAGTCTTATTTATATTTAAGTGCAGATTGTTGTTTGCAAGCCAATTTGAAATATTTTTTATAGTAGCATTAATTTCGTTACTATAGTCTAAGTCAGTTGTTCTAGGAATAACTACAGATATGTCATCTGCAAATAGGTTACATTGATAAGTAGTTATATCAGGTAAGTCATTTATGTAAATAATAAAAAGCAAAGGCCCTAGGATTGTACCTTGCGGGACACCGACATTGTTTACAGCCAGCGTTGAGGTGAATGGTGGCTCGGAACTGGCACTTAGATTCACTTACACTTAAATATTTTTTGTTTTTAAATTGTTTGGTTGCAAGTGAATCTAAGCTTCGTGATTTTAGTGTAATTATATTTTAATTGTTTTTTTATTATTTTACAATTTTGACGTTTTCAAGTACTATGTACTTAATAGTTTATGAAATAAAAAGTTTTTGGTTTGGTTTGGTATACACTCAGTTTAGGGATCCTACCAAGATCTCAGGAGGTCACGCTAACCTCACCTGCAAGTGGAGCCCCTGGCAATCAACGGATAAGACTCTGGCTAATATGGAAGTTCCCAAAAAACCACCTCGCCCCCTACTACGGGGGATCAATACAGTAATTTCCGAAATGTGGGCTGGGCATGCAATATGCCTCTACGGGGAGACAGGCGTGAATGTATGTATGTATGTTTTTAAAAGAATATGTTTTGATTTGTTCAATATAGCCATGAAATAAATACACCTAATTATTATAACGTCTAGACAGTAATCATTTAATTATTTTACTTTAATGGTAAAATCTACAGAAACGAATATTTATAAGTTATTTACAATTTTTTAGCTGTCGTAGTCGCTGTCGCTGTTGTGTGGCTGGCGGTCGATTTGTTAGCATTGAATCAATCGTGCGTTCGGGCAAAAGAAAATAAAGGAGGAAAATGGTCAACTGAACTGGCGAACAAGTAGCTAAGAAGTAACAAAAGCTAATAAAGGACGTTATATTATTGGGGATTTTTAAACTATTATTACATACATACAATCGCGCCTGCTTCCCCAAAGGGGTAGGCAGAGGCATATTATACTCCCACATTTCGACACAATAGGGGGCGAGCCCATTGCCGCTTACCGGGAACTTTTATGTTCGCCGGGGCCTCGTCCGTTGATCGGCAGGTGCACCACTTGCAGGTGAGGTTGGCTTGGCTGGGGTTCCTCAAATCTTAGTAGGATTTCTATGCACCTTTAATAATAATCTTTTTTTTTTATTTCCATCACAATGACTTACATGCTAATACAAGTTATTTATGATATAATGCATATAAGGGCCCCTATCTACTGACCCATGCACTCAACTCATTAATGATTACAAATAACAAAACGATATTTAAAAGAAATAAAAACAAGAGTATGTAAGTGTACGTGCATGTTATATAATAGATTTATAAACTGCAATGTATATATATACAGAATCATATTATAGGTGTGGTATGTGTGTGTGTTTGAGGGTGAGTGTGTATGAGCGTGTGTGTGTGTGTGTGTGAGTCAGTGTGTGCGCGTTCGTGCTTTCGTATCGTTGTATGTTAAATTTTTAACTATTATTACTTTAACTATTATTGTAGTAATTAATACCGAGAGCATCCTTGTTTCAGACGGCACAATTCATGTTTGATCCTGGATATTGTATGTAATAGAAGTAAAGCTAAGTTAAACATACACTATACCAGCAGGAAACTACCTCCTCGTCCAATACAACAGCGCGCATTTCTCAATCCGCAATGGTGGACCTTAACCTCACTCAAATTGCACGATGTTATTGAGATGACAACAGAGTCATCTGTAGGAAAATCTCTCTAAACGTAACCTTGCTGCAAAGATTATGCATGTATGTATTGCAAGGAAAGAGAATACACAACAACGTGTGTGCTCAGCTGTGGGACACTAATAAAGGGAAAAAAAAATGGAGTTATAACTTTGACGACCGATATGGCGTGGAGGACAGTATACCTGCATGTCACTCCAGAGGTCGTGGGTTCGATTCCCACACAGAATGAACCTTTGTTTTCATGAACGTGTATATTTTTTCTGGTCTGGGTGTTGTCATATGTATATTAAGTATGTATGGACAAAAAAGAAAGTTTAAAAGTATGTTTATCCGTTCTTTAGTATCCATAACACAAGTTCTTAGTGATACTTATCTTGGAACTAAATGATTGGTGTGATTGTAAGAGAATATTTATTTATTTAACTAGCCCAAAATCTGCCCCCGTGCACTACTTGTCCAGTTAGAACATACCCGCTCTAAGATAATGGGTGCCTTTCAAAGTAGTATTGTTTAATAAGAACCAGAGGTCGTAGTATTCATAATTAAGGTCTTGGTGATCATAATCATCATCATCATGTCAGCCCATTAACGTCCCACTACTGAGCACGAGCCTCCTCTCACATACCAAGGTGCGAGGGTATTGGGTCATACTCCACCACGCGGACCCAGTGCGGTTTGGTGGAGGCAGGTGTATGGCGTCCTGCTGTTAGAATTTTTCAAGCCGCCTTATTAGGCCTCTAACATGGCTTCACGACTACCACATTTAGTGATAACCGGGACCAACTGCTTAACGTGCCTTCCGAAGCACGGAAGCGCTCGATATCAAATGCCACACAAACGGTCACCCATCCAAGGACTGACTCTGTAAACTCTGCTTTACTTCGGTGATCGTTTACGACCACCGAGCACCGCGGAGCTACGAGCGCTTCCTACTTCTTAGTGATACTTATTATGAAATAAAAAAATGGATTGATTGTAAGACAATATTTATTTATTTAACTAGCCCAAAATCTGCCCTATGCACTACTTGTCCAGTTAGAACATACCTGAACTAAGATAATGGGTGCCATGGGTTTAATAGGAATCAGAGGTCGTGGTGACAAGGGCATGAGGAGTCCCGCAACCGCCGCGACCCCGTCTGAAGGTCGCCGGTGCTGTCAGAAAATTGACGTTTTCTATACAATTTGCATTGTTTTCTCTCCCAAATTATTTTAATGAGCACTGTTGTCTATGTAGAAATATTTCTTTAAAAATTTGATTGCTGCTTAGGAGGTTAAAGGTACAGCTTTACGCCTTTATGCACGGTTTCACTATAACGCGAATTTCAAATGAACGTAAAAAAAACGCTTACCTAAAGACAATAGATGTATTTTTCCATTAAATTTTTTTATAGTATACATTGCATAAAGTATTCTCAGAATTAAAGTGGTTGATTAAAATTATTCATATTTTTGATATTAAACTTTGACCATGTATCAGCTCAAAATCTACCAAACGGACCACTACCAGTAACGAAGTCAGGTGTATAGCGTCCCGATTTCAGGTTTGTATATCGATCAATGGAGCTGATGTGGTAGGGGATAACTAGAAGAGCTTAACGTGCCTACTAAAGCACGTAATGACTCGTTGTTCAATCGACGGTAGCAATTAACAATGTCGTAAGTGAAAAGCCGTTACTTTAAACAATGTCGTAAGTGAAAAGCCGTTACTTTAAACAATGTCGTAAGTAAAAAGCCGTTACTTTAAACAATGTCGTAAGTAAAAAGTAACGGCAAAGAAACTACTTTTCACTTACGACATTGTTAATTGCTACCATCGAAATGTCACACAAAAGTCACCCGTTCAAGGACTGTATGAATTATGCTTAACTTTCGTGATACACTTATACAATCACGCCTGTTTCCCCGAAGGGATAGACATAGGCATACTACATACTTCGCCAATACTGTTGGTTCAATATATCAGATAGCGAGCCTATTGCCGCTTACCGAGTACTTTTATAGTACAGTCTAGTATAAGTAATTTATTTAAAGATTCGAAGTTTAACAAAAGCTAATACTGGACGTTTCATACATACATACATACATAATGTCACGCCTCTTTCCCGTAGGGGTAGGCAGAGATCACATCCTTCCACTTGCTATGATCTTCACACACACTTTTAGCTTCATTCACACTCATTGACCTCCTCATACACGCCTGTCGGTTTAGGGTACTTTTGACCTGCCCTTTCTTTAATTTTTTTTGAATTTGATCATGGAAGGTAGGTCTTCCCTTCCCAACACTTTCAATCACTTGTTCATCATAAATCACTGTGGATAGTCTACTTTCATTTATCCTCTCATCATGACCAAACCATCCAAGCATACCTTTCTCAATTCTTGTCACTATATCTTCTTTTACACCAGCTTCAACCCTTATCACTTCATTCCTAATCCTATCACTCAATTTCACACCAAGAATACTTCTGAGTGCTCTCATCTCTTCTGCCATAACCAACATTCGCTTCCATACATTAGTGTAGGTACCAACACACCTCTACACGTTTCATTATTGGGGATTTTAAACTATTATTAAATGCATACATATAATCACGCCTGTTTCCTGTTTGTTAATAAAATATATTATACGCCCACATTTCGCCATATTCATGTTCACGCACACAAAGATTTGTCCTGTGTGGGAATCGAACCAACGACCTCTGGAGTGAAGTGCAGGTATACTGACCTCTACGCCAAATCGGTCGTCAAATAGGTATATTTATTCCCCAATAGGTCATGTTCAACAGTGGACTCAAAGGCTGATATGATGAAGGGAAAGAGTATAATACGCGAGCAAGCAGTAGATTGCGACGTACGAGCAGAGTAATTTATCCCAAGTAATAGGTGGCCATTGCAGCTTACCGGGAACTTTTATGTTCGCCAGAGCCTCGCCCGTTGATCGGCAGGTGCACATGCAGGTGAGGTTGGTTTGGGCACCTAGGTTGTTGGTAAGATCCCTGTACACCCTTCTGTTTCATATTATAATTTTAACTTAGTCAAGAGAGCGTAAATTTTAAGAACAGAATTCTTCTTACGGGTATTATGCGATCAACCATGACACCCATGATCAAAGGCCGGGAGACCGTTTATATACGGTAGTTTCTTAAGGTCGCTTTCTTGGTACTGTCACTTTAATGTTCCGGAAATGGCTAAGGTCATGGACTAAAGCTGCCTAGTACACAGTCTCATTTTCTTTGTTCGTGTTTTTACCGGGTATATAGGTACATGATTATAGGTATTAAAAACGTGAGTAAATCTTACAACTTCTCTAAAATTATGCGAGCATAGCCTGTGAGTTTCTTGTCAGTTCTTCTCACAGAGCGGGGGCTCGGAACTGGCACTTAGATTCACTTACACCTAATATTTATTTATTTGCATGTAAGTGAATCTAAGCTTCGTGATTTCAGTGTAGTAATATTTAGTTTTTTAAATATATATTTTGTTTTGCCGTTTTCAAGCGCTATGTAGTTTATGAAATAAAGAACTTTTTACTTTTACTTTACTTTGCTATGTACCTGCACTGTACTGTGTACGGTCGTGAGTTCGATTTCCACATAAAACTAGGATATATTCTTGAATATTTGTTCTGGACTGGGTGTTTTTTATGATTAATAAGTAAGTATTTTAAAAAAATATATTCCTATCACACCCCGTGCTAAGTTTAGGGGTTGATGACGCTGTGTTAGTCTATGGATATTTATCGTTAATAGAAGCTTGCACGTTACTATTCGGAAAACGCGCCAAACGTTAACCTGATGAAATAAAAGCAAAGGCAATTAGAACTATACAACTATTTATTTTAATAAAAGTAATATAACAATACACATAACATATAGTGAACTGTCATTTGTATTGTTGTATTACTTTTATTAAAATAAATAGTTGTATAGTTCTAATTGCCTTTGCTTTTATTTCATCAACTCTAATGTCACATTCAAGTATACGTGATGTTTGGCAAACGAAGGCAAAATTTGTTTTAAGGCAATAACTCTCCAATGAGCTAGAGAGAATGAAATGTTTCGTAATTATAAGTTTATGTAACACACAATGCATTTGTTGCGTTGTAATAAGTAAAAAGTTAGTCTTTGAGTTTCTTTTGTATCGGGTGTAGCGGGATCCTTCTAATGTCTTAGAACCCCAAGCCAACCTCACCTGCAAGTGGTGCACCTACCGATCAACGGACGAGGCTCTGGCAATCAGAATCATTTCCGGTAAACGGTAACAGGCTCGCCACCTATTACGTGGAACAAACATTATAACTGGCGAAATGAGGGCGTTCAATATACCTCTGTCTGCCCCTTCGGGGAAAAAGGCGTGATTGTATGCCTGTATGTATATGTGAATGTCTGGCATTTAACATCGGGCGTATCCATACTTCCAAAGGCACATTACGCTGTTCTTCCTTGTTACAAGCCCTATAGAGCGGCTTGAAAAATTCTAACAGCAGGACACCTCACTGTCTGTCTCCTCCGAGTAAGACCTGAATCCCATAAAGGTTGTATAGCTTATAGGTTCGTGCTCAGAAGTGAGACATTAATGAGCTGACCCGACGCTGGTGCGTGCCTTCTTAATTTGAATTTGAAGGATGATGTGTGTGTCATCGTAATTCGAAGTTTCTAGAAATATAAACGAACAAAGCTAAGTAGGCTGCCTTTTACCTAAGTTTAGAAGGCGTTGTTCTTTTTCACAATATTTAATAACAAATAGTTCGACTCAACAATGTCATGAGGCGTTAGATAATGAAACGAACGAAAGTGGAACGGAGCCTTATTTGGCGCGGACCACGGTGCAATGGCTTGCAATCAAGATATATGTAGAAAAAGTTTGTTGCTAACAATAGGTTATGATTATTTAAACATTCTGATTCAATTATACTGATTCCAATTTTTATTTGATATGTCCGAAGTTTTTATTAATTTGGAAGATTTGCCATATATGGCATTATCAAAGGTTTACAAATGCCATATGGCGAAAAAGATTCTTTAATAATATAGGTGTCTACAAAAATGTAAAATTACAACTAGTGTACATAACGGTACATCACAATCAGAATGTAAGTAAAGTTCTATCAAGTATTATTGATTTAGTGAAGTTTATTATTTTAAATATATTTAAATGAGCATACGCCAATATTCTCTGCCTTCTTTTAAGCAATCATGAAAGTAATTCTGTCTAGATTAATTTATCTAGTACGAAAAAAACAATAAACAAAAAAACAGTAAATATTTAAATGGACATATGTAATACTTTTTGTAACATTAAAATAATTGTGGGTTAAAATCATATGAACAGCATATATATATAGATATTTAAATAATGACAAACATTATCTAACGTATACACTCATATATACACACACACGCGCACGCATTTCATCAGTGTTGTTATTAGTTTTAGCTTGGCATTCGTTCTATAATTTTGATTATATATTATATCTTCTGTGTGACCGGTGACGTTTCCTTGACTTTGAAAAATGCTGAGTTGACGCCATTATGGTCCTATATCTCCTATATTACCAAGTTTTTTATGATACAAAAAAAAAATCATTCAATTTGTGCTCGGATAAAGCAAATATGAATGTCGAGAAAATTTTGTACTAACACGCCAATGTACTTACTACAAATCGGGTAAGAAACAGACAGCGGAAATCGATTTTGTCTTATACTATCGCTTTTAGCGATAAGACCGCCTAGATAGGCTTTAAATTTTATTCCAAATTGTAATCTGTAGTTTTTAAGTTTCTTGGTCAATAAAGAGTATATTTATCTATCTACTGTGAAGTGATAGGTAAGATACTATACTATACAGATAAATTGTTATCTTAGAAAAATCTTACACTTAAAGCTTTAGAGAGTGCGTTATCCGCCAGCTCGTCTACTTAGTTGGTCATCGATCACGCTAGTTCCGCGAGCTTGTCGCGTCGTCGTCGCATCGTGGGAGTGTTGCGCAACGCAGCCTGCGCCGGAGTCGATCGGCATCTCCATATCGCACGAGACACGAATCCGATTATAATGCACCAGCCGCGGCCCGCACCTTCCTTCGCATGAGCCCTATGAGATGTCAAGCCGTTTTGCCTTGTCACCCGAAAACTCCGAGACCAAGATTTACATAAATGTTATGCTTATGATGACTTTGAAGCCCAGTAGCTTTTAGTCGCAGGATGTCCCAATCTCAAAGAGTCCAGTGTAAAAATACACGTAACGCCTTAAACGCCTTTTCACCCAGATACACAAAACACCAAAATCAAGACCTACATAAATATAACGCTCATGAAAGTAAGAAAGAAAGAAAGAAAGAAAATATATTTATTTGGTACACAAACAATTCACAATTACCAACTAAACTTATATACTAACTGGACTGTACCAAAAAGGTCACCGCTCAGCATGTGTCGCAGTGTGACCCACGACGCTGATATTCTGCGGTAACCTAAAATAAAATTACAAAAAGCAATACTGAAAACAAAAATAAAAATTATAGTCGAAGTGGCATTGTCGACGTTTCTTATTACAATAAAACAACTTACAAATGAAAAACTATTACATACAACTGTCTTATATCTACTTATACTTATAAATACATTGCAAATGTGAACATAAATAATTGACCCTTATGGGAAGCGAATCAACTAAGTATCTCAGAATGTGATCTAAGCCGGGCGACACGTCATGCTGTTCGTGGTGGTAATATAATGAGCGGAATATCATTTTAGCGGTTCCATTAACAACGTGCCACTGTGCTATATCATCTTATAGCATTTGCTTACTTATATGAATGAATTAATTAATTAACAATTTATTGTACACTAAATACAACACAGACAATCCCCTCCCCCCTTGAGAATCACGACAGATTGATAAATCTAAAGAACAACAACCACAGACAAATTAACTGACTAATTCTGACAAACAATCCATTTTGCTTTTATTGACCTGCACTTTACTCCTGAGGTCGTGGGTTCAATTCCCACACAGGACAAATCTTTGTGTGCAAGAACAGGAATATTTGTTCTGGTCTGGGTGATTTCCTATGTATATTAAGTATGTATTTACAAAAAAAAAGTATGTATGTAGGTTTATCCGTTATTTAGTATCTATAATACAAGTTCTTAATGATAAGAGAATATTTATTTATTAATTATTATTTTTCTCTTTCTTGATTATGGTAACGCCCATATCTCTTGCATTGTTGCTAACACTTCCCTTTGTGTTTCCATTTGGTATGTTAAAATTTGACGAACCTAAATGATCTTAAAGACAATAAAGTATATTTTATTTTATCTATACAAAAACTAAACAAATTACATAAACAAATGTACAGTAAAATCTAGTTATTGCTAACAGCCGGTTTTACTACTTATTAATTTATTTATTTTCGTTACTTGCAAGGTAAGAAGCCTTTTACTTTAAGGTTAGAAGGCTTCTCATAAACAAGGTAAGAAGATATCAGCCCATACTCCGCCACGCGGCCCAAAAGAGCTTAGGCAGAAGCAGTTGCGTCCTGCTGTTGGATTTTTTCAAGCCTAAGCTCTTAACAGCTGCCAAATAATATACCGATAACCGATACCGAAGACTAAGCCTGCTTTCTTAGGCACGGAAACTCTGGAAATAAAATAAAGTGATGCAACGGATCTCTGTTTCTGTTTCCGCAAGTGCGAAAGTCTCGCGCGATTTTTAACATCCGTTTTGCTTCTGTTTCCGCAACTTTTATAACGGAAATTTTAAACTTTGAATATTAATAAAATGATCAGTGCAATATTGTTTTCTATAATAGATTTCTAATATATCTATTTCTAATCTAGATTTGGTGTATTTGATACTTAATAAAGAATTATATTTGTAAATTTGTTTATTTTCTCATATTATTTACTTCACTTCCATTCCTGCATATTATTTCACTTCCATTTCTGCATCCGTTTCCGTTTTTGCTAAAATAAACTTTTGACATCTGTTTCCGTTTTTAGTTCCGTTAAGACGCTTCCGTTGCAACACTAATTAAATGCTATTTATTTATTTATTATTAAGCAATACAAACTTACAGTGCTATCACCAAATCGCTTGCATGCTATAGCTTACAATATTGACATCATTTATACATTTTATTGATAATATTTATGTAAACACATTATTGAATACAGCCTCCACTCAAGATACAATATTTCCATACTACACATTATTATATTCCAATGTCATACACTATTAAGATATCGCATTAAATTATTGGCAATAACTCCTAATACATCAAAAAATATGTCTGTATCTGGACTGTTTTGTAGAAAATGATTAATGTACACTACTGCCCTAGCCGTAGGGCTGTTATATGCTTGAGGAGAGCGCCTCGATGTTGGGTAGGCGAGCAGTTGGTGCTGTCGCCGACCACAGCCACGCAAATATCTATCCGGCACATAAAAATAGATGCTCTCTCGTACCGATGGATTATCAACCTTATTGTTCAATAGTTGGTGATAATGTATTATGTGCATAAACTGTCTCCTAAGTTGCAATGTATCGAGTCCAACCATTCCTGACACAAACATGGACGGGTAAAGAAATGGATAGTAACCATAGGTACGTCTATATATGTACCGGGCGAATTTACGCTGAATTTTTTCCGCCATGAGTGCATACAGTTGTTCTTTTGGACTCCAAACAATTGCATTATACTCAAGCTTGCTACGCACATAGGCGTTATAAAGCAACTTGATAGCCTGAACATTCCTGAACTCAAAAGTGGTTCTGATTATAAATCCTAGAGATTTATTTGCATCTTTGGAAACCTGTTTAATATGTTCGTGAAAAGTTACTTTGCTATCCATAATAACGCCCAGGTCACGTATTGTGGTGACACGCTCTAGTGGAGTGCCTGCCAGTTCGTAAGTTGTCAGTATAGGAATACGGGACCGGGTGAAAGTAATAGTTTTACATTTGGTGACATTAAGAGGTAGCTTATTTAGTTTACTCCATGCATCAACTGCATCAATGTCACACTGCAGTGCCTCACTATCTTTGGTGCTGGTGACAGGATGATATAGCTTGAGATCATCTGCAAAAATTAGGCACTCAGCACTACTGAGCGTATCAGGCAGGTCATTGATCATAATCAGAAATAGCGTTGGACCAAGTGTACTACCCTGACTTACCCCCGAACGAGTATAATACTCCTCGGATCGATGTTGTCCCACCTTGACATATTGCCTCCGATCTCTGAGATAGCTCGCCATGAAAGAAAGAAGTTGTGTACTAAAACCCATGGATACAAACTTTGCCAGAAGCACATCATTATCTACAAGATCGAATGCTTTTTTATAGTCAAAATATGCCGCGTCAACTTGGCATCCTGTGGTTACTTTACTGCTTAAATAATCTACATATTTTATATGATTGGTCAGCGAAGAGCGCGCGGGCCGGAATCCGTGTTGGCAATTACTTAAGGATGTGCTAATTTGACTAAATATACTGTTGTTAACAATTGATTCAAACACTTTTCCGAATACAGACAGAATTGCAATCGGTCTAAAGTTAGTGACGTCATTTGATGGACCACCTTTAGGTATAGGCGTTACCCTGGAGACCTTCCATGTGCTAGGATAAATACCTTGTTGAAGTGAAAGATTATAGACGTGCAAGAGGGGGTCTTCTAAAGCTTGCAAGCAGTCCTTAACCAAAAACGCAGGTATGTTATCAGGACCGTAAGCGGTCGAAGTTTTGAGACGGCGAACTGCACGCCTTATATCGGAAGAGTGAATACTATTTAAACTAATTCTAGACGGGCAACCGAAGTCAATCGCATCATGTTCAGCTGCTTTTGGGTTCAATTGCGGTGCATTTGCATGGAAAACTGAACTAAAATACTGTGCAAATGCGTCGACCGCATTCTGTCCCTCAACCATGGTGCCATTGCACATGTACTGTTTAGTATGTTGCCTATTGGTACGTTTTTCTTTTACATATTGCCAAAAACTAGATGGCTCTGAAGCAATATTATTTTCAACTCTGTTTATATATATTTTTAAAGCTACATTAATAAGACCTTTGACTTTAGTTCTATAGTATTTAAATAATTCTCTATTAAATTGCAATCCATGTGTTTTAAACTTTTTCAAATTAAAATATTTTAGTTTTATGTAGTGTATTATTTCACTAGTGTACCAAACAGGGTATTCATACTTATGACTAGATACATTTTTTTTAATGGGCACATGAGTTGTGATAACACCGTTTAACTTCTCGTAGAACATATCTACAGCTAGGTTGGTATCTTGTTGAAGTATTAGATCAGTCCAGTCTATACTGGCTATATCTGCATATAAGCCATGGAAGTCCGCTTTGCGGAAATTCCATTCGGAGGACACACTCTGACTTTGTTCTGGAAGTTGAGTTTTTGTAATTACTTTACTTCTTGGCACACTTAACATTATCTCCAGTGCAGGATGGTAGGCATCCAGCGGTACCAGAGATTCAGCAGCTGTACTAGTAACGATATTACTTGAGTCTGAATTAGTTAAAACCAGGTCCAAGATACATCCATACTCGTTAAGTATACTATTACACTGTTTCAGTTTACAATAGTCCAAAAAATCATTGAATTGATTTTTTACAGTGGCGCTACAAGATTTTAAATTAAAATCACCTACTATTACCAACTGACAGCTAGAACACATAACAATCGCACTTTCAATACAGGTTAATACTTCCAGATACTGGTTACTATTGTAACTCGGTGGTAGATATACCACACACACAAGCAATCTTACATTTTTCCACATTACTAATGCAAACAGTATTTCTTTATCAATGGTTAAATTGTCTATATCAGTTATTCTTTTAACGGAGTAACAATCCTTTACTGCCAACAGGACCCCACCCCAGCCGACATCGCCAGCACGGTCCTTCCGTAGTACTATATAGTTTAATGGGAATAATTCTGCGTCATAAACTGAGGTATTAAGGAACGTTTCAGTAAGAGCAATGAGATCACAGGAATACATACTAACATTACTGTAAAAAGTCTGAGTTTTTGTGCGAAGTCCTCGTACATTTTGGTAATACATCATAATTTTCCTAGCATGAATTTTATTGTTTTTCTTTGTATGAATATAACGATTAGAGATAACTGTTTTATTAGAATCTAAATCTACTAAGTTAGTAAGTAATGTTTGGTTAGGAATGTATTTTTTATTACAGTAGTCATTGTTCAAGAAAAAACTCAGTCTTACTTTCATTACTTATGCGCTGAGAAATTATTGAAGATGAACCGTATATCTTTATATCAATCTTTATATTATCCATGATTTTGCAATACAGATTTTTTATACCTTTTGTGTTTATCTGGCCGCTTCTACTCGAGAACATATCAAAGGACAAGTAAGTGTTTGTGTCAAAGTAATGTGCATAGCCATTGTATCTCTGTAGGTCTTGATACAAAAGATTATTAAATAACTCTATTTTATAATTGTATATGGGTGCGCCACAAATGTAGGTTGGAGTGCATATTACAATATTTGTATTAGTTATACGTTCCAAATATTCCCTTATTAGTTTAACTAACTCTGTGCAGTTGGATGATGTAAACGATATTCGGCTATGTAAACGATGATCCTGAAACACACACAAACTGACCTCTATGAGCTGTGCTCAGCTTCGGTAATTAAAAGAGACCTAGTGGTGTGAAGGAGTAAACGAATGTGACTTAGATATAGTACTTAATCGGCTTGGATTACATTAACGAATAAGCTTAAAACATTAAATGTTTTCATTGTATATAAACTGTTTGCTGTGCCAACCTGCCGAACCGTAGCCCGCTCAAAATCACCTATTCCGCGGACAATCAACGCACTTAATGCCATCCTGGATGCAGCACCCGATTGTGATTTGTTTCCATCCAGGATTGAGATTTTGTCAGTGTGTCTGAGGTATTGTGAGAGAATGGGATAAAAGAAGTTTTTATGTGTAATTTTTTTTATTGATTATTAGTGTAATTGGTGTATTCCGTTCTGATTAAATTAATAAATAAACCATACCAATAATGACGTCACAGTGCCCCTCGCAGCTCATCTATTCGCCAGATTCTTTAGCACGGTCTATGCCTACTGCAGATTGCTTTTACTATCACGAGACCTTGAACTTTTCTCTGTCATAACGTCAGACAGATGACACGGCGAATTATGTTCAATGCTACGTGAATGACATGTATATTTTGCATGCTATATGATTTTAAAATAGCAATTTTCATAATTACATTTTGTAAGACAGACTGGTTTCCGGCTGGAAAAACCATTATGATATTTTTGTTCTAGATTATAGAGTGACCAAACTGTCCCATCAAGAGTAAACAAGAACGACAAACACTGTGCGAAGTAGAGGAGAAGATGAAGGAAAGTGGATCCCGGGTTCATAAAGCATCATTCGGGATAAAGCAAGGATTATGTAAGATGAGAGTGACAAAACCACGAAGACTTTAAAATGACAAAAATACAGGTTTTTCTAGGGACGATCATCATTATATCAGCCATTTGAAGTCCACTGCTGAACATAGGCCTCCCATATTGCTTTCCACGTAGATTAATCCTTTGCCGCCTGCATCCACCGGCTCCCCGCCGCCCTGACCAGGTCATTGGACAATCGCGTGGGGGGCCGCCCTCTACGCTTGCTGATTCGTGGTCACCATTCAAGAACCTTAACGCCCCATCGGTCGTCGGTTCTTCGAACTATGGGCCCCGCCTTCAGCTTCAGCTTGCAAACGCGCTTCGCTATGTCGTTCCCTCTAGTTCTTCTAGGGACCATCATTAGCATTAAACTACACTGTGCTCATCGGTGTCATCGTCTAAAGAACCACCACTGAACCTAGTACACTAACCCCTGTCTCACCCTAGTCTGTGAGCTCTCACACTACACCAAGCGAGCCCTGTGCCGATTGGTGGAGTCAGGTGTGCGGTATTTTGCTGTCAGAATCGTTTGTTTATGCGAACCATATAGCGAAATTTGATGAAATTTTATAAAAATATAGTTGGAACTTTGTGGAATGATAAATAGGTCTTATTTACCCCTAAAATACAGTAGTTTCTGAAGAGGCGATAACCTGTAGGTCACTCGGGTGAAGCGGCAGAAAAAAACTAGTTTAAAATAAATCAATTACTTACAAGATTATTTTTATATTCGTCTATTGATTTTAATGTTCCTTTCATATGAATTTTAATTACAAATGATAATTTAATCTATGATGTAAAGGTTTCATATTATAATTACACAAAATATAATCTTACAAACTTTATAAATGCGAAAGCTTATGTGTTTGGTTTTATGTTACACTTCCACACAAAAACTATTGAACCGATTGTGATTAAAATTCGTGCGTATATAGCTACAGTCCTAAATTAACAAATAAGATACTTTTAATACTGATATTCCCACGGGAACGGGGACATAAATATTATTAATTTCATATCCAAACATTTGTAGTTGTAAAAACGCTGCAACGCCTCCTTCTTACCTCAAAACACTATAATGTGCATATAAACGGATCTTCGGAGAGACATTAGGATAATGAATATTAGTCAATAGAGCGAGTGTCAAGTGCGCGGTGACGCAAGGTGCGCGTGCGCCGAGCGAGCGGAGACCTTCGGTCGCGCGACGAATTACCGAAATATGCATATTTTTTGTTTGAACAGAACGTAAACACATTTCTTTACGGATAATCCAGAATAACTTGCTTGCAAAGTAAATTATCATCATGTATTACATATTAATATTATTAACACGTACGGATTTACGGATCACAAGACGAGTATTATATTAAGAGTTTTTGAACATGCATACTTATAATACTCGAACTCCTAATGAGATCCTATCATCAACTTGAGAGCCCAAGCCAACCTCACTTGCAAGTGGTGCACCTACCGATTAACGGCCGAGCCTTTGGCGAACATAACAGTGCCCAGTAAGCGGCAAGAGGCTCGCCACCTATTACGTGGGTCTATATGATTGTGAAGTGTGGGTGTATAATATGAATCTGCCTTCCCCCTCAGGGAAACAGGCGTCAACGTATGTATGTATTCAATACAAAAAAAATTGTTCAGTAGACGAATTTTCCACCTAGAATTGGGTGACCGAAGTATGAAGAATAAAAGGGGAATTTATAATTAGTTAGGACTTACCAGAAGAAAAGTCCTGAGATGAAAGCAGATCCGCTTCACGTTAGTCGCCATTTGGAAGCAGGACTCTTAGCATGCACACACCTGCAATATGAGACAGAAAATATTAATATTAGAAATGCCATTTACTTAGGCTGTATACCTGCACTACGCTGTGTAAAAAACCCGCATTGACAGGGTGTTTACTTTCCCAACTTGGTAATGTTGGTTCTGTACATAAAGGGAAGTACTTGAAATTATCGACATAATTTTTAATACATTTGAATTATACATCTATCTGTCGCTAACTTCTTTATTTATGAACTAGCAGTCGCCCGCGGCTCCGCCCGCGTGGATTTCGGCTACCGCTGTAAAATGCCTACCCAGAAAAGACACGGTCAGCAAAATGATTTCCAAATCAATTCACAGACACGGACACTAACATCGACGACGCAGTCATTATCCACAGGCTGCATAGTTTGTCTTTATGTGGATGTTGAAGTTGTTAATGATGAAAATATTTAAATCTAATTAATACTTAGTTTTTACTCTTACCGGCAGTCCCGGAGAGCAACCTGTTGTTTTGAGATAGATAACTAAAGCGATTATTGTAAATCTTCCCCATAAACAACATTTGACATTAAATTATTTTTAGGTGACAAAATAAACTGATGGTCGGGAGCCCCGACCCGTGATAGGGCGCTGTGCAGCAGAAATCGTAATAATTTAAGTTCGCCATAACTTCAAAAACAAACGTCCAATTTTGATCATTCCAAGACCAAATATTATCTACATAAAATTAATTTTCATAGAGATTAATAGCATAAGTAAAATAAATGCGTATAAATATAGTACAAAAAAAATCAAGATTTTTAAATAAAAAAAAGGGTTGTTGTGCCTCACTCGCCATGTATAGTGTGTCGCGGAGTTTTAGTAGGTGGTATAAGATCTTTAATTCATTCATACATTTTGTGGTTCTATCTTTTATAGTTTAGGCAGCGTACGCAACTGTTCTGGTTGATTTTTACACTTTGTGTCCGAAAAACCCAAATATTTTACGGAACCCTATTTTTTTCGAAATTATAATATAGCCTATGTTACTCAGTGATAATGTAGCTTTCTATTGAAAAAAGAATTATTAATATCGGTCCAGTAATTTTTGAGTTTATCGTAACATAAAACAAAAAAAACCGCTTACTGTGACGTAACTATAATATTTAGACATATGCTGTCGCGACACTTTTTGTAGATAATGATGAGTTCTGCAAAGTCGTAGTACATGATTTTGTTCTATCATCAATAGTTTTCGCTGCGCACGCTATGTAAGAAATTTTTCAGGTCATTTTTTTACACCTTGGGTTACATTATTGGATTTTTAGTAAGGATCCCTAATTTTTAAAAAAATATAATATAGCCTATGTTACTCGGGGATAATGTAGCTTTCCAAAGGTGAAAAAATTTTTGAAATCGGTCCAGTAGTTTCGGAGCCTATTCATTACAAACAAACAAACAAACAAACAAATCTTTTCTCTTTATAATATTATTATAGTATAGATTTACGGATTACGGATAATATTAGTATAGATAAGGCTGTGACCGAATAAGGCTGTGCTCCTGGCGCTGCTTGACGGGCCCTCCTGGCCCGCCCGCTGCGCCCTCCACAGGTCCCTCTTAGTTTCCCCCCCGGTAGTCAATACTAAGCGCACCCAGAGTCGTCGGTCTCTGGGTGTTACCTTGTCCCTAGCGCCTCCTGCGCCCTACCGGGATGTACTCACCCCCCCCACCACGACAAGGTAGAGACCAGTCGGGGGGCAGACCCTGGGCCCTAAGCTTAACTCTAGGATAACCGGGATAGTGCTAGGATATGATGACATCAAGTTAAAAACAAATGTGTAAGCGTTTATTGCAGCTGACTGTACAGTGTTAATATTTCTCAACTGCCCTTTCAGAAGGCTTCTAATAACAATGCCTCATATATTTCTCACATTTACGATGGAGCCGGCAGTTAGTTATATGAGCTGTGGTTAAGCCTTTACGGTACTATTCTAGCTAACATAGAACATATTTTAATTCATCGAAATTGAAATATTCATTTTAATTGGACGAAAGACTTATTGTAATACCATATTTTGTTACACATGTTTGAGCAAATATATATATATTCTTTATTGCACAAAAAAAAACAATAACAAAAAAAGCCTTATGTGATAAAGACGATGGACTTATTTCTAAAAGAAATCTCTTCCAGTCAACCTTAACTGAAGTGGGAGAGATAGTTAGCGGTCATTAATAACACACTACAATATGATAATATTACACATATACATATACAAAAATATGATATAAGATACATATCAGATATATAAACCTACTTATATACATAAATAAATACAAAGAAAAATAAAAAATAAACAAAAATCATAATGACTAGCTCGATAGCAAGTGCTGCATAAATTATTTTGTACTTGTATTTGTATTCATATCAGTTTTGAATAGACATTATTTACTTCATGGGTTGTCTAGAGTTTCTACCAAGATCTAAGGAGCCCAAGCCAACCTCACCTGCAAGTGGTGCACCAGCCGACCAACGGACGAGGCTTTGGCAAACATAAAAGTTCCCGGTAAGCGGCAATAGACTCGCCACCTATTACGTGGGACCAACAATATAACTGTTGAATTAGGGCGTACAATATGCTTCTGCCTACTCCTGCGGGGAAACAGGCGTAATAATATGTATGTATATATTCGACGACCAATATGGCGTGGTGGCGAGTATACCCGCATTCCACTCCTGAGGTCGTGGGTTCGATTCCCACACAGGACAAATCTTTGTGTGTATAAATATGAATATTGGTTCTGGTCTGGGTGTTTTCCTATGTATATTAAGTATGTATTTACAACTAAAAAAAAAGTATTTATGTATGTTTATCCGTTATTTAGTATCCATAACACAAGTTCGTAATGATACTTATCTTGGAACTAAATAATTGGTGTGTCAGAAATATATATTTTTTTTATATGTATTATTTACTTAACGATATGACTTGGTGAATCTACCCTCCGTCCGCCCCTGAAGTGGCAGCAATGTCCACAAAGGATCAAAATTTGTAGACATTGAACAACTTAGATAGATAAATAAAATGTTTATTCCATAAAATAAACACACATACAAAATAAGACCAATGATAATAAAAATTACTAAAACAAATTTAAAACAAAAATTACAATAAATAAAGAGTTGTAAGTGTGCTGAAGTAGTGCGGAAAGGTCATAATTATCTCAACGATGTATTGCTCAGCGAGCAAAACTGATTTTCAAGTTGATATTTGTCTTCCAATTTATAAATTACTAATTTAATTATGCAAAACTTATACTTTTCTATATTTATTTATAAAAAACAGGAAGTATTAAATAATATGACTTTTGACCCCCCCTTCCGTCTTTGTCACAGCTGGTCACACTTGTGGGACTCCCTCCTCCTTAGTGTGAAGTCACATAATTTGCAATTGTACAGCAAGAAATGATTACTTTTAAACAGCAGTTCCAAAATGTTTATAGGACCTGTATTTTGAAATGTGGCGTCACGAAATTTAGGATCTCTCCCATCCCCTTGTCACATCATGTCACACTTCGTCAACCCCCTCCCACCCCTTTAATGTGTGACGTAATTTATGGATAGCCCCTATGAAGTGGTTTAATTTGTATGTTCAGCTACTTTTTAGTAAATAAGCTTAATTTCATGCTCTCGTTGAAGTCTTTTATACTGCTATATGATTGTTGCTAATGTTTTAACAGAATAGGCTTTTTTATCTATTTCTAAATAAGAGATGAGAGGGAATCAGTAAGAGCATTATTTCAGTGTAACTTACTTTATGTTCAATACCTTTAATTACATTTACCATAGCTTTCTGCTAAATCAATGTATATTGAATGAGGTTTCATTCGTGCCAATAAATTTATAGAAAAAAGTATTTTCTTGTTGCTGTAGGGGTAGGCAGAGATCACATCTTTCACTTGCTCATCTTGGCTTACGCTCTTAACTTCATTCACGGTCATTAAGGTCGGCTTGTACATCAGTTCTTAATTTGATTTAAGCTTAATTTAATTTAAACTAATTTTTTATTTAATATGTAAATGGACAGAACGATATTATAAATAGATTTAGCACTAAACAGGATTAGTGATCGTTATATCCTAACATTTTTATGCACTCCCGTCGGGTTAGGGTACTTTTGATCTGCTTTATCTTCAATACTTTCTGGATTTGGTTATGGAAGATATTACGCGGACTTTTCTTCACCGTGCTTCCATCCATTCACTTAACATTCATACATTCACGCCTGTTTCCACAAATGGGTAGGCAGAGGCATATTATATGCCCACACTTCGCCAATTACATTGTCGGTCCTATGTAATGGGCGACGAGCCTATTGCCGCTTGCCGGGATAGATTCACCATTATTATGAAAATGACCATAAAACTAGTATTAAACATTCTATAATATTCATCATCATCATCTCAGCCCATTAAGTCCCACTACTGAGCACGAGCCTCCTCTCACATATCAATGCGTGAGGGTATTGGGTCATACTCCAACACGCTGACCCAGAGCGGATTGGCGGAGGCAGGTGTAGGGCGTCCTGCTGTTAGAATTTTTCAAGCCGCCCATTAGGCCTATAACATGGCTTAACGACTACCACATTTAGTGATAACCGGGACCAACGGCTTAGCGTGCCTTCCGAAGCACGGAAGCGCTCGATATCAAAATGCCACACAAACTGTCACCCATCCACGGACTGACCTCTGTAAACTTTGCTGTATAATATTACATTATAGGAAATAAATAATTTCGTACATAACAATTTTTAGAAATAACTTCTTTTTTACATTTATTTGTTATAAAACCTGAATAGTATTTCCCGATAGATAAGCACCGGCTATATGGTAATGAACTGCCAAGTTATCGCGTGTACAACGTTAAGTATGCGTGACGCCTAATTAGTGAGATTGGGGGAATTTGGAAGTGTTCCAGTCATAACAACAATCCAGGCAAAATTGTCGTCTTTTTGTGAATATTTATGTCCTCTGTAATTATATTTTTTAACTAAATATATATGCATGTAAAATTACTCACTGAGTTAGTTATTGTAATTATTAGTGTATTATTGTAATTGGTCAGTACCCTGACTGTGACATATTCGTAGATAGCTGGGAATCAATCCAGGCAAAATTGCCGTCTTTTTGTGAATATTATGTCCTCTTTAATTATATTTTTAACTATATATGCATGTAAAATTACTCACTGAGTTAGTTATGGTAATGGGGCCAGACCCGTGTAACTAATACAAATAAATAAATAAATAAATAAATAACAGTTTTGTTTTTGTACGTAAATGACTTATATTGTGGACACAGTCAAGGCGATACAGTAGTAGGCTAACTCCAAGATGGAAAAATACAATTGCTGTAACATATCAATCAAAAGATCTTGTTTACTATAAAATATAAGATACTGCTTGTTGAAATGATAAATGTTCAGTAAAATGTAGTTTGTATGTGTGTTTGTTAATGTAGTATGTGTTTTCGGCATATTTATTACATAGTAATACATCTAAATATACCTTAGTTAAGGGGAAGAAGTGAGTTCGTTCTTAGCTCTAAAAATAATATAAAATAAAAATTTGTTTATTGCCATAAAGTTTACAAAATAGAGGTTACAGTGGCCCCACACTAGGCAAGCCTGTCCTTTGGGTACCCGATACGTTTTAAAATTGTCCACATACAATGCTCGAGCGACGACAAAAGCGTAGCGACGACAAAAAATCATAGCGTTTATTTCCAAAAATTACACATAATTGTGTACATAGCCATGGACAGGTCTATATTTGTATCCGCTTATCGCTAAGTCTCTACGGTGCGCAAAGTGTTTTATATGATATAAATAATAAATAATTATTTTACTACCCCACCAATTATTCAGTTCCAAAATAAGTATCATTAAGAACTTGTGCTATTGATAGACAAAAAAAAACACACATAATTATGTATAACAAAAACTCTAAGCAAGCAGTTGAACTCTGTTGAGGTGCTAAATGACACTGAAACAATGTGCATTATCCGAAAAAAAATTTTTTTTTTAATTTATTGTCAATTTGATATACTGAGTTCCAGTAAACTATAGGATACGGATGTGGAGACGTCAAAGTCAGATAAGTAGGTATAATAATGTCGAAAATTCTAGATCATGTATCTGTCGCAGACAGGTTGAAGAATGAGTCGTTTTACAAAACGACAAGGCAAATTGTGAAGTATGGTCAATATTTTCAAATTTCACTGAACGCAAGTGGCTCCTATAACTATTTTTGGACTTTTTAGGTTACCTTGCGCAATTATGCAAAAGTCCCCCCGAAGTTAAGTGTGATTAATAAATTACTTTAAATGCTAAAAAATCCTCATCAAAAATCATTATATTCGTAAAAATTTACAATTTTCCTAGTCGTTTTTTATAATGCCGCATTTTTTCAATCTGCCTGCGACATATCTATGACGCGAGACAGAAAAATTGGAAACAATGAGTGTGGCCGAGCTCGCGTTACTGACCGCCAGCAAAAAACGGATCCGCTTATTTAGCACATAATTTATCATAAAATGGGGGATTTTTCATCTCCCACACATAAAATTTTGTTATATTCTGATGAGGTTTTTGCTGTTATAAATATGTTGATTTATATTATAAGCGTTCGTTGCTTTATACCGATGTGATGATTAGTTATTTACCGAAATTGATGTTTGTTTTCAATTGGAACATTTTAAAGATTAAGTAAAATAAATTAAATAATGTAAGCCAAGTTACATGTTTACGTATTCTCTTCATAAAACGAAGCGCAATAATATATTAAATAGTTTTGATGTGTATGCATTTTCTATATTTTCAATACCGCAATTTTAGATGCAGCTCATTAATTCGTTTGTTAAAAAAGTAATTCAATTTTCAAAATGAGTTTTGGATTGCCTTATCGTAATTTACAAGAGATTCTGGCAAAGAAGTAATGTCTTTTTTTTTCGGATGATCAAAAATAACGTAAGACCTCTCCCGCTGTGGGTGGAGCGGGATGGTGTGTCAGACTTTTACTGACTAAAAACAATACGCTACGTCCCGAGGCCGCGGTAACCCTTTCGAATAGTCCTGAAGTAACTATCAAGATCTAGGAACTATACTGGGTGCCAGAGACAGTCCAATCGTAGCTTTTCCGTCCTTCTCCAATGCTATTTAAAGTTATATAGTGTGTGAGTTTCTTGCCAGTTCTTCTAATAGAGCGGTGCACCGCGGTGGCTCGAAACTGGCACTTAGATTTACTTACACTTAAATATTTTTTGTTCCTTAATTGTTTTGTTGCGTGTAAGTGAATCTAAGCTTCGTGATTTCAGTGTAGTCCTTTTTCGATTGGTTTTTTTATATTTATAGTAAAATTTGACGTTTTCCAGTACTATATAACAGTTTATGACATATAAGTTTTTCAATATGAATTTTTATAATTGTATGTGGGCAATTTTAAAACGTATCGGGTACCCACAGGACAGGCTTGCTTAGTGTGGGGCCACTGTAACCTCTATTTTTGTAAACTTTATGGCAATAAACAATTTTTTTTTTAAATAAAATATTTGTGGCATAAATGAATTTGTATTAATTATAATTTATAAATCGTTATAATTTTATTTAACTTGCTTATAATTTGCGCACTGCAGACACTTTATCAATTAGAAAGGTAATCATTATCATTCTTTTCTTAAAAATGGCTTAGTATCTAACAAAAATTACACCTTATTATATTTATTTGAATTTTCCTTCATTGTCAGCAGTTGTTGACAATATAAATAAGCCATAGTCTTGGACTTAACTTTCTAATGGGATAATAATCTCCGACCCGATGGCAGGATCAGGAGAGGTTGCATCGTGATAGGTGCCGTTCGTGGGCCAGTTAACGGTAACAATGTTGACGGAACGTTCCAGTGGAATTCTAACTGTTCACCGGTGACAATAAGGCTTAATTTGCTTTTGCCAGAAGCTACTTTTGGTTTCTGGTGTTATTATAACGACAGTGGTTAGGTTAATTAGTCGACCGATATGGCGTGGTGGCAAGAATACCCGCTCTCCGCTCCCGAGATCGTGGGTTCGATTCCCACACAGGACAAATCTTTGTGTGCATGAACATGAATATTTGATCTGGTCTGGGTGTTTTCCTATTTATATTAAGTAATGTATTTACAAAAAAGATATATTATATATATTTATCTGTTAGTATCCACACAAGTTCTTAATAACTAAGTAATTGGTGTAATTGCCAGAAAAAAATTATTTGTTTATTTATTAATGTCGGATTTGTTTATATAAGTGGTTGTAATTTGTATCTTGCTTTGTATCCTATAAACATCTAAGGAGCCCAAAACAACATCACCTGCAAGCGGTGCACCTGCTGATCAACGGATGAGGATCTGGTGGACATAAAAGTACTAGGCAAGTAAAAAATATATATATATATAAACGAAAAATGTACGGAGAATCAGACCGCAGTTAAACCGTACTCACGGTTTTGTGGGACTATGTTATAAGTAAGTTATTATGACCTGTTTTTACTGAATAAATAAATAATAAGTAAGTGGCAATAGGCTCGCCGCCTATTACGTGGGATATACTTCATAATTGGCCCCTACCCTTTCGGGGAAACAGGCGTAATATAATGTGTGTATGGAGCATATAACCATTTAATATGTCCGTTAATCTTAATAATAATTGGTAATCTTAAGCTTGCAACAGCACTTGGCCCGCGAGAATATAATGCATGAGGATTTATAATCCTTACTAATATAATATTATAAATGCGAAAGTAACTCAGTCTGTCTGTCTGTTACTCTTTCACGCCAAAACTACTGAACGGATTTAAATAAAATTTGGTATACAGATAGTCTAGACCCTGAGAAAGGATATAGGCTACTTTTTATTGCGAAAAGGGGGTTGTAAATGCTACCCAAAGATACTATTCCACGCGGACGAAGTCGCGGGTAACAGCTAGTTATTGATATTACTAGTACTTAAAAGAATTTATCGGTTAATTAAAAAAAATGAAATTAAAAGGTTTACTTATTGGATTATGAAGTCCTCAGTTTTCAGTCTTCTTTTCTGAAATCGACTTATCTGATAATATCACAAGAAAAAACGGCAGAAATTATGTATCTGATGTTGTCACTTATCGGGTTTGAGCACGGAACCCTCGATATATGTAGGTAACTAAACAAAACCGACGAACGACCGATATGGCGTGGTCACTGCTGCTGCACACTGCTGCTGAGGTCGTGGGTAGATTCCCACACCGGACAAATCTTTGTGTGAACATAAATATTTGTTCTGGTCTAGGTGTTTTATGTTTTATTAACCCTTTACCAGGCAGTGGTCAATATGTGACCACCAGAAATTGAACCTTATGCGGTTAACTTAAGGTGGAAGACCAATAAATATTTTCAACGTGCTCTGCCTGTTAAAGGGTTAAGTATGTATTTACAATAAAAACTATGTTAGCATGTTCCGAGGTAATCATTAAGAAATGATGATATGGATAATAAAGAACGAATAAACATTTTGTATTATACTTAGGAAAACAATTAAAACTCACATATAATTATGTTTATGCAGACTAAGAAAGAAGCGCTCGTAGCTCCACGGTGCTCGGTGGTCGGAACCGATCACCGAAGTTAAGCAGAGTTTACAGAGGTCATTCCTTGGGTGACCGTTTGTGTGGCATTTGATATCGAGCGCTTCCGTGCTTCAGAAGGCACGCTAAGCCGTTGGTCCCGGTTATCACTGAATGTGGTAGTCGTTAAGCCATTTAGAGGCCCAATCGAGCGGCTTGAAAAATTTCAACAGTAGGACGCCTCCACCAATCCGCACTGGGTCAGCGTGGTGGAGTATGACCCAATACCCTCGCATCTTGATATGTGAAAGAAGGCTCGTTCTCAGTAGTGGGACGTTAATGGGCTGAGAAGATGATGATGACACAAAGATTTATCCTGTATGGGAATCGAACCCACAACATCTGTAGTGAAGTGCAGGTATACTGACCTCCGCGCCATATCAGTCGTCAAGAGTATAAAATGCAAGGTGGGTGCATTGAGAGATGAGGCTCGTGTTCAGTAGGAGAAATGACAATGATTTATGCAATTTGGGACTAGACAACACTGTGTGAAATGTTATTATAACACACTTGTAAAAAGTGAATGGAGGAAAGTGTAACTGACCGAACTACTTTCAGTGTTAAAGGTGCGGGCATTGGGGCTTGCTGATTTGCTGGTTTCAAACTGGTATTAAATACCATTTCGCCAATGATAAGTTTTTTCTTTAAAAGGCTAATACGGTGGGGAGGGCAGTGTTTCTTTGTTCCTGTGGATTTGGGTTCGATTCTTACACAGTCACAATCTTCGTATGCGTGAACATAAAAATTTGATCAGGTCTAGGTGTTTCCTATGGGTAGTAGGTATGTATTATCAAAAAAAAGACTATTGTATGTTTACCTGTTAAAACACAAGCTCTTACTGATATTTGTTTTGGAACTAAATAATTGGGATTATTGTAAAATAAATATATTCTAGGTATAACATTGAGTGATAGGATTAGGAATGAAGTGATAACGGCCGAAGCTGGTGTGAAAGAAGATTTAGTGACATGAATTGAGAAAGGTATGCTTAGATGGTGTGGTCATGTTGAGAGTATGAATGAAAGTAGACTAACGAAAGTAATTTATGATGGACAAGTGATTGAAAGTGGAAGACCACGTATGACCTTCCATGACCAAATCCAGAAGATTTTGGAGAGGTTTTAGTCAAAAGTACCCTAAACCGACGGGCGTGTATAAGAAGGTTAATAAGTGTAAATGCAAAGAGTGTGTGCCAAGATCGTAGCAAGTGGAACGATATGATCTCTGCCTACCGCTACGGGAAAGAGGCGTGACATTATGTTTGTATGTATTCCTCTGAAATAATGCATAGTTATAGTCAATGTATACTGTAGTCACCGGCCAGTATATTATTTATAAATAAGCTGCATTCGGAGACCAAAAGATGAGGTCATACTCCAAAACGCGGACCAACCAGTTAACCAATATATAATATGACTAGCGACCGCCCGCGATATCTTATTTCTATAAACTATCTCAAAGTAACGATCACCGAAGTACAGCAGAGTTTACAGAGGTCAGTCCTTGGATGGGTGACCGTTTGTATGGCATTTGATATCCGCTTCCGTGCTTCTAAAAAATTCTAACAGCAGGACGCCATACACCTGCCTCCGCCAATCCGCACTCCGCGTCGTGGAGTATGACCTAATACCCTCACACCTTGATATGTGAGAGAAGGCTCATGCTCAGTAGTGGGACGTGAATGGGCTGAGATGATGATCTCCAAGTAGTGTACACGATCTTCTAATGATATTTCATATAATAACGAGGAAGAGGCTGTGAAAGTATACCTAGTAATTAGATCATTTACGCAGCGACGTGACACTAGATCGTGTAACAGTTACATAAACAAGCCGTATGTAGTTACGCGTCTTCATCTGACTCCATTGTTGTCTATCGATCCTTTGATCTGTTTATCGATCGTGTTCTAGAATTTGTTGCTAAATTTATTGCATTTATGGGATCGGATGTAGTTTGAATGCTAGTGTCGATATAGTTAAGCTGTCTGCCGGAAAATTGATAATGGATAAAATAAGACTTCGATACATGAAAAATAAAAACTTTTTGCATATAAGAATTGATCAATTCTGACAAAGAATACATTTTGCTTTTATTATTATTTTAATCTTTATTTTAACCTACCAAGACCTGAGGAGCCCAAGCCAACTTCACCTGCAAGTGGTGTACCTGCCGATCAACGGACGAGGCTCTGGCGAACATGACAGGACTGGTAAGCGGCAATAGGCTTGCCACCTATTACGTGGGACCACCTATAGAATTGGCTAAGTCTGGGCGTACAATATGCCTCTGCTTATCCCTTCGGGGAAACAGGCGTGAATGTATGTATGTAAAAGTATTACAAAAGGCGAACTTAATGCCATAAGGCATTCTTTGCCAGCTTACCTTAGAGTTAGCAGAAAACTGTTGAAAATACATACAGACAAACTAAAATAAAAACAACAAACTACCTACATAATTTATATTATACTACATAAGAAAATATTATAATGAAAAATTACAGCAAGGAGGCAGAATTAAACAGACGATGACTCTTCAAAATAAAGGTCCTATATAAGTATTTCCTGCCGTACCCAGGAGTTGAATGGTATATCCATACCTGATCACAATTCTTCAGGGGGTCCCTTTATAATTATTTCCTGCCACGCCTTAATTGGCGTTAATTAGCTTGAATTGTTTGTCTGTTGGAGAACTACAACAAATAAAAACAATCTCCATTTCGCGGATCTACATAGCGAATGATTAATACGGTATTAACGCAAGCCTTAAGTCGTTATTTATATAAATGCATTTAATTAAATCGTTTCTCGCTTACGCTATTGAATCTATTGTGATGATATTTGGTATAAAGATATACTGGTCCAATGAACCATATTCGTGACCCTACATCAATATGTATTGTGTTCTAAAATAATATATAGTTCATAGCAGGTCTATTTAAAATGTAATTACATACTATACGGGTGTTTTTCTATGTATATTAAGTATGTATTTACAAAAAAAAAAGTATTTATGTAGATATGTTTATACGTTGTTTAGTATCCATAACACAAGTTCTTAATGATACTTATCTTGGACTAAGTAATTGGTGTAAGTGTAAGAAATATTTATATTTATTTTTATATGTAATCTTATTTGGGGTGAGCAGAAACCTTACGGAAACTATTTAAAAGGGAAAATATAGTCAATTTCACTCAAAACTATAGAAATCATTCAGGCCAGTGGCGGCTGGCCGCATTGGCAATAAAAATCAAATAGTTGAACGAGTGTAAAATTATATGTAAATTATAATACAATTGAAAATATTGAAACCTTCAACATTAAAAAAAATTCCTTTCGTGCATTAAATAAAAATTGATAGGATATTTTTTTTTTATAAACTATAACCGAATCAGAGGTAGACATTTACTTTTAAATAATTATGCATATTGACATAGGTAGTTAGTTTATTTCTCTGTATGTGTTTATATTTATAATATGAGCTGTGCATACAAGAATGAATGAATTTATATGTCTTTTTAGAAGCGTTCATAGCCCCGCGGCAATCGGTGGTCGGAAACATTCAGTTGGTTAATTAAGCAGCATTACTTTGTAAATGTAAATAAATGTTTAAAGGGTTGTAAAAATATAAAAGCGAATGGTCTGATTTTAACGAGCTATATGCTAATATTGAGCTATGGATAATGGATAAACTTAAACCCACTTTTTTATCCCGAATCATAGAAATACTACAATTATTTCAAAACACACTCAATTCTAATTTAGAAGTGTAAATCTTGGGGATTATTACAAAACAAAGATATCAAGTCATACCACGTTTAAAACTGTCACTTTAGTTTGATAAAATGAAGACAGTGCAGCACTAGTTTTAAACCTGGTTTCACTTTAGATTTTGTTCTGTAATTAGCTCCCTAATTTTTAACTGAGATAAGCTCCATTTAAAAGAGAATTTGTTTTCTCTCGTTATCTAATAGAACAATGAAAAAAGACAAAATTAATCCCTATTTAAGCTTATATAGTATAACAATAGAGGCACTAATTTTATTGCTCGTCTCGGGATCTAATAATAACATTAGTAAGGATGCACAATACGCGCATAAATAATCATTACCATATCCTAGCATTATCCCGGTTACCCTAGGCTTGAGCTTTCTAGAGAACCAGGGTCTGCTCACTGGCTTTACCAGATTTTGCTGAATTTCAGTTATTACAGGCGGGAGAAAAAACTAACCTTGACGATTTTCTTGCCCGTTCTTTTACGATCAAGCTCCCGCCCGCAGTGAATGGGCGCGCTAGTTTTTTAAGTTTTGACCTTTTTAAGGCTCTTTTGAGCCAAACTTAAGTAAATGATTTTGAATTTTTTTTTTACACGGAGCGTTTGCCGTCTGACCTCCGCAAGTCAGGGGAAAACATCATTCTATGGCTGAATAATATCATTTAAAACACATAGATATCGCCTTCAGATTTGTTAATAACTGAAATCCAGCTGAATCAGGATAGACCAGTGAATAGATCCTGGGACTTTAGCGCAAGCCTAGAGTTCAACCGGCATAATGCTAGGATGATAAAAATACAATAATATTAGTAAAAACAAATCAAAAAATTACAAACCAGGATAAAAATTGAAAAAATCACTTCACAATAATTAAACTTATAATACTTTAAAATTGAACTTTATAAACGTCTAGCACAGATCTCACAAAATCAAACTTCCCGATTTTCCGGGGTTGCATAGCTGCGTCTCGAAACTTTGACGCATTCGGCTCACGACCACACGAGCTTTGACAACGACTCACGACCACTCGGCATGCGCGCGCGCACCACACTGCGATCAGCTGGCCGGCTCGATGTGTGCTAATCGCCCACTGCGCATAATCAGCCGTAAAAATCTATATAGAGACGTAAACAATCTTTGACACGAATATGTTTCTTTGTTTACATATTAAAAGTAAAAAAATATATATTTGATATGTTCACAAATATGCATCTCCCACAAATAACTGAGCATGATCATCCTCTAAGAAACCAAGGCGCATAAATTGTCAAAAAAATAATGACCTCAAGAATGACCGAAGCCGCGAGCGGCTACTATACTTTTTAAACTAGTTACTGAATACTTAACGCTTTATTCAAGACACTAATAATATATGCACTTTTATAATTATTATTAAACATGTTTTATACAAATACTTTAAATGGCACACACAAATCACATTTAGTCACACCTGAGCTGCTCTATTGTTACTTGCACCTGACATAACCGAACCAACCTACATGTACAGCAAAGAAAGCAACGCATCGGAGTCCTTGCACTACATTCGGCATGTGTTTCCTTAACACTAGGATGAGTTAGCTCAAAATTTTTATTGAGCTTGTATTTTTTAGTTGTTGTTCTAGGATCTTAATTGAGCCATACTTAAATAAAAGATTTTGACTTTTAATGTAGATAATATGACATAAATATATAAGGTAAGGTAGGCAGAGATTTAATAATGATCACATTTCGCACATTACATTGTTGGTCCCACGTAATAAGTGGCGAGTCTATGGCCGCTTACCGGGAACTTTTATGTTTGCCAGAGCCTCGTCCGTTTAGTTAATGGGCAGGGGCCATCCTTGCAGGTGAGGTTAGCTTGGGCTCCGTTGATCTTGGTAGGATCTAAGATATATACACAGAATATATAGTTTTTTTTAATTATTTGTAATTAATAATAAATAGTTTTTTTTGACATAACTACTATTTACGCAGCATTGTTATGGTACAATGTGTAATATCTTGTATGTATATTAAGACCAAATTTATAAATTACATAAAGTTTTTGGTGACCGCAGAACACATCTTTTTATAGACTCAAATCAAATACTATATATAATCTTACTGTTTTTTATATCAACCATAATTGTCTGACTGAAGGAAAAAATACGAGTTACTTGCCCAATGCTTCTCTACTCAAGCTCCTTCTCATTCAGTAACAATATAACATTTAGGTTAACAGTGTTTGGGGACCCCTTTTAAGTAAACATATACCTGTGTTAGGGGAACCCGCTCTTCCTGGACATATGTTTGTAACATTTTATCTACTATGATACATGCTTAAATTATTAAATATAATATGTGTTCGTGTGTAAATGTGTGCGCGTGTGTGTACGTGAGTGTGTGCGCTTGTGTGTGTGTATGTGCCTGAGTGAGTATTTTGTATTTTCCAATGATCTCAAACTTTTTTTTATTAATTTGTGTTGTAAATAAAATATAAATAGCGACCGTAGCTCTGTGTGTCTAGGTGATTGTATGCTATCGAAAATCAAGCGTAAGGATCTGTACACCGATTCCGCGCCAAATTATTCTTCAAATTATCACCTCGCTTATAAACTAATTATATGCTAAAACGAACCCCCTTACATCTTAATTATATAACTCAACACCACGTCTCGCCATTAGTGGTCGACGAGGAAGATCTCAATAAACGTTAAGTCATTATTTATTCAGTAATTTGTCATTTTGTCAAGTGTGTGTCGGCAAACAATCGGAGAAATCTGTTTCGGCACATGTTACACGGATTATGATAATTGGCCAGGCAGGCGCCGCATACTGGCGGCCTTTTGTTATGTGGCTAGTTCAATTATACATATGTATGACAGTTATGGCGTGGAGGCGAGTATACCCGCACTCCACTCCTGAGGTCGTGGGTTCGATTCCCACACAGGACAAATCTTTGTATGCATAAACATGAATATTGATTCTTGTCTAAGGGTTTACCTATGTATAATAAGTATGTATTTATGTATGTGTATTCGTTATTTAGTATACACAACAGAGGTTCTTATTGAAACTTATATGGGAACTAAATAATTGGTGTGATTGTCAGAAAATATTTATTATTATTATTATGGTTATTATATATTTACATAATCTCACGGCAATTTATCCCTTTTTGGGTAGGCAGATCAGCAAGTCCTTTTTTAAGATGAAAAGTCATTAAATTATAATATTTCGCTATGGAGTGTGTCAGACTTTTGCTGAGATTCACGATCCTTCTTAAGCTTTTTATTTTCCAGGACCGGGATAACTCGAGCAATCCCAAAACCCGTGTGTACAGGGATCCTACCAAGAACTAAGGAGCCAAAGCCAACCTCACCTACAAGTGGTGCATCTGCCGATCAACGGACGAGGCTCTGGCGAACATAACAGTGCCTGGCAAGCGGCAATAGGCTCGCCACCTATTACGTGGGACCAACTATATAAGTGTGGGCGTATAATATTCCTCTGCCTTCCTTTTCGGGGAAACAGGCGTGAATGTAAGTATGTATGTTATCGCTTGCTCCATGCCTCGGAAAGCATGGTAAGCTGTTGGTCTCAGCTATCATGAACATCTATGGCAGTCGTTACTAGGAAGTCAGTGCCTTCTAATATTCTGACAACTGGTTTAACCATAGAATGATATTTCCTTTGGGTTGTGGAGATCAGACGGCAGTCGCTCCATGTAATAACTGAAGTTCAGCCAAATCTGGTTAGACACGTCCTGGGTTTAAGTCTGGGCAACCGGGATAATGAGATGCCTAGACAAATATGAATTTCTTTACATGAGATCTTTTTAGTTACTTTGGGCGATTAGATAATTATCACGCTGACTACAAATCCTTTTGATTTATTATCTAAGCAGTCGCTGATATACTCGGCTTAAACAAAAGACTGTGAACACTTTTGTTAAACAAAAGCTGAGCACTTGTTAATATTGCGACATTGGGCATACGGACGTAGAAAGTATAACACGATGAGTCAGAGATGAGCGCGATCAGGGTTACAATTCAAAGAGCATATGAAGACAGATTAGCAAACGTCTCAGCTTATCATGGGGGCCTATTCTTCTTAATTTAGATTACCATAGTTGCTAACTCGCAATTCCGTGGTACTCCGATGGGAAACAATTTCTTTTTCTTGAATTATGAATTCACTCGATAACAGTATTTGCAAGTGTCTAGTAAATATATAGATAGAAAATTCTTTATTGTACACCAAATTAAAAACAAAACAAGAAAACAATTGCAAAAGAAAAGAGATACAATTGGCGGCCTTATCGCTTACAGCTATTTCTTCCAGGCAACCTTAGGATGGAGTGTAATTAGATAATTCAAGTTATTTGCAACAATTTGCAGCGTTTTCGTCGTTTAGTAACAGTTAAAATCGTGTCCAGTAAAGTCCGACTCAGTCAAATTTAAGTCGTACCCCAGTAAGGCTGCCTGTCCACTGAAGCGGAGCGAGGATGCGGAGTGGAGAAACGGACAAATATTATCCAATAGGAATTGCGGCCAGAAGAGGAGCGAAGATTTTTTGAAATCTCATTGGTTAATATTTGTCAGGAGCCTTAAGCAGTGGAGACTTTACTAGAGGTTTCTATCGAGTTTTGGAATCAACACGGAAAATCACAATTTACTGCAATACGTTGCTGAAGAAGTTATGTCTAAAAATTCACTATAATTACACGTAAAAACTCAAATTTACACTAGATTTTAAAATAAAACACTATCGCTATGTTTTTCTGCGATAGCGCCAAAACTCTCAGTAACGATTATAAACCTTTAACGCTAAAAAACGAATAATAGACCGACGGGCCAAACTCATACACATGCTAAGGTTAGTGAGTGCAAATGAAGCTAAGAGTGAGAACCGATCGTAACATGTGGAAGAATGTCATCTCTGACTACGGGAAAGAGGCGTGGCGATTATGCGCAAAAAAAACAGCGTCTCTACTAAGGAGAGTGAGGGTCAGTCATAACACCATCCTGAAAACGGTAGCTGAGAGCTTCGGCTCCCCAATTATATTTTTTTGTAAATAGATTGATAATTACTAACACTAGATACTAAGCATTTTCTTTCATTGTATTTTTAACTGTTTGCTGGGCCAACCTGCCAAACCGTAGCCCGCTCAAAATCACCCATTCCGCGAACACTCAACGCACTTAATGCCATCCTGGATGCAGCACCCGAATGTGATTTGTTTGCGGATGGATGGCCTGAGATTTTGTCAGTGTGTCTGAGGTATTGTGAGAGAATGGGATAAAAGAAGTTAGATAGATATGTGTGAGATTTTAATATTATATTTAACTTTTACTGTTTTTGATAATGAGTGTAGGTAATTGGTGTATTATTCGTTCTGATTAAATAAATAATAATTAAATAAATTTTACGTTACTAACACTCTATGGATGTTTAATCTGAAATAAAATTATTATTATTATTATGTATGTATCATCCGCCTCCGCCAATTTGGACTAGGTTCCCGTGGTGGATGACCTGAGTCCCTCTACCCTAAAGCATTTCGGCCATAATAACCCTTCAGGTTTGTATGTGGCATGGGTTGGAGGTGGGTTCACCTTGGTTCGTGAAAAACGGCCCATGGCAGGCGCGTTAGTTTACAAGTATGACATTCATAAGAGCTCTATTGAGCCAAACTTGAATAAATGACTTTTGATTTTATGCTCAGTATTGGGGCGTCAATGGGCTGACATATAAAAAACGCTTGGAAGTAATATTTAAAATAAGAGTACCTAGTTTTAAAAAAGCATTAGAAGAATCGCCGCCCGGTTTTCTTTATCTCCCAATAAAACTCTCTGCAGTCAGAATAGTATTGCTTTCCCTTTTATTCAGACCGCGATGCGACTCGCGCGACTTGAATTTATTTTATTGTATCGTCATCGCAATGGTTTTCATAGGGAGTAGGTCCATTATACCACGAGTAAATATATAATAGTTCTATTTGACAACGTGTTTATAATAACTAACATAAAATATGTTGAACCTATACTTTTTAATTTTGTCGACCTCTTTTGCTTAATAACTGACCTAGAGATTTTCTTCATCAATAGTAAAAGTCCTGTTCATATTCATTACAGGTTAATTTAAAGAAATGCACATTGGTTCAAAACCGAAAAATCTTTCTTTTTAAAACCGTAAAACTTTTTTTTTGGTTTATTTTTACTAAGATAAATAAGCACGTAATTATTCTATCTAAATGGATGGTAAACGAGAAATGGAACTGCGCAACCTGTTCATACGAACTAAACGAATCGTATTAGCGCGTTGCGCGTGCGCCGACGCGTGGGAACGATCCGTCGCACGTTCCGCAACCATTTGTTTTACGCCTTTTAAGGATATTGCTAGTAACTATTATGATATTTATAAAATATAAGCCATAAACAAACTGTTACCTAATGCTACCTAGTCTGAAACCTTCCCTGAAGCCGACCCCAGGCCCGAAAGGTCGCAACCGGGAATACGCTCGGGAGATAATGACTTAGTCTGACACAATCATCAACATCTCAGCCATTAGAAGCCCACAGCTGAACATCTTTCATCCTTACGATGCCAGGGTCGGATTGACGTCAGTGGAAAACTTAAAGCCCCATCAGACGTCGTTTCTTCGAGCTATTTGCCCCGACCATTACTACTCCATTCCTCCTATAGGATTCCTTATTTCTGATTTTATCGTGGGGACACTCCCGAGTTTAGATCTCTTTCTTTGACACTGAACTTTCTGTAAGCTCCAAGCTAAGCTTATAACCTTTTCCTTGTCTGAAACAATGTCACAAGTTTAAAAAGCATTTATTTAAGACAGACCTTATTGGGCATATTTTTGGCTTTTTCTAGATTTTAATATTCTTAAAAAAGCAACATACTACCTATTGCAGAACTTTTCATAACCGCTTTACGCCTTTTGGAAAAGCCCCGTGCTGTAATCACTTAAGAAAACCTCACTATGGAGCTAATTTCACAAACCATACGCAGAATAATGTGTCTTATTAAGTACAGAGTTAAAAAGAAGTTAGCCTTCATCCATAGAAGTTTGTACAATCAAGTAACCTCTAATTAACTTATTCAGTAAAAAAAAATACAATTTCCTTAGTTTCCTTGTTGGAATTAATTCGTCATGTATATATACGAATGAATGAATGCATAGTGACCAATTTAATTAGCGTTTCATTGTTTTGTCGCCTTTTGTTTTTTTTATTTCACACTTCCTTTCAAGACTAGTAGTGGAAGTAAATGGTGGGAGAAAAGGATGTTTAGACTTAGCTGATTTTTGTTTAAGTAGGCATTAAATCTAATAAACAATTCGATGGTAGCAATTAACAATATCGTAAGAGAAAAGTCGTTGCTTTTAACAATATTATAATTTAAAAGTCGTTACTTTCCACTTACGACATTGTTTAAAGAAACTGCTCTTCACATACGACATAAATAAATAAATAAATAATAATAAATAAATATTTCCTTACAATCACACCAATTATTTAGTTCCAAGATAAGTATCATTAAGAACTTTTGTTATGGATACTAAATAACGGATAAACATACATAAATACTTTTTTTTTGTAAATACATACTTAAGATATATAGGAGAACATAACGACATAGTTAATTGCTACGGTCGAATTGTAATATTGCGGGCGGCGGTAGCCCAGTAGCCAGAGACATAGACTTCGAGTTCAAAGGGTCTTGGGTTCCAACCCTGGTCGAGGATATATTAAGTGGGCAAAAACAGTTTCACGCATTTTTTAAGAGTCCTGCTATGTTTTGGAAATCCCTGCCAGGGAGATTTTCCACGACTTAAGGGTCACGATCACTTATAGGTACCATTTACGATCAGGAAAGCGTTTTATTAGTTTCAGTAAATATAATTAGGCATTTACAAATAATAAACAAATTACACAAGGATTCCATTTATTTATCTCATAACACGGAGTCACATAACCAATAAATAATTTAAACACATACATCTACAATACGTACATATAATTTATTAGGTACACCGAATAATACGACACACCAGCTAATACCCTTCCCACTTATCGACAGAAAGCGCGCTAAACCTAAGAACCATTGGTAGAGCCGCAAGGTATCAATATTTGATTCGCTATCTCACTCGCACATACGCGCTATTAGCTCTGCGTCTCTTTTCTACAAGCAGCTAAAGGGCTACTTAAGGTATCATTTTTTTGACAAAATATAAAAAAACAGTATTAATAGGCAGCAAAATGTTTTTGGAAAATCATATAAGTAGTAATATAACGAGTATAACACAAATATGGGATAAGCAACGTCTCATACGCACAAACGTTTAGCGCGCCCTCTGCCGGATTAGGTCGTAATCAACGACCACTCATTAAACTATACATTATATTATTTAAATTTACTTCAAAAGCCTATGTTAAGGTTAACATTATATAATTACGAGGATTTTAGTCGTCTTGCTTCACATTAAATTAAGTTTAAAAGATTATACCTGCAAACCTGTATTTATTATTTGTATAATGAAATCAATTGTAACAAATCACTATTATGTAAACAAATTTGTGACAATTCTAAAAAGAGACTCATATTAATAGTGTTTCTTACTAAAATATTAATGACAATTAACGATTATTAAATTTATTATTAATATTACACACAACATATTTGATAAAGTATATAAGGTTTTTGTCCTATGGCAAATAATCGTTATTACACAACATATTTATTTAATAGGAAAAGTTCAAGCGATCGTAGTACTAGCTTCACTTTAATATACTTATTAATGACACCACAGGCCTTATTTAGTCAGGTCATGTCTATCCAAGCAAGTGATGATTTAAAGAAATAACTCAATGACCAATCCCGCGCAACTGTGATTTCCCGAGAAATCGAGAAACTACTCAACGTGTTTCGCCCGTTGCACAGCGGCATCTTTGGATCAGACATCAGACAGTCTCAGATAAACGATATCTACACAACCAATGCTGAAAAGAGATCTCTCTAATCTTGATTTCAAAAGATGCTCAGTGTAATGGAGAAGCACGACATACGCGTCGTGTAGAGTATCTCGATTTTTCCGAAAATAATAATTTCTCGATTTTTCGGGAAATACTAATTTCTCGATATTTCGCAGGAAATAAGTTTCTGGATATTTCGGGAAATAATAATTTCTCGATATTTCGGGAAATAATAATTTCTCGATATTTCGTAGGAAATAAGTTTCTCGACTTTTCGGGAAAATTCAGTTGCGCGGGAACGGTTACAAAGTTATTTTTTTAACCATTTCTTGCTTACTGCGGATTACCGCAGAATAACGCCCTTATGAATAAATTATGTCTATCCAATATTGGGGCATCTTTTACAACGTTATCCAAATTAGTTTGACAAAATCCATGACTTAAAGAAATTGTTACACTAAAAACAACCACCAAAATAACGTACCTAGTCTAGCAAAAGGAAGATAGGGATAACTACAGCACAAGACATAGGATTTTACTGGTTAACACCAACATACTTTTCTCAAGGTTTCGGCACATCTAACAAGTTTAAACTTGATTCTTAACAATTATCTCGACACATTATAAATAAATATTTTTTGACAATTACACCAATTATTTAGTTCCAAGATAAGTATCATTAGGAAGAACTTGTGTTATGAATACTAAATAACGGATAAACATATATGGGTCGATCAACTTTTAGTTGTACGACGGCAACCTTACCCTGTCCCTGACCTATTTTAAAATTTCTATTTAAAATATTTGTTACAATTGTGTATTTTCCATTAATATTGACATTAACAAACCTATTATTAAAAGTGCTCTTAATTTTATTGTAATTTATCAGTTGTTAATTGGTTGTCCAAATGACAAAAAGGGTTTTCAAATAGTATTTCAGATTGTCCCCGACCAACAGTGCAGCACAAAACTATGTATTACGAAAAAAAACGCTATGAGTCAATTAATATAAATTATTCTAAATCATTTATAGGAATCTAAACTAACAAGAAAACATGTGGAGTACTTTTTTAATTTACTTAAAATACGGCTTTTAAACATTTAATTTTTGTCCCATACAATATTGAAATATTCGGACAACCGAAAGTTACCTGAAAATTCATATCATAGAATAAACTTGGTGCGTACAAGGCGACTAGCCGAATATAATTCGATCATTGCCGAACTACACGATCGACCGCCATCATGATTTTACTAACCGTCGCGGCGTCAGTCGGCTCAGTATTGTGTGAGGGAGTGGGTGTGTTTATTGTCAGTCCATCGGACCACCATCAGATTTACGTAAGTAATTGATATTATATATTAAATGATTATGCAGCAAATTCTATTTTATCTATATTTAAATCTTACGAACAGACAAATCACAAAAACGCAATAGTATTTAATAGGCAGCTGAAATTTGTGAAAAAGTCACACGGACAACCAGTCACTTGGACAACGAAATTGGTTGTCCGTAGGACAGTTTGGTTGTCTATGGGACAAATATAATGCAAAATGATTTCTAAAACCGTGAATGATGATATTTTTCATGGTTTTTGTTTATGGTTTTAGAGTATGGGATTGTCGGAGCAGAAAAGTCAAGACGGTATAGAGAGAGACTTAAAGAAAACCCAAATAAATTGGCTAAACGGAAGAAAAGGGAAAGCTATCATAAAAATAAAAATAAATCATCAAATTTGAATCCCGAGGAATAAAGAGATTGCAGAATTATTTGGAAATTGCGTAAACAAGAACAGAGAAAACGAAAAACAGGTGTTTGTAATATTCTTAACGATACACCTCCCAAGATCTCCATCTATTTTGCAGGAAATAAATATACCCCAAGAAAAATATGAACCCATTCCGCACAGTTCTCCTGTTAAATTGTTGCCATCTACACGTAAAAAAAGAGGAAGAAAAAGAATTCGCAGGTAAAGAACTAAATTATACAACACAATGAAAATAAAAAATTACAAAGCGAAGCCAAGATGTTGAAGAAGAAATATGAAAAATATAAGAAGAAAGCTCATCGCAAGGAATTTAGATTTAGATTAGAAGAAATTATAGATTCGTCACAAAAAACTAAAATTATACAGGAGTGCCTAGATATTAAAGGAACAGTTCTCTTAAATTTTCTTAAAGGAACACATCTTATTTTTATTTTACTAAACATCGATCTTTCTACGTAGTCAGACCAACAATAGATAGAAGGAATATGTGTCTTTGCAAAATATAAACAAATTCAATAGCTAAGATAAAGGCTCTAAGACAGAAACGAGTAATTAATGCCATAGAGATTAGTGCGCTCATTTTGGAAAGGGTCTGTAATAGCAGCAAAATGGTTTGCATGTTTGGAACCTGCGTTCAGTGTCAAAATAAAGAAATAAAAATAAATGAAAACAAACTTGAAGGCAAAATACAATGGTTTGAATGGGTACGAGAAGAAGAAACCTGCCTGAAAGAAGGAAAAAAATAAAAGCTGTAAAGAATGTGAAAAAAATAAAAGAAGATATGGTAGAAAATTTTAAAGAAGAGTTGAAAACCATAAAGAAGCATGTTTTTAATATGAACAATCAGTACAGGAATATTAAGTTAATAAATGTAAGGAAAGTTAACTACTTAGTTGATTTTAAAGACTGCTATAGCTTGTAAGGATGTTGATAGCTTTGGAATTTATTAGTGTTATTAAGAATAACGTTTAATAAAAAGAATACTTTTGATACTTTCATAAACCTGTTTTATTTATTATCACTTCTTATAAAGTTTAACGCACGTTTAATCATACACTTTTCCTTTGGACAACCAAACGATGTCTATTGGACAACTAAATTGTCCCTATAATGAAAAGCACTTTGTCATTTCGTTTCAGTTTTTAAAACATAACTGGTTCATGAAACTTTTTACAGATCAATGTACAAATTAAATTGAATTGACACATGGTGTTGTGTTGCATAATTGTTACTACAGTGTAAACTCTATATAGCGACACTGAAGGGACTGTGCATTTTATGGCGTTATAGAGAGTTGTCGTTAAATGGAGAGAAGAAACATCAGAATTAGAAAAAGAAAAAGCTTATTTCCGACTATTGTTAGTAGTTATGTGCATAAAAAAGAATGTTATTTGAATGCTTTGTTGTTTGTGAGCAACTAAGAATTTGATAAGGTATAGATAATCCATGACTCCTAGTTATGAGTCATGGTCAACAACAGTCTACACATGCAAGCAATCCCAATTTGTAAACAAAAGAATGAATTTCTTAGAAAGTTCGGTATGCATGATGCCGACAGTCGAAATATTGCGGGCTCGAATAATAAAGCGACAATAGATCGTACACAGCTGCGCAGTTTTTACTAATTTTAGCAACTTAAAAGGTACTTTTTATTACTCAATTCTTGTCGTAATTGAGAGTGGGTGTAATGCTATATAGAGTGAAACATTGTATGAAAGACAAGCTAAACCAACCAAAACCAATTGATTTCGACGCTTAAGGGAGTTTGTCGTTAAATAGAGTGACGTTACATGGAGTTTACACTGTATTTTCTGTTTAAATGAAAAGTTAAGTTGCGTATGAGACAATAGTTGTCTTGGGGACAAATGAAAGAATAATATTTCAGAAGTTATGCGTTATTTTTGATTTGTTTATATGAAAACTTCAAATATATCATCTATACTATAACACAAACTGGTTATTTTAATCTTAAATGTTGTGTGCTTTGTTAAAAAACCATTTTAGGTTAGTGGTCCAGGAGACAGATTTAACGTGGTTTGTTTGAATTTTTTAAGTTAAAAGTGCTCTATTTTGATCAATCAGCTCTGCTCTTTATAAAATGCTAAAGAATAATAAATTTTCTGTTTTATAAAATAAATAAAAATGGAAAACAAGACTACAAAATAAAATTCAAAATTTTCCACCCAACGACATTTAAAAGTTGATTGACCCATATAACACTTTTTTTTTAAATACAGACTTAATATACATAGGAAAACATTTACACATTAATTATTTTTTTTAGTCGTTTGGTAGTGCCACCCCCTCTCATCTCATGAGGAGTCGTAGGGTCATCCTGCGTACCGGCCTGGGGGCCTACCGCCGAGTTCGATGGCAATCGATTATAAGGCAAAATGGATTTCGAATTGATTCTGTCGTACCGCCGAACTCATGGAAATCAAAACAAAATGGCGTTCTCCATTTACCTATTGGTCTGTCACGGACTGAAGGTCATGAATGAGAGGTGGCTATCGGCAGATTCCCGGTACGGATTAATGAACGCAAAACAAAGTTTGATCTAGATGGATTACCGGTAATCCATCGAATTCGGCGGTAGGCCCCCTGACCTGCGATCACCAACCGGTCTGCCCCTGCCTACAACACTTGTTTGTACTAGATATGTACTTTTGTCATTCATTTCTTCTCTATATGTGTCTAATTTGAATAAATTAATTTGATTCTTGGTTCTTGAATCTATTACTCGTATGATGTGCCGACATCTTAATAATAATACAATAATGTGAATATTGTTCATAAACATACTATAGCGTATTAAAAATACACTTAAACCCGTTTTCAATATAAATAATACGCAATAAACCACATAATTAGTCCAATATGCAATTTATAATTAAAAAAAAAAATACTTATTAAATATAATTAGGTACTCAAGTCATATTATATCGTACATAAACCGTCAAAATGCATTAGATTTCTATGTAAAAAACTTTTATTTCCAAAAATTTAATAATAATGTTAAAAACATTACTGTTAGTCTTAACCTTTTGTGGTAAAAACTGAAGCGAACGCTCAACCCATAGGCGACGACTGTCACGTTGAAGATTTTTTGATAAGCTTTTGAGATTTTTGAACAAATTATTTTTTTAACAAAACAATGTTTGTCTTAAAAAAAAATTTAACATAACATTGAAACAACTAACAAACTAGCGATTGTACTGCATCTAATCAAGCAAAGAAAAACAAGAGATAACGTAACATATAACATAAAATCACAAATACATCACCAAACTTAACATTCTCACAAGTTCTGGGCGACTGTAATAGTATAAGAATTAAATACAATTATTTATATCCTGTTTGAACATACAAAACAAATAAATATTATTAAAAAGTATAGGCTTTATAAAATAGGGTGTATAGGGATCCTATCAAGAGCTAAGGAGCCCAAGTCACCTGCTAGTGGTGCATCTGCCGATCAACAGACGAGGCTCTGGCGAACATAACTGTGCCCATACCTGGTACGTGTATGTACTTTAAAAAAAATTAAAATGAGTTATGAAAGACTGTCGGAGTAAATCTGTACACAGTAGACACATTTCATTATATTTATAATTTATAGTTTCTAAAACCTAAATAATTTTATAATTACGTATTTTAAAGAATTGAAAAAACTTGAAAATTTTATATTTGTTCATTTACAGTGTGTTTAAATCAAAATGAGTTTTTTACACTAGTTTTAAAAGCATTGCAGCAGACGTACAAGTATTAAAAAGTAGGTGGTCTCTTCTAAATATCGAATACAGAACATAACAATTATAGGAATATAAATCGTATTTTATGTTTTTGAAAACTGTGTACAATTTTCTAATGACATGACAGAAACACGATATAACATTAATTTTAAAAAATGTAACTCACCATTTTATACACTTTAATATTTATGTTACATGAAATTAAATATTGTAACATAAAATAGGTTTATTAAGCTTTATTAATAAATAAAGAATTTAATTTAGGTTCAAAAAAGATTTTGTAAATATTTCAAAATATTTAGCACATTAGCCCAGTCGTTTTCCTTATATAGACTAAATCACATTTAAATGAAATGCAGAACGTCACAGTTAATATGAAAAAGGTGAAACATCGCGTTTTGAATCTAACACTTCTTTCAGCTTAAGACAGGTCTCTTCTCGGAGGTTTTAATATGAAAATAATCGGTATAAATTTGAAAAGTCGGGATCATTCGCTCGTAATTGCGAAGTGAATCCGTACGCGTACAATTCAATGTGCAACGGTTTAGTGAAGTAATGACCGAGGAGTTTAAAACGCCATATTCTATAACCTTTTTATCGCCACTTCTAGAATCTGCCATTATTACATAAAGATTCAGTGCTGTATCTTGTGTCACAAAGTGAAATACTCTATTCATATTATTTTAACTAAATTGTTAGTAAATTATTTATTCACATAAAATCCGCTGATTTTACCCAGATAGGTTATCCGGAGAAGGAACATAGGATTCATCACGGATACTTTTATAAAAAACACTATTCGCTGGCACTAAAAAAAAAACTTGACAACGAAAATTTTCACACGTCCAGTGTGGTCCACAAAAAAATATATAATCAATTATACATTAAAAAAAAACCATTACCGTTGCTAAATTCACTACTTAAATATAAAATTCGAGACATTTTTACATAACGAAATAACAGTGTTATCGTTATTTTTAACAGGGTTATGAATGTTTTTCGTTTTTATAAGGGAGGTTTTGATGATAAATATTTCTATGAAGAAGTTCATTCTAATTTAAGGGCGATTTCAAAAGAGGATGCAGGCACTTACGTTCGCGATGACTAGCTAATAAAGAACGCAGATATTTTATTTTAATTTATTAGAAAAAGAATGTCTATCATTCAACAATAACATCAGGCTTAGAAAACGCCCTTATATTAGAACATACGAAGCGATAAATTTAAACAAATAATATGAAAAATAATGAATACCGTCAATTCGATTGACTTTTAAATATTTTACTTACAACATGACACTGGCAAGAATAAAAACATATTATCTACTGATAAATACTAAAACATGCCATTTCATTACGAATCTACCGAGTGTTATGCCGAAAATACGATATTGAAATAAACTTCAGATGATAAGTAACTTTAGCTAAGTATTTCATACAATTTAAATGCAAAATAAATGAAAAAACCATAATGGAATGATCTACATAACTCCCTTTTAAACATTGCATATTTATAATAAATGAACATTTCTACCATTTTGGTCGTAGATATATGTTAAATTCAATCTAATTTATATTTTCTATTAATTCGTATGCATACAAAAAACTATTTCGCAACAGTGCGCTGTGATTGGTTACTAAATCCTGACGTCATAAGAGTAGGCGTGGCCTATTACTTTATGTCACCGGATTCTATATATCAGGATTCTGAACATTCTAGTAAATGGACGCTTTAGTTTTTAAGTTAATGTCCATAATAGCTTTATTGAGCCAAACTTGTACAAAAGATTTTGCTTTGAGGTTAAGTAAAATACCTCTTCGTATTTGCTAATTAGCTCTGATGGTTATTTGGTCTACATACAAGTAATTAAGACAAATAATTATATAATTACATATAATAATAAGAACATTTAATTATAAAAGGTAAACATTCTATAAACATTTCGTATTTATTTCACATCAACATCCAAATAAATGATTTTCACAATTTACGGACTAGAATATTTTATTTTCTTTATATTTTCAAGGTACAACAGATATGTTTGACCTCAAAACATTAGTTTCACTATGATACGACGCCATATTTGTAAACTTAAGGGATAGCTTGTCGGAAATTAAATGAAAAATTTTTGATTATTCAATATATCAAAGTATATTCCGGATATGATTCGACTAAAAATAAAAGGACCAATTAAGGACCAGTTATAGACCAATTAAGGACCAAATAAGGACCAATTAAGGTCCAGTTAAGGACCAATTAAGGACCAGTTAAGCACCTATATTTAAGGTTTAATTATATTTGAGGGTTTTATCGGAAGAATTCCGTAACCTGATTAGAATAAGTGGATGATTCACACAGTACAGCAACCTGAAATGATATGTATACATGTTGCATTCAAATATAGATCTTACTGCATCAACTTCGCGTATATATTCAATTGCAGGCGACTGTACAGTGATTTACTAAGTAGTCAATGTTTAATAAGTCTGGTACATATTAAATTTCACAAAAATTAAGATACTTTAAATGAACAATGCCTTGAATCAACTTTGTTCCTACTTATCCCTTAATCACTGTATATTTATTCATATGAATATATTTAAAAATAACAGATACAAAAAGAATCGTAGCTCTCCAGTATAAAAGCTTATACTTTTTTTAATGTTTTTTTAAATAGACTGAAAAATCTATTTATTTCATATCATATTATCTTATTAATGATATAATACAATTTAAATCAAATAAATAAACCAATTACGAAAACGAAGATAATTTATATAGAAATATGCATATGTGCAATTTCTTGTATACATAATTGATTCTTTTTTTTTTAAATTACATTAGTTATTATATAATAATGAGATACCTTGAGTTGTCGTAAGCGTTTAGGGTATCAAGTTGAGTATATTGCGATGTTCCAAAGATTCTTTCAGAGCGTAGAAGAGCTGGAGTTGTTGCTCCGGTTTCAATCCATAAACCTGAAAGAGAGGTAAAGGTTTGTTAGAAAAAACTACAAAAATGGCGATTGTCTGCGCAGGTACAGTCATTCATTCATTCATATTCATTTATTCAAGTTTGGCTCAAATGAGCTCTTATGAACGTCAAAACTTAAAAACTAGCGCGCCCATTCACTGCGGGCGGGAGCTTGATCGTAAAAGAACGGGCAAGAAAATCGTCAAGGTTAGTTTTTTCTCCCGCCAGTTTCAAATAATCGGTAGTACCTGAAGTGTCATATATATCGGAACACGCCATAACGCTCTTAGCAAAGACGTATGGATTTATATTGAAAAATGTTTTAGTTCATTAATTATTAGAACAAACGTCTTGTAAAAATTCACTTCTATAGTATTGTAAGAGGAAGGCGCCAGTGTCTGTAACACAGTGAATACTAGTACATGCACGGACGTTCACTCTGTCTCTAAAAATGTTTCGCAAAATTACTATAGTAGGTACCTAAGTTATGTTGTGTTTAGAGATAGAAACACTATGTTTGCTTTCAGAAAATAAACATTCTTATTATTATAGCCATATAAACCGCCAGGTTTGGAGGTTGCAAACTATATGGCGCTGACTTTACAAGCGTCGACAATAGAAATAAAAGGATAGAAACTGGGGCTGGGAAATGTGGACGTATAATATGCCTGGAATAACTTCCCCCCCCCCCCCCCCCAAGCCGCACTTCGATTGAGACCCAATAGTGTGCACATTCGCGGTAGTCATTTATCAAATTAAGATGCATTTTGAAGCACTGCATTGACAAAGGTAGTAGGAGACTGCTTGGAGAAAAAGTTGGCAAGAAACTCGGCATACCACGCGGATTAAACTAAGTACCCATTTTTAAAATGTGACTGGCCTACAACTGAAGGGTGGAATGGAAACCACCAATAAAAGCATTCCCAAGAAGGAACCTGGCACCAAAGGAATGTGGACGACTTAACTTTTTGGAGATAAGAGGAGGACAAATGACTTGATAGGGACAAAGCCTATTAGAAGTAGATAATTGTTGTGCACCATTTAGAAATGCTGTGGCAACCCTAGATAATCTGGCAGCAGGAAAAGAGGGTGATGATAAAGCTACATAATTATGAATAATACTACTAATCTTCCCCTCGCTTGGTTTGGTAGGTACTTATTAAATATTTTACACACTAGATTATATTTTTGAAATTATCGAAGGGATCCCTTATTTGAATCTCTTTATAATATAGCATAATACTCTTTATAATATTGCTCAAAAAGAATGTACCTTTCTACAACTGATGGAATTTTTAAAATATGGTTTCAGAGACTTTACAAAGAAAATTATCAGAATTTTTTTAACTTTATATTATTGGAGTTTTTGTAGAGATACATATAATACATAATGTCACGCCTCTTTCCCGTAGGGGTAGGCAGAGATCACATCCTTCCACTTGCTACGATCAGTAATCAATTATGGATAGGTGGGTATGGAAGGATTTGTAGAGATCCCTTATTTGAATCTGTTAATAATATAGCAGATGTTCCTCGACAAAAATGTTGCTGTATTAGTGAATGATTTTTTGATTGATCCAGTTGTTTCGATGATGTAAGAATGAAATGTCACCTGTTGGAGCAGCTTCTGCGGCGTGGCGGTGCGGATAAAGCTGGTGATGTAGACGTTGACGAAGGTAGCCATGAGGAACTGGCAGTCGAAGCGGTCCATGATGCCGCCGTGTCCGGGGATTACGTCGCCGAAATCCTGGGAAATATTAAGTTCATATTAATTACTCATCACCATCATCTCAGCCGGGCCTCTTCTTACGAGAGAATGTGGATAGGACTTCACCACGCGGATCCAGTGCAAAATAGAAGAGGCATTGCTTTCCGCATTGTTATTTAAAAAAAAAAACAGCCCAATTATGCCTCTAACATGGCATAAAGACTATCACAGAAAGTAATAACCGGAAGCAACAACTTAACGTTCAGAACAGCCAACAGGGAAGCGCTCGATATTTAATGCCACCCAAATGGTCACCCATCCAAGGAATGACATCTGTGAAATCTGCATTACTTAGATGTTTCCGACAACCGCAGAGTTTAATAAAAAAACAACATAAATTTACAATCTTTGTTTAAATGCTAAACGAAATAGACTGTTTCTCTTACCTTAATCTTGAAAGCCCGCTTGAAGCCCGAGGCAAAGAATCCCCCGAACGGCCCAATCACCGAGCTGAAGAAGCTCAGCGCCAGCGAGTGGATCATGAACGGATACATGTTAAACTTCTCCATGCCGATCTGAAATTTTATGTTATGATGACATTTTTTTAATGCGACACGTCATGTTGACCACATCCTGACTGATATAGTAAGCAGTCGACGCAGTCCAGAAAATAATAAGCGCTCCATATCGTGAAAAAAGCACGATAACAAGTACACTCACTCATGAAAGCCTGCAAGAAATGCTATATCACGCCCCGCTTAAAAGACTACATACTATAGGAGTGTTAAAAACACGCACACATATACACGAACACGCACACGGTCACGCGCACGCGGACGTACACGAGGACGCACACGCGCACGCAAGCACATTTAGTAATTATTGCACTTCTTTTGCGACTTATGTGCGTAGCGACATTAGGCGAAGTAATTATCACGCGATGTTGTCGATATGTGCCCTAGTGTATACCTGGCTTTTGGTGATCGTGACCACTTCAAGAACATAAAAAAATAGTAAACAGAAGACACTGAAAAAGACACATAGTGGCAGTATTCTACTATCCAAAACTGGTGTAAATTCGAATTTACATATAGTCGATTTTTTTACACAAGTGCAGGTAAGTGGCATATTTTTAGTAAATTGTGGTTTTCCGTGTTAATTCTAAAACTACATAAAACCTCTAGTTAAATCTCCACTACTTTGAGTATGGTACTACACACTATGAAGGAGTTAACTTATCTCTGACTGAGACTGAAAGACAAAACGCTGCATGCACGGACATAATTTGATTTATTAAATTTTTGGACACTGACAAATACTTTAAAGAAGTGAGTGGATTACTAATGTTTGACAAATGGTCTTTCGACAAACAACATTTCACCAAATGTTCATTTGGCAAACGAGACATTTGACAAAAGTAGCATCTTCCAAAAACTCACTTAGCAAATTATTCATTAGCAAACATTTAACAACACATTTAACAAGTGCGGACTTGTCAAATGTGTTAAATATTAAAATGACAATTAACATTTTTTTTTATTTTACCGAATAATATGTTTTGCAAATTAAGCATTGGTCCAAAATATGTTGTTATAGTATACAACCATAACAAGTCAAAACTAATACTTTTGTGATGGTCAACAAAAAAAACCTCAACCTAATGTTTTGCGATGATTGTCATATTTATTATCTTTAACAGATAAAAAACGTTTTTAGACCATAAGTAGTTTTGTCTGATAACTCAGTTGCTAAATGTTAATTATGTTAAATAATTATGAATAAAATGCAAATTTAAGTGTTGATCATTTGGAAAAGTGAGTCGTTTGTAAAATGATTAGTTGTAAAATTATCAATTGGTGAAACCATTTTTTTGCCAAACAACAAACAGCAGGACCCCGAATTGAGTTTATATCTAAGAAAAATAAAAAGTCTTACCACTTTCATGAGAGGCTGGAAGAACTGCGGCGGCGTGTATTCTTGGAGACGGAACAGCAGCGACGGCTCACAGTCCATGGTCATGCGGCCGAGGGACTCCGAGTATTCAATGGGACACACCAGGTACGGGTATTGGGACAATATGTATGCCATCTGGAAAAACATTTTTTATTTCAAAGGAAGGCTCAAATGTACCTATGTTATCGCAAATAAATTATTTGATTTGATTCTGATTTGAAAGTGTAGGGACCAAAAACTCCGTGTCGATAAAAACAAATTAATGAACGGTTGGATAGAGCAATTGTATTTCTTAAATTCAATATACCATCACCAAAAACCACTAATCTACTTAGATGTTCTAGTTTGATATAGAGATAAACAGTAAGCTATAAGCAAAAGTAATGTAAGTTTATATTTACATTTTTTCTAACAATCTTTCCAAATACAAACATTTGATTCGAGCACTATTTTCAGGCTCTTTGTGAGTGTTGACGTATCGACTTGTTCTTACTTGGGAGTTGGGACTAGAGCAGATGAGAGAAATTTGAAAATTTTTGTTTTGATTGTTGTAATTTATCTTTTGTTTTATTCGTATCCTGTTTTTTTTAATTTTATTTCATATTTTGTGTTTAAATTAACATATTTAAAAATTATGTTTAAAAGATGATGCATGATGTGTTCTCCTGTAACTGAAGGAGCACAAATCTTTTGACAATTTTATATAATATTACATGTACTGTGTATCCTTTGTTGGAGTTCCTTAATAAATAAATAAATTATTTTGTATTGTATCTTATGGTAGTAATACCACTACCTGACAAATTACAAAAAAAAAAACTGCCTAGCGCAATTATGACACAAAGCTTTGTATGTTGTATCATAAATAAATATCTAAGGACATCTTGCATAGCACTTATTAAAAACATACCTACATACATTCACGCCTGTTTCCCCGAAGGGGTAGGCAGAGGCACACTTCGCCAATTATATAGTTGGCCCCACGTAATAGGTGGTGAGCCTATTGCCGCTTACCGGGCACTGTTATGTTTGCCTGGTACACCACTTGCAGGTGAGGTTGGCTTGGGCTCCTTAGGTTTCGGTAGGATCCCTATACACACTCTGGGTGCCCTTAGTACTGACTACCGGGGGGGAAACTAAGAGGCCCTCCACAGGGCGCAGCGGGCGGGCCAGAAGGGCTTGTCAGGCAGCGCCAGGAGGGTCTTGGCAGCGGGGGCAGGGGGTGCTGTTAACCATGGACCCTCTGAGAAGTCGGCCACACAAGCTATGATCGCACAAGGAGGTAAGAGGGGCGCGTCCACTGCGTCTCTCAGATAGGGGCCTCCCGGTTTTGGTCCGGGGGACGTTGGCCGCAGGCAAACTTTCATCAGAAACTTTCTATCAAACACCTACTTACAGTATCATGTACAGAGTGCACCTTTTCTTCACTAGAACTCACAAGGTCTTCTAGAAACTGAATTAATTTAAGATCATATTTGGCTTTAAAAAATGCATCACTTGTCACTTGCTGTTACCATCTTTCTTAATTTCCAAACTTACCAGCATCCCAAAGGCGACTGTAGACACTCCACCGCCAATGAATCCCTCCCAGGTCTTCTTGGGGCTGAGTTTGATCAGCGGAGTCTTTCCGAAGAAGAAGCCGAACACATACGCCATCACATCGTTGCAGATTATCATAGACACTGGCACTATAAACCAGATCAACCCTGGAATAGAAACACTCGGTTAGTTGTGAATGCAAAATTATTATTGGACATCTCGTAGGTAATACAAAAATATATTTATTTAGGTTTAGCACCCAATAACTTTGTTTCTCGAGACTTTTTGTAAATATAGAAAACTCAAATACAGGGGATTATAGATACTTTCGAAGCTCACACGGGTTTTGAAGTAGATGATTTATTTTTTTGTTATATAAATTATTACAGTTCCACATATGACTTAAGCTATATTTGATCCCACCAAAAACATTCAATTAAAAAAAAAATGCCAAGTCTCTCGATGCAGTCTTGTCATCGTAAAAAGTTTTGAGATCTCATAGAAGCCAAGTCCTATTCAAATTATTCTGTAGTTATAAATCAACATTTAGTAATTGTATCAATAGTTTTTTTATGTTATAATTATAGTGACCTGGCAATGAGCACAAATTAAAAGCTGCTTGCTGCCTGGAATTATGTGCAAATGTTACTGACGAGACCTGTGATCAGATTATTTGTTGTGTGTGAATCATGATGGTCACTACCTGGATGGTTTTAATATTCACCGAAACCTAAACTCCTAGCTTTGTCCACGTCGAAGATATAGGGGAGGCGAAACAGCCGCGAATCGCTTCGAGAAAAGATGGTACGGCCGTGCCCGATTTGCTCGAGACTTGGCTGGGGCACTGCCGTGCCCCCAGATTTAAATTGTCAACGCATTACAGTCATTTTTTTCAAGTTAAGAGGGACAGAACAGAGATGTTTTGAATAAATGTAGCTCTAAACAGGGTTAGTGACCGGTGTGCAAAAACATTTTTTGTGATATTTGTGATTAATAAGTGATTTATTAGTATGAGTAAAATTACTACTCGTACGAATAGGCTCGCCACCATTACGTGGGACCAACAATATAATAGGCGACATGTGGGCGTTTAATATGCCTCTGCCTACCCCTTCGGGGTAACAGGCGTGATACATACATAGTATGTAAAATTACTAATTGTAGGTCGTTTCTATTTAGAAGATTTTAGTATATTGGAAATAAATCAATTACTAAACAGCATGTATTTTACGGATTCAAAACGGAGATCCTGATATTCAAAAACAAAGTCTTAAATTCTAAACTACCGTCACTAAAAAGGATTAACGAAGATTAAATGGTACACAAACGGCCACCCATCTAAGAACCGACCTCTGTGAGCTTTGCTCATGGAAATCATTTACAAATACATTCCTTTGAAAATACTTAAGTTCGATATATCTCAGAGAGAAACTAACGAACCATTTAACAAGAATCATTCAGGTTTAGATTGAGCAATTGAACACGAACCGCAGTAATAATTTTATTACAGTGATTAACTGCAAAGCTGTGCGCCGTTTAACCACGCTTCTAGCTGTACCTAAGGGCTCGTACACAAAACACGATCTATGATAGAAATCTATGGCGAATTTCATATATTTGAATACTTAATGAATAAATAAGCCTAGATATCTCTCTAAGCGCTTCCAGTCCCAACCAATAGAACTATATTTTTTTTTAATCAAGTTTTTCTATTGAGCCGTAATAAGAGATTTATAAGAGCATTATTATGCTCTTATAACGTTAACTTAGAAATTAACGCGCCCGTTGATTGCGGACAGTAGCTTGAGTAGAGAAAAATGGACAGGAAACTCGTTAAGTTTTGTTCTCCCGCCAAAAAACAATAATCTGTATTCAAGTACACATATATGTGTCATAATATATGTGGAAATAGAAACCACGACCTCAGAACTGAAGTGTAGGCATACTGATCGCTGAATGGTCAGTGTTAATTGTACCAAGCGGATTTTCGGCGGAACTAAGATATTTCATACAAAGAATAATCTGCGGACCAGCACTACGCAACAGCGCCGTGCAGTAGGCCAAAGAAAACCTGCTTTGTCAGTGAAACGAGTTTTCTTTACGATCCGAGTCATTTGTTTATCACGTTAGTTACGAAGCGCGGTACGACCGCCTGAGTCCTAAAATAAGATGTAAGAAAAAGGACTCGAACAGGGATAAATCATTCTATAATTAAACTAGCTGTCAGGATATTAGAAGGCACTGACTTCCTAATAACCACTGCCATAGATGTTCATGACAGCCGGGACCAATGGCTAAGCGTGTTTTCGGAGGCACGGAGCAAGCGCTATTAACTTCGAAAAGACTTAGGTCCAGGGTTTGAAACCGAGACCATCTGAATTGCAGTCTATAGATCTCGCCATTGGGCTATCGCTGAAAGAAATATATCATATGAAAGAAAAACGACTACTTCAGGTAAAATCGCAAACATTTATCACACATCTCTGATATCACACAGGCAACGTGTGTTCGTGTGGAACGTGATAAGCGATACGTTCATATTGTTTCAAATAGGTTGACCTACTTCCTAGCGTGTATTCTCGTTTAATTTAAATGGACCAATAAAGTCAGCTCGTTTGTTAAAGGTAAAAATACTTCTTTTGCTCATAAAATATTACAAACTAACGTCACTGCAACATTAAAACTAATAATAATAATACTATGGGAACCTTCAAAAGGTCAACGGTTTAATGTAATAGACTACAGGCCCATGTTGAAAAAATTATTGGTAATTTTTTCCCCTTGTCGCATGATTTTTGTACAGCGTTGTGGAAAAATGGATTTTAAGCAGTATTGAAATAGTATGACACATAGATGCCGTACGAAATCAAATGACCAAATTTACCCCGGTAATTGTCGGAAAATAAAATAAATTTACGGCACTGCGCGTTTTCTTATTATTTTTAATGGATCTTTTGGTGGTAAAAATGACGTACAAAAATATGTGACCAAAATGTACTCACTCTACCTGTACTTTCGAATTCTCACCTGCACTCAGTTGGACAGCTTACAAGTGACGGCATAGTGCTGAATCTTATTATTTTATGCTCTATTATCGTTCTAGATAGGTCACATGGTGGTTCAAATGACTCATAATATTTTCAACATGGGCCTGTAGTCTATAACTGCAGGTCGCCCCTGGCTGTGCTAATATTGGTTCGCCTGACGGAGTTGAACAGTAATCCCGAATAAATTGAGAATGGTTTAAAATGTATTTATTCACACAAAATTTTGCAACAATAGGTACAGTATACAGATAACTTCTCAGCTACTTTTGACACAAAGAATAAATAATAAATAAATAAATAATTTCTGACAATTATACCAATTATTTAGTTCCAAGATAAGTATTATTAAGAACTTGTGTTATGGATACTAAATAACGGATAAACATACATACATACTTTTTTTTTGTAAATAAATACTTAATATACATAGAAAAACACCCAGACCAGAACAAATATTCATGTTCATGCACACAAAGATTTGTCCTGCGTGGGAATCGAACCCACGACCTTAGGAGCGGAGAGCGGATATACTCGCCACAACGCCATATCGGTCGTCAAAGAATATATTTTCTTTGTAAGAAATAAATATCCAAAACAAAACCGACAAGGCATTTGTAGCTAATTAACACACAATGCGAAGGGAACTCGTTTTAGTAACGTATGCTGTGTGAAAACACTTAGGTGCTTATTATAAAACGAGATCCAAAGTTAGATCAGGTTTAAAACTAGTGCTGTCACTGTCTTCATCTTATCAAATGAAAGTGACAGCAATAGTTTTAAGCCTGGGGGCCTACCGCCGAATTCGATGGATTACCGGTAATCCATCTAGATTTTGTTTGTTTGAACTTTGTTTACGTTCATTAATCCGTACCGGGGAATCTGCCGACAGCCACCTTTCATTCATGACCTTCAGTCCGTGACAGACCAATAGGTAAATGGAGAACGCCATTTTGCTTCGATTTCCATGAGTTCGGCGGTACGACAGAATCAATTCGAAATCCACTTTGCCTTATAATCGATTGGTCTAACTTTAAATCTTCTTTTGTAATAAGACCTTTATAAGTTTTAAAGTATATAATTTTTTCCTTTAAAATAGAATTGAATAAAAATCATTCTTGAACATCACACAGCAGTTCTAGCAGAACTTGTACTATTGGTGTTACAACAACCGGAGTATATCCTCCGTAAATACTTTTGTTTTGTAAATATAAAAACAAAGGAAACACCCAGACCCAAAAATATTTTTTTATATAATGCACACAAATATGTTCCCTGTATGGTAATTTGATTCTTTTAAGAGTGGGGTTTAGGGTAATACTTCCGTATTTCGCCTTGATCTTTAATAATACTAGCTTGTACTACCTTAAACTCAGTTCAGTATAAGATTGCAATATCCTATTTGTAAATATAGGTCAGAAGTCACGTATATTTTAAGTACAGATTGTAAAGAATTCACAGATGTAGGCGTCCATTGTTTCATATGGTTTCTATTTTTATCTTGTTTATAAGAACATCTTAGTGATCTGCACAATGAAACGTTCTGAAGACATACATTAAAAAAAAAAAAAGTATTTTTTTTGTACGGTTATTACAAAAGATGAATATATCCTGCTACTAATATAAATGCGAACGTTAATAAGAATTGGTTCGTTATTTACTCTTTCACGAAAATACGTCTGCTTAAATTTAGATCAGATTAAGGAATGTACCACAAACCAAACTGTACGCAGACGGTACCTTTTAAAATATCTGTGCTCCTATCTTTATTCTAAGATGTGAGGATAAACTCCCAGGTACGATGATAGAAAGAAGACATAGGCATCATCTCAAACAATTCCTCAGAACACACTGCATTATAAAAGAGGTTGAACACGCCCAAATCTTATCTATGGTGTACCAAGTCCTTTAGGAGCCCAAGCCAGCTTGCTTTGTTACACCTGCCGATCAAGAGACTAGGCTCTTGCAAACATCCCGGTAAGCGGCAATAGGCTTGCCATCTATTACGTGGAAACAAAAATATTACTGGCGAAATGTGGGCGTATAATATGCCTCTGCCTACTCCTTTGGAAATAAAAGTATATATGTATGTATGTTGTTTTGACCTGTTGAGTTTTTATTGTAACTAAGGGGCTATGCATAAATTACGTCACACATTAATGGGGAGGGAGGGGGTTGACGAAGTGTGACATGGTGTGACAAGGTGATGGGAAGGATCCTAAATTTCCATTTACGCTATTTCATTTCATTCCATTTCCACGGACGCCACATTTCAAAATGCAGGTTCTATAAACATTTTGGAACTGCTGTTTTAAAGTAATCTTTTCTTGCTGTATAATTGCAAAATATGTGACATCACACTAAGGAGGAGGGAGTCTCATAAGTGTGACCAGCTGTGACAAGGACGGTGGGGGGGGGGGGTCAAAAGTTCACGAAATTTATGTGACGTAATTTATGGATGATCCCTAACGTATAATATATAGAATTCCTCGTGAGTGAAGCCTCAGGGCAAGCTAGTATAGTTGGAAGTAACTATATTGTACTTCCTACAAATTTCATAATTAGTTGCATGATTTCGGATACCAACCTCTACAAACTAACAAACGGTTACGGGAGTTCCGAGCAGTTCACGGGTGGTTGACCAACTAGGCCACACTCAAATTTCCCTTAATATTTCTTGCTTAATAATTCTCGAGAAGCGCTCGTAGCTCCGCTGTGCTCGGTGGTCGGAAACGATCACCGAAGTAAAGCAGAGTTTACAGAGGTCAGTCCTTGGATGGGTGATCGTTTGTGTGGCATTTGATATCGAGCGCTTCCGTGCTTCGGAAGGCACGTTAAGCCGTTGGTGCCGGTTATCGCTAAACGGGGTAGTCGTTAAGCCATGTTAGAGGCCTAATTGGGCGGCTTGAAAAATTTTATCAGCAGGACGCTACACACCTGTCTCTGCCAATCCGCACTGGGTCTGCGTGGTGGAGTATGACCCAATACCCTCGCACCTTGGTATGTGAGAGGAGGCTCGTGCTCAGTAGTGGGACGTTCATGGGCTATGATGATGATGAATTCTATTACATTTTGAACGAAACGCTTGCAGCTCAGCACGACTAAGGTGATCGGATCACCGTTGTTTTAGCACAGATGTCAATTCTTGGATATGACCCGTTCAACAACACAATTACATCTGCGTTTGTGTGACATTTATAAGATCAAGCAGGTTTTATGCGCCTATGCGGAAAGGGACACATCGCGGCAATATTTTGTTTCCCGAAACTTGTGGTAATTCCAGTTTTAAGTGTACATATCGATACCTCCTACGTTTAACACGTTAACTAAGAAAATTGCATTTTTGCATGAAAATACCTCTTTAAGTATAATTTGTTAACTAAGAGAATGGCATTTTCGCTTTTGCAACGGTAATGCGTGCCCCGTGTTAGTAATTATTATGGTGAAAGGACTCGGGACTACTTGGTGCCTTTAATATATAATGATCGCCATGTTAACATTAAAAATGAGTCTCTTTCTAAGTTTTGTGCTTCAACGTAGGTGTAAAAACTTATTTTTGGACAGATTTGTGTCAAAAGAAATTAGTCAATAATAATGATCCACTCATTTTTTTTTGCTTTTCCTTGTTTCGCGTTTTACTTAGTTGGAAGATATTTAGAATAATTAAGATTCCCTCGTGCTCCTATTACACCCTTGTACGCTCCTCCTCGCAGAACAGTACTAGGCATGAACTCTATCGTCCCTCGGCTTTGCAAACTGTTGAATAGCTACAGTGACCTTGTTGACGTGCAGTTTGACTCTCATTTGGCAAGTTCCACAGAATAACCAGTAATAATGTTTAATTTAAATTATAATTATAATTCAAATAATGTAACTCTGTAATGTCTTGTAATATTTAAGTTTTTTTTCCTCTTCATACCAATTTTAATGTTAATTTTTAGTATTTTTTTTTTTCCTTTTAAATCATTTCTTTTTGTCTTTTCACTAAATTTTAATTGTCACTTTTAGTTTGTAAGTTCTTACTATTATGGGGCATGCGGTGCTAACCTGTAAGAAATTGTTACACTAACCCTAGATTTAAAAAAATATTATTCTATCATGTATGTATAAGTGTAAACAATTATTGGTTGGCCAAAAAAAATAAATAAATAAATAAATAATAATTAAAAAATTAAAATGATGTAGGTAATAATTTATCAATCTAGAACAAGTAATAACAATGTATTAATTATATATTGTATATAAGTGAGTAATAATAATTTTGTAAATTAACATGCAATGTAAATATAAATATGGGGTGTTTTTCTGCCAACAAACTGCTATGCAGTTTGGCGGAATGTAATCAAATTTAATTGTAATCTGGAAATAAGTCTTAATTTTTTCAATACGTAGGAAGTATCGATATAGTGAATTTTTAGCCGTAACTTCTTTGGCTACGTACATGTAGGAAAGCGTCATATTGCAGTAAACCCTGAATTTCCGTGCTGATTCAAAAACTCCATAGAACCCTTAGTAAAGTCCTACTTATAAGGGACTTTGACTTTATTATGTCGGACATTACTTGAATTTGACTGTGACTAAATAACGGGAATGCTGCAATTAATCAAAATACTTGATTTATTTAGTTACTTGACTCTGGCAAATACAATAAAGAGGTCTAAGTCTTTGTTATAATATACATAACAGTTGTAGCATGAAAAAATCTTATAGCAGGACGTATCTTTTTTTTTTTCGAATGGTAAATCATGAAATGACCGTCTTCCGCTGCGGGTGAAGCAGAAGGGTGTGTCAGACTTTTACTGACTAAAAACCATCCATGTTCCTTCTTGAGCCTGTAACACCAAGGCCGCGGTAACCCTTTCGAACAGTCCCACAACATAGCAGGACGCACCTGCCTTCACCATTTTGCACTGGGTCAGAATAGGAGAACTATAATTGCGTGTGTACCAATACGCGTGGTGGAGTAGTTTATATTATATTTCTGTCTCCTTGGTTCATGCAAGGAGGATCGGGCTGAGTAGTGGGGTTTTAATGGACTGATGACTAATGGACTATAAAATATGTACATAGCTTAGTTATTTATAGCTAATTTTATTAGTATCATTTGTTAGTCAGAATCAATGAAAGATCTACTGCTACTAACATATGTCAACATAACTTAGTTAAATTTGTACCTAGCCACCCCTCCACGTCTCTACCCCACCGCGCCACTCCGACCCAGTAAATCTATCTTAAAAGATTCCATTATAAAGCAGTATTTTATTCTTAAAATTGCTCATATAATTTCTTCATAAGAATCAATGAAAGAACAACACCTACTAGCATACGCACAATATAACTTAGTTAACCTTCTCCACCATCCCCCCCACCCCCTACCCCTCCCGGCACTCCGGCCTAGAAACCGACGTTAAAAGGTTTCCCGCCCCTGACAGTGCCGATGTCGGCCGACACAAATACGTTATCGAGAACCATTGTCGTCTCGTCACTGGCCCTATATAAGTACAAGTAAGCGACACATGGACCGCAAGGTTGACAATAAAATGGATTGTAACATGTTCTGGTAGGCTACTTTTGGATATGCTTTAAAAGAAGCCCTAAATTATTGTTTTAATTCATAATATGCTGAAATAAGAATAAGTGTATTAAATTTCGGAAAAAACGCTTTTTTTTATTTGATATTATAATGGATGTCTGTTCCATACCTATTCATAAAATAAAATACGTAATATTAAAATACGTGGGCTGAGATTAAGGGACGTACATACATACATTCACACCTGTTTCCGGAGGGGTATGCAGAAGCATGTTATACGCCCACACTTCGCTAATTATTTATTTATTTATTTATTATATTTAGAAACAAACAGTCATATACAAAAAGAGATTAGTACTAAAATTAAACATAGTTTTAGACCTATAGTTTCATATCTAAGGCACTTAAATGGAAAAATAAAGATTTTCCTCGAAATTATATAAAAACTAGATAATTATAACATTACATACAAGTGCATACACATACATACATATATTTTTTTAATTTAATTTTAATTAAGAATTAAGACACTCCGATGAATGTGTTAATGTAACTGTGGGATGACAATCTCTATTAATTAATCTATTAATTGCTGGGTGTTTTCCTATGTATATTAAGTATGTATTTACTAAACTATGTATATTAAGTATGAATTTACAAAAAAATAAGTATTAAAGTATGTTTATCCGTTGTTTAGTATCCATAACACAGGTTCTTAACGATACTTATCTTGGAACTAAATAATTGGTGTAATTGTCAGAAAATATTTATTTTTTTATTTATCTATCTTGACTGCTTTGCAATCTAAATATTACCTATTCTGTCCTCTGAAACACCCACATGTGTATTTGGTGTTCACTCGCCTGCGAACCGACACGAGGATGAGCAATTATCGCTGATAATTTGACACTGTCTTTCCGATCAAAATAATTCATGATTTAAATCTGTACTACCCTTTCGATTTAGTGATTATAACCCTCGTATTATATATATATTACTTAACTTTTACTTTAAACGATTTTATTGTATTTAATGTATTTTTAAATGTATTTAATGTATTTGCTTTGATTTAATTTTATTTAATATATCTGTTTCAATCGTATTTATGTTTTTGTTATGCTATGGAAATTATTATTCTGAAATAAATGATTATTTTATGCAACGTGAAAGTGTAAAAGTAATGTTATCGGAAAGTAAGTTAAACAAAAAATATGGTTCCCTGCACAGGCACATGCATTAACAAAAGAAGAAAAGGGACAAAAGTCATCATCCTAGATGTGCCCTGGACTTAATCTTAGGGCCTAAGGTCTGGGTCTAACCAGATTTGGCTGAATTCCAGAAGCCCCCCCCCTCCCCACGCTGCACTTCGATTGAGACCCTAGAATGTGTTACTGCGCTTCCAAGGTCAATGTTAAACTTATGCAGATTATTTGAGTCTTACCTTTTTCGGCGCTTTTGATTGAATCTGTTTGCCAACATGAACAATGTCATAATAAATAAATGTGGTTACCTTCAAAAATGTTCTGTATGATGAGATAGCTCTGCGTGACGACGATGAGCAAAGCGACGTGTGTCCAGGCGAACAGGCTGAACTGCCTCATGTAGTAGCGCTTCACCAGGGAGAGCACGAACCAGACGAACCCGACGCAGTACAGGCTGAACGAGATGAAGCGGTGGTACGTCACCAGGAAGCGAAGGTAATCCTGGGACAAACAAACATTACTTTTTATGCGAAGAGTTATTTACACCACATCATATTTATTTCTTTTCAAAAACGTGGTTGTTTTGGACATCACCTATAAAGTGCCTTTTCACAGTACTGATTTATGGGCCGATTAAATCGAATTCTTTTTTTTTAATAATATTGTATTCATTATGGTGTTTTAAATAATTACAATGATCGGCATATTCTGCCACCGTCGGCGTGGAAATGTTGGGTTTCATCATCATCATTTCAGCCATCTGAAGTCCACTGCTGAACATCATCTACGTGCTTTCCGCATAGATCGAGATTCCTTTGCCGCCTGCATCCACCGCCTTCCCGCCGCCCTGACCAGATTATCGGTATTTCGCGTAGGGGGCTGCCCTCTCGCTTGCTGATTCGTGGTCGCCATTCAAGAACCTTAACGCCCCATCGGTCGTTGGTTCATCGATCTATATGCCCCACCCACTGCCACTTCAGCTTGCAAACGCGCTTCGCTATGTCGGTCAGTCTAGTTCTCCTACGGATTTCCTCATTTCTGATTCGATCACGTAGGGACACTCCGAGCATAGCTCTTTCCATTGCACGCTGAGCGACTTTGAGCTTTCTTATGAGGCCCATAGTCAGGCATCACGTCTCAGTCCCATACGTCATCGCTGGCAATACACAGTAGTCGAAGACTTTCGTCTTGAGACACTGAGGTATTTGAACGAGAAGATTTTGCGTAGTTTCCCGTACGCAATGTTGGGTGTACATTTATATAATTATTTCATAATATAAGTCATAACAATTAATTATTAAATCAATGTTAAAACCGAACATGCTAGCTGAAGCTATTCATCATCCTTTTGAATATCCGAAAAGGATAGCTATCAACCATATATTGTACAAATCTATCAGTCAACATATTAACTTCAGTAACGTTCCACTACTGAGCAAGATCTCTCATGAACCTGATAGATTCAGGGCATACTCTAGCGGAGCTAGTACGGATTGGCAGAAAAAGGTGTATGGCATCCTGCTATGGAATGGAACCGGAGCTGAAATGTCAAATCGACTACCACATTAAGTGACAACCAGGACCAACAGCTTAACGTATCTTATAAAGCAAGAAAGCGCTCGATATTTAAAGAAAACGGTCACCAATCGAACCTTTATACAGTCTGCTTTACTTTAGCGATCGTTTTCGACTACCTAGTCCCACAGAGCTATAAGCGCTTCAGTCATCTGAACTTACAAAAATCAGAGTATCGTAGTATATTTTTACAGTTTACATTTGCAATATATTTATAAGTATAAGTAGATATAAGACAGTTTTCAATTTGTAAGTTGTTTAATTGTAATAACGTCGACAATGCCATTTCAGCTATAGTTTTTAATTTTTATTTTTGTGTTAGTATTTTCCAATTTTGTGTTCAGTATTGCTTTTTGTTATTTTTATTTTAGGTTACCGCAAAATATCAGTGTCGTGGGCCATACTGCGCCACATGCTGAGCGGTGACCTTTTTGGTACAGTCCAGTTAGTATATAAGTTTAGTTGGTTATTGTGAATTGCTTGTGTACCAAATAAACCTTTTTTTTTTCTTTCATCATTCTATCCTAGCATTATTCCGGTTATCTTAGATTTGAGCGTACACACTAACATACACACCACACCCACAGAGGCATACACGATTAAACACAACTAAATAAAAGTTAGATTGATATTAACTAGATTATTAAGTATTTTACCTAATTATTATACTGAAGTTATGGAAGTGCGGAGTCTCCTAACACAGACTTTCTCTAGTCTAAATGGAGGCTCCAATTACGATTTAAAACAAATGAACTTGTTGAGGAAATAAACTTTTTGTATTTTTTTTTTGAGCTTAGGGACTCGGACTCACTGGTTAAACCAGATTGAGCTGAATATCAGTTTTACACGGAGCGACTGCCAACTGACGGATCTGACCTTCGCAACAAGAGGGAAATATCAATATATGGTTAAGCCAGATAGCACTATAAGCGCTTCTGTACTTCTATATTTATCATATACATATGACATCAGCATATAGCAGGTTGACGACAAATATGTTTCAAGTCAAGTGTAACACACTGTTCTTTGCACGCACCTAACTGCTTAGTAATAAGAGTCATTTTGTGCTGACATGTTACACCTGTCAGCGCGTACGTTACCAAAACAATACACAAGAGAACAATGACGAATAAATAATGACGACCCGGGGACCTTTATTTCACCACATGATTTACAACAAATTAAGTCTTAAAGTCGAGGTTACAAGAGTTATTTTTGTATCTACTTTTTGTAGCAATACCTACCAATTACATTAAAAGGGAAGTCAAAATGATATTATCTATGGTCGTGATAACATTAAAGCAATTTAGGAAATACCATTAACGTATTGAGGCTATCTTTCAGGTAATTGATAATAAAGTAATGCTGAGTATGTATTGTAAAACGAAGCGCTCGTAGCTCCGCGGTGCGGTAAGTAAAGTAGAATTTACAGAGGTCAGTCCTTGGATGGGTGACCGTTTGTGTGGCATTTGATATCGAGCGCTTCCGTGCTTCGGAAGGCACGTCAAGCCGTTGGTCCCGGTTATCACTATATGTGGTAGTCGTTAAGCAACGTTAGAGGCCTAATGGGCGGTTTGAAAAATCCTAACAGCAACCTTAACAGCTAAACATACAAACATATACAAAATCATAACACAACAACAAAAATTACATATATGTTGGCCTTCTACTACTTTATAATTATATTTATGATAATTTATTTTTAATTATTTAAATAGATGCATTTTACAAATACTGCGCGTAGTAACACTTCATGCCTAGGTGTTCACGGAAGATCAGCGTCGTGACATCCTATGGTGTCCGACAGTGTGCTGAGTGGACACCGTTTCAGTACATGGTTTAATGTTGTATTTTGCTTGTGTAAATTTAATCGTTGCTTTTTTGTGTACTTAATTTCTATGTTTATTTGTACTGAATAAATTTATTTATTTTCTTTCTTTCTTTCTTTCTTTAGAAACGTACACAGCATTCTCCTAAATTTAAAACTAATCTAATATAAAATTAAACATTGTTTTAATGCATTATGTAAATAACTAGATTAATTATATTACTTGACACTAGCTCGAGCGTTAATACTTGATCGCCACATTTAAGAGAAAAAAACATTATTTAAATTCTATTGGGGGTATTTGCCCATAATCACCACACTGGGCAGGCGGGTTGGTGATCGCAGTACAAGCCAGTACGCAGGATGTCGCTGTTGCCCATCATACGGTAGGATTTCTCTTCGTCGACTCTTACGACTCCCCGTGAGATGAGAGGTGTGACACTATTCTAGGCCGGTACCACACAGCACATAAGTAACAATGCCAAGATATAGCAACATAAAATCTTTATTAGTCTTAGTTGCACTAAAACAAAGAGTGCACTAGTGAAAAACATTTGTCTTAAAAGCGCTTAAAAAATTACGATAACACTGTTCGAATTTTCATTACTAGAGATTATGCTATTATAGTTATGTTTCTGTTTGGGCTAAAGTTACTTAGGATGATTTAGGAGTGTTTTACAATAGAATGTACCAAAAAGAAAATATGAAAAAAAAACTTTCATGTAATTCATCATATAATAGGTTGGGGAAAAAGTCTTTTCGTATTTTTGTATGAAAAGTCAAGACATTTTTTTCAAAGTTTATTTACATTTATTTACAATATATATGTACCGTTTTGTTGAATAACTTTCTGCCATTTTGTGGGCAGAGACATTATCCCGTTACTGTAGAAACTTTGGGACTTCTGATCAAAAAAACGGGACAAATAGTTTTGGCAGTCCTCTCTTGAGGTCAACCTTACAGAACCTAAAGAATTCTGCAGAGACCGAAACAGGTGAAAATCTGAAGGCGCAAGGTCAGGGCTATATGGTGGATGCACTAGGACCTCCCAGTCGAACTCTCTTAATTTTGCTGAGTGGCTAAAGATGTGTGTGGTCTAGCGTTATCGTGATGAAAGACCACACCCTTCCTGTTGATCAATTCCGGCCGTTTTCTCTCGACTGCTTCCTTTAATCTCATCAGTTGCTGGCAGTAAAGATCAGAATCGATGGTTTTGCCGGGCGGTAAAAGCTCATAATAAACAATGCCCTTCCAATCCCACCATACACACAGCATCACCTTATTTCGTGTTAGGCCAGGTTTGGCCACAGTCTGTGAAGCCTGGCCAACTTTCGACCACGACCTTTTTCGCACGTTCTTGTCGTACGTGATCCACTTTTCATCGCCAGTTATCAATCTCTTCAAAAACGGCTCGGTTTCATTACGTCTCAATAATGAATCGCAAATGAGTACACGGTTCATTAAGTTTCTTTGAGTGAGCTCGTGTGGCACCCAAATATCGAGCTTTTTTGTATAACCAGCTTTCTTCAAATGGGTCAAAACTGTTTTGTGGTCAATTCCCAGTTCTTCAGCTACATCGTAACTACTAATATGCCGATCTTGCTCCACTCTTTCAAAAATGGCGTCCATTTTATTCGTAACAGGGCGACCAGAGCGAGGTGCATCTTTAACATCAAAATTTCCGGACTAAAAACGTTTGAACCAAATTTGTGCTACTCTTACTGACACTGCATCAGGTCCATAAACATCACAAATTTTTTTCACTGCTTGAGTTGCATTTTTGCCTTTTTTATAATAATATTTTAAAATTTATCGAATTTCTTCATTAGATTCACTCATTTTTACGGAGAGAAAAACAAATGAAAAATAGCGGGAAACAACTTTTTTTTATTTTTTTCTTTTCTTTATAATGGAACCTTTTTAATGTTACCAAAACCAGCCAGACACAAATAGTACAGTCAAAAAAATTTTATAATAAGTTTATACCTACGTTATGCGAAAAGACTTTTTCCCCGACCTAATATATCGAATTTATAATTATTATTTAGTTTACAATCTTTAAAAAAAATTTAGAATGTTGTCATATTAAAATAAAATAAGGGCTTCTTGGCGGGAAAGTGAAGCGTCATGTCTGCAGTTTTGTTTTATTTTCTAAAGTTGGTTATATATCTAACATTAATGTGTAATAACGGTGGATTATTAACCGTTAAGTGTTTGTTAATATACATGAGTGTTGGTAAATCAAACAAAGCAGTGCAACATCACATTTCAAATTCTCTCAAGGAGTCCATGTGAGATCTCAGTATTCCCACATCTTTACTGAGGACTCAAGGGGCTTAGGGGAGGGTATCTCATTTACAATTTATCATCACTAATTTTTATTTACTATGAATGATATATTATTAATATATCACTTACTTGACACTGGCTATATGTGCTAGACTCACGAAACCATTATTTAAAAGAAAAAAAAAAACATTTTTTTGCATTTAAAATCGTACAACATTTTGAATTACCATAATTAAAAATATATCTAATATTAAAACATATTTTTAGAACCTATGCTGTTTTGTTGATTGAAATAGACATTAACCTATGGCATTTATAATGACATAGCCGCATATTTATGTATATTTAAAAGGCTATTAAGGTAACGATGATAGCGTATTCTTCACTATTTATATGAAATCCACTTTAAAGCGTAATGTTTTGTGGCATTATACCTTTCTCGATTGATTATTTTGAATAGCATTCATTAAAATATCTACACAATGTCTAATGTAGAGTATGGCCTCGCACCTGTTGACCCGATAATCTGGTCAAGGCGGCGGGAAGCCAGTGGATGCAGGCGGTATAAGACCCACTGCATTGGCCTCCTCATTTACATATTCACTACGCTGGGCAGGTGGGTTGGTGATTGCACTTGCAACCAGGGGGCCTACCGCCGAATTCGATGGATTACCGGTAATCCATCTAGATCAAACTTTGTTTTGCGTTCATTAAGCCGTACCGGGGAATCTGCCGACAGCCACCTCTCATTCATGACCTTCAGTCCGTGACAGACCAATAGGTAAATGGAGAACGCCATTTTGTTTCGATTTCCATGAGTTCGGCGGTACGACAGAATCAATTCGAAATCCATTTTGCCTTATAATCGATTGCCATCGAACTCGGCGGTAGGCCCCCAGTACGCAGGATGACGCTGCTGCTTATCATCCGGTAGGGTTTCTCTTTGTCGACTCTTACGATTCCCCGTGAGATGAGAGGGGGTGGCACTGTTCACGGTACTCTAGGGCGATATCACATGGCATTAAGTGAAAAAATGTAATTTATTTATTTATAAAATTAGTTGTAATGTATAAAATATTATAAAAGAAACTGTGACCCACAGGCAAACCAGTCAAACGGTTTTGTGGGATATACAAATACAAATTATTTATTCTATATCTGTTTTTTACAATTTCTTCAATTGTGTGTTATAAACTTATAATTGAGGATTTCTTTTAAGTTAACAAATACTTGTGTCAGATATCCCCAATATGTTTTTTTATAACTTGTATTATTTAAAGAACACTATATATTATGTTTAGTAGTGGACACACTTTTAGACTAATTTACTATGCATGTACTCTCGTCGGTTTAGTGGAATTTGACCAAGCGATCTTTTGACCAAACCTACTAAATATTAATCTCAATACGCGTCATATCTTCTTTCACACTAAAATAATTCCCTCATTTTTTAATTCTCATCCTTTTAAAGACTCTGGTGATATTTGCCCACCATGTTCTGTTAGTATTGTTTCTTCACATATAATAATCATGTACGTAAGTTTATCTATCGAGCGACCCCTTGCCTTTAAATTCAGAGGGTCTCAAGTTCAAACCCTTGTGGCGCACCAATGACTTTTCGAAGTTATGTGCGTAATTATCGCTTGCTTCGAGCCTCAGAAAGCACATTAAGCCGTTGGTACAGGCTGTCATGAACACCTATGGCAGTCGTTATTAGGAAATAAGTGCCTTCTAACAGACTGACAGCTAGTTTGACAATAGAATGATGTCTCTCTCTGGGTTGCGGAGATCAGACGGCAGTCGCTCCACGTAATAACTGAAATTCAGTCAAAGCTGATTGAACCAGTGAGCAGACCCTGGGCCCTAAGCTTAAGTCTAGGGCAACCGGGATAATGCTAGGATATGAATGAATGACGTAAGTTTTTTTTAAATACATAACCACTTTTAATTGAACCTGCTTAAATTTCAATCGCTTTTTTAAAGCTTTAGTCATCCGATATCATCAACATATTGATACAGTCAACATGAAAGCGTTCATGCTAGGCTTCGGCGTTACCTAAAATGTCGACTTTTTACGTCAATTCTCAATACATTCAGTCCAAGATTACTTTTGTTAAACCCTTACGAAACAGGATTACCTCGAACCTAAAATACTAGTTGATTTGTCTTTATTTTGTTACTTATATAATACGGACTAGCCAGTGAAAGATAAGCTATTTAAAGTAATTTTTACGTATTTTATTAAATAATTTATTGATTCAGGCATTACTTTGCGGAAATCCATTGTAAGCAAGTGATGGATTAAAAATACACGTGTCGTGTTGAATAGTATCTCGTTTTTTTTTAAATCCATCACTTGCTTAATTATTACGTATATGTAATTATTAACTTCATGAATCATATCAATATACCAACAAAGATAAGCACACAATAACAATACGACAATTATGCAATAGAAATGGCTTACGACTGTCGTATTCAATAGTCATGAACACGTAATACATCATTGAAGTCGTAAATATCGTACGATGTCTGATACGATTAATCTATATTGTATAGCCCAATATTTTATTAACTCAGCGATAACAGTAGCTAAATGTCGTGTGCCCAGTAATTTGGTTCGCGGTCATCATTTACTAGCATTATCTTAATTCCCCAGGGTCTGCTCACTGGTATAACCAGAAATGGCTGAACTTCAGTTATTTCATAAAACGACTGTCATCTGACCTCCACAACCCAAAGGGAAACATCATTCTATGGTTAAACGAGTAACAGAATCTCCGAACTGTGAGACTTGTGGAGTAATTAATGACGTATTTCACTTGTTGATGGAGTGTGAGCAGACTCGAGGTCTGATACAGAACTGTAATGAGTTGAGTGTAATGGACTCCAGCGTCGGTCCCTACATATCACTTCTGGCTGAGCCAACTTCGAGCGCTGCTAAAATGTTTTTTCAGCGAATATATAATATTATTACAATGTAATAGGTTAAGATTAGGATACGATAGAGCTGGCATGGTCAATTTATATAATCAAAGCTCCTAAAGAAATAAAGAGAAAAAAAATAGTTAAACTTGTTGTCAGAATATTAGAAGGCACCGACTTCCTAGTAACGACTGCCATAGATGTTCATGACAGCCGGGACCAACGGCTTAACGTGCTTTCCGAGGCACAGAGCAAGCGATAAATACGGGCATAAGTTCCGTTAACTTCGAAAAGACATAAGTGCGTCACCAGGGTTTGAACCCTAGACCCTCTGAATTAGAAGTGGGTCTTGCCACTGGGCTATCCTATCTTAGCTGAAATTAAATAAAACATAGACATTTACATGTGGTTACATAGAGGACAAATAATGTGAAATATTTTTAGTCAGTATATGTATCATGCCTTTAGCTAGAGTTTTCTTCGAACCCACCTAACTGGCAGAAAATGCCATAGGACATCAAATTAGTATTGTTTATATGACTTTTTAAGTCGTACTAGTGTTAAAATTGCGAAAATTGTAAGTAAAGATGTGTTTGATGTGTATGAACTGTTAGGCTGGTAAAAATCTCTTCTATAGATAAGAACACCTTTGTACTTTTGTTTGTAAATACTTTTTTGTAATGTGATTATGTTTTATGTGCAATAAAGGTTTCTTAATAATGTTTCTGGCTCTTTCACGCAAAAGGTGCTGGACCAATTGTGACACAACTTGGTATGTGTTTAGCTGCAGTTCAACATACTTTAGCACTTTTTATCCCGATATACCCATGGGAAAGATAACGCGAGTGGTCTCTCGGGGCGCGCCTAGTGAGCAATAAAGATTAAATAAATAAACTTGCTTATAAGCGACCAAAATTTGATACCAAACTCTCAATCAATAAACTCCACTACATTAGTATACATGCATACTTACAATAGTGTTAATACCAGCAGCATTGACATTTTACATGATTCCGAGCGTATTTTTAAGAATAATTGTATGAAATTATAAATTTAAGAACATTATTGCTAATTATTATGTAAATGTATGTTAATAATATTGTCTGAACCGATTTATTAGAGTTAAGATGTGGGTCTCAATTATCACACTTTGTGGTAGTCGTTAAGCTATCCCCCCCGAACAGGTCTCCACCTTGGCGTGGGGGGGGCTGCGTACCTCCCGGAGGCCGGGAAAAGGTAACACCCAGAGACCGACGACTCTGGGTGCCCTTAGTACTGACTACCGGGGGGGAAACTGAGAGGGACCTGTGGAGGGCGCAGCGGGCGGGCCAGGAGGGCCCGCTCAGCAGCGCCAGGAGGGTCTAGGCAGTGGGGGCAGGGGGCCCCTGCTGTCTAACCATGGACCCTCCGGGAAGTCGGCCACATACGCTATAGTCGCACGGGGAGGTAGGAGGGGCGCGTCCACTGCGCCTCTCTGAGGAGGTCCTCCCGGTTTTGGTCCGGGGGACGTTGGCCGCAGGCGGGGTGTCAGAAGCTGCAACCCAGGTACTGGCCCCCGCCTCTTTCTCAACAAGCGGCGGGCGTCGTCGGAAGATTTTTAGTGGGTATTACCGCTGGCAGTCGTGTCAGTCGGTGGTAGAGATGGGATTTTACCCGGTAAATACCCGAATTCGGGTAAATACCCGGGAAAATACCCGGGAATATACCCGAATGGGTAAATATTCGGGTATTTTCAAATTAGCTTCTCCAACTATTTTTGCAGTTATAGATTCTAAAATTTTTGTGTTGAAACGATTTAATGTTTGACTCATCAACGTGTACTGAGACTGTACAGCGCATGCCGAGTCTTTGAAGCTGCCGATAGCTCCTTATGCGGGCTCCGGCACTTCTTTTGTCGGCTTCCAGCGTCGCCTTGCCAACAACAAAGCGGGTAAACGGCGCAAAGCGCATTTTAATAACAATAAGACAAACAATACAGACTAGTTGCCACCAAACAAAAGCAAACCACCAACCCCGCCCCACCTTGCCCCGTACACCTCCTTATCAGAATGGAGAAGTTACTCATACGTTGTTTTCTTTTCGTAAAGTGCGCACTACTTTTAGTTGTACTCTATAGTGACGACCAGGATTTTTTTTGTGGACTTCCGATAGTGGTTAATTGATTTTTAATGGATTGACAACTACTGCTACCCTTCCGGACATCGATATCAACGATACGTTGTGCTAATAAAGTATTAATAAAGGATTGAGAGGTAAGTTTAAACTTAATGTTTATAATATTAAAAAAAGATGTTATTTCTTTTATAAATGTTTTTCACCCATATACATTTACATTTTATATTATATACATTTTATATTTATATTATTTAATAACATATACATTTTATATTATTTAAAAATGTGTACAGTGTGTAAATGTGAAGCGCTCGTAGCTCTGCGGTGTTCGGTGGTCGGAAACGATCACCAAAATACAGCAGAGTTTACAGAGGTCAGTCCTTGGATGGGTGACCGTTTGTGTGGCATTTGATATCGAGCGCTTCCGTGCTTCGGAAGGCGCGTTAAGCCGTTGGTCCCGGTCATCACCAAATGTGGTAGTCGTTAAGCCATGCTAGAGGCCTCTTGGGCGGCTTGAAAAATTCTAACAGCAGGGCACCATACACCTGCCTCCGCCAATCCGCACTGGGTCAGCGTGGTGGAGTATGACCCAATACCCTTACACCTTGGTATGTGTGAGGAGGCTCGTGCTCAGTAGTGGGACGTTAATGGGCTGTGATGTGTGTGTGTGTGTGTGTATAGTGTGAAGATATACAGGATGACTTGAAAATGGATGCAAAGCTTGGAGGCGAAAGTAGTATAGACCAAATGGTTCTAAATAGAACCATTTGAGCCATGGTTGTCGTTTTACATACTTATTATGTTATGTTTTATAAAAAATCCAAACTTTTACCATTAATTGATAATAATGGCCAATTTTAATGATAATTAAGAACTTTTTTTCTTAACTAATCTAAGTAATATAAAAAATCTATTAAAACATGTTCTAAGCATTCATGTGATTAAACATTTTTTTATAGACATTTAAAGTTTAAGTCATGAAAATTTTGAATTCTGTCTTAATCTTTTATTGAATTACTCTTATTCTTATAACTATTGACTCATGTCGGTGGAATATGCGCCACACTGCTGTGTCCATGGTTTTACTTTTAAACCCTTGATACGACATGACCCCACTTTTCTCTTTATGTTGTTCCACAAAATTCTTTGTAGGCCTTCCTGGCCCTCGTTTTTCATTTACTTTTCTCAACAATATATTTTTAAAATGATTACAATGTTTTTTTAGGACACATCATGCCCAGACAGAAGAAAAATGATGTATGGGAAAACTATTTTCATTCAGCAACCTGTAAAACGATTAAGTGTAAACACTGTGATAAAGTGTATAAATTTGGCAATGTCAACAAGATGACTAGCCATCTTTTAAAGTGTTTTAAAAGTCCAACTGATATCAAGAATAAACTCAAAAAAATATCTGACATGACATATAAGTGCGGAAAGTGCTACCAATATTCCTCTGCCAGACGCTACAATGGAGAAACACGACAACAGTCTAACGGTAAACAGTTTAAATTCATCTGCAACACAGATATCTGCAGAAAAGAAACTTTATCTGGATCAGCTTTTGTCAAAGGCAATTTTTGTAACTGGTTCTTCGTTTTCAATCGTCAAACATCCGCTGTAGATATCATTTTTTAATAAGATACAACCATCTTACAAATTAGCACCCAGAAAAGCAAACTCAACTACACATTTGGAAGTCATTTACAATGAGATGGTAAAAGCAATCACGGAGGAACTAAAATCTACAAATGAATCATGATGAAATGATTTAATATGTTACAGTTAATATCGAAAAAATGTACATTTTTTTGTTGAATAATTATATTAAAACTATATTGACTTCGTTTTATTTCCTCGCTTTTTTCTCATTATTTACAGATTTTTTAATCAAACCTCAGTTTTTTCATACCTCGCAAAATAATAAAGGTATAGTTTATATTGCATTTGTTCATAAGAATGTAAAAATTAATAAAAGTTGTGGCATTTAGTGTAAAAACGAAAATACCCATCATTTGGGTATTTTCCCTATAAATACCGGGTATTTACCCATTTTGGGAAAATACCCGGGTATTTACCTTTTGGGTATTTACCCGTCGCCCATCTCTAGTCGGTGGTGAGTCCCACACCCCCTTTGGGCCCCTCTTTGGCCGGAAGGCAGTGCGTAAATGCATTAAGTTACCGACGTAAAAAAAAAAGTCGTTAAGCTATGTCAGAGGCTCTATTGGTCGGCTTGAAAATTCTATCAGCAGCATTCTATCAACTGGTCCGTAGGTGGAATATTATCTCTGTCTATCTCACCTTGAGTGAGTTGTCAGTGCTCAATAGGGAGACGTCAGTGGGCTTTCATAATTACTACATCCTGCCTGAAGGTAAGCAGTCGATGCAGTCCAAAAAAAAATGAAAGCGCTTCATACCGTGAAATAAGCACGGTACAAAGCGCATCAAATCATGACGGCCTGCTAAAATGCCGTTTCACGCCCCGCTTAAAAGACCCGGGATCATAGGAAATAGGAAACAAATGAGCCGGCAGCGAATTTCAGAGCTTAGTGGTCTTGCTCAGAAACGACTTCCCAAATTTCTCGGTTCCAGTGCTGACAGTCTGCACAGTATGAGGATGGTTTCTAAGACAAGCACATGTTGTTCGAGAGAGGAAAGGATAGGGCGGGATGAGATCGAAAAGCTCCTCAGTACACTCGCCACATAGATATGTAGTTCGTTTCACGATGTTACAGTCTAGATTATTTAAGGTTTGATGGTGTTTATTACGCTATGAAGCTATAAGTAGTTGCTAAGTGCCAGCAGACTTGGCCGAGTTTCAGTAATTCTACGGAACCGACTGCTGTCTGACCTCCGCAACACGTGAAACCCCAAACAAGAAGGCTTACGGTCTAAGCCGATTTATTAGAATGTGCTAGATTTTGTTTGTCAAATCAGGAAAAGCAACGCTATCGCAGATTCATTGATAACAAACTTAATACTAAGTAAATAGTGGACGTGTGCGTGGATTTGTGTACCTATTCAATAGGCACTTGGTATGTCGATAAAGCAATCTTATCGAAGGACTGGGGTTTTTTTTTTAATATTAGAGTCTTATTTTGTTACATTGTGTGATTATTTGGTATTAGCTTTTAGTACATAGATCTGTAGATGTAACGTGGCTTTGGTAAGAGTTGGCGCGCCAATGTTAACAAGAGGCGAGAACCAAGTCCTATGGTAGAATTATTTGAAAGCCGTTTCAAAGGCCAACAATATATATAGCTATAGAAATAAATACTACAATGATTTTATACCATCAAGCTGATTATGCCCGCAGTTTTACTTATTTATTGAAAAAGATATGCCTCTACAGTTATATACAACATTGTAGAATTTAAGTCAACAATAAGAGTAAAAAATAATAAAAAAAGCAAACACTATAAAACAAAATATATAATTTTTGAAAAAAATATTTTTATTTATTATAATATAATCTGATAACTACACCAATTATTTAGTTCATTAAGAAATTGTGTTATGGTAACAAAATATTTTTATTACTTAATATACTTAATATACTTAATATATATAGGAAACACCCAGACCAGAACAATCAATATTTATATTCATGCACACAAAGATTTGTTCTGTGTGGAAATCGAACCCACGACCTCAAGAACGGAGTGCATTATGTATATACAATGTATATCTATGTGTTTGTAATATATGTACGAAAAATAGTAACTGAGAGTCAGTTCTTAATACAAATGCCAATACCACAAATAAACCTCTAAGAATCTCGTACATCGCGAAACGAACAAATTATCCAGATTGCGATAGATGGCCACTAATTTACCTTCCGCTAAGTATTTACTTCAATAACAGTTTATTACGATCAAGTGTGTCAAGCACCAATTTTGCTATTGATACAATATTAGTAGGTACTGCGTTTACTGAAACGTATTATTAAATACTTGTACAGCATTGCAGACAATTTGTATATCATTTCACTAAAATCATTAAAAAATCCCTATTTCTTTAATGACCAATTTAGGTGTGTTAAATAGTCGCACCAATTTTGCTAATGATACAATATTAGTACTGCGTTTACTGATACGTATTATTACAGCATTGCACACAATTTGTATATCATTTCAGAAAAATCATTAAAAAATCCTAAAAATCCTTTAAATGTAAAGGTAATTGAAAAGTGAAAACAATGGGAATATGTTATTTTAAGTGGTATGACTAGGCATTCTGCCTGTTGGTCAGTCAGGTAGCATCATTTAAGTACCTAACGAATTGATCATTAAAAATAGCCTGTGAGTTTTTTGCCAGTTCCTCTTACAGAGCGGTGCCTCGGAATTGGCACTTAGATTCACTTATACTTCAATATTTTTTGCTTCGTACTTATTTTATTACATGTAAGTGAATCTAAGCTTATATATATTGTTTATTGCACATAAAAAAAACAATAACAAAAATGAAGCCTTACGTGAAAAAGACGAAGTACTTAGGTGGACTTATTTCTAAAAGAAATCTCTTCCAGTCAACTTAACTGAAGTGGGAGAGATTGTTAGCGGGCATTAATATGACACTACAATATGATAACCTTACACATATAAAAACACGATATATCACATATCGTGATTTCTGTGTAATCATATTTTGATTATTTTTTATATTTAATTTTGACGTTTTCAAGTACTATGTAATAGTTTATGACATAAATTATTAGAAGATGATGACAATGTTGATATTTTATAAGTATAGTAAAAATATAGGTACATCAAATATGTCACTGCTGTTCTATTAAGTGTATTAAAACTCTGTGTATCTAAGTTTTACCAAACCTAGATGTTTTCAACCTTATATCAATATAACTTAGTATACCTGTGAGACGAATTTTGTACTAGATAAAATCAACTCATCCGCAACCGTGGTAAGAAACGAACCTATGACCATTGGGTAACCAGTCCACTGCCTTGACCACTGAGCTACCGAAGCTCCGAAAGACGCGTTGAATTTTTCCAGTAATTTGTGATTTGCGTTTCAAGATCGCGTTATTACTTCACTATGAAAGTTAATATTACCCTCATAGTCGCAGAAATACTTTTACAAGTATTTAACAATAGATAAAGACGTAACATCTTTTTATATTTTTTTTCTTTTACAACGCTATATCCTAATATAACATTAACATTATCATTTACATAAGCATTGTAAATCAATGAAATTATATTAATAAAGTAAAAAGTTACTATACATACGTGTAAAAAATTAATTAAAAAAAATAAATTAAACTCAGTATAATAATCATACCTATAAGTAAAAAATACTCACGGTTCTATTGATGACAACACCAAAGTAGTCAATAAGGTTCTCCCCGTAGAAGAAATAGTTGGAAGTCAGGAGGAAGTACCAGGAGAGAGATCGGAACCAGGGCAGCCCGTGGACTCGGTACACCGCATATCCAATATTGATTATCTCCTCAAAGCATTTTACTTGGACACATAGGACCTGAAAAATAGTATGTATGTTAGTATTTGGAATAATTTAACTTTGAGTTACCTTTGTCTCTAGAGAATAGGTCAAGATAACAAGTCAAGAACTAAGAGCTATATGGTTTGTGGGTTCATTTATATTGTCATCATCATCATCATCATCATATCATCCTTATAAAGTCCACTGCTGAACATTGGACACCCCAATTTCTATTGGGTGTACTGGTCCATAATCACCACGCTGGGCAGAAGGGTTGGTGATCGCAGTTCACGCTAGTACGCAAGATGACGCTGCAGCCCATCATTCAGTAGGATTTATCTTCGGATTAATCTTCGGTAGAGAGTATGTAGCACTATTCCAGGCCAGTCCACACTGCACCATACATATGACATGAGATATTAAAAGTTTACTTAAAATCACTTAAAGACAAATCATCATTTAAGCGTATTAATAACCTCCTGGATGGATTCAGACCTCTGAAGCCACGGTGAAAGGTTTTTGTGTGCGGATTAGCGGAGGCAAGTGCGTACTGTCTTATTTTTAGAGTATTTCAAGCTGCCTCTAACGTGGCTGAAAAACTATTGCATATTATGTAAACCAAGATCATCTGTTTATCGTCAAATTCTTTACACACCAATCCCAGTAATGACTTCTGTGGAATCTCCTTAACTTTGGTCATCATGAAATTGAACCTTCTACATTATCTAGGAGCGCTTAAGAACTGATACTAGCATGTAATTATGGTAAAACATTTCAGAAGGTACATAAAAACATAATAGTATGTATTGGTATGGTACAGAAAGACTTGAATTTACTAAAAATGGCTGAATAGCCTTTGCAGTCACTGAGCTTGACAATATAATTTGCATAGTAATTATTCTGACAATTTCCGAGCGTAATAAATTAAGTACATAAAAAAAGATTTCCTTATTCATCACTTACATTTTAGGAAAATATTTTATACAAACTAGTAAGAGTCATTAAAGTCATATTATATATATATATCTATATATATTTGTAAAATAAATTTGATAGCAATATGAGACTGATATGCCTGCCTATAAGACGGCAAGAATACTTCAAAAGTATGAAATTAATAAAAAGTATTCGCACCAACCGAAAACTCAAACCAAATTCTACAATATGGAACTCCTCTATATTTTTGGCCTGCAGCGACTGCTTACCACTACATATTTATTATACTCATTGATGAAGTAGTGACCTTTTTTTTGAGTCATCTTAGTGATGATGAGTCCCAAAAAAAGCAATTTGAATGCAGCATTTGGGGGAACAGGCAATAATTTGATTTTAAAAATGTCTTATCTAGAGGAGATTTCAAGCTAAAGAAGTTATACTTTCACAAATATTACTATCATTGCAGTGCTATATGATAACATAAAAAAACAATATTCATGACATACAGTCAGCTGCAATAAAATTTATACATGCACATTTATAGTTAAGTCAATATACTTAATTCTTTGAATGCACATGTATACATATCATTGCATGTGACTGCCCAATTGTTATATAAAATAAAGTGTACCGTGATCATGAGAGCCAATGGACCTCCATAAATGAGCAGACAGAAGGCGCCGATCATGAGCCAGGTAAAGATGCCTCTGATCACCCAATTTCTCCATCTATTGATACAAAGAACATTAGAAGATAAAAATGTAGTATAGGTAATATAAAAACGGGGCGGGACCAGTGGATGAATTCAGCGGCCTAAGATCAATCAACGTAAAAAAAAAATTTCAAAAATTTGCTAGTGTTCATTGTTTGAACTTGGCATGTTTCACTTTAGGGGTTAATTTAAAATTAAAGATAAAAACAAAATTATTAATAACATAAGATTATTTACATTTCTCATATTATGATGGGGCGTTAAGGTTCTACAGTGGCAACCGCAAACCAGCAAACGTAATAGAGGACAGCACCCATGCGATGGATCGATGATCTGGTCAAGGCGGCGGGAAGATGTAAATGCAAGCGACTTACAATCACTCAATGTGGAAATCTATTGGGGAGGCCTATGTTCAGCAGTGAACGCCATATGGCTCAGATGATGATGATGAGGCATTTTCTACCAGTCAACCTTGTGGTTAGCTGAGATATTGAAGACATAAATACTCATATCACACTTTGTGATATAAGTAACTATGATTGGTTTACAAAGTGCTTTTTAAATCTCAAGTTTTCGTTTTGATGCATTTTTTTATTGATAATAATAGTTTAATAAAATTTTAATAGTTATTTGTTATTGATGGTATAAAATCTTTGTGTGTAGGCTTTCCAACTATTGGTGGTTTTGATGCTATTTATCTGCTGAGTCACAGCTGATTAATATTAATGGAGGTTGAGGTTGACATAATTTGCCAGTCATTGTATATAATAATTATTATTATCTTAATGCTTATGTAAACTAAAAATACAGGTGTATAGGTATATATACCAACATCTGAGGAGCGCAAGCCAAGCTCACCTGCAAGTGGTCAACCAATCAACGGACAAGGCTCTGGCAGGAACAAAAGTTCCTGGTAAGCGGCATTACGTGGGATCAGCAATAATTTTGGGGGAATGTGGAAATCCTTTGGGGGCACAGATGTAATTTTATGTACAAATTGAAAACAATATTCTAGTGCAAAATTCCAGGAATTTTATCCACAGGATGGTAAAAATTAAAACAAATGTTCGTAAAAGGCTATTGCAATTCCAAAAATTGTAAATACCGTAATTGATCATTAGGTTTCTGATTGCTTGATTCAATAACACCATTTGAGAAACAGGAAAAACCAAGCCAAAATATTGTTATCCTTAAAATAAATCTTTAGATGGAATGGTATTCCAAAATATTATTATTATCAATCAGGCAGATGAGGAACAGCCATATTAATATTACTCTGAGAGTGTATATAATTTTTTTATTACTTTATAAATAATAATATCTTCATGATTTTAGTACAAGTGTTAAAATGTAATATATGTATAATATTTACTGACATTTTTTGTGGCAAAGAGTCTCATATGTTTGTAGCTCAATTCCATATACAGATTTGTACAGAACAACTTTTTTTCATATTACATATTACATGATTTCATATTACATGATTACTTAACAATTGTCATGCCTAAAAACCTTGGCTTGCTAACTATGAGAACTGGTTTGAATTTTAAATTAGGTATTTAGAAAGAAATTTGGGTGTGTTTATGACTCAAGGTAAAATAGAATATTATGAGAGAAACTCACAAGATTTTTTTTTTCATTTGTGTAAACCAAAATATTTATATGATCTAGCTTATTTGGTCATAGGATACAATGTTATTATGCGTAAAACATTACATACATTCAGATTTGTAACATAGCGTAAAATTAACTACATAGTAAATGTATACAAAAAAATTATATATTAAAAAGTATATCATACCTTGAAGACAGACCAGAAAGGGCAGAATCCAAAATTTCAGGAGTCTTGTCCGTTCCTTGAGGCAAGGATTTTGCCATATCATCGACATATTTATCCTCTAATGCTTTCTCCTCCTCCGAATCCACCTATCAATTTAATAAAATGCATTACAGCATCACACAAACACGAAAGAATAATATAAATAAGAAAATATTTTTGGTAACTACATGATCGGATTCTCCCGTTTCAACTTTGTCATTTCCATCACCCTCGCCGCGTCGGTGACGAATTTCACTCATTTTTATCACAACACACGACTTTAACAATTAAGACACAAGAGAAAACGATTATTTTAAGCCATTTACTAAATAAAATAGCCGATGTTTTCTAGTCAAGTCCGACTTGACATATCAAATCGCAAAAAATCAATAACTTTTATAATGGTGTTGCCAGTCTTAGTCTAACTTCTTCTAATAAATAGTAGAATTTTTTGTCTTTCGTCCATAAAATATTGCGACACTTATCGTTATTCCCTGGAATTTGTCGACCGCATAATAAAATTCTAACAGCAAAACTTTGATATACAAACAAAAAAAAATTTGTAAATTATTTTACTATATATAATAGTAAGAATATAAGAGTTCTGATAATCATTATAACCTAGCATAATCCTGGTTGCCCTTGATTTAAGCTTAGAGTTTAGCCAGACTTTGGCTGAATTTTAGTTATTACGTGGAGCGACTGCCGCCTGACCTTTGCAACTCAGGGGAATTCACCATTCTATGGTTAAACCATCTGTAAGGATATTAGAAGGCTCTGACTTCCTAATAACGACTGCCAAAAACGTTCATGACGTCTTTTTCGAGGCAAGGAGCAAGCGATAATTATGCACAAAACTTTTGAATAGTCATGCGCACCTATGAAAGTTTTAACTCTAGACCCTCTGATTTTAAAGGCAATGGGTATCGCTACTGGGCTATCGCCGCTTTGGCAGCCACTAGCTTCTTTAGTTTATGCTTTATAGATTCATATGAACCCTACAATCGCACTGAGACTATAATGACTCACATTTCATTTTGATTAAAATTAACTACATAATAACTTGTTACTAAGCACACATAATAATACACTATTTTAAGCTATTGCAAAGCTTCTATCGCGGGCCTTGAGCGTGGAGACCGAACCCAGAAATTCCGTACCGAAAAAAACCAAACACCCCCCACTCCAACCGGCACAGCGGTGATACTTTTAGGTTTTCTATCTATCAATAAATAGCAGAACTTCTAGTGACTCTTTGAAATATCACGCTTGTCGCTTATCTTTAGTTCAGCAACCCGCCTTTATATATATATTCTTTATTGCACAAAAAACAAACAATAAAAAAAAAAGCCTTATGTGAAAAAGACGATGTACAAAGGTGGACTTATTTCTAAAAGAAATCTCTTCCAGTCTTTAGGTGGCATTGGTTGTATCGGTGTTACTGCGCATGCGTAATCCCCTTCTTCGCCCCACAATCTGGTAACTCATGCCTGCTTAGAGTTTCAAGTTTTGCTTAGAAAAAATACTGCATAAATAAAATAAAAAAATATTATTGCATAAGTTGATAAGAAATGCTATGCAATAGGTTTACGTTACGGCAGCAATCTACGAGTGCTACACGTCTTTTTTTATATTGCATGGTTTACATCTCATAAATTTGTTTTTAATCATATTCGTAAATTAAATTAAATTAAAAATTCATTTATTCAAGTTTGGCTCAATAGAGCTCTTATGAATGTCATACTTATAAACTAACGCGCCCATTCACTGCGGGCGGGAGCTTGATCGTAAAAGAACGGGCAAGAAAATCGTCAAGGTTGGTTTTATAGTGTAAGAACAGGATGAGCAAAACTATAAACAAAAAATAACTGCGGAGACGCGAACAGCGGAACATTTCTCTGACCTGACAATGAGTTATGGAAATAGTAGGTACCTACGATCTTTTCTTGAGAAGATGATGCTCTGTGTTTCATTCTTTTGTAATCAACTACTTATTACGATTTAAACAAACAAATTAATATAGGGCTGAAATAATTATAACAAAGAAGAATAATAGATGAAGTAAAAGAATTATAAACTTGACAATGTCACAAATAATTTTTTTTCTTCTGAATAAAGTATAGACTAAAGATTTTTTTACAGAATATTATTATCTCAGATAATATCTGGCCATAATTTTTTTTGTTGTGCCAGCAAAACTATTATTGCATTAAAAATATAATTATTGCATTATATTAAGAATTTCATAAAACTATGAGTTATTATTTAAAACAACTTGCCCCAAAACGAATTAAAATTTACAATTGGCAAAACAAATATCTGTTTAGAAACATACATTTTTCAAGCCCCAGTATAAGGTACATTCGTTAAAAAATAATCAAGTGAACTAACTGCATTTTATTTATAAATACACGATGGAATCACTCACACACAATCAGGGCGATTTAAAAACCTAAAGAAACTCCTAATTAAACTTCTTATAGTTATTTGAACTCCCAAATATAGTTGAAAAATGTTTTCAAGCATGGTATGTAACATAGCAGTCGAAAAAAAACTGTCAAATGTCAAAAAAGTAAACATGGCGAGTTTACCGATAGATGCGGATAAATATTTGGACCAAAATATTGAAAATGTATGTTTTTTTAAATAAAAGCCTGAACATTGTATGTGTTAATGTGTAAACAATGTATTTATTGATATTTGCAGCTCAAATCAACTGTGAGGCAATCCTTTGCTCGTCTGTACGCTAGTCTTAAAGCGAGGGAACTAAAAACGCTGAGACAACTTGATGTTCTACGTAAACAATGCCAAGAAAACAAAGACTTATTAGGCAACCGTGTGCAGAATATACAAATTCGTTACGAAAATGAATCGATCCTGTTAGAAAATGTAAGTAATTATGGAGTAATTGATTTCGAAAAGCTTAATTTTGATACTAATACTTTTGTACCAGAAGATTATGTTAGTCCTGAAGATGACCATATGTACTCATATAAAACCATAGAAGAAGTAACCAAATACGACGACAATAAGGAACTAGAGGCTATAGAAGAGGCAGCTATAATGCAGGTTACAAGGACCGAAGACTGTGTATGTTATGTTGAAATAAGAAGTGAGGATGTATCAAAGAAATTTAGAGACTTAGGCGTAAGTACATCTCCAATAAAGGCCTGTGATCTAATAATAAATACTAAAGATAAAGAAAACGAAACTACCTGCACAGAAAATTTAACTGAAGAAGAGAAAAGTGACAGTTCGGATCCTGAAACCAAAAAGATAGATCCAACTGATGACTGGCTAAATTCTATTAAAAACCAAACAGAAATAGAGCCCTCAGTGTCAGATGGAATGGAACACAGTACTATAACTTGTTCTTAGTGGATACTCGTAAGATGATGACATAAAAGTTGAACTTGTAATTCTTTATTGAATTAGTTTGGTGGCACTTGTTGAAACATTGAAAATATGATAAATGAGTATACTTGTGAAGTTTCACTATAATGTTTTAAAACCATCATGCAACAAGGTATTAGATATTACAGAAATTATAATGTTTAATTTCTCAGGGAATTTGCCTGTAACTTTTTTGGCTAAACTTTAGTTTTGTTGCAACAAATTAAAGATAATACAAAAATTATGATACATTGTGGTAGTTTAAGAATAACTGAATTTAGTTTTGATATCACGATATGTCATATACTATTACATAGCACTTGAAAACGTCAAAACAAAATATAAATAAAAAATAAAATATATTACTACAATGAAATCACAAAGCTTAGATTCACTTACATGCAAATAAATAAAAATCAGGTGTAAGTGAATCTAAGTGCCAGTTCCAAGCCTCCACTCTATAAGAAAAACTGACAAGACACTCACAGGCTATGCTCTTTTTAATTATCAATCAAATACAACAATGGAACTTACACAGGGAATATTTGAAGATATTGAACGGGTCCCCAGAAGCCTCAACCAATGAAGTAGCACTAAGGGAACCCTTCATCACAGTGAAGTAATGTGATACTGAGCTGAGTTTGTACATTAGGGAATGGTCACGACAATGATCTGGTTGACTTTTAAATTCTAATTTACACAAATACAAGTTGAAAATGTAAAGCCCAAGCTTGTTTATCTGATAAGTAATCATTAAAAGCATAATACACCTTTTGAAGTAACTGCTTTTTGACTACAGTTTTAAAAGTTGGCAATGGTAGATCAATTATTTCCTGCAGAATTTTCATATAAAATCTGATACCATTAGCCAAAAATATTTTTTTTGTTTTGTGAAGTCGACAATTTGGCAGAGAGAGAGAGAGAGAGAGAGCTTATTTCTAGTATTCAAATGATTTACTTTTGAATTTTTATTTAAGGTATAATGTAATTATATATTAGTCCCACGTAATACGCCACCTATGCTTCAAAAAGTTATAAAAGTTTGTTATCGTCACAATATGAACACGTTTCCACGCCACCTATGAGGTAGTGTACATAGCGCGTTTTAGTGCTTTTTGAATCGTTATATTTTAGAAACGGTGGCTCGTAAGAAAAAAAAGTATTGATACATTTTTTATAGATAATTTTATGATCTACAATTTTTGTCTGAGGTGCTTTTACGATAAAACTTACCGATTTGCTGAAAATCGCGAAAAACTAATTTTTTTGACCTTTGACCTTAAATTAATTTTTTTTCCTTACTGGGAATACGGGGAATGATGGGAACTACTTTTAAAAGTAGTTTTTTTTGTAAATATATGTTGAATATACATGGGAAACATCCTATATGGCATGGCACCCTATATTTTGACCTGCCCTTTCTCCAAAACTTTCTGGATTTGGTCATTATTTATTTATTTATTTAAATAGGTACACCAACAAGTTCACATGCATACTTTAAACATTTAGCAAAGGTATAGGTTCCGGACTCACATGAGAACCGATAACAGGCGTACACAACATTGTCGATACAGAGCACACATTAATTTACAAAAAATAAAAAATAAAATCAATTAAAATAAATGAGATGTGACAAAAATGATGTGCAATTAAATTCAACGGAATTGATTATTCTTCTTCTTCGTCTTCTTCTTTGCAGGGCCATGTAGACATAATATTACTCAACATCTTACGTATCATATCATGTGACACACAAGAAACAGTTTAATAATGTGCTTCATGAGATATAAGGTGTAAATTATCTGGCCAACCACCTGCAAAATAGACCAAAAGAATTTCAATAGTTCAAATTTCAGCTCTAATTCAATCACATAAGATGCAATTTTTTGTGTGAGTATAAGTTACCACTGGTTAATAAACTATAATAGGAAAACAATACAAGTATACTTATCAATCATAATGCTCGTACTTAATAAGGTAAAAAAAGATTATTTGTTACAGAATTTTTTACTATATTCATACCTAACATTGCCCATAAATCATTTAATGGTTTCTTTCTCAATAAAATGGTGCTATCTGCTAACAGATTTTTTAATAAAAGTGTTTGTTTATGATAATAACAATTATATTAAGTTACTTTTAGATTAATTTGAATTTGTATTAAATGTATTTTTTTATATTATGATTTTTACTGGTAAACCTTTTAACCACATCGAGAGTTGTGGGTTTGCTCCCTTATCAGACAAATGTTAACATGCTGGTTGAATTGTGAATTGAAATAAAAGCTTTATGAATATTTACCTTTACATGCGTGTTTTTAATGTATTATGTATAATATTTTTTAATAGCATTTTAATAGAAATTCATAGCACAAGATCCCTATCTCATAGTATAAGATCCCTAGTGCATACCTAAGCAGTGTTAAGTCATAAATGTGTAACTCAGGACACACCAAGACTCCGAAAAAAAGGTACATCAGTCCACGGAAATATTTACGTTCATTCACATTTGATTAAACAGCAGCATATAACATAGATCGCGAATATCTACATAACGAAATGACGAACATGTAACATAAATAATAATACTTATATGAGCGTGTCAGGCTTATGCTCGTTAACTCAATACCTTATAGTATGTATTAGGTTCTTGTATATGAAATCGGCGTATTATCGAACTGGCCAATTTGATCTCAAAAATTTGACATTTGGCTATGAAACAAACATAAATGATTTTGAAGTTACATAGTATATAATATATAAGAACTATTATTACATAGTAATCTTTATCATAGGAATCTTTTACTTTTCCGCCCGCTTTTTGAACTTGTAATGTTAATGAATACCACATATCGAATCAAAATTTTGTTTAATTATGATAAAGTTACTGGCCGGCTAGACGGCGAGCAGCGCAGCATAGTGCTAATAATATTAAAGCAATATATATAATTTTTTTTTAATAAGATATTTTTTTGATAAGATTGCGGGCCTTGAGCGTGGAGACCGAATCTAGAAATTCCGTAACAAAAAAAACATAACACCACCCGACCGGCGGTGATACTTTTTAGTTTTTCCATCTATCGATAAATAGCAAACTTTTAATGACTTTTTGAAATACCACGCTCTTTAGTTGAGCAACCCGCTGTTAGGTGGCATTGGTTGTATCGGCGTTACTGCGCATGCGTAATCGCCCTCTTCGCCCCGCAATCCACACGTCTTTTTTTATGTATAGGTAATACACATTATTGCCGCGCAGAGAAAGTGTATATGATATTATATGTATATAAATGTACATAAAAATAAATATTTATAAGTGCATAAGTTAATAAAAAAGCTATCCTTTACTGAGGCAGTCTCCGAGTACCACACGGCTTTTTTTAATTATTTATTTATTTTCATCTGTGATGTACCTACACGCGACTGGTCCGTATCCATTCACGCATAAGCATAATGATGATTACTTAGGTACCTATAGAAGGGAGATTTTAGGGAGTTGGGGAATAAAACAAAAATACTTAAAGCATCAACTTATATTGTTAATACATTTTTACAAATGGCGTTACTAAACCCTTACACTAATATGCATTGATGACTTCCAATTACATTCCCTAATGAATAAATATTACCCTTTTCTGTACCCAAGTATACCAATTTCATTAATGGATACCAATTTTCCAATATCTACCAATTTTAAAGATAGGACGGTATTCCAGCATACTCAGCTAGATGCATGTGTTTATTTGTAAAAAAATACAGGAATAATAAATTTTGATATTGATTTTAAATCTCTAATGAAAAATAAATTGTGTGTTAAAATATAGGTATCTTTTAGTAAAGTGCAAGTATTTAGTGTTAAATAAAAAAAAGTCAGCTCAGTATGCGCAGTTAGTAAAGTAACCTACTGTACTGGTTTTCAACTCAATGTGTAGACAATTAATTTTTAAAAATAGCACCTATTGACTTTCCTAAAGGAATGCAATACTCTTTGCCTCTAATAGGGTTATATAATATTTTTTTAAAGTGACTTTTCAAAATACTACAGCATATCTAAATTCAAGCCTGGAGTGCAAAGAGCAGATCAAATCTTTGAGGGCCTACATAAATTTTGTTTTGTAGAACGCCTCAAAAATCCCGGACAATTAAGGGTTCTTCTGAAATCGAGCAACAAAATAGCGCGAACAATATCAAAAAGTTTCAATGCCCTGTTTCCTGATTAGTTGGTATCTACACTTTCTAGTAGGATCTCAAGCATGTTGGAATACCGTCATATTAGGTCGGGGAAAAAGTCTTTTCGCATAACGTAGGTATAAACTTATTATAAAATTTTTTTGACTGTACTATTTGTGTCTGGCTGGTTTTGGTAACATTAAAAAGGTTCCATTATAAAGAAAAGAAAAAAATAAAAAAAAGTTGTTTCCCGCTATTTTTCATTTGTTTTTCTCTCCGTAAAAATGAGTGAATCTGATGAAGAAATTCGATACATTTTAAAATTTTATTATAAAAAAGGCAAAAATGCAACTCAAGCAGTGAAAAAAATTTGTGATGTTTATGGACCTGATGCAGTGTCAGTAAGAGTAGCACAAATTTGGTTCAAACGTTTTCAGTCCGGAAATTTTGATGTTAAAGATGCACCTCGCTCTGGTCGCCCTGTTACGAATAAAATGGACGCCATTTTTGAAAGAGTGGAGCAAGATCGGCATATTAGTAGTTACGATGTAGCTGAAGAACTGGGAATTGACCACAAAACAGTTTTGACCCATTTGAAGAAAGCTGGTTATACAAAAAAGCTCGATATTTGGGTGCCACACGAGCTCACTCAAAGAAACTTAATGAACCGTGTACTCATTTGCGATTCATTATTGAGACGTAATGAAACCGAGCCGTTTTTGAAGAGATTGATAACTGGCGATGAAAAGTGGATCACGTACGACAAGAACGTGCGAAAAAGGTCGTGGTCGAAAGTTGGCCAGGCTTCACAGACTGGCCAAACCTGGCCTAACACGAAATAAGGTGATGCTGTGTGTATGGTGGGATTGGAAAGGCATTGTTTATTATGAGCTTTTACCGCCCGGCAAAACCATCGATTCTGATCTTTACTGCCAGCAACTGATGAGATTAAAGGAAGCAGTCGAGAGAAAACGGCCGGAATTGATCAACAGGAAGGGTGTGGTCTTTCATCACGATAACGCTAGACCACACACATCTTTAGCCACTCAGCAAAAATTAAGAGAGTTCGACTGGGAGGTCCTAGTGCATCCACCATATAGCCCTGACCTTGCGCCTTCAGATTTTCACCTGTTTCGGTCTCTACAGAATTCTTTAGGTTCTGTAAGGTTGACCTCAAGAGAGGACTGCCAAAACTATTTGTCCCGTTTTTTTGATCAGAAGTCCCAAAGTTTCTACAGTAACGGGATAATGTCTCTGCCCACAAAATGGCAGAAAGTTATTCAACAAAACGGTACATATATATTGTAAATAAATGTAAATAAACTTTGAAAAAAATGTCTTGACTTTTCATACAAAAATACGAAAAGACTTTTTCCCCAACCTATTATTTCTTTCACATCAAGCGTAATACTATGGTTTTATTTATGGCACTTACACATGACATACATTAAAAAGATGTCCCTATAAATTCCCATATGTGGATGGAATAAGTTTAACGGATGTCAGGTATGCTAGTTTGTACTCAACTTCTGTCATTGAATCTGATGGCACGAAAAGATGTGCTGTTGGGTTTGAGGTTTCATCGTCATAATTACGTTTTATCCTAAAAACGTTCACAGTCCTGTTTCCACCAAGTAAGTTACTCATAAGATTTTCCATAAGGCGTTAAGTTTAATATTAATGATTGAATGATCGTTTCAACATTACTTATAAATTATGTGTAAAATTGCAAGCTCATGGGTTGATTCAGTGGTTTATAATACACAGACGAACACAGTCGGTGTTTAAGAATCTTACATTAATTGGAAAATCCGTTGGTGTCTTTTTTAATCTCAACTGTAACAGTTTAGTTTGCCTTTTTATCGAACTGTGAACGTACTGACAATTCAAAAGTGGGCAAAGGTTGAAGGGAAGACTACAGGTTTCAAAAAGAATTAATAAGTTTCTTACTACAAATATTTTAGGCACTAGTTTTCCATGTAATTCTTAACTTTTTTAGGCCACATGTTCATGGATGGTAGTTACAATTATTGTCTAAATTATTAAAGTAGAAGACACGTATAACGTTCGATTGCAATGTGATTATTACATCATATATTTAAGGTTAAGCACTTTCTCATAATTTCTAGGTATTTTGATAATTTCGATGATAAGTTAGTCAAGACAAACAATAAAGTTAAATGATACAGATGGGAGTACAAAATCTTAACGATTATAAGGTTTTAACTAAATATGAATTGTATCCTTAATATGTTAAACATGTTTAATATTATGAATAAGTTGTACAACTATCTTAAATTGTACATTGTTAACTCTACTATTGTACATTTTATTATTAGTTATAAGTACGTACTATACAAGACCAAAATCCGTGCATACAGCAGCCACATCGCGATTGTTTTGTTTTTCCGTATTGTTAGCAGCCATATTGAGTTCAACCAGTGTGTCCACGCTATTAATACTGACGCCTTTCAATATTTTCTGAGCAGCTAAACTAGTAAAATTAAAGCTTAAATCGCTTAGACTCGGAAAATTGTAAAAATCCTGATTCTCCTTCTTACTTTCTTGGCTTAAACTGTACCTTTTTTGCTTATTTTCTAAGCAATTTATCTTTTCTGATGATGTGTTAATATCCTTCACAGGGTCTTGATTTTTTATAGCCAAATTGGGTTCTGAGCCGCGAACCACCGGCTTTTGGTCCATCGCTTTTGTTAGTAAATTTGCTAAAGAGTCTGAACTCATTCGGTTATTTACATTTGGGTGCCCGTTCAACATTTGCAAGGCTGCTGCTTTTTTCAACAAATCGACACTCTTCAGTTCGCTGTTGGAATTAATGTTTGGCTGTATCCCAGAGTTTGCAGAAGAAAAGGAGTTCTTTTGGTATCTCAAACTTCCTAACGAACCAATAATATTATCATAACTCTTAGCCGGGGTCGAAGGATTGCTATTCGTTGTAGTTTCTATGTTATGTATGTTATTATGTATGGCCGGTGAAGAGGGATTCGATGCTACTTCATTAGTATTGTTCAACTGATTTTTGTAAACAAAACTGTTGTTGTTTGTAGCTCCACCTATTTGTAATGATAGCTTACGATTATTATTCATACCCGTATCGTTAATTGAATTCTTGTTAAATTTGTTCTCTTGTACTTTTATAGGTTCCGGTTCTTGGTACACCTGTTTCTTTTTCTCGACACATACATCGAATGACGTTTCGGTCGGGTTTTTTGCGGTCTGGTTCGTGACACCATTTTGGGATACTGATACAACTTGTCTGTCGTCGTTAATGATGTATATATTGCTGCCATTGCTGGTTTCAGTTACTTTTCCGTTTTCGAAAGTGATAACTGATCTGACTGGAGAATTTTGTACAAATACTTTGGTGTTAGTACCACCACCATTTTGTGTTATGGTATTAGTAGTAACTTTTAGTGTTATTGAATTGTTAGAGTTTGAACTTGCTAACATCGTTGTCGACGGGTTTTCACTCTTAGATCCAAGTGTTTTATGCAGTGGGGTTGCGATTTTTTTGGGTGTGGCTGGACAGTTTTTTGGAGAACTTTTCGGAGATATGTTTTTGCCGTTTTTTACTGTTTCACCGCCAACTATTGGTGGCTTTGACCTGTATTTGTGTAAGCTTTTTGGAGAACTTTGCAAGCTTTGTACTTTGACCAACGACTGTGCTCGGCTCAAGCCGGGTGCTCCGTGTGTGTTTGTGTGACTAGGTGAAGGTTTAAGGGTACGATCTGATATGTGTGACTCTAAGCTTGAGTGACCGCTACTGCCGCTAGTGTAATAATTTCTTTTTATCGGTGATAGTGGATCAGAATAGCCATTTTTTAGACCATTTCTAGGCGGTCGATGTGTAGTGTTGCTTTCAAGACTCGAGGGCCCACTTGTGGACATGATATGGTCTGAGTTGGAGCAGTCTCTTCTTAAACTGCCGTTTGGACTGTCCTTTAATTTTGGATCACTACATCGTTGTGGTGATCCGAAGTGATCTAAGATTGTTTTGTTAGTGGAGCTTCTGCTCAGGGTTGACCTCGGCAGACTTCCAGAACTTGGACTCGAGTGCCTGACTGGAGAATGGTCGTAGTGGGCGGAACCAGCAAGACCTGACTCGGTTGATAGGTGCCTCTTGTGCCTTCGTGGGAGTGTCGATGACCGATTACTTATTTCTGAACCGTCGTAGTAAGATGAGACGAAAGATGTTTGACTTTGCAATGATTCCTGAAATTATAAAAAGTTTAAAGTTAGAAAATGTAATTATTTTGAAGTTCAAAACTAAAAAAAGAACAAGTTTAATAACAATAATGCCAGAAAAAATGCCGGTTACCTTAGAATTAGTCTGCGTGGCAACACAGTGTAAGTGCACCGCCTTCGAGTTGAACCACTCAGTAGGCGGGAACTGGGCAGAAAATGTGCTCATCGCACGCGTCTGTTTGCTGCGACCGCTTCGTCTGAAGAGGCGGGACAGCAGAGACACTTTCTCTGAAAAGTTAAAAATGATAACATTGATTTAGGTACATCATTTTTAACTATTTAGGAATCTTGAAGACAAAGATTATGCAGCTTAAAGCAAAACTACAAAATATACAAGTACTGCAAATGTTTAAGGTGAGTTCGCTGTAAGACAAAGGAAAACAGTATCTTCTAGATGTATTTTTAAATAGTTACATGTTGCTAAATTTTAAATAATTCAAGTAAAGATATTAGTGCTAATTAACAAAACGAAATAAAATAAGTAGATGCTTGAAAATAAGCATGTGCTCAATATATGTAACATTGATATGGCATAGCATATTTACAAATGCGTAAAATTCTTTTGATCAAAGTTGTCGCTGAGGACTTATCTGTAAGTAAATCAGATATGTACCACTTAATCAAGTAAAACTAGCAACTTACTGGGTGATGCGGATTCTACGCTTGGCGGATAATCGGTGGATGAGGAGCTGTCAGTGGTATTAGCGTGCTTGTGATGGAGGCTGCGTGTGGAAGCGCACCGTTGCAGGTACTTGCTGGAGGAGCCGAAGATCCTGAGGGAGTGGCGGCGGTCCAGCGAGCGGGGGGCTGGGAACGAGGCGCTGCGGCGTTTGTTCGGCCGCCCGTACAGGATCTTGTCGTTGGGATTGCCTGGAAATAACAAAAATAATGTCATTATTTTTAGATCGAGCAGTACCTAGCGTGCCGTTGAAGAGGCAGAATTAAAGGGTTGTTTACAAAAACGACTTATCTGAATCGAATGCTATTTGACAGGAGATATAAAAAGAAAAATTTTTACTTAGCCAAGCCACATGTTCATGGATTATAAAAACATAGTAGTTAAAAAGTATACTATGTGTATTACGCAATGTAAATAATAATAAAGTTATTTATTAATCATAGATATTCTAGTGCCTATACTAATCAAAGATATATAGACGACCGATATGGCGTGGTTAGTTCTTAATGATACTTATCTTGGAACTAAAATAATTGATGTAATTGCCAGAAAGCATTTATTTATTAAAGATTGACAAAAAAAATCATCAGAATGTTAGTTATGTCTTTTTACTTTCTGTGTCACATACACTTCTTACTTTCTGTGTGTGCTGCAAAAGTATTCGTTTGTCGTACCTATTGATATTTGGCAAAAAAAATGCATTGTAGCAATTGAAACGAATACTTATCACTAGAAGTAATCCATCAAATATTTTACATCCTTTAATCAAGTCGCTTGCAGGAATGTATACCTACCTACATTACTCGCTATAGCGACATCACCATAAAAAAACTACTTTTATTAGCATTAGGTACATTTATAGCACCGGTTTCCTCCAAGATGTAAACTACTTAAATTAAGATATCCTCGTTACAATGTACAATGCAAATTCTGGATAACTGTGTTGGGACTCCTGCTATTAACATCACGATTTAGTGAAATCGTGGCAGGCAGCTGCTCTGAATTTGTTTCCATTTACGATTTTGTTTGCATTAACTGCACTTCAACTGTTTAGGCAGGAGAGATTTCGATGACGTGGACTCACTAATATATCAAGTAGCTTATGAGCAAACGGATCCAACAGGCTATATTTATTTCGGCTTGAATCACGCGTCCAAACTTGACGTTGGTAACTTAAGGGGAAGTTTAAAAAAATATGAATTTATTGTAAGTGTCTACAAGTAAAATAACTTTTTCTAAAATTGTGACTTTACTAAAGAGCTTCTTTACTGAGAGAAATTAATGTCAATGATGATATCTGATTAATGCCTGCCGAATACCTACCACAACGAATAAACAGTCGCTTTAAAAAGGTCGGCGATAGTCATATCAATGCAACGAAGTTGTTAATTCTTCTGGTATTATTTAACAGTTGTCTTTTCTATCTAAGCATCTAATTTAGCGATTGAAATATCTGTGGTGTGATATACATCTATTCTTTTTACTCGATTACATCTATCCTTCTAGCTTGTCAGTTAAATTACAGCTAGCTATATTTTTTTATTGTTTTGTACTATAGAAAACTTTCTCAGACACCTAAGATGGTTTGTTGTTACCTATCTCCATATCGGGCAATCCATGGATGACTAAAGAACATGAGATCGGCAGAGCCCACGAGGAGTAATTTAACGCCAAACTTGGTTGACAATCGTGACAGGCCGCAAGAGGCGCCGCGTCCATAATTCATGGCACCACGTGCGCGCGCGCAGGTGACGTGACGCACAAAGATGGCGCGCAGTTGGCCGCATAAATCAGCTGTGAACTTGACAGGATCTTATTCCTCTTGTAAACAAACATCGCGATCCGTTATTCGCGTTAGAATTAAATTTAGCGAGATGCCAAATGGTTTCAGATCAAGTCCAAAACAAAGAGTTCGATGCAGTTGAGAAAATGTGTCTGGAAATATCTTGTACTTTGCAACAGTCATTGTCATTAAATTCACTGTAAATTTGGTTAAAAAACTAAAAGAACTAAATGATCTTTTAGTTAATAGTTCCGTTGTGAGAGCATTAGGAAAACTAACTCAGAAAACGTCAATAAGGAAAATGTTCCTTATCCATATTTCTCATTGAATAAAACAGTTAGTTCAAATTTGCAAAGTGGTGTGAGTCCATCAGTTCACAAGGAAGCGCTCTCGGGCCCGCTATCTAAATATTTGGCCTGTCCCCGGACATGATAGAAATTCCAGGCTATTAAGATGCCGCCATCCTGCAGGCCGTTACACCACAATACAGAAATAAACCTGTATGTCGCACGCGCATAATTTTAGCACACCTTTGCAATATGCGGCGTGGAATGCTTTTGGGCGATTCGCGGAATCGAATATCATAAACACATGTGTACAGTCAGCTGCAATAAAATTAACACACGTTTGTTCCCCAGTTAATGTAGTAAGATCGAAATTTGAATGCATTTATGTGGAAATTCTTGCACGTAACTGTACCTCAATGTGAAGATGCTGATTAAAAGCATTCAATGTTAAGTGAATTTGGTTTAACAGGCCGTTAGGTTTAACGCGTCCTCTTATTGTGGCCATGACACTCTTCTACCACTGTTTTGCGGTAAGCCGCAGATAATGAGAATTAAACTCAGAGGTTAACAACTTTAACAGTGAAAGGCGTTATATTTGATTGCCTTTCAGACGAAATAAAATTCAATAGCAAGAAAGCTCCGTACCACATTCATTTATGTATTTGGCTTATATCTATTTTATTTATTGCCTTTCTTTACACATCACATATTGCAATTGATTAATGTCAATGGCTGTGGATGATATTATGGTTCCAGATAGAATTTTGTTAAAGATGATTATTGTATGAATAAGAAGAGTTTTATTAACAGCGCGTTAGTTTTATAGTAAGGCCTAAATTTATTAATTAATTAGGCCCCACTTTTTAGACAATGCACCTACAGACGATTTTTAATAATGTTAGGTTTCAAAAATACTAGGTACTCAGAGTAAAAACTTTGGGCAGAAGTAGAATAAGATAAATGCTGCTTAGGTTTATTCTACTAATAATTTTAAACTATAGAAGCTGCAAATTTGTAACAAAATAGAATTTAAAAAATTGTACCAAATCTGAAATCGAATTATTTAATTTTAACAAATGTGGGTATTACAAATGTACTTTTTTGTTATTTTGGGTCTCTACTAATTTCTCTAGTACGTAACAGTCAAGTGCATCTGTCCCAAACCTACAAGGTGTTGCGGCTAATAAATCGCTAGATCAACGTATTTAAGCGCATGTAAAATGTTTTATGCATGCGCCTGCGCAGGCATCTAACAAGCATCTCCTAAGTGCATTTACTATCTTGATTGAAAGGTCCTGCCAAAGAAAGCTAGTCATGATCGGTTATCATCTTAGGATGTTGCGCGGGAGCAGGGATGGGGATCCATTGACAAGCGTGTCAGAAATAATAAATAATATTTTTTTTACAATTACACCACTTATTTAGTTTCAATATAAATATCATTAAGAACTTGTTTAATGGATATTAAATAACGAATAAACATACATAAATACTTCTTTACCCAGATATAATTTTAAAAAAATCGGTCCGGCATTTTATAATAACTTCAGATAGGACTTTTTGGCGGGAAAATGAAGCGTCATGTCTGCAGTTTTGTTTTATTTTCTAAAATTTGTGATATTTCTAACATTAATGTTTAATAACGGTGGACCATTTATCATCTTTATAACCACTCATTCTCATTTACTATAATTTATATGATATTAATATATCTCTAATTTGACACTGGCTAAATGTGCAAACCGCACGAAGCCATTATTTAAAAGAAGAAGAAGAACTTCAGATAGGTACAGATTTCCTTATCGTAAAGTACCTACTACATTCTTCTTCGACATTATACTTGTACTGGGAATTTAAATTAATATAATATAAATATAATAGATAATAATATCTTATTTATGAAACGCTAACTATTTGTAAGAATGGTTTTATTTTTTAAGTTTACTTTCTTTAACATGTTTGACATACATTTACACCCTTTTTTATTGATTATACCATTATTTGAACTTTGTTCATTATAGACTGAGCTCAATTAACCCTTATTACCCCATAGGCTTTAAAGATGACGAAAAAGAAGAGAAGAGAAATATTATGGAAATTGTAAAAGAACTATATGTAAATTAGGATTAATAGATGCCCAATAAAACTATGGTCATCAGACATTTTTATTATTTCTAACAAAAGATCAAATCACGTGTAAGGTTTTATCAGACAATTCTTAATAGTACCTGCATTAAAATATAACAATAGAATCTTATGTTAAATAGATTTATAAAAAAGTTTCGCCATCTCTGAACACCATCGACATGCCTTCGAGTTTTGTTCTACTCTTATTATTTTCTGGACGCAAGCAGAGCTGTGTACATATTTGCAAACGTTTACTTTGAAGAAAAGCCTTGTCTATCGTGTACTAGTAAGGCTGCTTTTGCTATCTGTTGGGAACATAGTAATTTATCGATGGGCAGTTGAGATATCAATGGTAGCAACATGATGCAGCCGCTCTCCAGGTCAAATGCTCGGTCTTACTTTGTTATGATTATTCCATCGACGTATAAGTAACTATTTACTGTTAGGACGCTGCAAGTTTCGCTGCAGATCAAATCTCTTAGATAAGCCGCTATAATATATTGTAGTCGGCGATGTAAGGGCTTATTTCTCCAACAAATATCAGCTTACATGTTGATACTGTTTATTGAACTACCTATCGAGTTTCTATTGACATAGATTTCAACATTTGTATTAGTATTTCATTTCGAAAGTTGCATTTGATCTAATTGGCTGTCTAGAAGTAATCAAATCATTTTTTGATTACAATAACGAAATAAATACTTCCTAACTTGAGTGACTTTCACAAGTGCTTCCTAGCAAAGCACAGACTAACCAATAATTTTTGATTTTATTATGCGGGTAGTTTTTTATTTCTGTACTACTTTTACCCAAATTTTCTCAACAATAAAGACAGATGCGTCTAAATTGACATGAGATATTCTAAGCTTGTGGAAGCAATTTATCAAGTGGCTTCTCAGTAGCTCTAATCCTTCATTAGCGTTCCAACTTACACTGACCTTAAACGTAGGCGAGAAATTTGCGGAATCTTAAAGACTCTTAGTGGATTAGGGTTCGTCTGAAGTAGCACTTAATCAGCAGGGATCTTCAGGGATAGTATTCAGCTTTACGAGCCTCTAGAGTATTCAGTTCTTGTAAATTGACAATTTTAATTCATAGAAAATAAACATAAAAAAAATACGAAATGATATAGGTATTTAAAATATCAAACCTATCTACGTCAACTATGCTATGTATAAACTATATGATGTAATTAATCGATTTCTTTGTAGAAAAATTTCAGGATTGTGCTGAACAATATTTTAAGATAATTTAAAATATATAGTTTTGAGAAACAATATAAGATTCTCAGAAAGTGCCTGCTTCCTGTTTTCAGACAACTTACTCAGAAAATCCTATAAATCTTTAAGCAGGTAGGTAATTTTTTTGGGAGCTTACTTACCTACATATAAATAATAAATTATATTTTCCAACAGTACTTATATGTAATATACCTTTTTTTTTTATCTAAAGAATTATCAAAATATATTTGCTATTTATGTACCTAAGAAGTATATTATAAATATATATAAAATAAATATGACTTATATTGGTTCTCTTTTCATTTTTTAACATAATTTTTCACCGTGTATGTTGAACACATGAATTGTGTTCGTCTTTTGATGAATATCTATTTTATTTATACTTTACTCTGTAGTCTGAAAAAGCTAGTCATTGTAATTGATATACATAGATGCAAAAATTAATTAAAACCGTAATAACTTGACGAGATTCAAGTCTGATTCTTCTCCACTAACGCTCTTGCCAGCAGTGAATGGGCTCGTTAGTTTATAGAGCCTAAATTAAATCAAGCATTTTTAATTTTCCATTAACTTTTTGAAGTTCCAAACTCAATACAGCATTTTTTCATAATTTTTATTCCCCCGTTGCAATTTTTTAAGAATTAAAAATTTCATACGGACCCCTCAACAAAATGCACCATCAAATTTATTCCAATACGTTTCTTGCCCTCTTGTTTTTTTGTGGGACCAGTTGTCAACATACCGAGATGTCAGTGGTGTGCAGGATCCTGGCCATGTACGGGCTGAGCTATTGCATCCGTATGTGTTAGTACAAATTGTCTTTAGGTCGAGCTGGGCCCAGCACGGCTGTCGTAAAAACTGGGCCCATATTGCTGGCGGAATAAGGGAAGGACACGATAACAACGACATTAAATTTTTTGTTATGTTAATGAATGAAAGTGGCACGTTGTACATAATTAAAAACTTCCAAGTGTTTATAAATCATCATATCAGCCTAATTAAATTCACTGCTAAAAATTAGCCTCCCAAATAGATTACACTCTATCAGGGGTAATTACCACGCTCTGGGGGCCTACCGCCGAATTCGATGGATTACCGGTAATCCATCTAGATCAAACTTTGTTTTGCGTTCATTAATCCGTACTGGGGAATCTGCCGACAGCCACCTCTCATTCATGACCTTCAGTCCGTGACAGACCAATAGATAAATGGAATGGAGAACGCCATTTTGTTTCGATTTCCATGAGTTCGGCGGTACGACAGAATCAATTCGAAATCCATTTTGCCTTATTATCGATTGCCATCGAACTCGGCGGTAGGCCCCCTGGGTAGGCAGGTTGGTGATCGCAGTTCCAGCCAGTACGCAGGATGACGCTGTTAAAACGCGTGGCACGTGTTAGTGTTATATTAATATTCATTACACAATCTCTTCATAATACTTATCTTGGAACTAAACAAATTAGTGTGATTGTTGAAGATAATCATTTATTTGTTCATTAATTTGCTTGGTTTCCCAATCACAAACCTAGAGCACTTGACAACGTTTTGTCTGCCCTTGAGACATCTAAGATTGTATTTACAAATGAAAAAAAAACATTATTCAAACAACATATGTAATATTCACCCTCTAGTATACAGATATTAACAACCATGGCTTGGGACTGAAGTGCGCAGCATAAAATGTCTGAGAATATTTATTACATTAAAAAAATATATCCCTCGCTCAGCTTATGTCGAGGCACACAGAGCCACGACACTGGTATTCTGCGGATGCCATTTTAAACCCGTTTAAGTAATAGTTTTCTTAGTGACCTAGGATGTCTAGGTCACTACAATTCATTCTATCGTTAGCTTTCTATCAAAAACAATTGTAAACGATTTTTTCACTAAGTTCATGTTTTCTCTTGATTTGTATTACTTTCTTCTATTATAGCGATTATTGTTATTATTATTCTCAAGTTACGCGATTATTTTTAAAGCGCAATATAAGTTACTGAAGTACGAAATACAAAATAATTTCTTTGCCCAAACATGTGTAACAAAATATGGTATTACAATAGTCTTTCGACCAAGTCTCAACATATTTACCATTTTGTGGTATGCAAATGTCAGTTTTATGATAAGTATAAACGCAAATTCCTAAGAAGGTTAATGTTTAGGAGAAGCGACCACAGAAACTGTAAATCTTTGATATTGTAGGGACGAAACCGCAGACAAAGACATCTAACTAAAATGATACTGCCTATTGTTAAAGTATATCTTCATGTAAGGCATACTTTTAACCCAAATTTGATATGAGTAGCTTGTTAAGCAATCAAAATTGAGGAGTGACTGAAAGTAATATCAATAAATACATTCTTAAAAGACACCTGCACAAGATATATATACATACATACATACATAATGTCACGCCTATTTCCCGTAGGGGTAGGCAGATATCAAATCCTCCCACTTGCTACGATCTAAGCACACACTCTTGGATAGATATTCATGTTTTAAATAGGTATTTAAAAATAAATAAATAAAACTTTATTATGTACTAGTAGTGATATGTGTACTTGTTTTAAATTTAAAATAAACTGTATTAGACGAGAACTCTCTTTTACCGTGCAAATATACATAGGAAAACACCCAGACCAGAACAAATATTTATGTTCATGCACACACAGATTTGTCCTGCGTGGGAATTGAACCCACGACCTTAGGAGCGGAGAGCGGGTATTCTCGCCACCACGCCATATCAGTCGTCAAACTAAATTAAACCATGTATTTTTTTGCTAACATAGGTAATAAGATCAGCAATTAATATTGATACTGTTGCCATGTTCGTATTTTGTTTAAATCTAACTCACGAATATTAATGGATGTAACGACTTCCCCATGATATAAAACTGATGAAGATCTAAAACAACTATAATAAGATAGATCACATTCATCTCCAATCAGAAAGTAAACACTAACCATACAAATGCACTTATTTCAGTATGATTTATGTTGCAACAGAAAAAAACGAGAAGTGCAGCGCATTCCGGAGTGTGACCCAATTCAGTAATGCATCCGCCGCACCAAAATAGAGAACGCACCAAAAGCAGCTCGCTTCATTATGAATGACGTTGATTGGTCTCGTTTGAGCTGCCAACACGTGATAGAAAAGTTTTTTATTTTAAAAGGTGTCAAGTAAAAATAGACTGTATGTTGAAGGTAAGTGATACGACTGCCCATATTAACTACCTACCAACATTGCACTGAACCTACCTAACAATTTACAAGCCAGTCGGTTAAGATATATAATAAAATAAACAGAATACTAGACATATACTCAAAATCGTTGTCAGAGTGTAAAAAAAAAGCAACAGCATATTTAAAGACCCTAACTTACACGCAAACGGAAGAAATATTATCCTCCACTACCTAACTAGTCACACGGAAACTCAGTCACACACACACACCCACGAATACGCATACACACACACACACAAACACACACACACGCACACGCACACGCCCTCAAATACAGATACACAACGCGCACAAGCACGTTCGAACAAAATAACCAATTTATTGTATTTATTACTTGCGCAGTACTCTTCATTTATTGTTTTTAATATATATATATATATATATAAAAATTAGTATTTATATTTGAAATACATACTTAATAATTATTATAAATCTAAGTCTGCTTACGTTCTTATATGTACCACAGCAAAGAGGGTACTCTTCTAACACAAGTTTTATTAAACTTAAAAGATGTAGTACCAACCCATGTAATACTAACCTTTGAACGACAATAAAGATTTGTTATTTATTTATGTTATTTATTATTTATAACATTGAAGCGCTCGTAGCTCTGCGGTGTTAGGTGGGTGGAAACGATCACCGAAGTATAGCAGAGTTTACAGAGGTCAGTCCTTGGATGGGTGACCGTTTGTGTGGCATTTAATATCAAGCGCTTCCGTGATCCGGAAGGCACGTTAAGCCGTTGGTCCCGGTTATCACTAAACTTGGTAGTCGTTAAGCCATGTTAGAGGCCTAATGGGCGGCTTGATAAATTCTAACAGTTGGACGCCATACACCTGCCTCCGCCAATCCGCACTGGGTCAGCGTGGTGGAGTATGACCCAATACCCTCACACCTTGATATGTGAGAGGAGGCTCGTGCTCAGTAGTGGGACGTTAATGGGCTGAGATGATGATGAACATCGCACTGCACTCTGCAACTTGATACATCATCATCATTATCACAGCTTATTACAGTCCCACTTCTGAACTTTAGCTCTCCTCTCACTAACCACGGGCAGATAGTGCCACTAACTGAACTAAAATAAGAGGACTTATAAAGTGACTTCAATAACTCTTACAGCTTACTACGGATGATAAGATTTGAAGCTCTCTCACTTTGATCTGTCAGAGAAGACATGAGCACAGACATGGCATGTCATTGGTCAAAGATGATAGGAAGAAGAAATTAGAATATTTAACACTACTGTGGTATCGACTCACGAACTCTGGGTTGCGAAGGTCAGACGGCAGTCGCTCCACATATAAACTGAAATTCAGTCAAATCTGGTTGAACCAGTGAGCAAACCCTGGGCCCTAAGCTTAAGTCTAGGACAACCGGGATAATGCTAAGATATAAGATGATGACAGTGGTACCGACTCAAGAGTTTTTTTTAGTAAAGAAAACTTGGATAAGATAACCTTACTATTTATATCTAAGATTTTTTTTCAAATTTCAAGTCACGAGGTTCTGGGTAATTATTTTAAATGTGACTCCTGATTTTTCCTAAAGTTCAGTATCTGATGCAGTCCACAATAATAAAGGCGTTTCATACAGAGTAATAAGCTTGATAACTTGCGCAGTCAGTTAAGAAGGTCTGCATTATTGCTTATCCAAGAACCCAGGGCTTTATGAGCAAGGAAACAAATGAATACCAAATCTGGGTATATTCTAGTCTCCTTTCTACCGGCAGTCGTGTGCCACCTCCCAGATTAAATAACTTCAGCGTGCTTTAGCAAAGCATGAACGTAAGTAATTATAATGTGAAATTAACATGTTAATTGCTACAAGATTCCTACGTTTGCCATTAGCCATTGGTTATGGCCTGCAAGCATGGAAACTAGATTATTGTAATTAATAACTAAGTATCTTAATCCGTTAAATCCAATTTATCGGCTATTATAGAATATGGCTTCCTGATGGGAGGGGAGCATGGAATATGAATGATGTAATCTAAAATAATTTATTGATTCAGGCGTTACTTTGCGGAAATCCATTCCAGAGAGAACTCTCGTTTCAGCGTTGGTCGTGAAGACATCGTTGTTCTGAGGCTCCCATTTTACCTAAAAATGCCCTGTGTAAGGGCGAAACACGTGTCGAGTTGAACAGTTTCTCGATTTTTCGGGAAATTATAGTAGCGCGGGAATTGTTACAAAGATATTTTTAATCCATCACTTGCTTATGATGTAATCTACTTTTGCAGAATTTATAGGAAACAGTAGACATATTGTTCAAATATTGTTATACATTGTTTAAATCTGCTATGACAAGCATGATGCTACCGCATGCCGTGTATATAATAATATGTGCCGTTAGGTATCGGCCTAAATCTCATGGGGAGTCGTAAGAGTCGACGAAGAGAAATCTAACCGGATGATGGGCAGCAGCGTCATCCTGCGTATTGGCTTGTACTGCGATCACCAACCCGCCTGCCCAGTTTGGTGATAATGGGTTTATGAGTCCAAGGTTTAGCTGTGGACTCATAAGGCTGATATGATGAAGCATAAAGCTGTTGGTAATTATAATTGGTTTCAATTTCAACATATTGTTTTTTCTTACTTTGATGTAATATTTTTCCTTTTTGCCTGAGTGGTATTAGACGGTTAGATCACCGCTGCTTGTTCATAGAAGTTAATTCAAGGACAGGTGATTAATTATGTGGTAATATTTTTTTGATTCAGGCGTTACTTTGCGGAAATCCATTGTAAGCAAGTGATGGATTAAAAATATCTTTGTAACAATTCCCGCGCTACTATCTCTCGTTTCAGCGTTGGTCGTGAAGACATCGTTGTTCTGAGGCTTCTATCTTACCTGAAGATGCCCTGTGTAAGGGCGAAACACGTGTCGTGTTGAATAATTTCTCGATTTTTCGGGAAATTATAGTAGCGCGGGAATTGTTACAAAGATATTTTTAATCGAATGCTTCACTAAGCAGTCGGTTGAAAATCTTACACAATTTAGATGATAATTAATAAATAAAAAAATAATATAAAGATAAGCAGGCGAAGTAGCGAACGTGAAGAAGTATAGTTACATTTAGTTATTAAGTAAACAAATAAATTATTAACCCTAAGGAACCCTCTCACCTTCGTTCGCGAGAGGAGACCTGTGCTCAGGAGTACGATGAACATCCTCAGATTATGCTCATGATGACATATAGCAAAATGTATCCCTTGTCATATTTAAGTAGTAGTCAATTGGATTACTAAGTAAAACGAATTACTTAAACATTTGGAGAAACTCTAACCCATAATGGGGAGTCCTACCCATAATGGGGTAATATTACAAGGAAGTGAGGTAGCTAAAAATATTTATAATCTTTTAGAGCAAACAAGTTATGATAAAATTCTTGTGACATATCGGAGATATATTTTTCCGTTGTCATGTTTAATGTTCAAAAGGTGGAGCTGTTTGGAAGCAGGAAATGAAAACTTCTTCCTCCACTTTGTTCTGCAGATAGCTTTACTCAAATAGACATGCCGAGATTTTTTATTGGTATGTGGTTTGAATGTGTTATTTGTTTTATATTTGAAATATTACAAATTAACAGCTGCTTCTGACATCGCTTACTTCTTCGAAATAAAATATAACTATTTTATATATATATATTTCGACGACCGATATGGCGTGGAGGTTAATATACCTGCATTTCACTCCAGAGGTCGTGGGTTCGATTCCCACACAGGACAAATCTTTGTGTGCATGATTATGAATATTTGTTGTGGTCTGGGTGTTTTCTATGTATATTAAGTATATATTTACAAAAAAAGAAAGTATTTAAGTATGTTTATTCGTTCTTCAGTATCCATAACACAAGTTCTTCGTGATACTTATCTTGGAACTAAATAATTGGTGTGACTGTCAGAGAATATTTATTAACTATCTCAGCCCATTAATGTACCAATAGGCAATGAGCAGCATGATAAAACAGTAACAATCATAAAAAACAAAACACATAACATAAGTAAAATAAAAAAGGATAAATAAAGAGTTTTACGTGTGCTGTAGCATGTCTTGTATTTAACCATATTCATAAAAATACATTAATGATTCAATTTAAGTAAAATTAAAACACCTGTTGATCCAAATGAGACCTTCCAAAAAGCATTAGATATGAGCGTTTGATCATGATAATGTACTTATGATTACGATGTCAACCATTCATCACAGTAATCTCTGACATTGATCGACAGATCCGACCTTACATGAAGTCATTTAAGAAAATGATTGTCAATTTTGATACGAATGTAACCTTGAATGTGTCTTCCTATGTAACGACTTAGTAAGTTAGGTAACCCTGGACTTGAGGTATATTGAAGTTGTCCAAACTCATTTCGAGGTCGAGGTCATATGTCTTCTAAATCAAACCACAGTCAGTTTATAAGATCAGAGGATTTTTTAACGCCCAAGGCAAACAGAAGAGTGATTTAATTCAAAAAATACTTTCAAATAATATTGTGGCCCAAAAAAGTTCTCATTTCAATCGATTAAATTTTACGTGTGTATTCAATTCTACACACAACACTCCCAATCCCAGCTCTTTTCCACGAGATGGCGTCCAACCGTGGCAACGGTCTACCTTTATCACCTCAGTTCATAAACGTCTTACTACGTACAGTTCATAACATCTTACTATTGGGCACAGGCCTTTACTTAAAAAGTGTTCAGTAAATTCGCCTTAAGCATTCAATGTGGATTGGCGGAGTCAGGTTTGTAACGTTCTACTATTAGAATAATGTTACGCATCTTACTCAAGATTTATCGTAACAAAAACAAACATTAAAGTGCGTTAGTCCGTCAACTAATCAACAGAAAACTTGTGATTTTCTTCACCTTAAAAAGTTTCATAAACTCCGTAAACGTAATTGCGGAAATAAATTTAGATAAAAATACATACCTACCTACCAGAGTGCTTAAAGACAGTCATCATCGAAAATTACCTTTTAAGTAGATTGTATTGTCTTGTGGACGTTTAGCTAACGAATCGACAAGGACGCCCGTTTAATTTCACACCACTAAGTGTAATTACAGACGTACTTAGTGTGTAAAATTGGGCAGCAGACCTGCCACTTGGAACACTTTTTGCTAACACTTAACAAAAGATTCTTTGACAAAATCAAATTTTTTCTTACAGCTTATTGGACATCAGTAATCACATCATTTACAAAATATCTCTAATTTGTGCCGAGATGATGAAAATTAATCATAAAATTTCGACATTTGACCTTACCGCGATACTGTGTTGATTAAGTAGTTTAGTTGACAAATGTTAGACGCTGCTGCAAAAATAATTAGATATCTAAATATTTGACTAGAAAAATGTAAAGTTGCAAATATTTCGAGTAAATTAGTAATATAGCGAGAATTGCGCTATTGGTTTGTACGTTATCAGTCTCTCTTATCTCTTACAAACATTAATGAAGGGGTATTCATGTCATACTCCTTTCCACTTGGCAGAATGTTTCATGCAGAACTTGTTACTTAGCCAAACAACTTTATCGTATTGTAGTTACTGGAACAAATGGCTTAAACATGCAGTGACTTCTGAAGAACATATTTACGTACGTTTATATGAAATTTTATAGAAAGAGTACCGAAATCAAAGCAGCTGCACATATCGATCGTTTTTGTAATTGTATTGTTTAAATTTGTTTTATTTTTGTTTATTTTTTATTTTTTGAACGTTTATTAATTGTTGACATGATTTTGATGTATAATGTACCCACTCACTAACTGCAACATTATTGTCATATTTGTACACCAGTTATGGTAATACATGTTGAAACTATGTACTTTATATCTTAACATCAAATAAGCATTAATATGTATGCTTTATTATTACCACCTCATGTTTGGACAAATAAATGAATCTTTATCTTATTTTTATACAAAACAGTGCCGTTGCGGTAGAATGCACACTTTCGCAGCGTACTACATATAACACTTTCATTGAACTGTCAACGTACAGTTGAAATCACGGGTTTAGATAAAATTTGGCATATATATTTGGTATCATCATTTCAGCCATATGACGTCCACTACTGAACATAGGCCTCCGCAATAGATTTCCGCATTGCGCACACCTGAGTCACCTACATCCACTGGCTTCCCGCCGCCTTCAAAGTCAAAATCATTGAGTCAACTTTTGAAAGTCAAAATTACAAAACTTAAAAACTAGCGCGCTCATTCACTGCGGGCGGGAGCTTGAGCGTAAAAGAACGGACAAGAAACTGTGTTGATGATCGGCCTTGACCAGATTCTCGGTCCATCGTGTGGTATATTTGATATAGTTATAAGCTACTGTGTGCTATTGTTTGCTGCTTGTGTCCAATCCAATCCAATCGAAAACCATAGGAAGGAAGTATAAGTACACTGTTATCCACGCCATTTCGGTCGTCGACACCGATGACTGTCATTATCTGTTCTTAATATTATCAATTATTACATGTCATGTCAATCCCTCTCTTCTTAGTTGGTGTTGGGGCTCAGTATTGGAACGATAGTTGATGATGTGCCATGGTAAAAAATAAAACTTCCAATATCAAACGGCATCTCTTTTCATTTGTGTAATTCATCTTAATCCCTTACGGTCGATTTAACACATGATTCAACCAATACTTCTCTGCAAGGAGAAAGAAACCATATTTCCAATAGACTAGCAGCTATTTTCTAACAGATCTACACACGCTATTGGTTCTAACGAGAATCTTGCAGTCATCGTTGCAAATTATAAAATAATCATATGAACTTTCCATTTTTGTACACTTTTCTATTTTGGTACACATTCCATATAGAAATGCCATTTTCCATATAAATTATACACGTTTTCATATGTATAAATTCTATATTCATTTACCTTATTTTAGCCATGTTTAAAAATAATTATTATATTTAATAATATTTTAAACAGATAAGTCAGTCAAATATCAGTCAAATGTGATATACATGCAAGTTTATAAGATTATAATTTCTTTAAAATTCCTTTGAATTCAAATTCAATCATTGTGAGCATACAAAAGATCTTGTAGCTTCTTCTATTTACGCTAATATTTAACATACTAAATATATCACATTTTGCGAATTAAATCTAAAGCGAATTTTTAAATGTTGACTAAGATGCAATGTTAAGGGGGTTCAAAGAAAAAACTGAAGATCGTGTGCGCGAAGTCATGGGACACGGTATTAGGAATCTCAGATACAATATGTACAGATACAGATAAAGTACTTAATCAATCAAATACAAAAAAAATTAGAGAAAGGGCAGGTTAAAAGTACCCTAAGCCGACGGGCGTGTATGAAGAGGTTAATGAGTGTGAATGAAGCTAAAAGTGTGTGCCAAGATCGTAGCAAGTGGAAGGATGTGATCTCTGCCTACCCCTACGGGAAAGAGGCGTGACATTATGTATGTACTTAATCAATTAACGAATAAGCTATCAATAACACGCTGTGCCGAGCTAAAATCCGCAGTGAACCTTACAAACTGACATTACTCGAATCATATTATCGCTTAAATCCTCTAACCTATCCACATGTCTAGTAAAAATGACTATTGTTGCAAAAGAAGGAAGCATTATAATGACAGCTAATGTCAAACTTCATGCCGAAGATATAATAGCAACCGTGCCTGAGAACGACGATAATAAAAATAATACCTACAAGCAAAGTGTTAAGGAAACTAGTAGAACACGCGACGTGACGTAACGTTGCACCAAAACTGGAATTGAATTAGCCCAGTTCCCTGCGAAACTAGGCCTCAGGTAATACCAGGAATCTCATTAATTGAGGAATTTTCTGGTTGCACCAAATAAGGCACATGTTTCTATGATTAGAACTCTGACGGTGACAGTTTAATCAGAATTAACACAGGCAAAGTGTTTAGTATTCAGAGGTGTGGTTTGATTAATATTATAATATAAGGGTAAAAGTAATAAAACATTATATTGCGGTAATATATTATTAAATTTTATGAAATATAGAACCTTCGAAGGTTTGATCACTGGACTTGATCGCTCGACCTAATCTTTCGAGAAAATTGTGTTAATATGTGTACTTATTACATGTTAGTATGAGTACAATCTTTTAATAGTTTTATATTGCAAACATTAACACCGGTAATAGATAAATTAATTTCATTGACGGCAATTTAAATAAACTTTGCAGACATGGACAAATATATCTCTCTCTCTTATTTTAGTAAAATGCAATTTAGTTATGATAATGCCGCGTTGGGTGTTCTTGATCTTATTTATTTCTAAAACTCAGATGTTTTTTAAACTTCAAGACGAGTAATAAAACGAGTTTCTTGAATAACTTATCCAGAAACTTAAGGAGAACTATAATTATATGTACGTAGATCTGTTCAACACATAATTTAGGCGATTTCAAAACTTGGTATGGCTATTTTCTTAAACATGGGGACGAAAATAATGTTTGTTAATATTATATGCAATAGAGCTGCCCCTTATGTGAAATAGTGCCATTTAAGAAAACAATTGTCGGTGTACTTCCATCGTTGCCTGAAGTCTTCAGATTTTAATTTCATACTACCAGCAATTTTAATATTTACAATACCAACTTAACAGTATTGCAGAAGCGCTATTATCTGCCAGCATATTAGATTACATTGCATCGTTTGAACCCTAGGCATCTTCTTCCTTGAGGATATGTTCGAAAGCGTAATATCCTCAAGAAGGAACATAGATAGTTTTTAGCCATTAAAAGTCTGATAGACCCGTCTGCTCTACGGCGAGAGACAGTGATTTGATGAAGTTTCATCTGATAAAAAGGCCTCTTCTATCACCCATAGAGCTATCACCAAGAATACTTCGCTTTATTAAACCCACTGCTAAACAAGACCTCAAGTAAAGAGAAGACTTTTCCTGATTTTGTAACAAATTTCTATGTCCAAATGACACACCCGAGCTTTCCTGCGTGCACTAATGGAGCGCATTGCATTTCGAAATGTTTATATGTAAATTCCTACAATGTTCACAAAGCAGGAACAGATCTGTGGTGCGCCGCATTCTGTGTATACTTTATGTGGCCTATCGCATTACCGCGTTTCAAGACGTTAAGTCCATTACTTGATCTGTGCACTACCCGAGTCATTTCTCTCGTTCATTATAATACCACGTTTCCTAACAAGGAGTTTCTACTATAGATCAATATACCTACGACCTTTTTACTTTGTGACGTTAAAATGTCTTTATAACTATCTAATGCTTTAATCACTACATAGTTTTAAGTCGCTTCGCGCTGTCTGATCTTTGAAACTGTACAATGGATTTTGATAAGGATTTTTTTTTAGATAATTAATAAATTTCGTTTTAAGAAACATTGCTATCAGATAGTAAAATCTCAAACCTTATAGGTACCGCGATTAGGCCTCCAATCATTGTATCGTATTGTTCGTTTATATCTAGTACTAATTATATGTATCTATGATTTTTGTTTTCTCTTTTGCAATATGTTCCTTTTAGTTATATTATAGATAATCTTAAATTACTATACAAGTTTGCTTAAATGTAGTTAATTTGTGGATAACGGTGCTGGTATTACAATAACGTAAGTATGGTAAAAATAGTTTTTAAGATATGTTGTAAATGCTGTTTGTTGTGTAAAAAAAGTGATTCCAGAGGAACTTTTATATATAGACCACGCGGCGGCTAGTGAAATTTAAATACCTCAATCAAAGATATTACAATGTGCCATTAATGCAAAAAGAATGACAAAAAGGTATCATAGATATTCCGTGAAGTGGCAGTCGGCGAGAAACAGGATGCAATAGAAATATAACAATATGCAATAAAACAATAAGTTATTTTAATATTAAAAATAGACACATACATTTTGTTTACCTATATATTAGAGCCTTATGCTATAAACCATTATTACAAATATCATTCAGTTCAATCATATTTTGTTATTATAAATCATAAAAATAAAAGTTGATGTGACACTTTTTATCAAAACAAATAATATACAAAACAGTTTTAATTAAATATCCTATAAATTATCCCCAATTTAAGTCTGTCTACTAATTTAAATAAAGCTTATTCTTAACTAGTTTTTATTATTCGAGAGAACTTGTTGCAACAAGAAAGAGACAAAACATGTTAATCTTCCAAGTCGATGAACACATAGATCATAACACGCATTAGGTACGTCAAGACACGATGCAAAAAAGATAAATGGCGTATCACGTTTTCCAATACGTACAAAAACCATAAGGTTCTCTGGCATCCAGGTTGATGTCCTATTAATTCTACTATTATTGTGAGAGTTTGTGTTTTTGTAGCGAAACTTGTCTGATAAGATTTTCTACGGCGCAAAAAGTTTTGGAAATCTTCCGAGAAATGTCATATCACTCTTATCGTTGCGCGTTGGGTAAAAGGTGTTTAAATATTTTAAAATTTTGCATAATTGCGCATTGATTTGGCGTGATCATGGTTTTAAGCAATTCAATCAATACTCAGTTCGTGTCTAGAAGCAGAAAACTAGTTTATGTCTAGCTTAAATTTAGATTTACCGTTTCTTTATCTGTATAAATTTGTTTATCATAAATGTTTATCGCTGTGCTAAAAATTTTGAACGCTTTTCTTTAATTTTCATCCTCATAGTTTAATCAACATGATATAATTACAAGAACATTTTTATTTATATTATTAAAATTTTGTACTTCACCTGAGTAGTTAATAAACATTTAATTGTATTGTGGTATCTAACTGTTAATTTGCAAATGAGTAAAAATTATTTTTTTTAGCGGTTCGAAATTTTCTGTATTGAAATGACTTATCGGCTCAGCTGCTTTGCTATAATTTCTTATAATGAGGTAATGATATCCATATGTTTAGTGATTACATTTTATTATTATTAGGAACCTATGTATATTCCATTCCACTAGCTCAGTCGCTCTAGATACTATAATATATTTTATTAAATTTTGCCTGGTAATTGAAAATCCGTTTTTAGAGAAAGATTCAACAATTTATCGACCAGTCGCACATGAATTGGAACAAAGATCAATGAACAGATCTTTATATAGTGTAAGACTTCCAGATACACATGTGGCTCAGATAACTCAAGCTTCACAAGTCAGCTGGCGTTTGAGATGGTACATGTCTAGACCATTACATAGTGCTTATCTCAACTAGACTATTACAGGGTAAGCGCAAGACTGACAGAGTTGAGTTGTATTAATCTGTGTTATTAGGAAATTCTCATCTAACGCGGAATAACACTACTTTCCACGGTGGGTAAAACGGATTTATTGATGGTAGAAAACATGGATGGGAAATGAATAGTTGACATACATTTGTATGATGTCTTGTAGTGTTTCAAATGATTCTTATTTATTATCAGGTCCGTTTGCGCAGTAGAAGACTTAATACAAATAAACATTAACATTAATACTTAATATTAATTAAAATGTAACTATTTGTGTGCAAAGTGTAAAGAAGATAATCAAATTACCATCAAATTATACCAGTAATGTAAATAGAAGCAGTTCATTTTATTTACTAATAACACAATCATTCGTAGGAAAATTATACATTCGCAATTACGGGAAGACTGATGAGACGAGTGTTTTATCAGTCATTAATCACAATCAGTCTTTGCATACTTTTCGATTCACGCAAAGCAAGCAAACTAAATCTGAAGACATTGCTTGCTTGTTTTATTTAGCTCTTTAAATATAGGAATACAGAATCCTTACAAGATGACACAATCTTTAATGCTTAGCTATTAACATTAGGCAAACAATTTTTAAACTTCCATAGCCTTACGGATAATTTTCTCTAAGCCCTTGGTCACATTCGCCACGCGACACTTTCCAAAAACAAATATTCTCAGCTCCCTGTTGGAGAGTCGAGACTAATTGTGAACTGACGAAGACTTACCGTTCTCGCATAGGAAAGTGACAGGAAAAGACTACCAATAGCACTTTCCACTAGGTGCCGTTTAATTTGACAGTAATGATGTGTCATTAGCGAATCCCCATTCTCCGGCTCGCCGATTGATTTTATTTAATGGTTTCTCGGTGATTTCTTGTTTGCTTATGTCTCCATTGAGGCCCCAATAATGGCTTGATGATCTTCCATGAAGTGAGAGTAGTAAAAGTGGTTGTTCTCATGCCCGTAAATGATTCGTTGCAGTGTGTTTCATCTTGAAGAGATACAACGATAGTGAATGGAGTTTAGAGATCGAATTGTTATGATTTATAGGTTATTGGTTGAGTGCATAACTCAACTGTAATACAAGTAGCTTCAGCTTACCATGACGTGTTGAAGGTATTCAAACCTTTATTATAGATACAATGGTTTATGATCATACATAAAACTAAAAAAAATAGACTACAACAAATGGACAACTCTATAATTATTAAATAACATTACTAATTAAGATTAATATTATTAGTACATATTAAGATGTTAGCAGCCTCGCTTTCCCAAATTAAATCAATTTTTATTGAACTACAGATAGAACTATAGAAACAAGCAAAATTGACAAACTGAACAATTTTTAAAACTGGCAAAAAGTTTACTAAGCACCATCTGTCAATGTCAAATAATTTGTTATGAGAAATTGTTGCCATCGTGTTGATATTTTTTCTAACCGGGCCCTGGTCTTGCAGATCTAGATTAAATAAATAAAGAATGTAACAGTATTAGTCAAGTCTCTCACTTGTTACTGCTGTAGAAATGTAAAGTCATTCTTGCGTCACAGTGTTTCATAGCTAACTCGACTCATTTGTAAATAAGCAGTGTCAGATAGTTGGACAATATAATAGCTGTTTGCTACTCAGTTTGGAAGTTTTTGGAAGACATACTGCACACAAATACCTTAGAATTTTAACTAAGTATGTCATTATTATTTCAACCAGTTTCAAGTCTACTGCCAAACATAGGCCTCCCTCATAGTTTTCTGCGCTGATCAATTTTGTGCTGCTTGCATCTTCCGGCCAATTAAAACTAATATAAATACACCAATAAGAGGTACTTACATAAAGGCAGTAAAAACGCTTAAACGAAATAAAATATAACATTTTAGAAGATGCAATAATTATCGGGCTTGAAGAATCGAAATCTAGCAGACCCCGGGCCCGCAAAAGTAGTAATAAACAAGTGAGTATTTATTTTACATAATCAGCTAGATCTGAAACTGACTGTTGTTACCTAGACGTCCTCAGTCACAGACTGAGCTACCACCTCATGCATACTATATAATATTTGCGATAGTAACTCTGCCTGTTTGTCTCGCTTTCACGCAAAAACTACTGAACCAATTTAGACGACATTTGGTAGATAATAGTCTAGAGCGAAAATAGGTTGTAAGGGGTTTAGGGGATCAAAGTTTGTATTGAAAGTTGTTTTTGAATCTAGAAGCGTGAAACAGTTTTGTGAGTATTATAATTAGCTGTTATAAATATGATATTTAAATTTACCTAAACAAAATGAGTAATATAACGGAATTTCACACGGACGAAGTACTGGACGAACCACTAGCTTCAAACATGTTATTGATTTAACTGAATATTTAGAGCATGATAATTCTGATAGCATTTCAGAAACTAGACGATTTCTTGACAGACACGAACATAAAAACACGGTTCTGTACAGCTCCTCAAATAACGTTATTGCTGTCCGATGGTTGAATTGGTCATAATAGGCCTGGGCATTTTGTAACACATATATCATATTTTTTTATAAATCAATTGTCAACCGACTCTGTCCATGTTTATTCATCAGGAAATGTTATATTTTAAGGGTAAAATTCCTTATACCTTAAACAATAGTTGATTTGTTGCTACTATATAAGACATACCTATTGTACAATATTTGGCCATTTAACGTTTGGGCTACGAAGTCATCATATCCTAGCATTGTCCCGGTTGCCCTATACTTAAGCTTAGGGCCCAGGGTCTGCTCACTGGTTTAACCAGATTTGGCTGAATTTCAGTAATTTTTTTATTGATTCAGGCGTTACTTTGCGGAAATCAAGTTTGTTTTCTGTTTGTCTGTTTTCTATTTCCACTATACACATAAGCCTGAAACCTGGTTCAATTATAGAATGATGTTTCCCTCTGGGTTGCGAAGGTCAGACGGCAGTCGCTCCACGTAATAACGGAAATTCAAGCAAGGAATGAATTAAAAATATCTTTGTAACAATTCCCGCGCTACTATAATTTCCCAAAAAAACGAGAAACTATTCAACACGACACGTGTTTCTCTCGTTTCAGCGTTGGTCGTGAAGACATCGTTTGTCTGAGGCTCCTATCTTACCTGAAGATGCCTTGTGTAAGGGCGAAACACGTGTCGTGTTGAATAGTTTTTCGTTTTTTCGGGAAATTATAGTAGCGCGGGAATTGTTACAAAGATATTTTTAATCCATTCCTTGCTTGAATTTCAGTTATTACGTGGAGCGACTGCCGTCTGACCTCCGCAACCCAGAGGGAAACCTCATTCTATAATTGAACCAGGTTTCAGGCATATTTCATATTTATGAAATATTTTAAATGTGTTCTTACCTTTGAACAACGGAACCCATGTCATTATACGTTTATGAGATTGTTTATTATGTTATCGACTTAACTTGTTATTTGGAGCGTGACTACTTAAAGTAGAAATATTATAAAATAACGGACAATGTTGATAACACAACAGTATTTTGCTCTATGGCAAATTCTTTGTAATTTTAGACGTAATCACATTTTAAACTATAATTTGGTTTGATAGAATATTATAATTTACAGTTGTCTTATTTAACATTTAGCTGCCATCCATGGCGTCGTTCGCGTTATATACATTTACTTTGTTATTATTTGGGTATACAATATCGGCCAACGTCCCCTGGGCCAGAACTGGACCTCTTCAGGGATTCGCTCCTCCTACCTTCTTGTGCGACCAAGCGTAAGTGGTCGACTTCTCGGAGGGTTTATGGTTAGACAGCAGGGACCCCCTGCCCTCGCCGCCTAAGACCCTCCTGTTCCGCCCGCGTCGCCCTTCATAGTATCCCCCTCGGTAGTAAGTACTGAGGGCACCCAGAGTCGCCGGTCTGTGGGTGTTACCTTTCCCTGGCTCCTCCACCCTACCGAGAGTTACCCAGCCTCCCTACCAAGTTAAGGTACAGACCACTCGGGGGGGTTAGGAATATGTACATAATAACATTATCTAGCCAGTTAAAATCACGTCAAGATTGGATAAGGTGTTTTGATGATATGAGCCACAAAAAGAGCGTATTAGTTTTTAGTTCTTCTTCTCCTTCTTCTTTTAAATAACGGCTTCGTGCGGTTTGCACATTTAGCCAGTGTCAAGTTAGAGATATATTAATATCATATAAATTATAGTAAATGAGAATGAGTGGTGATAAAGATGATAAATGGTAAATGAGATCCCCTCCCCCTAAGCCCCTTGAGTCCTCAGTAAAGATGTGGGACTATACTGAGATCTCACATGGACTTCTTGAGAGAATTTGAAAAGTTATGTTGCACTGTTTTGTTTCATTTACTAACACTCATGGACGTTCACAAACACATAACGGTTAATAATCCACTGTTATTTATTACACATAAATGTTCAAAATATCACAAATTTTAGAAAATAAAACAAAACTGCAGACATGACGCTTCACTTTCCCGCCAAGAAGTCCTAGTTTTTAGTTATAATTATGACATTACTTTTATAAGCATGTAATAAAAAGCTCATGTTTTGACATTACAAACAAACATTGTACATTAAAACTCATTTGACTTTTCCTTCATGGTGGATTGCGTCCATACCTTAGGCTATCACTATCACCAGGGCAATTAAAAGAGGACAGTTTGTTTCCGATTTCTTCTTGTCTACAGAAAAAAAAAACGCTTTTGTTAGCTTTAGCAGTATTACGTTATCACGATTGATAAGTGGTCTATCGTAGTCAAATTAGAATGGTTTCATTTTATTTTCAATAAGACGATCCCCATGCGCGGTTGTGTTTATAATACGTCCTTTAAACATTTATGTACTTTACCCAAAAAAAGTACTTCATTAAGACTATTCGTTGTCTGGTCTGCCACTGCCATCGTCAAACAGATAAGGAATATTCCAGTGGTATAATTTAATTTATTACACTCATGCGCAGGGTACCGTAAACAAGTCAATTAAACCAAACCGTCGACTATGCTGGCCCACTGTTTTATAAAATACTGGATCGTCGTACCTTATTAAGATTTTCTAGAGTCAATATCACATTTTTTTGTCGCTCATGCCATTGGAGCTATAGCGACAAACTTACTCGAGTAATCTATTACATCCGTATAGCTAGAGTGGTAGAATTTAAAATGGATTAAGCCGAGTGTAGGTGCTTCGGTCAAGATCTATCGAGGCAGTTTCCTGTGCCCATGTAGACTTTCCACTGTTCTCCTTACTTACATATGACTTTTATTTTATGTTGTATTAGTACGTTTTGAATGGTACTCAATATCATTAGGTATTGTTAGCAAGTGATGAATTAATATATCTTTGTGATTTTTATAAGTGGAAATTTGTAATTAGCGTTAAGTTGTTTTATACTGTGTATTATAAATATAATAAGCTGTAAATTTTCCTAAAATAAATAAAATAAAATAAGTCTCGCGCAACTATAATTTTACGAAAACCTGCGCTGAAGCTGAGCTGAGACTCACTTGTTTTAGCGTTGGTCGTGAAGATCTCTGTTCTGACCTGTTCTGTTCTTATGATGGCCAGTGTAAGGGCAAAAGCATTGTGCGTTGTATTGTTTATTGTTGTTCATTAAAGTATGACATCATCTTACCATTATTGAGCACGGGCGCTCTCTTAGAAACCAAGGTAGGAGGGTCATCGACCCATTAATAGATAGGTCAGGTTTGAGTTACGTCCTTATACAGTCTTTCTATTTCTTACTGAGATCGAATCAATGTTAATCAAACGTTCAAAACACAAGCAGAATTACTAATTAATAAATCAATATCAATGCAATGCGCTTACAAGTAGGACAAGTATTCTTTGGACGATCTTCTTTTGTGATGTCCCAAAAATAGTCTTTTTTAAGTTATGTATATATTCCATTAAGCATGCGATATTATGCTTCACCACGTGGACCCAACTGCCCTAACTACTATCGCAAATAATAATACCAGGGGCTAACGTTTTAACGTGTCATCAAAAGAACAAAAATCAAATCAAATGACGCACAAGTGGGCACCCATCCACTGTAACCTTTGTAAACTTGGCTTAAACTTTGTGATTGTTTCATGGAGCTACTCGTATAGATAATTAGAAGCGTTAGAATAATATGAAAATGTAACACCTAAAAAGTCGCCTTAAATTACTCAAGACACCTTACATAAAATCTAAAATAAAATTAACATACATACATACATTCACCTGTTTCCCCGAAGGGGTAGGCAGAGGCATATTATACGCCCGCACTTCGCGAATATATAGTTGGTCCCACGTAATAGGTGGCGAGCTTATTGCCGCTTTTCGGGCACTATTATGTTCGCCAGAGCCTCGTCCGTTGATCGGCAGGTGCACTACTTGCAGGTGAGGTTAGCTTGGGCTCCTTAGGTCTTTGTAGGATCCCTATTCACCTCAAAAAGTAACACATACGATAAAACGTTAAAAACATCAAATCATATGACCTGTCTTCCAAAATGTATATAAAGCAAAACCAACTTTCCAGCCAAAAAAACTACATTCGAGTAGATACTTTTACATTTCACGTGTCCATAGTAGAAACAATGTAGTACGATATCTTCATACATATGCACCGAACAGGGTTTATATGTGGACGCTCAAACTTATGTGTAGTCCACGCACACAACGACAGAATTTACCGCTGCTAAAGGTCCACAAGTCGTTGTTACGCTGAGGTATAGATAGTTCAATCCACGATGATGCATGAATTGAGAAATATTGAACTCTATAGATTGGTGTTAAAAGCGTCGCCATGCGTCTTCGCGGAGTGAACTGGCTATACGAAATACCCCTCGCGTCCACGTACTTTCTAGTGCCGAGCTACCGCTTAACTGTGCCTTTTTTTTTTTTGACTATTGTAGCTACCTAGCTCTTGTCCGCTGTTAAAGGGCACGTTAGTTTTCAAGTTAAAGCATTATTGCAACACTTAACTGAAACATTATTGGCCACTCCACAACATAGTTCAGGTTTTATGTCGAACTCTTTTTGCATAAAAGCTATTTAACTTTGGAACTCCCTCCCTATTGATATTACGTTGGCAGAAAGCAAGCCTACTTTTAAAGGGTTGCTTAAAAATATTTTCTTGAGGAGTTATCATCTGATTGAGTCTACACATCATTATAACTATTAATTTTGTGTATAGGTATATGTAGTTTATTAATAACACATTTAATTCTATGTAAGATTATATGTTTTCTTATTCGTACTGCCTCATACCTTTCTGCTAACCCAAAGGTTAACTGGTAGAGAATGCTTTGCAGCATTAAGTTCGCCTTTTGTAAATTTTTATTTCAATTTGTGCGATAAAGTATAAACACTTATTTACCAATATAACACTTGGACTATAAGCAATAGCCCTACGTGTGTAGGCTGTTATCGCTCACTCGGTCTTCAAATTGACATACTTGTCTGTTTTTACTATGACATAACCATAGTGGGAGAATCTCAGCGTTTTTAATAACATTTCTCATAAAAATTTGTTTTCGTTATTATTTAAATATCACGGCCTTTAGCAGTTTATTGGGTTTCCGATATCGAACGGTCTCTTGTCGACGCGAATCGGTCGAGCTCTTATTTGGGAATAATAGGCCGTTTGTTATAAGGGCGTTTATAGACTGGCGTGAGGTACCAATGCCGTGCCGGTGAACTTAAATGATAAAGAAATTTTTTTTTTATTAAAATAAATATTTTCTGACAATTGCACTAATTATTATAGGTCCAAGATAAGTATCATTAAGAACTTATGGATAAACACACATAAATACTTTGTTTTGTAAATACTTAATTAGTATACATAGTATGGTTTATTCATTTGGATATTCATAGTTACGCAAAAATAACACAAAAATTAGTTTCGACTTTATTTATTTAATTGCCAAAAATTTCAAAATGCTAACGAAAAGATTTAAAACGCTCAGAAGATTAAATTAAACTTTTAAGTTAAATGAAGCGTCATTTCAGTGACACAATCTTATCGAATGGTCCGTTTGCAAAAGGGGGACTCTATCGGTCTCGCTGGGGACAGCGGGGCAGATTAACTGAAAGCGGGACTATCCCGCCCAAATCTGAACGTATGGTCACATTAGGTATTTGTGAGATGTCCAAGATTATTTTTATAGTAACAAAGGAGAGCAGGTATACCGACTGCCGCGCCATATCGGTTTTCAAAAAATATTTACGATTAAATAATATTTTTTTTACTTATACAAAATACTTTCCTTTTCTGAAAGGAGATATCTTATATCCACTACAATCTAGCCTATCTAAATACTAATTAGTAATTTATTGATTCAGGCGTTACTTTGCGAAAATCCATTGTATGCAAGTGATGGATTAAAAATATATTTGTTGCAACTCCCGCGCTACTATAATTTTCCGAAAAAACCGAGAAACTATTCAACACGACACGTGTTTCGCCCTTACACAGGGCATCTTCAGGTAAGATAGGAGCCTCAGAACAACGATGTCTTCACGACCAACGCTGAAACGACGTTGTTTACGATTAAGATTAAGAATGATCTTAGTTATAGTCTTATAGTGTCAGTGTAGTTATATTCTTATACTTGGCAGCGCTTACAGATTGTACTGTTTATTATTAAGACCATCTCTGTAACCATCATTCCTAAACATAGGCCTCTTCAATGGCACACCACTGAGCTCGATAATTCTAGGTCCTTTATAACAATGTGACATCCAAATGAATGAATATCTAATAAGCGCCTCTAATACTTTATTCTGCAAAGCCCCTTACAGAAGTCATATCGGTCGGTACGTGTCTATATTTCCCAATTTGTTTACCGTTGAAAGACGGAACTAAAGAGAATTGGCGACGTCACGATCACGTCACCTCGTGAGACGGTCGTGACCCCTCGCAGGTTTGGGTATTGGGATGAGGTTATATTAAAATAAATGAAACAATTTGCCAAGGTCTCACTAATGTAGAACACATAAAAATTAAATGTCTTTTTTTCCTCAATCTCAATAAAAAGTACGTATTCAGGACACACACGGGTGTATAGGGATCGTACCAAGACCTAAGGAGCCTAAGCCAACCTCACCTGCAAGTGGTGCACCTGCTGATCAATGGACGAGGCTCTGGCGTATATAACAGTGCCCGGCAACAGGCTCGTCACCTATTACATGGGACTAACTATTTAATTGGCGAAGAGTGGGCGTATAATATGCCTCTTCTCACCCCTTCGGGGAAACAGGCGTAGATGTATGTATGTTATACACACAGATATGTTGTCTACTCCTACTATATAGTCTACTCCAGTTCATACCAGTACGCAAGATGACGCTGCAGCTCATCATCTCTCTTCTCTTCATCGACTTTTACGACTCCCTATGGGTCCCCGCACACGGGCCACCGGCCACAACCACAAAACGACGCCATCGGCATATTTCCTGCAGCTTTCATATATTTTATATGGACTCGCCGCACACGGTTGACGTCGGTTGCCACCACATGCTACAAATCAAAATGTATGAAAACTGCAGAAAATTTGCCAGTGGCGTCGTTTTGTGGTTGTGGCCGGTGGCCCGTGTGTGGAAGCCCTATAACTTGAAAGAAGGTGTCACTATTCTATGGCAGTACCATACCATCTATAGTTGCATACCATCGTTCAAATAATAATCAAGCTCTATTGTGTAAGCGTACTATTGTACAAACGAAAATGTTTACTATTGTACAAACGAAAATGTTTAAAGTAACGTTTTCTGCTAACGGTACTTTGGTTAAAAAGTCCGTTATTGATATTGCGGAATTGTAAATGAATTGATAATTGTTGTAAAGAACGGTACAAAACGTCCAGTTCATGGTGTAGCGGCCGCCAACTAGACACAATGGAAATAAAGTTTACTTCTTACTGTAAACTAGTTTCTGAAATTATTATGTGTTTTGAGATTGTTTGCGTAAGTTATAGTCATGGCGTCCCGCAAAATACACATATTTCTTTCGCTCCAAAAAAAAGGCTACAATTAGAGTATCTCGTACTAAAAAATCTCTGGACATCTCACACGGCGCCATCTAGCCTCAACATTGCGGCACAGACGCCATGACGGATGTCAGTCGTCAAAATTGACCGAGAAGTTTAGGCCCGAGTATTTTATATCTTTACATATTAGTAAGGAAGTGATGAAAACTTTTTTCTCAATCACCATATTTTACCCGAGAAAAGGTGGATATATACCGACGGGAGTGTACGATAAGGCTAATTAAGCTAAGAGTGTGTCCTAGGATCATAGCAAGTGCAATGATGTGGTGTTTGTCTTCCTACAGTAATAAGACATATTAAAATTGGAATAAAGAAGCTTTTCCTTTCACAGAAGTAATGTCCTGCTGCTCAGTGTTCATATATCATGTACGTATTTATGTATGTAAGTTTACTTTATATTTATTTCTGTTTTTGTTTATCAACATATAACTATATATTTTATTTCTTTTCTATATCCCCGGTTTTCGTTTAATTTTAATCACTCTCCATCCTAAGGTTGCCTGGAAGGAATCGCTGTAAGCGATAAGGCCGCCAATTGTATCGCTTTTCGTTTGCAATTGTTTTATTTTAAATTTGGTGTACAATAAAGAATGTCCTATCTATCTATCTAATGTATGAAATTATCAATAAGCAATAAATAAGTCTAATAAGATATAAATAGAGTTTTATTTCAAAATCTAAAGCTACCTATCTTTGTGAAAATGGATTTGACCGGGTCATCATATTTAGGTTATCAACTATTAAGCACTGCACCAACAGATATGTTAATAAAATACTGCTATGCAACGTGGAATTAGGACACTGCAGACCACCCCTTTTCTACTGTGTTCTACCTTACCCCACTTGATTTTCAGCGTTATACAGCTAAGAATAGAGGCTTTAGAACCCAACCTCCTTTGATGCGAAACTGAGGTTTTTCTGCGGAAAGTGCTGGGTGCAATATACCAGTTAGTGGCCAAGTTTTTTGTCATTAAACCTTTTACTTAGAGCTTTGGAAAGTTTCTACTTAAACTACCTACTTACATGGAATAGAAATATTAAATATTCATACTTTTTGAACGAAATTGTGTGATAATTCTTACGGGCAGCGACAATAGTTTTTAACTTTTTAACTGATATTAAATACTTCTTAGAGTAGTGTTCTTCTTTTATTTTTTTATTTAGTTTATTTAAGTACGGAACAACAGCATTTTCAGCAGCAAGCATCGTTTAGACACTCAGACATAATAAATATTATATATTATACCTACCCTTTCAGTATTACGTAAATCTGCGGCACATAAGTTGAAGAAATACCTTGTATGCACAATAACACATTATTGGGTCCCACTCAATCGAAGTGCGGCATGGGGGGTGGGTGTAACTATAGTAACTCGACATCGTTCTCACTTTTTGTTCCTGGCTTCCATATCGCATGCTTAATGGAATAGTGACGTAACTCAAAAAAGACGATTTTCGTGACATCACAAAAGAAGATCTTCTAAAGAATACTTGTCCTACTTGTAAGCGCATTAAATTGATACTGATTTATTAATTAGTAATTCTGCTTGTGTTTTGAACGTTTGATTAACATTGATTCGATCTCAGTAAGAAATAGAAAGACTGTATAGGTACGTCACTCAAACCTGACCTATCTATTAATGGGTCGATGTTCCTTTAAGCATGCGATATGTGTATGATACCTACGCAGATAACCGCCATTCTCTTCAGCTTCCTGGCCGCTTGTGGATGAATGTAATAAAGAAATAATATTTAAAAACTTACCGCCACAAATGACGTCGGCCAGGTTTGTTTGTACACACTGGTGCGTGATGGCGCCATCCCTGACCGTGGATATCTCCCCGTAGAGCTGGTGCAGGGCCTCCTGGTCGGACATGAGGATGGTCCGTGGCGAGGAGCAGTCGTCTTCTAGACCTGGGTGCCGGCGGGATGAGGACCGCGATCGGGAGCGGCGACGCCTGAATAAAAAGTATTTTTCAAAGTAAAAGTCAAAGTCACTTATTTACATGCATACATAATGACAAGTCTTTCCCGTAGGGGTAGGCAGAGATCACATCCTTTCACTTGCTACGATCTTGGCATACTTCTAGCTTCATTTGAACTCATTAATCTCCAGGTCACTTATTTAAGTTTGGCTTAACAATATACATATCCTAGCATCATTCCGGTTTCCCTTTTGTATGTATGTAATACTTATGCTTAGGGCCCAGGGTCTGCTCACTGGTTTAAACAGATTTGGCTGAATTTCAGTTATTACATGCCGTCTGACCTCCGCAACCCGGAGGGCCACCTCATTCTATGGTTTAACCAGCTGTCAGGTTGTTAGAAGGCACTGACTTCCTAATAACGATTGCCATAGATGTTCATGACAGTCGGGACCAACGGATTAACGTGCTTTCCTAGACACAGAGCATCTGAGGCTTACGCACATAACTTCGAAAAGTTATAGCGCACCAGGGTTTAAACACTAGACCCTCTGAATTAGAAGTCTATGGGTCTCGCCACTGAGCTATCATCGCAAAAAGTTTGGCTCAATAAAGCTAAAACTAACACGCCCAATCACTGCTGGCGGTAGCTTACGTTTGACATGAGATTTTACATCTTTGTATTTTTAATTCCTTTTCACGCCCAGCTTAAATTATGCGGGACTATAGGAGCTGGAAACACATATGCGTCGGCAAAAAGTACCAAGCCCGAATGGTCCTACACAGCAACGACCTACTAAGTAACGTATTTTGTGCATGTGTCTACTTTGTATATGTTATTTCCTTTTTTCGGTCTGCTGGAAGAAATTCCTTTTAGGGATAAGCAGTGCCGATGTACATGTCTTCCATAACTTCTATCTTTGTGTATGTTCCATATGTGCATAAATCGTTAAATAAATAAAAAAAAATTGGTTGCCTGTAAAGTCGGTATACGGGCGAAAGTTTTACGTGACAACGACTTTGAGTGGGAAAATAATTGTAATGTGAATATTCATTCGTATAGTAGGAAGAAGGATGAAATAATAGTAACAATTTAAAACATTTATTTATACAAAGAATTATATTTATGTCTGTCTCTCTCGCTCTTAGGCGGGCTAACCATGCCCGAGTGGAAGGGACGCGTGCCTCTCACTCGCTCTCATTGTGACCGCATAACGTGAGCGGAGCGTAACGCAGTTTCTTGAAGTGTCACCCGGAAAACCAATTTATAAGACGTTGTCACGTCAAAAAGTTTATTCCTTCTTCAGACCTTTAGTCAAAAAAGTCTAAAAAAACTGCACGTTTTATGACTACGCCCGGCGGTTGCACTGGGCTCGTCAACTTTCGCTTATGCACAAACGAAGAAGTGGCTCACATCACACCATACACATTTATTATTGAGAACGGAACAGGAAGATGATAATAATAATACATACCAATAATAACTACAATATTTTTATTCTAATATTATAAATTTGTCACTGATAATATCTTACTACGATGTACCATGTGTCGATATGAACATTAGCGAAAATCACAATGACGCTCAAACGATATAATCATCTTTAACTGAATCATTATTCTCTTTACAGTTCCGTTTATTGAAGTTTCATTTGGACATTACTTCTCAAACGCTCATTATTAAAGACAACTTTAAGAGTAGACAAAAAATTATTACCGGAGTCAATTACGCGTGGCATTTGTCTGGTCACTGAATTAAATTGGAGTTAAGCGAGGTGGCTAACTGTTCTAGCAGAATGTCTGGTAACTATACGTTTTTTTGTTGTTGATACGTTCCTACATAGTGTAAATATACTTGTATACACTAAAGCTGTTAGTATAGCGAGAAGCGAATAGAAATATGAGATTGTTTAAGCAACAATGCACAGTGATTGTCAAGTGAGCTCTGATGTCATAAATATGGGCGCGGCTGTATAGTGCCAAAAATATTAAAATATAAAATACCAAAAAATATAAAAAGAAGAAGTTAAGGGGAGAATTGCTTATGAGAGCATAGGCATAGCAATCTCTAATTTTTTGCCCTAAAAATGTTTACTTTTTTATTAGTGTTTTTAGTTTTCTTTTTTAATTTTATTTATAGTTCTAAGTGAGTTAATAAGAAAGAGAAAAGAGCGCTTCTCGCCTTTAAACGTAATGTTTGGCGAGGATATTAGTTATAAGAACAAAATGTATTTTTTAAATTGTACTTTTTGTAAATAAATAAATAAAATAAATTTTAGTCTGCATTCTGCTCTCAGCCCGTAAGTACTGCGTAATTGTTAGAATTTGAAGCATATCGTAGGGGATAGTGCAAATCCGCGTAACTAACATTGGATAATTCCCGTATCTCAAAAAAAATTGCTAATTTAAGTTAATGCGTGTAATTCTCGTAGAGCCTAAATTATGTACTTTCAATAAAATCTTTTTACAACAAGAGTTTGAACATATATCTAACTATATTATGTGTATAAATGAGCACAAAATTAGTTGAAATAAGAAACTTATTAAGTTTTTTATCTTCACCTGTAAAACTACATCTATTGCAGATACGCGGATTGTACGTATTGTAGTTTCGCCGATTTGCAGTATCCCCGACGATATAATTCTGTATAGTTCACATAAAAAAAAAACTGTGTTATCATTAAAATTATCAAAAATTATCGGTTACGGTAAGGATTTAAGGATCTAAAATTTTATCTCAACTTTTCTAGCTATTTGCTATGTTTTGTGGTGCCCACGATTGAAGATTTAATAGTGACCTGAGACATAAGTGCCTTTAATGTGATTTAACTGGTAATCTATAATGGACAGGACAACAATATTATTTAAATTATGCATAAAAAGAATGATGATATAAGGCAATTCTCATTTTAGTAGCACCTTACAAAAGTATTACCCAATGTCATTCAGGTAACAGATAAAATGAGGTAATTATAAATTGATTTGACCTTTACTCACGCCTTCCACTGAGCATAAAAACCAGAATTTAGAGGAAGGAAGGACATTGAAGCTATATAAAGTGAGATCTCATCTTTATTAAATTTTCTTAGAGCAGTGGATGCACTATATTCTTTCCTTAAAAGGATAGTAAAAATTAGATAAGAGGAATGGATGAATTGTAAATACATGTGAAAACTACTGGACGGCCTTTTACGAATAGGGTGGGACAAAGAACGAAGACACAATGACCCACATCATCATATCAGCCCATAAACGTCCCAATACTGAGCACGAGCCTCCTCTCACATACCACGGTGCGAGGGTATTGGGTCATACTCCACCACGCGGACCCAGTGCGGATTGGCGGAGGCAGGTGTATGGCGTCCTGCTGTTAGAATTTATCAAGCCGCCCATTAGGCCTCTAACATGGCTTAACGACTACCACATTTTAGTGATAACCGGGACCAACGGCTTAACGTGCCTTCCGAAGCACGGAAGCGCTCGATATCAAATGCCACACAAACGGTCACCCATCCATGGACTGACATCTGTAAACTCTGCTGCATTTCGGTGATCGTTTCCGACCACCGAGCACCGCAGAGCTACGGACGCTTCCACACATACCCACATAGCAATCAGCTAAGTGACAAAACAAGGAAATACTGTAGACACAAGTTTTAATTTTGAACATAAATTGTTTTATATACCATACTTATCATATTGTATCTTAAACAAATCAAATTATTAATTCTCCCCTGACGACCGTAAAAGAATTACGATTACATAAATCATACAGCTAATCTATAATTGGAAAGCATTTAAATGTAATTAATTTGAATGTCAAGTGCGAGTCCGAAATTGGAACGTTTACTCATCAAATCACTCGGACGCAAACGTGTTTGAGACGGCGACATTTCGACATGCCACCGGCGGCGCCCGCGCATGATTCAGCAGACCATTTAGGGATGAATGACTTTCTTTTCTTCAGACCTTGAAAACTTGTCGATAAACCAATTGCTTAAGCGGTCATAGCACCTCGAGAAGCAATTAGTAAGGTTAAGCAAATTTATAGAGAATTTGGATAGGTGTTAAAACGTGTGACATTTCACGTCGAGCGCTTCCTTGCTTTGGAAGGCAATGATAGGCCGTTGGTATTGGTCATTAATGTATGGGACAACTGCTAGCCTGATTTTGAACTGTTTTACTATCCCCGCTAATCCGTACTGAATCTGCGTGATGGAGCATGAGCGGGTTTCACCATGATTTGTGAGAGATGAACTTAGTCCAGTAGTAGAACGTTAAAGAGACGGTGATGATGATGACCCAATCATCTCTGAATATTCAGTTATTTTAATGAAAAAAAGAAAAATTAACTATCATTTTCATATGGCCAGTATTGTAGTTAATTATATCGTGTAAATCTAAAATTGATTCTTTATGTGTTCCTTACGAGTTAATGTGTTTCGTACAAGACTCAAAACAATAGTTTTGGAATTTTTCTAGTGTGAATGTGATCAAAGAGATAACCATCTCTCTCCATTTGACATATTTCATCTATATTCTCTGTCTTAACACGTTCAGCGCCATGTGTATCGTTTTTGATACACACTATACTAACACTTGTGAATCTTTTTCGATACTCGATCACCGTCCTAGTCTTTAGCCTCGTGTATCGTTAAAGCGCATGGTATTTATTTTGCTCTGGTCTAGGGTTTTTTTTATGGTGTATTGATGTTGGAATTGTTTTTTTTTTTAGAAACTTATAAGGATAAAATTTCTAAAAAGTCAACTTTGGTAGTATTAACATATTAGGTCGGGGAAAAAGTCTTTTCGCATAACGTAGGTATAAACTTATTATAAAATTTTTTTGACTGTACTATTTGTGTCTGGCTGGTTTTGGTAACATTAAAAAGGTTCCATTATAAAGAAAAGAAAAAAATAAAAAAAAGTTGTTTCCCGCTATTTTTCATTTGTTTTTCTCTCCGTTAAAATGAGTGAATCTAATGAAGAAATTCGATACATTTTAAAATTTTATTATAAAAAAGGCAAAAATGCAACTCAAGCAGTGAAAAAAATTTGTGATGTTTATGGACCTGATGCAGTGTCAGTAAGAGTAGCACAAATTTGGTTCAAACGTTTTCAGTCCGGAAATTTTGATGTTAAAGATGCACCTCGCTCTGGTCGCCCTGTTACGAATAAAATGGACGCCATTTTTGAAAGAGTGGAGCAAGATCGGCATATTAGTAGTTACGATGTAGCTGAAGAACTGGGAATTGACCACAAAACAGTTTTGACCCATTTGAAGAAAGCTGGTTATACAAAAAAGCTCGATATTTGGGTGCCACACGAGCTCACTCAAAGAAACTTAATGAACCGTGTACTCATTTGCGATTCATTATTGAGACGTAATGAAACCGAGCCGTTTTTGAAGAGATTGATAACTGGCGATGAAAAGTGGATCACGTACGACAAGAACGTGCGAAAAAGGTCGTGGTCGAAAGTTGGCCAGGCTTCACAGACTGTGGCCAAACCTGGCCTAACACGAAATAAGGTGATGCTGTGTGTATGGTGGGATTGGAAGGGCATTGTTTATTATGAGCTTTTACCGCCCGGCAAAACCATCGATTCTGATCTTTACTGCCAGCAACTGATGAGATTAAAGGAAGCAGTCGAGAGAAAACGGCCGGAATTGATCAACAGGAAGGGTGTGGTCTTTCATCACGATAACGCTAGACCACACACATCTTTAGCCACTCAGCAAAAATTAAGAGAGTTCGACTGGGAGGTCCTAGTGCATCCACCATATAGCCCTGACCTTGCGCCTTCAGATTTTCACCTGTTTCGGTCTCTGCAGAATTCTTTAGGTTCTGTAAGGTTGACCTCAAGAGAGGACTGCCAAAACTATTTGTCCCGTTTTTTTGATCAGAAGTCCCAAAGTTTCTACAGTGACGGGATAATGTCTCTGCCCACGAAATGGCAGAAAGTTATTCAACAAAACGGTACATATATATTGTAAATAAATGTAAATAAACTTTGAAAAAAATATCTTGACTTTTCATACAAAAATACGAAAAGACTTTTTCCCCAACCTATTATAAGACTTGCAGGGTAATAAGACTTGCAGGGTAATAAAAGTTAACTTTTCTACAGCTATTAAATCCCTTTTAATTCTGCCTATCCCAAATGACATATTTGGGCATAAGATTTTGTATGTATGAACTAATATTTGTACCACATTCTGTCAAAAAATATCTATAGGTACTGTTCTTACCCTAAATCCATCAATATAAACGTCAACATGTGCACTGAGTGACATGTCCAAGGCCAGGTTAAGTAGACACCCGCAGTGATTACGATATTTACATTTACCAATGATCCAACAGACGATTTATCTCAACGGTTTCTATTTAGCGCAAACGAGATTCGAACTAGACAAGTTACTATTTCGAGAGGATAAGAAACAAGTTGGACTACTCACTCTTTGACTTGTCACTTTGACTAATTAATGAACTCGATGTGGATTCAAGCTTTGAATCAATTAATGTTGAGGAATCGTTTGGAGATTTTGGATTATGGAAGTTGGTAGTCAGTGACCACATGACCTAGTTTAGTCGTAGGTGAGCTAAAGCTATTGTTTATTTTCTAGCTGAAATTATGAGCATCATAATCAGCTCTTTCAAGTCCCTCTAGTGGGGAAGAGCTTCCTATCAAAAATTACAAACACGCACTTGTCTCCGTTAAACTCCACCATTATATGTGTTCTGGTGTTCGAATTCTTCAAGCCACTATATTAAGCTTCTAACTTTCCGAATCGATCTATATATCGTATATAGCTACACGTGCCTTCGGAACACAGAAGTGCTCTATGTCAAAGCTAAACGCGGTCTCTGTATCTGACCATTGTTAATTCGGCTTAAAATCGGTGATGCAGGAACCTGCGCTGAGAGGACTAGGCTACTAGGCTTTTACTTTTTTTATGACCGCAAGCTTTATATTATCAAAGGACAATCAAAAATGGAGCCGTTAGCCAGTCGGACACGAAAAGAGTCTACTACCAACGGCGGAGTTGGATTCCGCATTCGTTTCTGCTTAAACTTTGCATCAGGCGTTAACCATCTATTATTTATTAGCTTGAGAATAGAAGTAATGAAGACGATTGGCAATGTTATGCCTTATGTAAATAATCAAACATGTTAATCGTCAGAAAAAATAAAATAAAAAAAAATTGTTTGTCGGCCATTTAGCGTTTAAAGACTATAATTACTTACTCAGGCGTGACTATGAAAAACCCCCTCGAAGTCTGGTAGATCTTTCTCTCTTGCATGAGCTGCGTCAGGGTGTCGTACACCATCTCTTGCGAAGGCGTCTGCATCGATGGGAACTTCGATAGAAGAGATGTCCTTATGCTTTCCAGGGTCGCAGATTGTCCCTAGAACAAAGTTGTTAAGCTTAACATTTTGGACAGTAACGGCTGGAAGAGAGAACTATTTTGAAACGTAGGTATGTTACCTAAGCTCGTAATGGTGCGGTCTAAAGTTAGTTGTTACCATTATTGAAGTTAAACAGCGTTGACAGTCATTGGATGGGTGACCGTTCGATTTACATGTGATATCGACGTCTTTTTTTTTCGGAATTATAACATTTGTACCCTTTAACCAAATTAAAAAGAACGTAAAGACTCAATGCATGAGTCCATCACCGCATAGATATATAAGTAAGCATGACATACATAATATGAATACATACACAGGCACCTTGTTCCAAATGTTCAATAATGATAATAAAGAAGCAAATGAGAATTAACGAAAGATGTGACGAGACAGCAGTACAGTATTGAAGAACAGTCCCGGTTCTCCAATGGCTTTAACATTATAAATTCATTACCCAGCTGTGTTCTAATGCAATCCTCAATGAATCACTTGAAAAATAAATTATCACTTAATTAGCACAATTGTGTTTTGTACAACTAAACATTGTTGTAGAAAACACAATAACAACCACCCAATTTAAATGGTTGTACGGAGATTGTACCCAGGGGTGAATGGGAAACAAAATATATATTTTTAATTTCTCTGTATTTGTATGAATTATTGTATGTGTTTTTGTTAATACTTGCGTAATATTAGTTATTCATATGCGAAAACATGTAACTAGTGCATAGTATTTATTTATAATTTTATTGTTAAGTTAATTTGCCGCTGTATGTTTTTCTTATAATAAAAATAATAAAATAAAATAATAAATAAATAATATATAAAATCGCTTTAGCAAATAAAATTAGTAAGGATGTCCCATTTCACATATGTAATGAACCAGTTAGTACAGACATACACATCAGTCATCTAATTTCCGACTAATATTTTGTACTCGTAATATTGTATAATATGATTACAAAATTATTTCCATACGCACACCATATCAGTCATATTCATTGCTCCAATAAATATTATTATTAAACACTTTGTATGAACGTTGATATATTTGCTGCCATGTTATGGTGAGTATGAGGTCAGTTATTAATCTACAATGTACACATTATGTAATAATCCTTTATTGCACAAAATAAACAAGTTTACAGAAGCATAAAACTGAAAGTAAACTAAAAACAGACTTATTTCAAAAACAGATGTTTACCAAACAAAAAAAGCAAAGATTTGTGTAAATAGTAAATACGAAATCAAATAAATACTATTTATACATACTACATACATATAAATTGTACAGACATACATAGTATCACGCCTGTTTCTCCGAAGGGGTAGGCAGAGGCATATCATACGCCCACATTTCGCCAATAATATTTTTGGTCCCACGTAATAGGTATGCCTAGGCCTATTGCTGTTTACCGGGAACCTCAAGTTCACCAGAGCCTCATCCGTCGTTTAGCAGATGCACCTTGCAGGTGAGGTGGGCTTGGTCTCCAGAGATCTTAGTAGGAACCCTATCCCCCCGAATAGAGGGGATATCCCTACGTTGTCGTGGTGGGGGGGCTACGTACCTCCCGGAGGCCGGGAAAAGATAACATCCAGAGGTTGGCGACTCTGGGTGCCCTTAGTACTACCGGGGGGAAACTAAGAGGGACCTATGGAGGGCGCAGCGGGTAGGTCAGAAGGGCCCGTCCAGCAGCGCCAGGAGGGTCTTAGGCAGCGGGAGCAGGGGGCCCTACAGGTACTGGCCCCCGCCTTTTTCTCAACAAGCGGTGGGCGTCGTCAGAAGATTTTTAGTGGGTATTACTGCTGGCAGTCGCGTCTTCCGGTGGTGAGTCTCACACCCCCTTTCGGTCCCGTGAAGGCAGTGCGTAAACGCATTTTGTTACCGACTTAAAACAAAAAATAGTAAAAAACCCTATAAATCCTACGTATACTGCTGTAATTTATTCGGTTCATAAGATCAGTCTAAAAATTCTCACAAACCCATTGTGAAACAAACAATATGACCCACATTGTGACCTCGAGAAGGTGCAAAGTTTAGCATTGAATGAGCAATCGTTTGGACATTCAGGTGATAAAGATCTACGATTGAGCTCACAACACTATGATGGCTAAGGCTGCACCCAGATTCCTAAGGATCTACATCACTCATGGGCAGCTTGTACTTGTAAGTAGTAAAGTTAACGACTTCTGTCTGTCACTGAATTGCCAATTTGCATCACCTGCACTGACTTACTTGATTGGGTGTAGATAAGTTACTTACGATTTATTTATTTGTTGATTTTTTGGAAAACTAACAACTGAAATCAGTGATTTTACAAATAACTATACGAAAATTAAAAGCCAATTACAGGTCCCTACTTATAAAAATCTCTATTTTAAAGAAAAATAAAATTTATATTGTTCTTGTCTTAATTATAGTTAAACAGTTATAGTACCTTTATACTTAATTATAGTACCCACATCCAAAAAATCCTCTTTGTAGGGGATTTTGCACCGCAAATTACTTTCCAAATTTTCAATTTTCAAACAACGATTGAGAAAAATATGATTTTTCATGTTTAAAGTACATACCGTCTAAAAATTAAACAGCTCTATGGGTTAAGCATGGCTATAAGCGCACCTATGACAGCATTTATTTTTGCCGGTTGTTGAGCGACGTCTACCGGGACTATAAGGACTTTAAAATGGCAACACTTATCCTATCCAGTCTTATAATGGTTACACTTAACAACATCATGTAACAGCTTGACCCAGGACCACGCTGGCTTAAGTTAGAAACAGTATCGGCTCCTGTAACCGACCAAATAAATCGATATAACAGTTAAATCGATCACAACTATCTTATCCGTAAACATTGGCTATAAACCACTCCGACGACCTTCAGCTCTGAATCTGGCAGATATAAATGAGGTTTTATTGGGAAACCTGAACTTATGCGTGAGATCGAGATACTACTTGGTGAGAATGCAGTCTTGTTTTATTGAGTTGACATATTTTGAATTTCTCACAAAATTGCAGGGCTATATAAATGGTTCACAATCTGTACGACGCAGGCAAATTGTACAATTTCGTTTTACAAAATGACGCATTACATTATATAATATTTTTTACCCACTATATGGTAAATTGAATGAAATAAATAAATATTCTCTTACAATCACACCAATTATTTAGTTCCAAGATAAGTATCATTAAGAACTTGTGTTATGGATACTAAATAACGGATAAACATATATAAATACATTTTTTTTTGTAAATACATACTTAAGATACATAGGAGAATACCCAGACCAGAACAAATATTCATGTTCATGCACACAAAGATTTGTCCTGTGCGGGAATCGAACCCATGACCTCTCGAGTGAAGTGCAGGTATACTGACCTCCACGCCATATCGGTCGTCAGAAATAAAAAAGTAAGCAGAACTTCAATTAAAAGAAACTACTTGTAGTACATATGAAACACCCAGTCCAGTCTATATATTCTTGTTCACGAACATTTTTATCGAGTGTGGGTATCGAACCCACATTCTAAGAGTAGAGTATAGCCGGTATGTTGACCTCCGGTTCGGTTGTCAATGTTCTATAAT